>OY728164.1:783222521-783863906 GCA_963277665.1 Viscum album
GGCCCACTGATATTTATCTCACACCCTCTCTAGGAGCCATTTAGTACCCGAAGTAGATTACATGGTTGTAGGTGTTGACAAAGGGAAGCATACAACTTCAAACACTTGATTACTTGCAGTTTAGTATGGATCTTGATAGCAGATGACCGAGTCAGAGCTCAGGATTCTTGGGATAGTCTTTGATTTCTTTTATACTTATATAGAACATGTTATGCCTATTGTATTGTATCCATGTTTTCTAAATTTCTAGTGACATTACATATCATCAGTTGTTGAATGTTATTCCATTTGTTTCAATTATTGTTATTATTTTCTCTATTTTATTTTGTTAATTCTATTTACTTATATTTCTTCCACTATTTATATATAATCTTGCCTTTTTATTACATAACATTTCATTACATTTTACAAACAGATGATCTTTAAAGTCTAGTGTCTTGGAAATCAGGAACATAAAACATGATAACAACATAAAAATTCTTCTAAACCACTTGTAAGGATTCTTCATTGTTCATCCTAAGTTCATTACAACATCTCATAACCTGGGAGCATACATCAAAGGAAAGGGTGAGCAGAAGGCCCAGTAAGGGAAACAAGAGAAACATTTTACCTGTGAACTTGAGATATATCAATAAAGTCATGATAAATAACTTTAAGTCATGAGAAAGAAATCACGAGGAATATCATAATAAAAATGACACATTTCATAGCTTGAAGACGTGGCTACAAAATTTAACTTATACAATCATTTCTGTTTCACCAAGGTCCATCCCCAAGGTGTCATTAAAAGAAAAATTACCAAGGTTATTCACCAAGTTATCGTTAAAATTGTAATCCCTAGAGATTACATCATTACCCAATGCATTGGAGCGCTATTAGGGTGCACCCTTAATTTGTCTTTATTATCATGTGATACACATATATCATCATCAAACATTTCATAAATAACCCATATAGCATAAAATAAATGGGTTTCATTTCATAATCATAACTTTTTAAAAACTGCTTTAAAGACATGATCTTTATGTCACTTTAAACCCACGAAAAAGGAAAGCGGGTTTCATGTATGTAAATTACAGAATTAAAATAGAAAATTTTGATATATATGTGAATAACCCTATAAAAGAAAGATCTTTGAGTATTCAATTAATAAAATAAAAGAATTTGAGAAAAAAAAGAGACATTTTGAGATGAAAATTCTGCAGCATAACGACTATGTTACATGGTTTTAGAAAATATTGAAAAGAGAGGGGACATGGGTAACCGACTCATAAATGAGCCATAAAAAAGAATAGGGACAGAATATAAATGTTAGGGCCAATAGGGGCCTATATACCCTGAGAGGGGGGCCCTGAGAGGGGGGGTGAATCAGGGTATGGATATTCTTTTTCAAAGTTCTTTCTGCCCCACTGGATCTTGACCTCTTTGTTACAAGGGTCACTTTGTTTGCACTTGTGTGGTTACTGTGATCACTTGTCTCATTTACCTGATGATGATGCTTTGAATGCAATGCAGGAAAGTAAGCAGGCAGACACAGAGATTTTTACTTGGTTCACCGCTAAGGGCTACGTCCAAGGAGCATACGCCGACAAGTTGCCGGTTCGTACCAAATTCCACTAGGCTTCACTAGCTGTGGATTACAATGTTCGGGCTAGATCACTTCTATGCCCAGGCTCACTGCCTATACAAGGTTTAGGGTCAGCTCACTGCTTTCCCAAGGGTCACTCCCTGTTTCTCTCTCTCTGGCTCACTGCCGGTGGAGAGGATCACCTTCTTCCTCTTCCTAAGCTCACTGCTCTTGGAAGGTATTCACTCACAGTTTATAGACCTGTAGGTCTCTTCATTTCCATGAAGGAATGCATCTTCCTCTGTATGTAGATGCTCTATTGAAGTCCAACTTTCACCCGCAGATGAATCTCACTTTGCACCGGATGTACCGGGCAACCTCAAGTTTTACGCGCAACCCTTACGGTGCCTTGCGCGCAATTACTATGCTTTGCGCGAAATTCCTTTTTCGCGCAACCTCCAAATTTTACGCGCAGCCTGGAAACTGCCTTGCGCGCAATTCACTGCCTTTGCGCGAAATCCACTTTTCGCGCAACCTTCCTTTTACGCGCCAACACAAACTTTCTGCGCAACCTTAGCTTTTCACGCAACAGCTGACTTTACGCGCAAACTTTAAGTTTACGCGCAACACACTTTCTAACTTCAATTTCGCGCACCAGAGCTCGGGTATTTTCTATGTCTTGAGCTCTACTGAATGGAGGAGGGTCACTTCATATTTATAGGCAAAATCGACCCCGCGCGAAAAACTCTCCTTGAGCGCGTAATCCGCTTTGATCTTCCGCGCACAAACATTTTCCGCGCACTGCTCCATAATTTCGCGCACCTCATGCCTTTGCCATTTTACGAGCTTCGGACCTCGTAACACCTCTTGCGCGAAATACTTCATCCGCTATTTCGCGCGCCACTTCAATTTTCCGCGCACACCTCCAAAATTTCGCGCGCCTCATGCCTTTACCGATTTTCAAGCTTTCGGCCTTGAAACATCTTTTGCGCGAAATACCATTTCGCGCAACCCGCTGTTTTGCGCGCCACACTTCAAGATTTCGCGCAACCCTCTAGTTTTGCGCGCCACGCTTGATTTTTCCGCACACCTTCTTCATTTCTCTCTCCTCAACCTTTGCCAACAACATATCACTCCATTTTCCATTGGCGATTTTCAGGCCCAAAAATTTGGCAAACACTGGAAAACGGCGCCACCTTGTACTGCTCTTTTGTACCGCCTCCAGATCGTCCTTTCCTTTGTCAAAGTTCTTTGTCAACATGGAATGTCAACAAATTCTCGGGAACTCGACAATTCTCCATGGAAACCTTCTTTGTCAACAAACACAATCAACCCAAAAATGCTGCAATGCTACCTTGAGGGATTTTTGCCCAACAATCTCCCCCTTTGGGTTTGTTGACAACTCTTCACAACTCTGCTCAGAAATATTTTCTGCACTTTGATACCTCACTGAGTCTTCTTCCAGCTGCTACCACCATTCGCCTCTTGCGATTATGATAGCGTTCAAGGATTCACTTAACATGTACTCTAAGCCCACATGAGCAATGCTCGGCGTGAGAAACAAGAGTAGTATGAAAAGTTCATCAATGAATCACTTCATGTCAGACCCCAATTGTCGATTCCACCCTGATACCAATTCTTAAAATAAAACCAGTTGTTGAACCACACTGATACCAATTGGTGAATGCTTAAGTTGATACCGATTGTTGATAGCTGGACACCATCTCACACCATTCCAACACCACTGATCTGCCTTTATCACGATCCTCAGCTGTCGTGATTTCTATGATTTGATCGATCACTTCTAGCATCGTCAGATTTAAAAATCTCTCCCCCTTTCTAATTGCTCCCCCTTTCTGGCTGCTCCACCTGTCAGCTTCTCCCCGTATCAATTATGATTTATCAAATCTCCGCACTATTTTCTCTCTTGAACTAACACTTTTCTCCCCCTTTGTCAAGCACTTTTCAAGCACTTTTCTCCCCCTTTGTCAACGAACCCAAAGGTCACGCCTTTGTAGTCTGTAACATAGTAGAGAACACATATCAGCACATTAGGGAAAAACACACCATACCTCGGGGAGAGGGGGGGTGGTTGGGGTCCCATATCCACACTATTTCAAGTGCGGGGAATCGACTGAACTCCCAGAGCCAGTCGATGCCTTTCAAAAGCTTCCTTGGGTATGGCCTTTGTCAGAATGTCTGCAACCTGTAGTTCTGTAGGCACATACTCCAATTTCACGATCCCCTGCTCAACTTTCTCCTTGATAAAATGATACTTTATCTCAATGTGCTTTGTCCTAGAGTGACGGATGGGATTTTTGCAGAGATTTATAGCACTTGAGTTATCGCACTGGATTCCGATCGGAGACTTTACTTCAACTCCCATATCTTCAAGCTGCTGCTTCATCCACAATAACTGTGTGCATGCTTGAGTGGCCGTAATATACTCAGCTTCTGCGGTGCTTAATGAAATGCAATCTTGCTTCTTGCTAAGCCAAGAAATACACAATCCATTATGATAAAAAGCACCACCTGACGTTGGTTTCCTATCATCCTCTGAACCGGCCCAGTCTGCATCAGTATATCCCAATAGCTCTGTCTGAGATTTGTCATTGTATGTCAAGCCGAAGTCCACTGTGCCCTTGATATACCGAAGTATTCTTTTCACTACAAGCATGCGACATTCCTTGGGATTACTCTGATATCTCACTGCTTGGCATGTGGCGAAAACAATATCAGGCCTTGTTGCGGTTAAGTACAACAGACTTCCAATGATTTTCCTGTATTCTGTGATATTAACTGCCCTGCCACTGTCATCTTTTGATGATTTCATCCGGGTAGAAACCGGAGTCTTCATCTCCTTGGAATTTTCCATTCCAAATCATTCCAAAGCATCCTTGGCATACTCGGATTCAGAAATGAATGTTCTATTCCTGCCTTGTGTAACTATGCTTTATCTGATCTTCCAAATATTATGTCTTCTTCCTTGACCAGCCTCACCATCCTTTGATTACTATTGTTGTTGAAATAAAGATTGTAATCAAATCCCCCACACTGAAAACCAATCTTCTTCAAATACTGATATAGCCTTCAGTACCATTCTCTTGGGGTGTATGCTTTGCACACCAGTCGTGCTTTGTTTCGAATCATTGTGCCATCTTCGTTTGTCTTGTCTAAATAGACCCATTTTGTCCTGATGACGTTTTTATCATCTGGCCTCAAAACAATTTCCCAGGTCTGATTCTTCTCAATTCTGACCTATCGCTTCATTCATGGCATGATCCCGGTTTTTCATCTTCAGCTACATCAGCAAGGCATTTCGACTCAACCTGAGATAGTAATGATGTCTGCTGTAGTGATTTCATTCTCTTTGTCTGAACTGGATCTCACTGATCACTGATGATAGTCTGCCTGTCAATTTCATCTCGATTCTTTGTATTTTGTGCAGATAAGGATTTTACATCCTTGTACTCATCATCAGTATCTTATTTTGAGTCACTCTCAGCCACTTCTTCTCCCCCTGTGTTGCTTTCTTCCTCAACACTTTCGTCAGGAAATTGTTCACTGACTCATTTTTCAGTGGCTTCATTTCTTTCAGCTACTTTTCGCAGCTTCTTGGTATCCTGAAAAACAGTCAGCTGATACCACAATGTTAGATCAAATTAAATAAGCATGAAATGCTTGATCACTGCTGCTTCTCTCATAGTATGTCTTCTCTCGATAGACAACTCTTGAGCTGGGTCATCCAATTATTTCCTTGATGGATCTGGCATCTGATTTTGTTGTTGAATGCTCCCCCTATGTTATGCAACTCTTCCAGTTGTTAGGCCCAACAGTTTAGACCCATAACACGTCTTTTCCTCCTGCATCATTTGTTCTCATCTTCCACTCAAATTTGAGCCATTAACAAAATCTCTAAGCCTACTGAGTTGGAACTCGGTGTAGGAAACAAGAGATAAAGCTAATAACACAATCACTTTTAATTGTGCTCAGTTGCATCTTTTCTTCTTCAACCCTAGTTCCTGATTTGAATCAATTGAACCTGTAGAGCATATCAGATCTCCACTTCACATCCTTAGATGCCACTTCCCCTTGGATCGTATCTCCCTAAAACCTGAAACACATCAATCATCAGTTAATAGCATTTATATACATAGGGAGAGGGGTTTATTCCGGACTCCTCAAGATGAGGATTGTGGTTGATCCTGATGGGTCAACCCTTTGATTCTTTCTTGGAGGGCATCACACTCCTTTCTTGCTTCCTCCAACTGCCTGACCAACTTCAACTGTTCTGGCCATATGACTAGGCATTCATTGCCTACATTCTGAGACTTTTTCTGATATGTAGATTTGGTAGGCTCGGCCTTTCTCACCGCTTGGGGTATAAATCCGCTAGTACACATTTCCTTCTTTGAGGTTCTACCAAAATTCCATTTTCCTTGATTATTTCTCTGAGTAGGAACCTCTCTATTTGGCATCTTCCATTTCTTCTTCTCCCATCTTAGGGGTCTTCCTCTTTCCTTCACTTCTCGCTGAGAAACATGACATGTGGATTTTTCAATGCGTTCTTTGCTAATCTGCCTTTTATCAGATTTATGAGTCGCCACCCTTTTTTGCATTGGTGGCGGGTCCTCCACTGAACGTTCATTCTTCTTTATCACAACTGGAGTAGATCTTCCCTTAATCATCCAGGTTTGTTCACATTCTCTCCTTGAGAGCTGTTGTGAGTACGATAGAGGAGGTGACTGATACACCTTTCGATCAGCTCCATGTGACTTCCCCGAGGCTCTAAGCCTATTCTTCTCCTTACCACTTTGTCTCCCAGTACAGGCTTCTTTCTTGTACACTTCCTGTGGTGGAGATCCTTTTTCTTGTTCCTTTCCCTTTCCTGCTTTCTTCTTACTGCAATGTCTCGCCATGTGCCCATAGTGAGAACATATAAAACATTTTCCCTCAAAGGCATACCTCATTTCATCATCTCTCTGCTGAGATGTTGATGCACCTTGAGTTCTTCTGTTGATATTGGGCTCTTGAGCTTCCTGACACGTACTCATTGTGTGTCCCATTCTTCCGCAGTAATAGCATCTAACATATGCTTTCCTCTGAGAGACTCTTCTCTCTGATTTTTCATTATACCTCTTCATGTTCTCAGATTTATTGAAGTTTCTATTTTCACAACCTGAGATGTACTCCAGAGCCTCTGTACAGAAGCTTGATGTGTGGCCATGAACTCCGCAGAAATAGCACATATCATCACTCCTTGAAACTACCCTCATAGGCCTATCTCCAGCACCTACAGGATTTTTCTTACCTTTGGAATTTTTCACTACATTTTTCTTATCAGCCATAGGAGTGGGATTATCATATCCAATTCCAGATTTTCCCAAAAAGGATGACCTTTGGGAAGATAGAATCATTTCATGCTTCTCCTCTGATGCAGCATATTTGGACTTCATTTTATCATCACCTACTGAAGGATAATCAAATAATAGGTGCAAGGCATCCTTCATTCTAGGTTTTCCTTCAGCATTGCCTTTCTCCATTTCCTTCTTCACTGATTTTAGCTCCTTTTCCAACTTTTGAATCTTCATATCCCTTGATTCAAGTTTGACATCATTTTCTTCCTTGAGAAGCTTCCCTCTACTCATCTCATCTTCCAGTTCATGCTTCAACTCATCAACCATGTCATTTTGCTCCTTTACCTTCAATTTTTCTTGAGCAATAGAATCAGAGCAACATGCATTCTCTTGCTGTAGTCTTTGATGCTTCTGAACTAGTTCAGATAGTTGTGTGGCCAAATCATCACTCTTGGCTTTAAGATTCCGAACTTCATCGGACTCTTGATTCTCTTCATAATCACCAGCCTTTTGCTTTCCTTTCATTTTAGACAGCTTTTGTAGTTTCTCACCTTGAGAATCATTCTTCTCTGTTAGGTCAGTAACTATATCAATAAGCCTCTGATTTAAGCCTCTTAGCTTGTTGATCTCAGTTTCCAGATCATGGATCCGAATGCCTTTTTATTTAATTTCCTCAGTGGATTTCGGATCCAATTCTTTAGCCTCATGGACAAATTCCACCTTTTTGTTCAGGCCATCAATCTCTCTTTTCTGTTCTTCAACCTTCAGCTTATACTTACTAACTGATTCTGAGTTCTCTGATGTTGATAACTTAAGTTTCTCAATTTCTTCCATCATTTGAGACTTCTCTTCTTCTTGCTGCTGCATATAGAGTTTGGCATCGCGAACAATTTTGTTAGCTTTCTTGGTTTTGGCCCTCCAAACATCTATCTCTTCAAGAGCAGCCTCCAACTCAGCTCGCATATCAATTCTTCCTTCAATTTCTTCTTCTTCACCGTCAGTGGTTCCAACGTCACTTGGAAAGTCAGGTTCTTCACTCATTCCATCAGCATCATTGACTGAGTAAGTATTTTTGTGGTATGATTTATCCAAATCATTTTTCTGTTCACTGCATGATTCCTTCAGTAAGCTGTTTGATTCTTTTAGTTGAATCACACTTTTTCCAAAAACACTTCCACACTGAGGGATACCACCTGACTTCTGATTCTTCCTTGAAGATTTTCTTTTTCCCATGGTAGACCGAGATAAGCGCAAACAATATCTTCAACTACACAGATCGATACACCAAGTTAAAGCAAACAAATCTGATAAAAGAAACCAGTCCCTCTGATACCAATTGTTAGGGCCAATAGGGGCCTATATACCCTGAGAGGGGGGGTGAATCAGGGTATGGATATTCTTTTTCAAAGTTCTTTCTGCCCCACTGGATCTTGACCTCTTTGTTACAAGGGTCACTTTGTTTGCACTTGTGTGGTTACTGTGATCACTTGTCTCATTTACCTGATGATGATGCTTTGAATGCAATGCAGGAAAGTAAGCAGGCAGACACAGAGATTTTTACTTGGTTCACCGCTAAGGGCTACGTCCAAGGAGCATACGCCGACAAGTTGCCGGTTCGTACCAAATTCCACTAGGCTTCACTAGCTGTGGATTACAATGTTCGGGCTAGATCACTTCTATGCCCAGGCTCACTGCCTATACAAGGTTTAGGGTCAGCTCACTGCTTTCCCAAGGGTCACTCCCTGTTTCTCTCTCTCTGGCTCACTGCCGGTGGAGAGGATCACCTTCTTCCTCTTCCTAAGCTCACTGCTCTTGGAAGGTATTCACTCACAGTTTATAGACCTGTAGGTCTCTTCATTTCCATGAAGGAATGCATCTTCCTCTGTATGTAGATGCTCTATTGAAGTCCAACTTTCACCCGCAGATGAATCTCACTTTGCACCGGATGTACCGGGCAACCTCAAGTTTTACGCGCAACCCTTACGGTGCCTTGCGCGCAATTACTATGCTTTGCGCGAAATTCCTTTTTCGCGCAACCTCCAAATTTTACGCGCAGCCTGGAAACTGCCTTGCGCGCAATTCACTGCCTTTGCGCGAAATCCACTTTTCGCGCAACCTTCCTTTTACGCGCCAACACAAACTTTCTGCGCAACCTTAGCTTTTCGCGCAACAGCTGACTTTACGCGCAAACTTTAAGTTTACGCGCAACACACTTTCTAACTTCAATTTCGCGCACCAGAGCTCGGGTATTTTCTATGTCTTGAGCTCTACTGAATGGAGGAGGGTCACTTCATATTTATAGGCAAAATCGACCCCGCGCGAAAAACTCTCCTTGAGCGCGTAATCCGCTTTGATCTTCCGCGCACAAACATTTTCCGCGCACTGCTCCATAATTTCGCGCACCTCATGCCTTTGCCATTTTACGAGCTTCGGACCTCGTAACACCTCTTGCGCGAAATACTTCATCCGCTATTTCGCGCGCCACTTCAATTTTCCGCGCACACCTCCAAAATTTCGCGCGCCTCATGCCTTTACCGATTTTCAAGCTTTCGGCCTTGAAACATCTTTTGCGCGAAATACCATTTCGCGCAACCCGCTGTTTTGCGCGCCACACTTCAAGATTTCGCGCAACCCTCTAGTTTTGCGCGCCACGCTTGATTTTTCCGCACACCTTCTTCATTTCTCTCTCCTCAACCTTTGCCAACAACATATCACTCCATTTTCCATTGGCGATTTTCAGGCCCAAAAATTTGGCAAACACTGGAAAACGGCGCCACCTTGTACTGCTCTTTTGTACCGCCTCCAGATCGTCCTTTCCTTTGTCAAAGTTCTTTGTCAACATGGAATGTCAACAAATTCTCGGGAACTCGACAATTCTCCATGGAAACCTTCTTTGTCAACAAACACAATCAACCCAAAAATGCTGCAATGCTACCTTGAGGGATTTTTGCCCAACAATCTCCCCCTTTGGGTTTGTTGACAACTCTTCACAACTCTGCTCAGAAATATTTTCTGCACTTTGATACCTCACTGAGTCTTCTTCCAGCTGCTACCACCATTCGCCTCTTGCGATTATGATAGCGTTCAAGGATTCACTTAACATGTACTCTAAGCCCACATGAGCAATGCTCGGCGTGAGAAACAAGAGTAGTATGAAAAGTTCATCAATGAATCACTTCATGTCAGACCCCAATTGTCGATTCCACCCTGATACCAATTCTTAAAATAAAACCAGTTGTTGAACCACACTGATACCAATTGGTGAATGCTTAAGTTGATACCGATTGTTGATAGCTGGACACCGTCTCACACCATTCCAACACCACTGATCTGCCTTTATCACGATCCTCAGCTGTCGTGATTTCTATGATTTGATCGATCACTTCTAGCATCGTCAGATTTAAAAATCTCTCCCCCTTTCTAATTGCTCCCCCTTTCTGGCTGCTCCACCTGTCAGCTTCTCCCCGTATCAATTATGATTTATCAAATCTCCGCACTATTTTCTCTCTTGAACTAACACTTTTCTCCCCCTTTGTCAAGCACTTTTCAAGCACTTTTCTCCCCCTTTGTCAACGAACCCAAAGGTCACGCCTTTGTAGTCTGTAACATAGTAGAGAACACATATCAGCACATTAGGGAAAAACACACCATACCTCGGGGAGAGGGGGGGGTGGTTGGGGTCCCATATCCACACTATTTCAAGTGCGGGGAATCGACTGAACTCCCAGAGCCAGTCGATGCCTTTCAAAAGCTTCCTTGGGTATGGCCTTTGTCAGAATGTCTGCAACCTGTAGTTCTGTAGGCACATACTCCAATTTCACGATCCCCTGCTCAACTTTCTCCTTGATAAAATGATACTTTATCTCAATGCGCTTTGTCCTAGAGTGACGGATGGGATTTTTGCAGAGATTTATAGCACTTGAGTTATCGCACTGGATTCCGATCGGAGACTTTACTTCAACTCCCATATCTTCAAGCTGCTGCTTCATCCACAATAACTGTGTGCATGCTTGAGTGGCCGTAATATACTCAGCTTCTGCGGTGCTTAATGAAATGCAATCTTGCTTCTTGCTAAGCCAAGAAATACACAATCCATTATGATAAAAAGCACCACCTGACGTTGGTTTCCTATCATCCTCTGAACCGGCCCAGTCTGCATCAGTATATCCCAATAGCTCTGTCTGAGATTTGTCATTGTATGTCAAGCCGAAGTCCACTGTGCCCTTGATATACCGAAGTATTCTTTTCACTACAAGCATGCGACATTCCTTGGGATTACTCTGATATCTCACTGCTTGGCATGTGGCGAAAACAATATCAGGCCTTGTTGCGGTTAAGTACAACAGACTTCCAATGATTTTCCTGTATTCTGTGATATTAACTGCCCTGCCACTGTCATCTTTTGATGATTTCATCCGGGTAGAAACCGGAGTCTTCATCTCCTTGGAATTTTCCATTCCAAATCATTCCAAAGCATCCTTGGCATACTCGGATTCAGAAATGAATGTTCTATTCCTGCCTTGTGTAACTATGCTTTATCTGATCTTCCAAATATTATGTCTTCTTCCTTGACCAGCCTCACCATCCTTTGATTACTATTGTTGTTGAAATAAAGATTGTAATCAAATCCCCCACACTGAAAACCAATCTTCTTCAAATACTGATATAGCCTTCAGTACCATTCTCTTGGGGTGTATGCTTTGCACACCAGTCGTGCTTTGTTTCGAATCATTGTGCCATCTTCGTTTGTCTTGTCTAAATAGACCCATTTTGTCCTGATGACGTTTTTATCATCTGGCCTCAAAACAATTTCCCAGGTCTGATTCTTCTCAATTCTGACCTATCGCTTCATTCATGGCATGATCCCGGTTTTTCATCTTCAGCTACATCAGCAAGGCATTTCGACTCAACCTGAGATAGTAATGATGTCTGCTGTAGTGATTTCATTCTCTTTGTCTGAACTGGATCTCACTGATCACTGATGATAGTCTGCCTGTCAATTTCATCTCGATTCTTTGTATTTTGTGCAGATAAGGATTTTACATCCTTGTACTCATCATCAGTATCTTATTTTGAGTCACTCTCAGCCACTTCTTCTCCCCCTGTGTTGCTTTCTTCCTCAACACTTTCGTCAGGAAATTGTTCACTGACTCATTTTTCAGTGGCTTCATTTCTTTCAGCTACTTTTCGCAGCTTCTTGGTATCCTGAAAAACAGTCAGCTGATACCACAATGTTAGATCAAATTAAATAAGCATGAAATGCTTGATCACTGCTGCTTCTCTCATAGTATGTCTTCTCTCGATAGACAACTCTTGAGCTGGGTCATCCAATTATTTCCTTGATGGATCTGGCATCTGATTTTGTTGTTGAATGCTCCCCCTATGTTATGCAACTCTTCCAGTTGTTAGGCCCAACAGTTTAGACCCATAACACGTCTTTTCCTCCTGCATCATTTGTTCTCATCTTCCACTCAAATTTGAGCCATTAACAAAATCTCTAAGCCTACTGAGTTGGAACTCGGTGTAGGAAACAAGAGATAAAGCTAATAACACAATCACTTTTAATTGTGCTCAGTTGCATCTTTTCTTCTTCAACCCTAGTTCCTGATTTGAATCAATTGAACCTGTAGAGCATATCAGATCTCCACTTCACATCCTTAGATGCCACTTCCCCTTGGATCGTATCTCCCTAAAACCTGAAACACATCAATCATCAGTTAATAGCATTTATATACATAGGGAGAGGGGTTTATTCCGGACTCCTCAAGATGAGGATTGTGGTTGATCCTGATGGGTCAACCCTTTGATTCTTTCTTGGAGGGCATCACACTCCTTTCTTGCTTCCTCCAACTGCCTGACCAACTTCAACTGTTCTGGCCATATGACTAGGCATTCATTGCCTACATTCTGAGACTTTTTCTGATATGTAGATTTGGTAGGCTCGGCCTTTCTCACCGCTTGGGGTATAAATCCGCTAGTACACATTTCCTTCTTTGAGGTTCTACCAAAATTCCATTTTCCTTGATTATTTCTCTGAGTAGGAACCTCTCTATTTGGCATCTTCCATTTCTTCTTCTCCCATCTTAGGGGTCTTCCTCTTTCCTTCACTTCTCGCTGAGAAACATGACATGTGGATTTTTCAATGCGTTCTTTGCTAATCTGCCTTTTATCAGATTTATGAGTCGCCACCCTTTTTTGCATTGGTGGCGGGTCCTCCACTGAACGTTCATTCTTCTTTATCACAACTGGAGTAGATCTTCCCTTAATCATCCAGGTTTGTTCACATTCTCTCCTTGAGAGCTGTTGTGAGTACGATAGAGGAGGTGACTGATACACCTTTCGATCAGCTCCATGTGACTTCCCCGAGGCTCTAAGCCTATTCTTCTCCTTACCACTTTGTCTCCCAGTACAGGCTTCTTTCTTGTACACTTCCTGTGGTGGAGATCCTTTTTCTTGTTACTTTCCCTTTCCTGCTTTCTTCTTACTGCAATGTCTCGCCATGTGCCCATAGTGAGAACATATAAAACATTTTCCCTCAAAGGCATACCTCATTTCATCATCTCTCTGCTGAGATGTTGATGCACCTTGAGTTCTTCTGTTGATATTGGGCTCTTGAGCTTCCTGACACGTACTCATTGTGTGTCCCATTCTTCCGCAGTAATAGCATCTAACATATGCTTTCCTCTGAGAGACTCTTCTCTCTGATTTTTCATTATACCTCTTCATGTTCTCAGATTTATTGAAGTTTCTATTTTCACAACCTGAGATGTACTCCAGAGCCTCTGTACAGAAGCTTGATGTGTGGCCATGAACTCCGCAGAAATAGCACATATCATCACTCCTTGAAACTACCCTCATAGGCCTATCTCCAGCACCTACAGGATTTTTCTTACCTTTGGAATTTTTCACTACATTTTTCTTATCAGCCATAGGAGTGGGATTATCATATCCAATTCCAGATTTTCCCAAAAAGGATGACCTTTGGGAAGATAGAATCATTTCATGCTTCTCCTCTGATGCAGCATATTTGGACTTCATTTTATCATCACCTACTGAAGGATAATCAAATAATAGGTGCAAGGCATCCTTCATTCTAGGTTTTCCTTCAGCATTGCCTTTCTCCATTTCCTTCTTCACTGATTTTAGCTCCTTTTCCAACTTTTGAATCTTCATATCCCTTGATTCAAGTTTGACATCATTTTCTTCCTTGAGAAGCTTCCCTCTACTCATCTCATCTTCCAGTTCATGCTTCAACTCATCAACCATGTCATTTTGCTCCTTTACCTTCAATTTTTCTTGAGCAATAGAATCAGAGCAACATGCATTCTCTTGCTGTAGTCTTTGATGCTTCTGAACTAGTTCAGATAGTTGTGTGGCCAAATCATCACTCTTGGCTTTAAGATTCCGAACTTCATCGGACTCTTGATTCTCTTCATAATCACCAGCCTTTTGCTTTCCTTTCATTTTAGACAGCTTTTGTAGTTTCTCACCTTGAGAATCATTCTTCTCTGTTAGGTCAGTAACTATATCAATAAGCCTCTGATTTAAGCCTCTTAGCTTGTTGATCTCAGTTTCCAGATCATGGATCCGAATGCCTTTTTATTTAATTTCCTCAGTGGATTTCGGATCCAATTCTTTAGCCTCATGGACAAATTCCACCTTTTTGTTCAGGCCATCAATCTCTCTTTTCTGTTCTTCAACCTTCAGCTTATACTTACTAACTGATTCTGAGTTCTCTGATGTTGATAACTTAAGTTTCTCAATTTCTTCCATCATTTGAGACTTCTCTTCTTCTTGCTGCTGCATATAGAGTTTGGCATCGCGAACAATTTTGTTAGCTTTCTTGGTTTTGGCCCTCCAAACATCTATCTCTTCAAGAGCAGCCTCCAACTCAGCTCGCATATCAATTCTTCCTTCAATTTCTTCTTCTTCACCGTCAGTGGTTCCAACGTCACTTGGAAAGTCAGGTTCTTCACTCATTCCATCAGCATCATTGACTGAGTAAGTATTTTTGTGGTATGATTTATCCAAATCATTTTTCTGTTCACTGCATGATTCCTTCAGTAAGCTGTTTGATTCTTTTAGTTGAATCACACTTTTTCCAAAAACACTTCCACACTGAGGGATACCACCTGACTTCTGATTCTTCCTTGAAGATTTTCTTTTTCCCATGGTAGACCGAGATAAGCGCAAACAATATCTTCAACTACACAGATCGATACACCAAGTTAAAGCAAACAAATCTGATAAAAGAAACCAGTCCCTCTGATACCAATTGTTAGGGCCAATAGGGGCCTATATACCCTGAGAGGGGGGGTGAATCAGGGTATGGATAATCTTTTTCAAAGTTCTTTCTGCCCCACTGGATCTTGACCTCTTTGTTACAAGGGTCACTTTGTTTGCACTTGTGTGGTTACTGTGATCACTTGTCTCATTTACCTGATGATGATGCTTTGAATGCAATGCAGGAAAGTAAGCAGGCAGACACAGAGATTTTTACTTGGTTCACCGCTAAGGGCTACGTCCAAGGAGCATACGCCGACAAGTTGCCGGTTCGTACCAAATTCCACTAGGCTTCACTAGCTGTGGATTACAATGTTCGGGCTAGATCACTTCTATGCCCAGGCTCACTGCCTATACAAGGTTTAGGGTCAGCTCACTGCTTTCCCAAGGGTCACTCCCTGTTTCTCTCTCTCTGGCTCACTGCCGGTGGAGAGGATCACCTTCTTCCTCTTCCTAAGCTCACTGCTCTTGGAAGGTATTCACTCACAGTTTATAGACCTGTAGGTCTCTTCATTTCCATGAAGGAATGCATCTTCCTCTGTATGTAGATGCTCTATTGAAGTCCAACTTTCACCCGCAGATGAATCTCACTTTGCACCGGATGTACCGGGCAACCTCAAGTTTTACGCGCAACCCTTACGGTGCCTTGCGCGCAATTACTATGCTTTGCGCGAAATTCCTTTTTCGCGCAACCTCCAAATTTTACGCGCAGCCTGGAAACTGCCTTGCGCGCAATTCACTGCCTTTGCGCGAAATCCACTTTTCGCGCAACCTTCCTTTTACGCGCCAACACAAACTTTCTGCGCAACCTTAGCTTTTCGCGCAACAGCTGACTTTAAGCGCAAACTTTAAGTTTACGCGCAACACACTTTCTAACTTCAATTTCGCGCACCAGAGCTCGGGTATTTTCTATGTCTTGAGCTCTACTGAATGGAGGAGGGTCACTTCATATTTATAGGCAAAATCGACCCCGCGCGAAAAACTCTCCTTGAGCGCGTAATCCGCTTTGATCTTCCGCGCACAAACATTTTCCGCGCACTGCTCCATAATTTCGCGCACCTCATGCCTTTGCCATTTTACGAGCTTCGGACCTCGTAACACCTCTTGCGCGAAATACTTCATCCGCTATTTCGCGCGCCACTTCAATTTTCCGCGCACACCTCCAAAATTTCGCGCGCCTCATGCCTTTACCGATTTTCAAGCTTTCGGCCTTGAAACATCTTTTGCGCGAAATACCATTTCGCGCAACCCGCTGTTTTGCGCGCCACACTTCAAGATTTCGCGCAACCCTCTAGTTTTGCGCGCCACGCTTGATTTTTCCGCACACCTTCTTCATTTCTCTCTCCTCAACCTTTGCCAACAACATATCACTCCATTTTCCATTGGCGATTTTCAGGCCCAAAAATTTGGCAAACACTGGAAAACGGCGCCACCTTGTACTGCTCTTTTGTACCGCCTCCAGATCGTCCTTTCCTTTGTCAAAGTTCTTTGTCAACATGGAATGTCAACAAATTCTCGGGAACTCGACAATTCTCCATGGAAACCTTCTTTGTCAACAAACACAATCAACCCAAAAATGCTGCAATGCTACCTTGAGGGATTTTTGCCCAACAAAAATAATATACATAATCGTAGTGATTGGGTCTTTTTACATAAC
Source organism: Viscum album (assembly GCA_963277665.1). Lineage (NCBI taxonomy): Eukaryota > Viridiplantae > Streptophyta > Magnoliopsida > Santalales > Viscaceae > Viscum > Viscum album. The sequence continues at coordinate 783,239,386 of OY728164.1, forward strand.
CCCTTATAACACCCGCATATGACCTATGTGTATGGTGTTCATTGGTGACATACTGTTTGGTGGCTCAAATAACATCGCTTAGCTGTTAATATCTATCAACTTCCACTTCTCCTGTAGGTGGTTATTTTCGAGGTTAACGTGTTGAAGCTCATCTTGGGCTTGGTCCAAAGAAATTACTAGTGATTCCACCTACTTTATTAGCATTAAAAAATGGGATTTTTACAAAGCTATTCTACTGGATGAGGTCATCACTTCCTTTGTTTGAGTCAATTTGAATCATTAAATCCCTATATTTATACTAATCTTGTGATCACTATTCAATGTCTATATTAGCAATGATCAAAATTCATAATAGTATTTTAAAATCCAAAACACATAAAACCAAAGAAGTTATATAACCATTTTAAATAATAAGACATTTAAATAGATCAATATGAATTTTCATTAATAAAATTTTGTGTCATTACAAAAGCTCTGTTAATAACCCAATATACGATTGAAGTTATTAACCACTACAAAATTCTCATATTCCTAATAGTAAAATCCAGACAGAATATTTGACAGCTTCTCATCCAAAACCTTTTGGAAAACCACATACTCAAGGGAATTCACCTAACTTGTAAAATAAATACACATTTAGAACCTTCTATTCTGCTTGTTACATCGAAGGACTCGAACAAAAACATTACTATGATCAGTATGCTCCTCCTATAACATTAATTAGATTATTATTTCATTTATAAACATGAATAAAAACTACCCCATATAATCACTGAACATAGAGATCATGATATTCCTGAAGACATCAAGTTTTTTTTAACACCAATTAAAATAACCATTAACTCAAAGTTCCAATAAATTTATTTGAAGCTAGTATTTGGGGATTCATCCTACTTCTCCTTCAACATGTTAAATCCCAATCATATATCAATCTTATAACACCAACTAGATCCACTCAATTTTTTAAAAGGATAATTGGTCCAAGAAAGAGGGTAACGATTCTAATCATCACCAAACCCATCATATGATATTATATAAAAATCCTCAGACCATAATCATCCATCATGGAGAACGATAATAAAGCACCACATGATGAAACCCTAGACCAAATGAATCCCTTATTCAACAGAACATATATATCAATCCATAACTCCTATAACTATGAGGGTCTTATCTTATAAGGATCCATTAAATTTTAAGAATCAAAATTATATATGTCAATCCGATATTCAAAATAATGTTAATGGGGTAGCATTAAAATAACAACATTAAAAAAACCAAAGACTAACTGAAAACCTTGGGAGCATCCTTGATCCCAATTGCTCTTGATTCCATAGTAAAATCATCCATCAATGAAATATCTATATCCACACATCTATTATCCACCAAATGACTCTCCTCACCAATATAAAATAGACACTGGCTATCCAAATCTATTAAATAACCCTCCTTGTAAATTAGTCAATAGCATAACACAAGGAGTAAAAATTTAATGTAGACACTGACATCATAAAACGTCACATATAGTAAGAAAATGTCACCAAAAAATAATGTTCCCCCATCATCATTATAAACATCCATCACACATCAAACATTTTTCTTTCACCACTGACTAGTGTTATCAATAAGAGGAGGAAAAGAATCCTTTCTATAGATAGTACTAAAGCTCGTACTTGTGCAGGAGTAACAAATGAGTTTTATTCTACAATTTTGATAATGAAAATAAAATTAGAGGATAAAATGGTTGTATCATTAATGATATCAAGGGAATTTGGTTCTACTACCCCCTTTTGTGTGAAAATGACCACTCGCAATGACATTGACTCTCTACAGATGTCGAAATCAACATAAATTACTAAGATAAGGTACATAAGGTTGAGGAATGGCATATGGTCAACCTATAATTTCTTCTTCTTCACTTGGGGTAGCATAAGACTATCTACCTTGCTGTTAAATTGGACAACCTAGCATCTTATAATATGGTTAATGATGATCTTGATCACAACCAAAATAATGATCTTGAAGAACCATATGGAATTTTTTTTATCGAGACCACAATACCCATAAATGAAACATAGTAGAAACAAATCCAACAATGAATGTATGGAAAAAAACTTTCCCTATAAGTCTCGAATATTTTCTTCTTAGGTCGATTCCCCACTAGTCAAAATATTTACAGACCTAGTTCATGAGACCTTCCATTTAAAAATATAAATTTCAAGGAACCATGATACTTCACATATCTTATTAAATCTCATCATGAATTCATATTCTCTATCACTTATTCGTTTTTATGAACCTATAGTCACATTTTCAGTGTAAAAAGATTTACATCACACAATATGGGAGGATTGAGGTCTTCCTCAATATGTTGTGCTCAGGACTCCACATCAGGAAAATGATCCATGGAAAAATGAAAAATATCCTCCAACCTGATTCCTCACCCCCCAACCAGATACATGTTACCCACAAAAATAGAGCGAATTTCATTCCAGTTCATTGCATTCATAGTTGATGAGATGAAATCAAAATATAACTCCATCTGAATGTTGACCCAAAAATTATCATCCTCATTCCACTCCCTAAGATAAAGTGTCCACCATTGACACATATAATCTCAAAATTGACTAACTACCAATGACTCCCCGTACTATACAAGGTATCATTTCAAATTAAAGGTAATTTCTTGCTACTAACAATATATCTCTACTTATAGGTTAAAAATGATTCTCTAAAACATTCCCAAAGCCCACTACTAAAATGTGTAAAATTCCATCTTTAACTTATCATCATCATAAACAAAATAAACCCTCTGATGATCTACCATATCATTCAATTGTACCTCTAATTTGTGGACCACATGTGAGAAACAAACTAGATCCATAAATGAAAATGGAAACAACAATTTTCTTATCTTAGTATTATGAAATATTATTTAGATTCATTTAATTCATCCTAACATTCCAAAGGATCCCAAATTTAAACATGAACCCATGTCAATCATGGTGCATATTTGAATAATATTTCTCTACCCTAAAAGTGGAACCATATCAAATGATCGTTCAGTAGGCTCATAATCATTTCCTAAGATCTTGGGAGTGTTCTAAAATTAAATTTCTTAGATAGTTTTCAATGGCCTATGTCATGAACCAAGATCAACAAACATTGTTTCCCGAGAAACCAATTAAATATCCTCATTTCCTAACATAAATATCGACTCTATCCCTCAACCTCCCTCTAATACAAATATGTAACGACACCCTTCCTCTAAAGGGACACCTAATGGACCAACAATTATTGAATAATGATAAAGACCCTTCTAGTTCCACATTTTGTAACCCCTGAGCTTTTGACTGCCACTGAGGATATAATCAACCACATATATGGAATGATTTACCCTATATAACAACATAATATTAGAATATATGATATCAATGATAAATTGACACCATGAACTAATATTAAATAATTCAAAAATCATCTTGGAAATCATGTATAATTTAAATAAATATATAAATCACTAAATAAATACCTAAAAAAAAATTCATATGGCCCTAATTAAATAGTAACTCCAATGTTCTAAGCTAATAATGTACATCATGGTTTATGTAGTCCATATAGAAACATGAAAACTGTTTGAATATATTTGGGGTGATCATACATGTATAATCAATAAGATCGAACTCCAAATATTTTTTCTACATGTCAATAAGTCATACTAATGCACCAATGATAAAAAATGAGAAATAATAACACATAATTTGGTCAACTAACCAATCCAATACTTACCATGAAATTATCACCAAATAAGACATACAAGTATATAAAAATAATAAGAAGAATATCAATAAAATGTAACTTGAACCAATTTCTTCTATATATTTTCTTCTCTCACATGCCAGTATCATAAGTTCTAGTTCACTTATCTATTCCAAACATCACACCATGCCAACCACCCCGCTATAAATTGTCCATCTTATCACATATCAGCTGAAAAACCTAACCTATCACACCACATCTCTTCATAAGAGACATTGTCCATCATATCATATCTTGTACAATTCCAACTATTGCATCACATCACGTCTCACATAAAGATACATGATCCATCAAAAAACTGACATAACCTGTATAATTTATAATTGTGAACTTGAAGGAAATTAACCTCATGGTGCCCTCCTACGATGGTTGTTCCCCACCATAACCACATCCTAATCACATAAAACAACCACCACTAGTGAACGTTTGACTTTTTGTTATGCCAACATATTCATATATAACTCCATTAGAAGAGAGAGAACAAATGAGTGGGTAGTTATCCGTCAATCCTCACCACCAGGATATATAAGAGAATACCACCAAAACAATATAGTTTTATAAATTTGGTTCCCGACATGGATGGGTTTCTTGTATAAATAATAAAAAAACATCTAAAATATATAAATAATAGCTATAAAAGGCCTAATATATGGGGTAAAACGAATGTATTATCTCAAATCATAATAACAACACCAAATGTCACAACAACTACCCCATTAAATCCCACATCTAAATTTTCAACAACACAAAAAAGTTAAAATTCACCATTAATATACATTCCAAAATTAATCAAAAATTATAAATTTCCCTTATTTAAAATATTTCATTATTCCTTCCCACTTAATTCGCATTTAACAACAATCACATTTATGTGCACTTCACATTTCAAAACATCAGTTTATTACTCATTTAATCCCCTTATCCAAGCATTCCGAAACATTTCAATTATATTATATCTATTTCACTCCATTAATAAATAGAAACTATTATAACACACTACAAAACAACCAACTATCTCTATTTCCCATTCAATCAAACCACCACAATAACACTATTTCATGTCACCACCACTTCTCATCATAAGAACCACATACGAGCCATAAATCAACACAACCTCACCATACATCATAACCACACATCACCACCAAACATCTCATCCAGAAAATGAACATTAAAATATAATTTTTTTCATATTTATAAAGTCCCTTTAATCACATTCCACTTCGTAATTTTAATTTCATTATCAAACAGGAAATAAAACCTTATGAAACCAAATCTTTATCCAAATATATGTGAATATACAATTATTGTTAAGGTGATAAAACAAAACAAAACAACAAGGGTATCATAGTGGAAACAACCAGAATACAAATAAATCCCCCAATGAAGATGTTCTTTAGTAAGGATTCATGTTCATACTTTGATAATATAATTAATAAGAATAAGAAATAAAACATTCAACATATTTCCCTTCCTCGTCAGTTTAAATTACCAAATTCACTATCATCATTATGGAAGTTTATACTATCATTTAAAAATATATCATGATTATTAACCCCTCAAAAATGATACTACTATAATAGAAATAAATTATCCCCTACTTCACATGGAGCCTTCTGAACTACTGCGAACAGTTGAGGCAAGAGGGAGGCCACCAACGAGTGCCCCAATCAAGGATAACACCCTTACCATCCTGAAAAAAATCATCCACAAAAGTATTCAATAAAAAAACAAACCAATGGTTTCTATGAAAACATTCTGTCCCCAAACTAAGGAACTTAAAGAAAACATGGAATGGGAATGAGGTTTCATAGCTAAAACAACCACATATTAATCCCCCAAGGTTAAACCAAAAATCTACTTGAAGGGGGATAAAATAACACAATGATATCCACATGGGTAACCCAATAACTGAGAAAAAAAGGGAGAATGATAGGTTTAGAGGGTCATATAGAGTTTATTGGTGGTATTCAAAACATAATATCATAGTTCAACCCCTAACAATACTCCACAGACCAATATCAAACAGGGAGTACCATAAATTGGTGCAAGATACTAAATATCAATCATACTAGTGAAAGAAGAATAAATAATTATGGCTACATAAAACTGTAGATTCAATGAATAGGTGAAGGAACCAAGGAACATACAATAGAACCACGCCGTAGAACCCAACATCTAGGAATATGGATACATTATAGCCCAACTCTATTATTCATGTACACAAAAATTGATATAATAACCAAATGATCACCTCATAATCCATGGCATAGTAAGATTGACTATATTGTACCCCTTATAAGAATATGAAAAAAAAAACATCACAAAACCCAAAAAAATTCCATAAACATTATATTATAGAAATCCATTCCTTATACCGAAGACATAACCTATACACTGATAAACATAGTAGTCTATGCTACAGTCCAACTCCAAGGCATAACAAAGCGAAAATTTATTGAAGCCCTGAAAATCTACATTGGAATCCCATGTACCATAGTAGATCTCACTATGCCATCGGATCAATCCTTATAGTGTATCCAAAGGATGAATTACATCTAACTCCCCCTCAGTAGAATATCCTATATCCAACATTCTTTTACACTGTAAACTTTTCAAGACATCACATGAACAACTTCCACACAAAAATTCCAAAAATGTAATGGGTCAGGAGGGTTTTACCATTACAAATATCTCTAAAAATCTCTACCATTTATCTATATAGGACCAGCTCTCAACAGATTCATTTCTACAAAATAATCCTCAGACATTATAGTTTTACACTTATTTCCACAGATGGCTTCATAATGATCCGTCTGAGTGCCTGAGTTAATGAATTTTTTGTAATAAAGCATTATGATATGTAGTTGTTGATAAAAAAACATTTAATGTCCCTTAAAAAATAAATCATCAAATCCCCTAGTATTTTAATTTTTCATTCTTATTGACCATATATATTAGGATGATAAGAAACATTGAGCCTTAACTATGTATCCCGAGTCTATAAATGAATTTTATTGAACATCATAGATAACCATAGATTCTATTTAGATTCAAAAGAACATTATAATCCATGTAAACGTAAAACTTTTTAAATATATATTCTCATAACATGATCCAAATAGAATTATTTTTTTTATACGTAATGTTTTCTTATTTTTTAGAAAAATCATCTAAAACCCAAATTGCATTATGTCCTTTATTCTCTTTGGGGAGTCTGAGGGCAAAATCCATAGTGATGTTTTATCATTTTTATTTAGGTATGGATAATGGTTATAATATCCAATAAGAATTATTTATATCATACATATAATTTTTACATACATGGTGGTAATTTACATACAGTATAATATATAAATTCATGTTGACCCAAAAGAAATACACTTTCAATTATCTATGCATATTCATACTTCCTAGATGAATAGTAAATGTTGATCTATGATCTTCATCCAATAAATACATCTATATATCTAATAATGATAGGATACAGACATATTTAATCAAACCTATCATTCCATCCATATTAAGGTTATTCATTAGAAAATTTCTCACCATCGTCAACATCTCCACATATTTGTTAAACTCCTCTTTAATATTCACATGGATATATAGTGGGATACTCATTTAATATATATAATATTTATACCATTTCTTTAAGATCTCCCTATCCATCCAATAAAAATATTGAAATATTCGATCTTCTTTCATTCTCATCATATAAAATCTTTCATAGTCAATTCAACTTAGAGCATCTCCCACATTGTTTTCTTTCTTAGGATGGTAATGTACAGAGTAATTATAATAATCAATCAACACCAACCATCTTCTTTTGCATATATTCAACTATTTTTGGGATAATTTATACATTAAACATGTTTTATAAGTATATATATCAAACCATTCTCTATAAAGGTAATGTATCCAAATATTTGTTGCAAAAATTACTAGAGTTGTCTCAAAAGCATGAGTTGGGTAATTGTTCTCATCAGCATTTAATTTCCATGATGAAAAATAAATAACCATATCATTATACACAAGTAAACATCTCAATACCTTCTTTAATGAAGAAATATAGATAATAAAACATACATTACAATAGGGTATATTATGAACACACAGGTAGATAAACTATCTCTTCACTTCCTTGAAATTTCCATAACATTCATATGATTATACAAACTTGACTCCATTCCATGTTATCAGAGTGTCTAGATTAGTCACCCATGAGAATATTTCCAAAAATAAATGATAATATCCACCAAAGAAAAGAAAAATTTGGATCTCAGTCACAGTGGCTGTTCTGGGACAACATTCAATAACTTCAATCTTTGATTGATTCACATATATAATTTATTTTAATATTATATTAAAAAAACCGAAGATTTTATAGAACAAATAATAAAATTCTAAAATTTTAAAACAACTTCTCATTCTTTATGGTCATATATATTGTACAAAATTAATATTTTTACTCATTACTTCACTTTTAATATATCATAATATTGTATACAAATACTACAATAAACAGATGATGGTAATATCTATATACTCTGTTCATTAATTTGATGAAGATAACAGGGTAATTAGTAAGATGAAGTGGAATCACAATAAATTCCTAGTGTTTATACATTATAGGGAATTATTTTTTGGGTATGTCCTTCTTTTTGACCCTCAATTTTTTGATATCATCAATATAGGCCAATCATAGAAAAGTATCAAACATAATAAAGTTGATAAAAAATGTAATCAATACATGATAAAGGGTACTTATTCTTTAATGTCTTCTTGGAATATTCCTGATAAAAAATATAAATTCACATTTTTTCATTCTTTATAAAAAAGGGTAGGTTTACCCTATGGAGATTAGAGTTTCTTCTCCAATTCATCCATCTCAACAAGGGCCATTCTATATGGAGTATATAAAATAGGTGTTGCATCATAATTGATTTCTATAGAAAACTCATCTACATGATTAAATGGGAGGCTTCGAATCTACTATAGGATAACATCATCAACCTCTAAAAAAATTGGATTATTATTTATTTTGATTCTATCCCAATCCTTCTAAGATAAATAACCCTTTTAAATGTGAATAGAGACCCATATAATTGATGTGATTTCCATATTAATTTCATATTGTCTCCACATTAATAGAGAATCATATATTGGTTTGGAATACAAAACATGACTTCCATTTCACATTAGTTTAAGTGGGATTTATTTATAGAAATATAATATTTTCTGATGATAATATTAAATTAAACTAGTGGGATAATAAGAAGAATTTAAGGAATAACATTTCAACAATATTTATTTGGATTAGAATCATAGACAAGATATTTTATCATCATACAATTGTAGATTTTCATAGATAATTCAACATATAATCATTGAAAATATTAATTTATATTCGTTGAGAATATTTCTAATATATATGAATTCATAAGACTAAGCTCAAATATGTTGGTTTAGTATTTGAGAAAACCTGTAATAACCTAAAAAACACTGTTATACTTTTAATCCCTTCTAAAAATTACAATGGTTTGCATGAGTCTTACATATTATTAATCAGAGTGATCAATCTTGAAATATCATACATATGATGCCTATATCAGGACATATTCTTTTTAATATATAGTAACATAAGATTAACATAGTTCACCCATAATAATCATTAATTTAAATCCTTCATTGTTGTTCATAATGAAAATGTGAATTAACCTAATAATATCAGCTGGCTATGTCAAACTCGGTGAGTGGTAAGGTGAAACTAACACTACACCATAATTATGGTCGAGAGACACTTAATCAACTCTTTTCTATTTTAATACCCATAAGAAGAATACTTGAAAAAACCATGTCCACTATTAGTATCTAGAAAAGGGTTTTTTTCATGAAAACCACACTCTATTGATTACCATAACTATTAATGTTCTCCTATTAGTAGGATTATCCTAATGGTATTCACCAAAAATATCTAATACTAGGTTTTAGGGTTCACTAAACCTTTCTCACATACAAACAATAGTTACCCATAGATTTCAAACATATATATTACCTCCTATTAGTTGAATATTCTTTAAATAACATTATGATCAAAGTTAGAATAATATGGGTATAGTTATATTAGAAACATGGATATAAGAAAAACTATTTCATTCATAAACTACATAATATCAATATAAGTTCTTCAAAACTACAACCCTTATTAGAAATACCACACCTAAAATCATTCTTTATAATATGGGTAAAGGAATAAAAAGAAATGGCAAGCTCTGAGGTTTAGTAAGGGTATTCACAAGAGATATCAATGATCATAAAAAACAAAATAATTGCATAATGGTATAAGAATATTATAATAAACTTTAAAAACCATTTGATAAATTTTATAAATCATATTTGATCCATGAAAGAAATATAAGTACTTCATAAGACCCAAATCATAAATAATCAATATACAAGAGCCTTCAGAGAATCACATTGGCATAAGTAATAGATTTATGGTATATAAATAATCAAATAAAATCATTTACCTTTATAGTCAACACTCACTTCAAAGTCTATAATAGTGGATTGAGATCAATCCCAATTCAATCGTATTAGTCAATGATCACTACCTACACTATAAGAGTTGATAGAGTCCCTTACTGAACATGGATCACTCCCCATTCAAGTCCTATTTATCTCATATGAATTATATCTTTACCGCATGAATTGGAAGGATATTTATTCCTATTCCACACAACACACAATGAAAAATTGTAATATGTGTTCCACAAGACCATAAATCATTCATCAATGAATTACCCACAAAAAGGGAATGGGTTTAATAAATATTACATCATAACATCAGAACATAACCCATGGAAATGAAATGGGTTTCATAAATGTTTAATAATAAAATAATTTACTTATGTGACAAAAACGGGTTTCATAGAATCATACATAAATGATCAGCATCATAAGACACCTAGATAAATAAGTGGATAGAATCATTTTATTATCTTCCCATAAAAACATAAGTTATGTTAAATTATGTCATCTTAAATGAAAGTACATTTTAAATATTATTTCAATATTTAATTAAAAAATTAACATTATCATTTTGAAATAAATTATTTAAAATATAAAAAAATCTCTCAAATATCGAGGAATATATTTTATTTAATAATAAATCCTTATAAACTTTTTATAAAATCATTATATTGTCGATCAGTTATGATGGTGGTAATTTTTGTTCATTTCATCTATGTTAAAAAATTGATTCCAATTACATTTTTAGTGAAAAAGAAAAAAGTGCCTTGATCCAAAAATGGCATGATTCCTTTTAAACCTTTTTGTAAAAATTCAATCAGGGGATAAAAAAAATCAATTTCATAGTAATATATGACTTGAAAAAATTATTAGAAAACATGGACATGAAAGAAAAATTATTTTCCAAATAAAGGTTAAATAATGTTTATTTTTAATTGGAATCATTATTTTAGTATGATTAGTACTTAAATGTTAGAAAATTAAATAATATAATGTATTCAATTGAAATATCCCCATTATATGAAAATAAATTGGATTTTTTGAGTTAGATCATGAAATTCTTCATTGGTATCTTAATCATAAAAATTCTCAATAAAAAATTAGAATATAAAATAAAACTCTACTTCTTTGATGTCTATTGAATCATAAGCCACATCTAATAATGAATATTTTATGGATAAGTATATACCATAATTTTCATGGAATAAATAATAATAAAATCAGGGGTATTATACACACCATATAAAATAATCATGTGGTGAAGACAGATTCTATCACACAGAAATAAAAGTGATACAAAAATCATTTACTTTAAGTATCAGGTTTTTTCTTATGCATTTGAAAATATTATATAATAAATATAGGTATATTATATATTTGTTAAATAACCAAATATATATATTTTACTATATATGTTTTTATTATATATTCTTGTCACCCATTAATTGATATTTGATTATTAAAATCGATGTTCTACTTGATAACTATTTACTACTTCATGCACCTTCCAGTTCAGTGGTCTCATTATTTATGCCTTGATCATGGTTACATAAAATAAATAATTTTAACCATGTTATTATTAACATATACATGTATTTTTTATTGATACATAAATGGTATATATATATATAAATGAATAACACTATTCATGGATATCGCTGTTCATATGTAAGTAAGGTCGTTGATTTCACTTTTTGAAGAATTGAATGTAATACATGTAAACAATAATTAATATTTAAAAATCATAATAATAAAAAAAATAACATATATATTAATTAAATCCACCATTATATTCATCAATTTAATTTGGTGAAGAACAAATAATTAGACCTCTACATGAAGATGGTAAACCATACACAAACATTAGTGATGTCTTCAAATTCTATAAGATGCAAAGAATGATCTTAATAGTTCATATTTCATCATATTAATAACTAATTTTATTTAATAAATTGAATTAATTTTTTAAAAGTAATAAAATTCATTTATAAAATGTTGAAGAGGAAATATAATTGAAAACATGTGGTTAATAGTTATAAAACATCATTGAATAACCCTATATGGGCATATAACTTAAGCCTTTAGGGGATGGTATTTTTGAAAGAACAGAAGAGTTAGGATGTGTTGAAACACTATAATAAATTTTTAATGGTAAAACAAATTACTTTTCTAAAGATTTCTTAGGCTTATTTATAGGTACTATTTTTTCCCTTTGTTTAGTAATTTTAATCTGGGTTTTACTTTGGGCTGTGTTTGGGTGGGAATTTGAGAAAAATGGAAGAAAGATGGAAGTGAATGGTTGGAGATTGATTTTTCCCTAACCATAAACCATATCCCATAAAACCATGAAACCAATTACAAAGAGGGTTTTCATGGCTAGCCCATTGATTTTCAAACTATGTTCCTTAAAAAGAGAAACCATCAACCCCTTAAATGAGGTGCATTGTTAAGGAATACATTTTGGAAAATCATGCACCCATGTCAAGGAAACCGTTCATGGGTTTTTAATTATTTTTAAAAGTTATTTTAAAATTTCCCAAGAAACTATTTTTACCCCTATTTGTCCTTATATCAAACCTAACCTATCTTTAACAATTTTGGAGAGTCTCAGATATATTTCAAGAATTGATAACCAACATTCTTGGTGAAAATAAGGGCATATTGAAGATATTCACCTCCACACGTATATGATTATTAATTTTTAGATCACTCTCTATTATTTCAACTCTCCCCAGATAAAATATATATGTTTATCTGTATATTTGTTATAGATCTGGATTTAGATTTTTGAGATCTTGATTATTTTAAATATTGGATCTGTAAATAGAATCATGAACGTGCTCTTCGACATGTTTTGTATTTACCTATTTCAAATTTAGAACTTCTATTGGGTGATCCCGCATCAAAAAAATCGATGTAGGTGGTCTATAAATCCAATCCCAAATTATTGATTTCAATTATTTTTATTTAATTGTATAATTTTCACAGGATGATTAGAAATTGATTTCATCAATTTGATAAATTAATTGGGGAAATTAATTAATTAATGAATTTTGAAATTAGGAATATCGAATTAATTAAATTGGATAATTAATTATTGAACTAATTATAGTTTATTGTGAATAATAATTTGAGTTAATTATTTTGTTAAATTTATTATAGGATATAATGATTTTTTATTTGAATTAATATTTTAGATATTGTGAATATGAAATTAGGATAATTTATTTTTTATTTTATTATTATTATATTTAAATTGTGGATTTAATGTTAATTATTTATTTAATTATGGTACATTATGTTTGATGTAATGTGATTTATTAATTTCGAATTAATTAATGATATTGATGTGAATAATTAATTATTGAATTTATTAATGAAATAAAATTTTTTATTAATTGGAAAATAAATTAATGGGTAATTGTGTCATTATTGAAGATAAATGATAAATGGTATCTGTACAATTCATATGTGAATAAAAATAATGAATGGTAATAATGATATTAATATTTGAATTAGAATGATGAATTGGAACCAGGAAATTCAAGTGTGACATGAAATGATGAATAGTAATAATAGATTTAATTTGTGAATAGAAATTGTAATGTCTCCAAACAAGAAGCTAGTAAACTGATTCCATGAGTAGGGTCACCACATGACCTCAAACATGCCTCCCCGTGTGCGAGATATTTCCGAATAGAAGAGTGGTTCTAATGAGAAATAGGGGGAAACCATACCCTCTTTACCATTATAAAGTACAATAGTTATGAATATAAATAGTGAAAAAAAAACCTATAATAAAAAATAAACATGGAAAACTAAGTGTCTCCTAAAATTGGATAAAAAAATCAATAATAACCAAGTAATGTCATGGAAATGGTTCCAAGAGTGAACAGAAACCAAAAATAAGGACTATCTACTAAATCACACAAATTTTCCTAACACCATGTATGTATCCTCATCCATATATATTTAAAGATCAACTCAATCCCCCTATCACAGGGCCTCTTACCTTATACAAACATGCAATTGTAAAGTCTGCTTGGGTACCCAATACTGGCCCCAATAGGGTGTGAGTAAAAATATTATGTCACCTCCAGAGGTGTCTACAAAAAATCCAGTCTAAATAGATAGTGTCTGAAAATAATAAATAAAAAAATAAAACTTGGATTCCATTGGTTAGCCATCTCTAATATTACTATTCCTATCGTTTTAAATATTTTCCTTACATCTACCATCTTTATTACAAAATCCTTATTTGTCATGTCTTCCACGAGGCAGGTATTTACAACCTCTACACAGGGACATATGGTAAACAATCACTATGCATAGCTGATATAAACTAAGTATATATCTCACAAGGTGTAAAAATATTAAAAAACACATTTCACTCACCACTAAGCCTCAGACAAGGTGGTCACATCAAATGAAATCATTAGAGGAATAGATCATCCATCCTTTTCCCAAACCAATGAATTTTGTGGTTGAATTTAGAGCCTCAATATAACTTAGCCAATGGGTATAGATCCTCGAGTAAAAAACCCACACTACCAAGCCATGTGCGCATTATTATTCAACCAATCACCAGATACGTATCAAATCCAAAACCATACTATATAAAATACACATAATAATCAACATAAGAATTAATATTATTCTATAACACATTAAAAGATTTTCCAATCACATTAAATATCACATTTCCCTTTCTTTTACCAAACTCACTAAGTATATTAAATTACCTCCACATATTAACCCATTTAACAGATTTATCAATTCCCATATATTAACCAATAAATACTATTACTCATCTCAAATGATTCAACCCCTTTATGTGTTGTCTATAAAATTCATAGGCCATTAAGAAAATTCACATTAATACAATTAAACCATTTATAATATTTAATGATCTCCATTCATTATCCCATTTAATACATTCATGAAATCACAATACTTGATCTATTCACCTATTCCAATGTACATGTGTTAACCCAACTATCGCATTTATCATTCATAATCCTTAGACCATCAACTAATTGCCCTTTCACATTTCATAACTCACAGAACCAATTATAATTTCTCCAAATGACCCATTATGAAATTTTAAATATCTAGATACATATATCAATATTCATATTTTAACTCAAATTAATATATTAATATGTTCTTCATGGCCTCTATGTTATGGCAAGTTCATTCCATGTTTAAGACTAACAATTTAATGACTTTGGAATGTAGGGGAACCCATGGGTGTCCCTGGATCATTCTAATCATCCTCCATGCATCCCATAGGGATCATGAGGTGTTAAATTTACTATATAAAGACCAATTTTACCAAATATCTCTAAATCCATAAAACACACAAAAATAGATGACCGTGAATGAAACTAGACAAGAAAAAATAAACTCAATGACTATGGGATACAACTTCTACACAACATACATTGAATTTGTTGATGAACTCACTCTTAACCATAGATTTAGATCTAGATTCAAACAACCTTTCATGCCCCAACATATATTTTTCAATAAAAATTGGTTTTTTGGGATTTAGAAGGAGATGTGATGAACTACGAACACTAATCAAGAGAAAGGAAGAAATGGAGAGATTGAATAGTCCCAGAGATTTGATTTCCAATAAATGGTGCCCCAAAGAGAAATAATTTAAGGAGATACACCATATGAATCTCAGTTCGATTGGGTCTGTCCCTATGGATTGATAGGGGAAGGAATGAGGGAGAAATTAAGTGTAAATAAAAAAAAATACTATGATGGAAAAATTAAAATTTTTCAAACCTTTATTGGGGTGAATGGTTTTCCAAACCATGCACAAGACAATGTATAAGGGGATTGGGGTCACATTATTACCTAGTTAGCTTGAATGATTTACATAATCGAGTTCAAAACGTATTTTGTGCGAAGGCTTGCCTAGTTTTCCATCATCTCATATCTCGTACCATTGTAACATCCCCAAAGCCCAACATATAACTAGTGAAAATTTAGTTAATGGAAAATAATGGATTAATACTATAAATTTAAATAGGGAAATCCCTCCATGGAGTCGGGATCTTTCAACATATCACGTTATAGTGACACGTCCTCATGTATATCTTCCAAAGCATCACTAAGCTTCCAATGTAAAATGATTAGGTCATTGAGCCCATACATCCTGCTCCCTTTCCCATGTTACTTCTAGAACATTACCATGCTTCTATAAAACTCTAACCAAGGGAACATTGTTTCCCCACATGTATTTCTAACTTTGGCCCACAATACAAATCAGATGGTCCTTAAAGGATTCATCTTCCCCAAACTCAATATCCTCTACATCATTTAATTGAGATGCATCAGGGGGATATGGTTTAATTTATGACACATGGAAATCATCATGTATACCAGTATAACATTGTGGAAGATCCCATCAGTATTCCATCTATAAGATCCTCTATAGAATATCAAACAGACCCAAATACATGGGTATTATGTTACCCTATTTCGGAATTCGATGGTGACCAACCCTAGTGACATCCAATGGAACAAACGATCACACAGTAAAAAATCAAGGGGTATTCAATGCCTATACACAATTTACAAATTCCTACATTGATTCATTTACATTTTATTATTGATTAATTGAACCTACTCTGATGTCTCTTATATGAGACGTTGTCCCTACAACTCTGATTCACTAGCTTCCATCCAACAAAATGGAGATATTTACAGTCTACCATAATGTTCCTAAAATGGATCCATATGAATTTTTTCATGGAAAATTTATTATATTAAAACTCAATAATGGCCATATGATTTTCCCACATTCCTCAAAAATCTAGGACACATTCCCTAAATGTGAACTTTACTAACCAAATTTTATGCTTTGACTGCCCTTCCATCTGTGGGTAGAAATGTGTACTAATCTACATCAACTTACCAAGAAACATATGCAATTCCTTCCAAAAATGTTCTTTGAAATGTGGATAGAAATATTAATTTATATTCTATGTTAATCCATACAACCACATTATGTTGAAAATATAAAATTCACCCAACTAATCATTGGTGAATGTCTGTCTAATCAAAAATATATGAAACACATTAGAAAATCGATCGACAACTTCCCTGATTGCATCATTCTTCTGAGGTGTCCTAGTGAGAACTACCATAAAATTCATTATTTAATCATCACATTTCTATTTTGGACTCATAAATAGAAGATACAAACATCTTAGTTGATAATGCTCATCTTTCAACTACAGATAGGTAATGAATACCCCCACAAAACCCACAAAGTATATCTTCACTCATGGCCACCAATATTGCCTAAAAATTTTCAATGCTTCTTGGTTGACCCAATATCCATATCCAACATTTATACATGAAACTCATGCATCATACCTTCCATGAAAATCATAGTGACAATGAAATGACCATGAATACAATAGATCCCATCATATCCAACTACAAAAATAGGAGGTCCCCCCCACCATTAAGACTTTCCCTCATAGACACACATTCCCTATTTTCATGATCCCCTTCATAATTTGTCTTAGAAGTGAAAACTCGACTACAAAAGAAGAAAGTTTCATCTTCCCTTGGACATATTAAACCTAAAAACATATTTTCTCAAACAACACTATAATCATCCACTCAGATTTGGTCGCCTAAACTATTTGACATTGAGTTTTCTAACTCATAGCATCTACAACACTATTTCCTTTTCCTGTAGTGTAAAACATTTAAAAATTAATGGACTTCATGTACTCAACCAATATCTATTTTAAATGACTCAAAACTTGCTGAGAAAATATGTACATAGGAGTTTATGATAGGTATACACTGTGAACCACTATCCAAAAAATTATTTTCACCAAACTTTTAAATCATGAACAACTCTAGTGAACACAAGGTCATTATTAGGATAATTCCATTCTTGAGGCCCCAACTTCCATCATCCATATGTTATAACATGCTCATATTGCATCAATAATACTCCCATCTCTACACTAGATGCCTTAAAAATCAAGAAATAATTCTTACCTCGCTCGTGTTAGATCATGTTTACTGTAGTAGTCAAGAAGTTTTTTAATTGTTAGAAATCATTCTCACATTATTAAGACCATTAAGACCTGATTCCATTTTTGGTGAATCCTTAATTTGGTTCCACCAACTAGGAATGTTCTTTGTTAAATCATTAATTGTATCCCACAAAACCTAGAAAACTCAATATATCATAAACATTGTTTGGTAGATCCCTAGAAAAAACTGTCTGAACTTTCTCTGGGTCAACCAACACGCCTTCCTTAGAGATGATGTGAACCAAGAAATTAACCCTATAGATACTAAAATGTCAATTGAACATCTTGTAATATAGCCTATTCTATCTTAGTGTACTCAATATGATTTCATGATGTTTAGCATGATAGTCATGATTCTTCGAGTACACCGATATTTCATCCAGAAATACAACCACAAATAAATCTAGGAAAGGGGGAATGATTTGATTCATTATAACCACGAACAACACCAACACATTGATCAACCCAAATGACATCCCCACAGGCACATACAACCTATACATGTTCTTGAAAGAAGTCTGTAGTACATTGTAAGGTCTCACCCTCATTTGATGATTAACTAAACTCAAATAAATCTTGGAGAACATTTTAGTACTTCTCAATTGGTCAAAAAGATCATTGGTCTATGGAAGAGGGCATATTTTCTTAACCTTTGTCCGATTGAACTTCCTATAATTGACACATAGCCTCAACGATCCATTAGCGTTCATGGAAATCAACATTGATGATCTCCATGGAGAGTTACTCAGATCGATGAACCATTTCCTCCCCAACTCCTCCAACAGAGCCTTAATCTCTAAGATTTCTACTTTCCCTATTCAATAATTTCTTCTGAAATATGGTTTTTCCATAGTAGAAAATTGATAATAAAAATAAACACTTATCTATGGTGGTATCCCCATGAAATCCTCAGGAAACACATCTTGAAATTGTTCCATAGTGGCAAGGAAGACTTGTTTCTCAATTCGCCAATCATTATGTGAAAACATGACACATGGGTTGTGATTTCTCCCAAATACTGGAATACTAGACCTACACAACCTACTCAAATATACCACTCATGATGATGGACATAAGTGTATCCCTCTAGAGTCATAAGCATTACTCGATGATGGTAACTGTCGATATGGGGCTAGTACAATTCCAGCCAATCGATGACCAAAATCATGTAAATACCTATCATCTTGAGGATGAACAAGTCCAACATAATATGATACAAAAAAATCTAGGGAACACCCCTTACAATGTCTAATATCCTCATCTCACACCATCAATAGGGTATCAATCGACATAAGAACACTTACCCATTCCATAGTTAGGACCATCAGAACTACAAATTGTACAAAAGGAAAAGAATGTGTGTCACATGTGTGAAATAAAGAACTAGTAATTATAGAAGTTACATGTATCATACCTAGAAATGTTGATGGTCTGGCCTTGAAACATTCACGTGTAGACTTAACTATGTGAAGATTACCTTTCCCTCTACCCAAGGCCCCATATTGAGTCCTTGATGATGTAATACTCTGCTGGTATGGACACTCTCACCCTGAAGAACCACACCAACCACCCCGACTAGTATGAAAATTCATAAATCATCTACTTGTTTGATAAGGGGTGACAAACTCACTTCATTCACTTAACAACACTATAAATCCACCATTTTCAACCAAAAATCAAGGATTCTTATAGAGCTTCTACACATACCCTATCCGGCAACATGATCGAAACTCATCTAGTGGTCCGGGTAAAAGACCCTGAATGTCCAACAACCTTCCACATTGATAGAAACACACATGATCTCCACCCTGAGAGGTTGTACCTATGATTTGACTAATCTTATCACTTCAACCGTGATGGAAACTCCCAAAACGTCACATCTTTCCCTCAGAGGCTCCCCCACTTTTCCTCTCAAATAGAACACAAATTTCACTACCTGAAGCCACCTTCATATTCCATTATAAGATAAAGGTCTTATCCAATACCTATATAAATATCTTAAAATTGAATATATTTAACCGATATCTGATCTTTATTCTTATCCCATTGTGGAAATGTTTTTTCCATGGCAACCACATTCCCTACCAATGCTGGAAGGAAGTGCCCCATGTCGATGAAACAGATAGCATAATCCATCATCACACAATCCATTGATTCAAACACATAAACTCTAAATCCTTCTAATTCCTAAAGGGTTATATGTAGGATTGTTCTAGAAACTTCTCTTTGAATCATTCCATGCCATTCCTTCAGCTTACTCAGACTGAACCATGATGACCCACCAATGCTTTGACTGACCACGTAACATATAACCTGCCAAGTTGACTCTCTTATAAGGAGAATGAAAATTACCATGATTCATAAATATAGAATATATCAATAACATTAATGACTCTATCCAACCCTATACATCAAAGGTCTGAGGGTGTCATTGCTAAAACTCTATAGACAGATTGATCAAACATGGTACAACCCACCCTTGGTCCCATTCCATCATCTGCATATTGAGGGTGATGCTATAATGAATTTTCTCTTATCTATTACCTTCAATCACAAAGTCATAGTTATACACTACCGTGGGATAATTCTAGGCAACATCTTCTTATCTCCCTACCGGCACATGCCTTTACGGTGGAAATTTCATACAATTCCAAAAACAAGATTTATAACACATTGCGAAAAGCATCCACAATTCACACACAGGAAGGCTCTCTACAAGCCACTAGAAAAAAATTCACATATAACATCCCAACTTATATCAACACCCACTGATCTAAACCTTCTACCATACCAACCGTGGTTCATGGTAAACATTGGTAAACAAATTTACATAGCCATTTTCCTTCACTAGAAGCCTTTTTTTTAAAAAAACTACTTCCACACATGAAACACAAATCATTCTTTTAGAAACATTTCCATTTACAGATCATGTTACAACACACACATTAACTCATTTACACTTTTATTTAGGCACAAATTCATTATCACTCTCTAATATTCTTCCCATTTTACCTATTTTTATCATTTTTATTAGACACCATTTTCATTAAATTTCTCAATAAAGTAAAACGCATTCCACATTTCACTTAACACAAAAACATCCAATGTGTGGCTATCATAATACATGCCACATATATTCCTAGGTTCTAAAAATGATGCATGAATGAAAAACCTCATGGACATTAGTCCATGAGTAAAATATCACTAAACAGTCACGTCACACAACATGTGTATCACCATATTGGAAAATATCATTCAACTATAACAACACATAACAAGAACTATAATTCCAACCACGGGAAACTAGGGTTTTCTATATGACATGGGACAACAACTCCCAAGAAATATCTCATTACCAAGGATAAACACATCATAATTTCCTATCTACAATCCCAAATAATAAGACCATAGAAGATAACTACTCTAATATGACCTTATAACATTCCAAACCCAGAATGAACTAAAACCGTTCCCCCAACTGGGTCTCCACCTGACCTCTAGCGTGAATACCAATTTTCTAGAGGTTTTTGACTAGTAGTGAGGGTATAATGAGTTTTTGGGGATACTATATCCTCTTGATAGGAGTATGACATAATAGTTAAGAATATATATAGTGAAAAAAATTATGAACCAATTAACCTGAATAACTAAGCATCTCCCAAAATGGTTAAAAACCAAAAACCAACAATAACCATGTTTTATCATGTAAATGTTGCCAAGATTCAAGGAATCCCAAAATAAAGACATACAGTTGAATCTCCAAAATGGTTTTGACTCCATGTATGGATCATCATCCATGTGTATCATAATCAAAAATCAACACCTAGCACCACAGCCTTTCCTTTATTTGATCCTACAATAGTGAAGTCGGCTTAAATACCCAATAGTAGCCTTAAAAGATTGTGATTTCAACTCAGTGGGCCATCACCAATGGTGTCTATGAAGTATCCAGTCTAAACATATAGTTCAAGAAAATAATAAGTAAATGATATGTAAACAAAGTAAAACTCAAGTACCATTAGTTAGTTGTCTTTACATTGACCCTTTCAATCTTTATTTGAATTTTAATTACATATACCAACATTATTATGTAATCCAGATTCATCCTGTGTAATATTGGTTAGACCTTTACATCATCTTTACAAGGGGTTAAGGAAAAAAACCACCATGCATAGGTGAAATAAATCATGTACCTATCACACAAGGGTAAAACTCAACATGCCAAATAAATGAAACTCTCCTAAAAGACTCAGTCCAAGTTGTCTCATCTAAGAGAATCATTATATGAATTCATCCTCCCTCCCCTTCCATAATCCATAAATTTTGGTGTGGATCTTTGAGCCTCATTCTAACTCGACCCATTGACGTAGAACCTCATGTGAATAACACGCACTACAAAACCATGTGTACATTATTATTATTACAATCACCACATGCATACCAAATCATAAAAACTATTCAAATTAATACAAAAAACAATTCCAAAATATTACAATAAATATGGGAATTAATATCATTCCATAACCCATTTACATATTTTCCATTTACATAACATAGCCCATTTACTTTTCTTATTCCTAACTCACTAAACAAATTAATTAATTCCTATAAATAAAACAATTTAACATACTCATAAATTCACATATGATAACCCATTTAACACATTCATCATTTCACATGCAACATCCCCCTTATCCCTTCTGTGTACAAATAAAATTCTATTAGGAATGTTCACATTAATACAATTAATCCATTTATCATATATAATAACCACCATTTGATATCCCATTTAACACTTCCATAAAACCATGTTCCTTGACCCATTTACCCTTTCCCATTCCCATGACATAACCCAACTAGCACGTTTATCATTCATAATCCTTAGACTGTCAACATGTTATCCTTTTACATTTTATAGCTCACATAACCCCATAGTATTTATCCAAAAGACCCATTATTCTATTTTAAATGTATAGAAACATCTATCTATATTATTATTTAATCTCAAAATAACAAATTACCATGTTCTTCATGGGATCTATGTTATCAGACATCAATTCCATTTTTTACACACTCCCAATGTCATGGTTTTGGAATGTAGGCACACCCATGGGTCACCCAAGATCACTCTAATCATCATCCATGCTTCCCTAGTTGGTCATGAGGGGTTAAAGTCACTATTAAGTCACCAATTTTAACAAATCTCACTAAATGACTCAATCTCACAATAATATATGACATAAAACGTAACAACACATGCAGAAATCAACTTAACAACTATGGGATATAACATTGAAACCACCAAAAAAAATCAGAACAGGAATTCCCTATTAATCATAACATAAATCTGGATTCAAAGACCCATTGAAGGACAAACTAGGATTCCATTAGAAAAATTGGTTCATAGAGAAACCGATGAATATGGGATGAACGAAAAACACTACTATTGGATAAGAAAGCGATATGATGTTTAGTACTACCCACAGCTTCAATCTAGATCCAATAGTGATACAAATTAATATGAATCTTAGGAGAACAACCATTGGTAAGATTAGGTCGATTTGTTTTATCCATGTGGAGGACATGGATTGAAAATAATGGGAAAATCAAGTAGAATATAAAAATACTCAGATGGAAAAAATGTAATTTTTTCAATTTTTAACAGGTCACATGGTTTGCCTACATGATTTTTCAAACCATGTAAAAACCATATTCATGACGATATCTACAGGGATTGAGGTTTCATAGTTACCTATGGATACTCACATGGTTTGAATAAGTATTCACCAACAATATATAATTCCATTATCTGTGATTTCACGCTTTTCTTGGTAATCCCCCACAGTTTTCATAACCATCCACAAACTATGTGCCTTTAACAGGTTGGCCTAGTTTTCTTTCATTCTATGTATCGTAGCCCTAAAACAACCCAGAGGTCCATAATATACCAGTTTAACATTTAATTAATTAATAATATGGTATTCAAAATGAAATTTAATCATTTTAATAAAACCACAAAGTGAGGATTTATTGAAATGACAAATGGTAATAATGGTATTCATATGTGAATCAATGTGATGAATGGTGACAATGAAATTAATGTGTTAATTGAAATGATAAATGGTAAAAATAGGATTCATATGTGAATTTATATGATGAATGAGAAAAATGGAATTCATTTGTGAGGTGAAATGATGAATGGTAACAAAAAAATTCAAATGTTAGTTGGGATGATGAATAGTGAAAATGACATTCGCATATATGATTTCCTATGGGGATAACTAAGACAATGATAAGGGATGAAGAATTTATTGAGAATTCAGGTGTCTTCAGGAGCACATAGTTTTATGTGGTCAAATAAATAACAATTGATAACATGACAACTATTTACTTTTTCATTATATTTTATTTAATTATACAACTGCATACATTTTTATTGAATGTATATTATTTTCGACAACATTGGTGATGGCCTACTCATTTGAAATCACACCCTACTCAGGATACTATATGAGTACCCAAATAGATTTCATCATTCATGATAGGTTAAGGGAAAATTCTTTGTGTTAGATGGTTGAGTCATGATGGAGCATAGATGAGGGAAAATGACATGGTTTTGGGCCCACTTGGAAGTTTTTAGTGTCTTAACATTTGAGTTTCATTTTGACATGTAGCAGATACATTACCATGGAATAACTTCTATTTGGATTTGGTATTGCATTTCTAGTTTTGTTCATCTTTTGTTACTTGATTATTCTGGTTTGGTTGTATAAATTTTTGGTTGTTGTTTATTGATTTCAACTGATGTATTACTTTGATAAAGATGAAATAGTATCCTCAGGAATGATATTAGACCCCCGATTCTATTCGAAATCCTCTTGTATATAGGGAGGCACGCATTAGGTCATGTAGCAATCTAGCTTTGTGCATGTGTGTGGGAACCTAGATCAGGACGTTATAAAGTGGTATTAGAGACCTGTTTTCGTTTTTTATGTCTTACTATTTTGGGAAGGTAGAAATGATCTTTGGAAGTGTCAGCCCTTGGTCATGAGATCTTTCATGGGAGTATCAATCCAATAAATGGGGTAGAACCCATGAACCTAGGGTGGGATTATTTTTAAATATATTTGATTTTATAGTTGAATATTATTTCACATTGTGTGGTGAAATATTGGTGTGATGTGATAATTTTTTCAAAAAAAATTATATTTTAATTGTGTCCTAGTATTGAATTAGAGTTCAGTTTTCATGAATAATTCTATGTAATATAGATTATTTTTTCATGCATAATTTTAGGCATTCTTGATAATATGGTTTTTGGGTATGTTTCTGAAAATGAACTTTTTCCTTACATGTGAAATTCAATTGAAAGTGTTCCTATGATGAAATTGATAATTGTAAAATTATTCAAGATGGGAATAAATCAGTGTCTTTTGAGAAACATGATTATGATAATGGTTTTACCCTTTGTTAACCTTGACATATTTGGAATATGGGTAAGGTTAGGGATAGTACCTATGTTTTGACTATGTGGCGGGTTTTGAGAAAAAAGACTTATTGTGCCTTATTGTGTTTCCCTCTTTTTTAAACAAGGAAAGGTGGTGTTAGGTGTCTTGAGATGTATTTTTGGAATTTTAGAGATATTTCTCTATAAAGAAAAATTTTCATAGGAATTCAGGAGGATATGGTTGGAGATGATCTATGAGTAGTGGCACCCGATCCGCTGATAACGTCCAGTAAGGAAACAATAAGCAATTATATAGTGAACATCACTTGCATGATGTAGTTAACTGAAAGAGACATACAAAACGATATAAATATTATGTCTGAACATAACCAAAATATTGAATAACACAACCCTTCACCATTTACCTGAGAGGGTGCACTTGAGGCAGCTGAGTTTGGGATTGATTCTATCCAAAGATACTTCACAATTTTTGGACATCTCTTGGGAATATAGTCAAGTTGGATGCATGTATTCTTTGAGGATCAGTGATGTGTGGGTGGAAAATTAAGACATAGGTTAAAGAGTTTGATGGTATGTTAAATAATTACTTCTTATAGATGTTCAATGTGAATTTATATCCATATGCATTGAGGTAGGAGAGAGAAGTAGAGTTCATGAGGTTTACCTAGAAGAGTTTCTCAGTAATAGATTATGTACGATTCTTTACAGATTATCGTGATTTTCTCTAGAATTGGTATGGGATGTCATATCTAGAGCGAGTCATTTCATTGATGGAAATAAATTTGAGATTAGGTCTGACATTCACCACATTGGGTTATAGTTGTTTTTTTATGTTATAAATCAAGCTCTCATAGCCGAGGGGAACCTGAGGGAGGCTTCTAGAGCAGGACACCTGGTTACTACTAGACAGTCTAGAGGTATAACTATAAAAGTAAAAAATTTCACTATGAGGGTATTATCCTAAATTATATTAGGCAGAGTGTCCATGTTTATGGTTTAGGATCACATGACCTTACCCAGATTTTGTGTCACCATTGAAGTAGACAATGATACTATCATAGACTCTCTCTCTGAACACTAGTAGAGTAAATATCATGTGGATGGATGGGATATCTGTAGAAGTTAGGTAAGAACCCATGAGATATGGTCAGTGATGGTGAAACTGTGAAGAATCAGGGTGTAAGATGGGGAACCACTACACCATTTTAGGTAGGTAGCTGGAGTTCTATTGGTCGTGGTCGTAGAAGAAGTGGATGTGGTACTTATGTGAATGATCACCTGTATCGATAGAAGGGTGATGCTCAAGGGACATAAAATGAATCAAAATGAAAAGTGTAAGGACATTTTTCATTCAATTAATCCTACACCTATGGAGATAGAGGCTAGAACAATGAGAGTAAGACATACTATTCTTATAGTTTTTATACTAGATAGTTCCTTGTTTGATATTGCTGCCTCTCATTACAATATTTTTACACATCTTGTTAATTGATGGAACCTAGAGGTATAGATTGCGAGTGGGTTGTTGATGATAGAAAAAACCGATGTAATAAGGTCAAGTTACAGTTTCTTCTACAAGGGGTGTTCAGTAAAGGTTGTTGTGTATCATTTTCTATGTTATCTTTACATCCATTACATTTAAAGTTACAAAAAAATATGTGTATGGACTGGTTAGTAGAATACGTAGACCAAATTGATTATTATCAGAGGGGAGTGAATTTTATTTCTCCTATGAGTGATTATTATATTCACCATGTATTGTGTAATATCATGGCGGGATGTTCGTGGTAATTTTACAAGGAACGAGGAGATTATATCGATTAGGTTTCTAGTTATTTACTGGATCATGGAGGTGTACAACAGGATTCCTTTCCACCTATATTGACCTATTTTTAGTATTTTTTCCCTAAATAATTATCAGGGATCCCAACTCATATTTATATGGAACTTAATATTGAGAACATGTTAGTGGATGTTACAGTTTCTAATTAACTATATAGGATGGTACTGATAGAGATTTAAGAGCTCAAGAATCAGCTGTAGGAGTTGGAGTGTAAGGGATTTATTAGAATGAGTAGGTTTCAATGGGAATCTCTAGTATTTTTATCTAATAAGAATCATAGGACTCAACACATATGTGAAAATTAATATATTTTGAACCAGAATACAATAAAGAACTAGTATCCACTTTCGTGTATCGATAGTCAATTTGACCAGTTGAGAGGGTCTTGTGTCTTTTCAAAGATTTTCATGAGATTTGGGTATCATCAGTTGAGAGTTTGAACTTATAATATACCGAGAAAATAATTTTTAAGAACTTATAGACTATATGATTTTTTCGTAATTGTTTTTGGGTTTAAAAATTCGCCAACAATGTTTATGGACTTGATGAAAAAAATCATTCATTCATACCTGGATAAGTTTGTGGTGGTATTTGTGAAAGACATCTTTTTGTACATCAAGACTCATGAAGACCATGAGAAACACCTTATCATATTCATAAGTACATCGAGAGAGATTCATCTATATTCCAATATATATACATTACATTTTTGGATTGATCAAGTACACTTCATGTGTCACATCATCTAAGAGGAAAGTGTTTCAATGATCCCAGAGAAGGTTCGGGTAATTATTTCTTGGGATCAGATCAATAATGGTTTTGATATTCATATCTTTAAGTGGTTAGTTTTATATTAACAAACATTCATTCACTTCTTTTCTCCTTTAGAAGCAACACTTCATACATTATTTAAAAAAGGATAAAGTTTTAGTGGTCAAAAGCATGCAATAATTGCTTCCAGGATTTGATGAAGTAGTTTACATTGACACCATTCATGATCCAACGTCATCCACGAGAGGAGTAAATGGAGTTTTGTGATACTTTTGGAATAGGTCTTGGGAATTTTCTTATTCATCAATATCATGTTATGGAATATGGGTCTCGATAGTTGAGGCCACATAAATGGAATTATACTATGCATGACCTTGAGTTAGTTGTAGTGTTTTATGATTTGAATTGATCGCATAATTATCTATTTGGAGACAAGATTATTTTGAATACTAATCTCAATATATTAAAATATATCTTCTCCCAATGATATTTGAATCTCTAGAATAATATAATGGTTGATTATAATAATTCAGTTCATCTTGAGCTAGAATATACACTTGGGAAGTGAAATAGTGAGGTGGATGCATTGAGCCTGAAAACTCAGTATCAAGTGGTTTAGGAGACTATGTTGAGGGAAATAAGATGAATTTTATGGTTGAGTTTCATATTGTGTATCATTTGAGTAATGATTATATGACTCTGGTATTAGTTGGAATGGATTCTATAATTTTGAAACAAATTAGTGGTAGGAAATATGTGGATCCAGAATGTTTGGTCTTGATGGAAAGCCACAAAGGTGGGGAGACACCATTTGATTGGACCATTAATGAGGATGATTTCATATATGGTAGGAATTAGGTTTTTGTTCCCAAAAAAATATGGTAGGATCTAATGCTTGAGTTTAATGCTTCAAAGTGGGTGGTATATCTAGTTGTGATAAAAATGAACCATGACCTATCATCACTATTTTGGTTAACATGCATGCAAAAAGGAGATAGTAGGGTTCATGAACTAATGCTACAGTAATCAATAGTTGAAGCTCAGGAATCAAAGAACTAGGGGGTTTACTAAATCCATTAATCATTTTAGAATGGAAGTTGGATGATTTTACCATGGAATATATGGTGGGTCTCCCATGGATTACCCATAATAATGATATAATTTGGGTTATTGTAGATTTTTTTTAAAATTTTGAACATTTATTGCCTATTTGATATAATGTTTCACAGGGAAAAGGTGAGAGCACTATATATTAAGATGATATTCAATCTTAATAGGGTTATATAGACTATTGTTTCAAACTATGAATCATGTTATACTTCACGCTTCGGATTGGTATTTTTAACGAGTTTTGGTACACCACTCTTATTATGTACAACATTCCACTAATAGAAAGATTTTCATTAAGAGAGTAATATGACGGTTCCTATTGATATGATATAAGAGTGTGTTTCAGACTATGATGGGTCTTTTTATAAGAACCTGGCCTTAGTGGAGTTCACCTATAGCAATAGTTTTCAGAAAACTATACATATGGCATTATAAGAGGTTCTTTATAGTCAATCATGGACTTTATGTTGGAAGAAGTTAGTTAGTTCTATGATATTGTGACTAAGTATCTTGAATGATAAATCATAAAATCTATAGTTTTCTCAAAAATAAATGTCTAAGGATAAAATTAAATTTATGTTATATGATCATAGATGTTGATGACCCCTAGAGTTTATAGAGGGTGATAGTGCATTCATTTAAGTATCACCCAGATTGGGTCACCACATAATATGGAGATATGAAATTATGAATACTAGAATTGTAGGACCCATTGAGGTCATGAAGATAATTAGGAATGTGGCATACCAGTTGGATCTTCCATAGAGATATAGTGTTATGCATTATGTATTCCATGTGTCACAACATCAGATGTAACACCCCAATGCATCTCTTGTGATCTATGTGGATTATATTAAGGTTGAAATATATGCATACATTTATGAGCATCTTATACATTTGATGGATCATAGTGAAAATGTTTTCAGTGGAGAGATAGTGTGGGTAGTTCATGTATTGTGAAAAAACGGTCGCGCTAAGAGGAAACATGTGATAGCGATGCATATATCAGGGATCGACATCACAATCTTTTTGAAATGGAATCATAGATATTTTTTATTGTACCGATCAAGAACTGTCTATTATAATTTGGGGAGATTGAAAACCCTTTATATTTTTTTTGGAGATGTCTATGGCTCATTTTCAAGAAATATTTTTCCTTATGATGATTAATATTTTAGTGGCTTTTACCTTTGTGTGTGTTTGGGTAAAATATCTAAAAAAATGGAAGAAAGAGAATAGTACATGATTGACACGTGGTTTTCCCTAACAACGCATCATTTACTAGAAAATCATGCAACCCTGGATAGAGAAGGTTTTTATAGACAGTGCATGGTTTGTCCAACTGTGTGCCCAAAAAGGAGTAACTATGAAACCCCTCGAAATGGTACATGATTAAGGAACACAATTTGTAAAACCATCTACTGTTACCCAGTAAAATGTGTGTACATCTTCAATTTGTGTAAAAATATGTTTTTTAAATTTCTCAAGGCCCCCATTTTTACCCATATATAGCCCTAGATCAACACTAACCACTCATTAACAATTTTTGAGGCTTCTGGATATATTTTAAACAATTGTGATCTTCGTTCTTGGAGAATCAAAGGGAAAATTTAAAATCAGCACCTCCATAGGTAGGTGATTCTTCTCATTTAGATCTCACTATCTATTATACTCATATCTCCAAATAAAACAGATAAATTAATCTATGGTTTGTTTTCGATATATATCTATATTTGTTATATATAGTTTTGTTATATCTTTATTTGTTTAAATATTGTATCTAGAAATAGAATCAATATCATTTCCTTTTCCATGGGTTTGATGTATCCTATTCAAATTGGTAATTTCTGTTAGGAAATCGCTCATCAACCAATCTAGGAAGGTGGTTTATATTTCAATAGACAATGAATAGTTTTAAATTAAATTTTTTTACATTTATAATTTATATAAGATGAATAGAAATTGAGTTTATAAATTGTATTAATCAATTTGAAAAATTATTTAATTAGGTAATTATAAAATTGGGGATATTTAATTGATTGAATTGAAAAATTAATTGTTGAATTAATTATTGAATTTTGATATTGTTGATTTAGGATAATTATTTTTTAATTAATTTTAGGATATTGATATTATTGATTTTAAATAGTTGACTGTGAGTTAATTTTTGATATATTTTGTATATAAAATTGGGATACATAATTTTTTATTTAATTATTATTATATTGAAACTCTGATTTTATTATAAAATTTTGAATTAATTATGGTATATTAGTTTTGATGGAATGATTATTAATTTTTAATAAATTAATGGGATTGATTTGATCAATTATTTGTTGAATTAATAAATTTGATAATTGTGATTAAATAATCAGTGAATTATTTAATGGGTTGTTGTGAAATGTGTGAATAGAAATGATGAATGTTATCAATGGAATTCATATATGAATCAAAATTATGAATATTAGAAATGGAATCGATCTGTGAATTTAAATGATGAGTTGTGAAAATTGGAATCATCTATGAATTTAAATGATGAATTTTAACAATAGAATATATTTGTAATTTGAAATGATGATTGATTACAATGAAATTCATGTTTGAATTTAAATGTTAAATGGTAAGGATTACATTCATGTGTGAATAGAGATGAATAATGGTAACAATGTAATATATATGTGAGTATAAATTATGGATGGTGATAATGGAATTCATGTGTGAATTGAAATGATGAATTTTAACAGTGGCATTCACTTTTTAATAGAAATGTTTTATGTTAACAATGGTATTCATGTGTGAACTAAAGTGATGAATAATAAGACTGGAATTAATATGTTAATTGGGATGAAAAATGGTAATAATAAAATTCACATATATGAGATCACTTAAAGATAACATAGACTCTAACATGGTTTGAAGCTGGTATTGAGAGTTCTGTTTTTATTAAGAGCTCAAGAGTTCATGTGGTTAAATAATGAATAATTGATAATGTGATAACTATTTACTTATGTATTGAATTTTATATATTTATATAACTACCTAAATTATTACTGATTGGATATTGTTTTAGATGTCGTAGGTGGTAACTGACTTAGATGTAATCAAACCCCACTCAGTTATCTTATTAGTACCCGAATTAATCTTATGATAGCAGGATTGGATAATGGAAATATCAATATATTAGATGGATATGTCAGGATGGAGCATAGATAAGAGAAAAAGACATGGGTTATCTTCACTTCTGAGTTTCATTTTTGTAAGTGGTAAGTACTTTATCATGTAATGTCAGAAGTTTGGTTTGGATATTGTATTTTCATTTTTGGTCATTTTGTGATACAAGATTATTCAGGTTATGTGATATCATTATTTTTAATTTTTTCATTTCTGATGGTGTAATACTATGATAAATATGGTATAGTCTCCCTATGACTCATAGTAAATCTTCACTGCTAGTTAGAAACATCTAGTGTATAGAGAGGTGTTCTTGATGTCACATAGTGAACCGGCTCATGTCACCGGTGTGTGGAACCCAGGTCAAGACATTACATTATCGGAGGATTTGGCAAATTTATATGGCTCATGTGTGTGAGGAATATAGTATAATAAGATTCGTTTTATAAGTCAGGTGATGAGCACTCTTGGAAAAAAAACTGGTTATAATAAAATTGATTCGTTAAAAAAATATTCTAAAAGGACAAATATTAAAAACAATAGTTTAAGGTAAAAAACTCATGAACCAAATGGTATTTAGATCGGATTTGGGTTTAATTTAAACCATATTTTTTTATAAATCCATTGCTTAACCAATTTTATCCTTAAAAATGGTAACAAAATACTTCAATATTAATGGATTTTAATATTTCTTATAGGGATAATATTAGGTCATAAATGGAAATGGGATAACATTTTAAAGCATATATTATGTAACATGACCCATTTCTCAGTTTTTATTATTTTAAAATAATATAATAAAAAATTATTTTCATAAAATAAATTTAATTCCATTTTGAAATGACTAATTTAATTTGACGTTAAAAAGAACAAGCAACAATGGAATTGAAATATAAACTATTCAATGAAATCTAATGAGTTATATTAATATATAAAATTATTATAACATAAGTATTATCTCATTTTGTATTAAATTGAATAATTTTATAAGAAATTTATATATATTTATATTAATCTGATAAATATTATTTCGAGAATGCACAAGAATTTAAGGTAATAATTCAATAACTAAAAATTACAAATACATTTCAATGTTAAAAAAACATTCTTTAAAATAAAAATTTAAAATAGAACATATCCCCATTAATCCTTATTTAAAATTTCTTTATATGTTAACGTCATGAGAGTAACATTTTTTAGTTATTATTTTCTTCAAGGAGTAAAAAGGTAACAATTAACGAAATATGGCACCATGAGACCGTGTATTTGAGAACTGGATGGACATGGATTATCTATATTCATCCAATAAAATTATAGAATGATTTAGAAATTTTTTTAATAATTATACCAAATTATTTACCATATATGAAATATTTTACCCTTACTAGGATGACAACAATTTAAAATTGTTAATTTTCATATTGACTAAAAATAAAAGGGTCATATTCCTGAAAATTTATATTTAAAATTCAAAATATCCAATCCATTTTTTATCATTCGTTTCCTGTAAGTGGAATAATTTTTTTTCAAAATTTGTGTGAAAAATATGACGAGAATAATTATTTAGAACAATACATTTTAAGAATAAAACATGATATATATTCTTATCTAATTAATATTAAAATATTTGATGAGTGTTAAAATATTTATTGAATATATATTATACTAATTTCATTAATATTATTCACAAATATAGATTTATTTAATTTACTATGTTAAAAAAATTGTGAATTAAAATATATTTTTATAAAAACATATCCTTTAATTTAAAATGATTTTATTTTTATTTCTAATAAATTGATAACTAATGAATTTATTACAAACCACACATTTTTCATTCTTTGGTTTTTACAATTTATACTACCCAATTTAATATATAGGTCATAATAGTGTACTATATTATTATTCATTTAGATTCGTAGATGTATGTATCCCAAGATACCAATGAAAATTTATTTGATAAAAATTATATTGTAAATTTATAGGTGTTAAAAACTATGTATTTTTCTACTGTATCTTTTTTATGTGTATTAGAATATATATGTCGAATGGTAAAAATAAAAAATATATATGATTTAGGGGTAGGGTGATATTTTTGGAGAACACAAGATTGGGGGAAAGGTAAACATTAATAGGTTTCTAATGTTTAGTTAATAGTGTTTATTGGATAATGAGATGATTAAAATTAATGATGTAAATAGGATAACATTGGTGAACCAGAAAAAGGAGTTATATTTGATGAGAATATTGTTTTCTTCATCATTGAGGATGTTTATTGAATTACATTATGTATGGAATATAATTAATATCAATTAAATTCACTTTAGGATTTATGATCGTGTTAATTGTTGAATTATATATGTTTTAACTATGTTTTTACACTTATTCAGGTTATTAGTTCATTTTAAGTGGATAAAGGATCAAAATATTAACATGTTTGGTATCTAAACTAATTAAATACTTATTGTTGTATAGGTATAGTTATTAGTTATAAAAATAAATATTTTTGTGTTATCAATTTGGTCAGGCATATTTTTTTGGGTTATTATGTTTAAATATTAATTTAATATATAATGTTTAACAATGGGGGGTCAATATTGAGGTTCTATAGAATAGTGTATTGTATATATTCATATTAGGTAACTTTTTCCAACCATTATGGATTTATTTTAAGTTCACAGAAATCGTGAAATACCTTTTCTTAGTTTATAGATTTTATGATCCATTAAATATTATAATTATTTCTTCAAAAATTAAAAAACATCTTGAATATTAATATCATGCAGTAAGAGATAAAATTAAAATTAATTAAAGCACCCCTTAAGGAATACATTGTTCTTATAAAATGTAACAGAATCAAGTATGTTCATTTTATCTTATTTTCTATAATTGTAGTAAATGAATCCCTCAAATTCATTGAAATTTATCTTCAAATTAAAATGTTATCCTTTTACATATATTTCAAATGAATATATCACCTTTTAACCCTTGCTAATTTATTGCCTTTTTTCATTAACATTCTTATAAATTTGTTCCCTTTAACCCTTTATTTTTCATTCAACATTATTTTTCTTCCATGTCTATATTTTAACTCCCCACTATGTTCCTCATATATATGATCCAAATAATTCTTTATTTTATGTAAATGTTACATTTATATGGATGTTTTATTATCCCATTGTATGATGTGGGATTTCAAAAATGTTGTTTTATAATATTGAACATTTGATGACCAAGATAAAATTACTACTGGGAATTTTTTTAATTAGATATCATGTAAGATCCAGTGATTTTATAATACATTTCTCTTTTATTAAATTTAATTATAGTTAAGGTTTTTGTCACATGAAACCTATAATTTATAAAAACCACAAAATAATACTAAAATAATATTATTTAATTTTTATCATTATAAAATAGCAGTTAATATTGCAAGTATTAATTAGAAAAAACACAACTACAAAATCGTAAATCTATGTGATAGTCAAACTATTTTTTTAGTAAACTCATTATATGTTTCAAAAATACACCATCCACAAAAAGTGGTTTTATTTATTATTGTAAATAAATAATTTAATTTATTTATTCCACTTTTGGAAAAAAAAATTGACAAAAAAAATCATTTTTTATGTAAATATTTCATCATTATCTTATACTGAATTTTTTATTATTTTTTGAAAAGATTATTTTTTCTATGACAAGTGAGAAATAATAATTTTTATTAAAATGTGTCTCTTTTTTATGGAATTTATAAAGTTAAATTTTTGACATTTATATTATTAATAATTTAGTTAAAATCTCTTTAATAAATGTTAGGTTTTATTTTGCTGTAAAACACATTTCCCACATAAGAAGACATTTTTTATGGCTAATTTCAATATATCCCATTTTTTCAAAATTAATTTAAATTATTTTGTTAAACCTCTATGTGTTGAATTTTCTAATATTTTTTAATTATTTTTAACACTAGTTATTAAAATAATGTAATTGTTTCAACTTAATTTTTTCCCATTATAAATAGTGACAATGGTAATGATTTTTCATCATGGTAAAATAATAATGTATGACAACACCTATATTTATTTAAAATTATTTCATGATTTATTACATAAGAATACACATAATACAACCCAAAAGATTTATAATTCATGTGACATTTGGAATTAGTTAAATTACATAATTTAATACATAAGATACATCGACATTATTAAAAATTGTTTAATGTGATCATATTAGTCCATCATTTTTAAAACTGCATGGGATAACCAAAGGACATACATAAGAAAGAGTTGAGATGTAAATGATAGTAATAGAATAATAATTTCATAACAGGAATATGATAATACATGTTAGATAATAGTCATTAAAATGGTACATAATGTTGTTGAGAATCATAAACATGATCAATGAGCCATGATAAAGAATAAAAAAAGAAAGGCAATTAGGGAATGTGGAAAAAATAGACAAGAAATCATTACGATAAGTCTTGGTTAACCCTCAAGTAAACATAAAATAATGTTCTTAGGATAACATCCCTTTAACCATACATGAAATAAAATAGAAGAAATATTACCCAATGCGTTATAGCACTATTAGGGTGCCCACATCATTATCATATCATGTATACGCATAAGTGTGCCACATAGATCATATGCTTAAAACATATTCAATCAAATTTAATACAATTTTATTTAGTGTGGATTACAGAAATTTAGGTTCCCAGTAAAATAATTATAGGATTTTAATAATTCACACCCATGATAAGAAATGGGAACTGGTTTTCACTACGCATTTGTTTGACATGGAACATCATTGTGAAATTATGGTAGTATAAAAGGGGAATATAAATGTTTATTTGAGGGATTAAAGAGAAAAAAATGGTAATATAATCATTTATAAATCATAAGGATTATAAAGGGGATATGTAAGAACACATCCTAAAATTAGGAATTGGATAGAAAGTCCATATTATAATAAATATGCTGGAAT
Organism: Viscum album; assembly: GCA_963277665.1. NCBI lineage: Eukaryota > Viridiplantae > Streptophyta > Magnoliopsida > Santalales > Viscaceae > Viscum > Viscum album. The sequence goes on from OY728164.1 coordinate 783,277,166, forward strand.
AAAGAGGACAAGAAGAGGATGTCTTACCTCAAGAGGGTTATTCCAAAAGATTGTAAGGATATTCTTGATAGCCTGGGGGAACCATATGAGGAATATATACAGGTTATAGAAGAGTAAGGACATAATACATGGTATTTTAGGGAATATAAATGGGATCCTAGGTGGGTTTATATTGGATATGTGAGGAGAGTACATTATTTTTTTCTTAAATATTGGTTTTGGACTCTATATAATAATGTAATAAACAACTGAAGACTTCCCATAGTTTCTAAAATGTGTTTCAACCAAAATATGACTATTTTTTATTCAATTATATGTCCATGGGATGAAATCATTAAAAAATTACCACACGTGATATGTAAGTGAGTGATGTTATTAAAGAAATGATTTAAAAACCTTAAAATATAATTTTGTTTTTCAAGGATTTAAAAATGATTTTTAAAATTAATCAAATAATCACAATATAATATTTTTTTTAAATATGAAACATATATTTCTATCATTACAACCCATTATAGAATTTATTACATCACTTTTTGTTAATTGTGATATAATAATACATATCATTTATTAATACAATTATTAATCATTATCTAGAACATCGAATATTGAAAATATTATTAAAAATTTGAAAGTATATAATTTCAAAAATTTTATTGAAAAAACATTAGTACATTAAAAATAATTTTATACATACTTGAATTTTCACTTTTAATATAGAATTAACACTATTGGGGAAATGATTGTTTTTTTGGAGTAACAACAATGAATCCCTTACTAAAATTACATTTTACAATATAAAAACTTATATTCTCATTTACATTTAGTAATATATATTTAATAATAATAATTTAATAAAATATATTTTATTTCAAAAATGCATTATTTATAAATAATAAATGTCTTAATGGAAATTTTAAATTACCCAAAATTTCTATTTTTTATCTAATCAAAATAATTAATAAAATAACTAAAATAATAATAAAATATATTCAATATTTTATGAAAAAAATATATATTAAAATTATTAGGGACTTGATACATAACACATTATTACTCTAGAAAATTCCCTAAACATATGGTGCATGAACATTAAATTTTCATAGTGTGGTACACTGTACATGATTTGGGTCATGATATCTATGATCTTTAATTTCTCTTATAAACATATTCACTGAAGCTTTTTTTATTAGATCTCATCTTGTTTCAGTTCAAAGAAAAATCTCAGTGATTATATATCCCTTGAATGTTCTGATAAATGGGATTCACATGATAAGATCATGTTTGTTGTGACCATCAATTCCATTGTCTATATCAATTAGACTTATCATGGACTAATATTTATACTAATCATATGATCACATGATCGATGACTATATTATCAATGGTTATTATTATTAATGGTATTTTAATTAAATCACAATTTGTATTTTATTTATAAAAGTTCATATTGTTACAATATACCCCCTTCAGAAATTTTTCCCTCAGATGTTTCATTTCACACACTAAAAAATGAGTTTAATAGCGTTTCATCACTTCTCTTTGTTCCCATGTAACTAATTCAGACTTTTGGTTTCTCTATGTCACATTTACCAACTGCATTGTCTTATTTTGTAGAACATTATCTCTGCAACCTAATATATTCACTTCCTAATCAACATAATAATGGTCAATCTCCAAAGGTACCAGCTCATGATACAAAACTTTTGAGGTGTCTATATTTACTTCCTCAATATTCACACATGAAAGAAATCATGTACATGAGGTATGATAGGAGGGATTACTAGCCGATAGGTCGCTAGTTTGATGTGATCAAGGATCCCATATAGACCAAGGATTCTTGTACCAAGATATCATTTATTTCCAAATCATGTGATGTTCTTCCATAGAGATGTGCAGAGGAATAAAATGTCACCAACAATATCCTCCAAGCCTCATTGATGATTTTTAGCATATCTCTTCTATCATCTCTGAGTCGCCCATTCATGTAATTGAATAGGCTTAAACTATTCCACCACTTCCCCAACCATTTCAGGACCCATCAGGTTGCATTAACCAAATTTATCCCATCATGTAGGTGTTTTACACCTCTCCGAGAAAGGGATTTAGAGGAAGAAATTTTCATTATTGTATCGAGACTATTATTAGATGAGAAATTGACCATTTGATGAAGTTAATCACATAATCCTTTGAAGTTTACTAATCATCCTCTCAACATTTCCTTGAATGTATAGATAGTCTACTAAGATTGGTAATCAGTTCGAGGTTGTTAATTTGTGATGAAGATTAACATAGTATTTAGAGTATGTTGGAGACTCTTCAAAATCATGGGTATAGAGATATCCCATTAGTTGTGATAATATTCCACATGAATGAGACTTCCATCAAGCCGAACATACATTTTTGTTGTTTATAGAATGTTCCTCTTTATATAAGGTCTTTGTCTATATATTTAAGTTATCCTCATTCTCATCCTTGTTTTTAGAGTATATTAAAATAAAATCTATAAATAATGCCAAATATTTGTTGAATTAAACTATTTATACATTATCAATCATGTTTATAAAGGTTTATGGAGAATTTCTGAGTTTGAATGGAATTATTATGAAAACATTGTTCCTGTACCATATATAGAAAGAATTCTAGTGGATAACATCCTTTATCACCGGTATATGTTAGTACACCAGTAAAGATCCATCATTGAGAAGTAATTGGATCAATTTAGATTATCAAATACATCGTCAATCTATGGTGGATGATACATTTTCTTTATCATGATCATGGTGAGAATATGATAATAAATGAAAACACATATTTTCTCATCCTTCTTTTTGATTAAATGGACTCATGAACCCCAAGGAGAAGAACATGGGTGTATAAAAAATTTATCCAGATTATTCAATTATAGTTTCCTTATCTCCTCATGTTCGATAATAGTCAACATATATGGGGTCTTGTATTAAATAAAAACCCCAATTAAAAGCTCAATTAAAAATTCAACCTCTTATCTTGGAGGAAGAACATGAAATTCTTTGAGAAACATGTTAATTTATTTCCCTCACAATGGTTGGTTTGTCAAGGATTGTGTATTGATTACACAAGATCATTTCAAAAAGATAATATTTATCACATGGAAATATTTAATATTCTTGAGATTTTGGTGCAAAATAATATTTACCCCACTCCTTCCACTTGTACTTAATAGGAGGATGATTCTAGATACATAGAGTGAATTCCTTCGCACTGAAATTTATGATCCTCTATATAATGAAAACAAATCCTTACCCATAATTGTATCATATTCATTCAAAGGGAAAATCAAAAGGATTACAAGGATGATTAAAAAAAATTACGGGGGAGGAAATATATATATAGGATGTAATTATTTCCACATGTCTCGTTTTCACAAAAATATGTACGTCCATGCATTTTAGTGGTGTTTGAAAGGTTATAAAATCCTTATGTTATATAAATGAATATATAGAACTATGGATGATTACCCTACCATTATCTTTTGGATTCTTATTCTAATATTGACTTTATCCAAAATAGAATTTGGGATGAATAATTTTAAAATATTAAACACATAAAAAGAATCAAATAACATTAATGGGATATTTTATAAATGAATATTATTCCTTGTCATATCAATGTCAATTATTAAATCTATGTTATCCATGATACAATTCAGAACAAACTTTTTTATGGGATTGTTTTGTTCTGCAAATAATGGTGTGTAATGACCTTGTGAATATACCGATGAATATCCCCTTACAGTGTCAATCTATGTGTGTACAATGTCCCATTTTCGTTCAACAATTTATTATTGTTTCCAAATCAATCGTCCATTTCATGATTATTATTCCTAGGTACCTCTGTACCAAAGCTATATCCACATGTAAAATCCAAAAAAGGATTTATTGTATTGTAAACAACATACTCTATACATTATCAAAATTTATGTATGCTTTATTATGTTTAGTTTTATCTATTATAATTTCCATATAGTTTCGTAATTTTAATTCAAAAAAACTAAAATTTCATTTTATACATACTATGAAAACCCTTATCATTAATACAGGATAATTTATGAATTATTACTTAATAATATTCATATTAAAATCCAAAATATTAATATATATATATATAGTGTCTTTTGGAATTTGGTACATCACTATCCAACTTAAAATTGGTGGAACATCATCATTATTAAAAACAATATTAACATGCTCATATTATTGCATCCTTCTTGAAAGTTAATGGGATAACCTGGGGAAAAACTAAATAAATTAGAGAGATATGAAACCTAGAAAGGGACTAGAAAATTCATATCATAACAAATCTATTGCTTTTTAAACAATCAGAATTTCAATGGACTATAAAGGGAGTGACAATTATAAACCTAAACAATTATGCGTAATATATAATGATAACATAATGGTAACATGGAAATGTGGAGAAAAATAAACATGAAATCATTAGCATAAGTTAAGATTAAAAAAATAAAACATAATATAATTGGATTAGGACACCCTCTTGTGCACCATGCATGGAATCTGATGATTCTAAAGCATTACCCAATTCATTGAGTGCTATCTGGCCACCCCCATCATAATCATCTCATGTACATGAACAAGTGTTCCACGTAGATAATATAAATAAGAGAATATATCATCGAATTTAATCCCACTATAATGGGGTGTGTAGTATATAAATTTATTTCCAGAATCAAATAAGTATAACTACAAAAAGGTGAACAACCTTGATCAAAAATGGTTATGGGTAGTAACTACATAATTGATTGGCTTGGAAAATCACATTTTAATCCCAACCTTATAATGGTGGAATATAAATGTCAATGGGAGTTATTAATATTGGAAAAGAGGTCAATCATTGTTTATACATAATTAGGACATAAAGGGGTATATTTAAGAACATATAACAACATTTATAATTGGATATCAAATTCATAAGATATAGAAGATGCATGAATAACGAGGAGAAGGATTGGATCTCTAACCACGAGAAGTTTATTCGAAAATATTTGGAGGATAATCTTAATATATTTATATAACAATTAAAGGATATAGAAATTTTAGGGGATAGTTATCAAATTCTCCACGTATTTTAGTGAAGAGGAATGATATCCTAGTGTGGTTTATATAGGAACTGAAAATGGAGTTCTTTATTTGTACCCATCCATAGGTTTTGGAATCCATAAAATAAATTAATCAAATATACAAGAAAAACCAAGGCTTCTCCCATGGTTTCTATCAATTTTTATTGGTTGTAATTATTTTATATGGATAGGGTCCACGTCCTTAAAATACCACCTTTAGTTATGTGGATGTAAGTTATGTTTTAAATGAAATTGTTTTAAAACCATAAAATATTATATAAGTTTTGAAGGATTCCTAATGAATATATAAAATTAATAAAATAACCTCAAAATCACATTATTTTAAAGGGGAGACAATTATTTGGTCATGTATACACTTTATAAAATTTATTACATCACTTTGTTGTCATTAAGATTTCATAATAAAAAACATATATTTATACAATATTTAATATTTACCTAAAAAATTATCTATCACAGAAGGATACCGAAAAGACACCAGTGGTTAATTTAAACATGATAATTAAAAAAATTATATTCATCTTAAGAAATTATTTTATAAATATTTTTACTTTTACTTTTAAAACAGAATCAACAATTATTGGGAACTGTTGGGTTTTATTGACAATAATAGTTTTCAAAACCTTATAAAAAACACATTTGCCATTATGAAAAATATATTAAAATTTAAATTTATTATTATTTATTTAATTAGAATAATTTATCAAAATAATATTAATTTCATAAATCCATTAATTTATCACAATTAATTCATGATATATAATTACATATTACTAAAAAATATAATTTTTGTTTTATCATAACAAAATGAAAATCATTTAATTTGTGACAATAATTAGAAGAAAATATGTTCATTAAAATATAAAATATTAATATTAATATTATTAGGTCCTTAAAATATTTCCATTTATTTCTTCCATGATCACCATATGGGTATGGTTCAAGATGGTGAGATTTTTGTAGGGTAGTTCGACATATGTTTTTTAAATCATTATCTTGATGAGATTGGACATCCCTAATAAATAGTTTCACTGTAGTTTTAGTTGTCATATCTCAACTTGGGTATGGTTAAGATAAAATCACAGTGAATATATCTACCTCAATATATCTAATAACTGGGGTTTATAGGGTTCAATCCTACTAGTCGAGCCAATCAATTCATTTTTCTCTGTCAATTAGTATTATCAAAACCATATATATACACTAAAAATTTTATCAATGTTCAAAAACTATAATATAAATGGTTGTGATGATTAATGGTATTTAAAATAAAATATAATATTACAAAACAAAAAAAAGTGAATTTAATTTCTCTATCCAATATTTATAATAAGGAATTTAATTCAATAACAATGGGACTTTTTTATAAAATTATGAGTTGTTAATATAAAAGAAGGTTAAAACAATGGGGTATAATATTAAAATGAAATAATCACATCAAATTGTCCTACTAGATGAGTTATTTTCATCAAAATATATTTAGAAACAGTTAAATAATTTATTATAAGTCATTATATTATTTTTGGGGACCCAATACTGTCTTTAATGAAGGATAAGTTATATTTTATTCAAAGTAAATAATATTTTCGAGTATTTAAGATTAATGGAATGGTTGAAAGATGTGGTTCATTTTATTCTTGCTACAAAATTCAAGAAAAAACATATTCTTTATTATTTACCTAATAAATTTTTGGAAACATATTTATTAATTAATTTCATTGGGAAATTATTTTTACTCTTGAATTATGTATTTTGCTAAAAACTATTTTTCCATAATTTTGTTTTAATAAATTAAATATAAATTCTTCCACCATTAAGAATTAAATATGATAAAATTATGAAACACTTTTTAATCATCACTTCTATATTTTTGTAGAAGTACCATTTAATATTTTTTTTGTATATTTATGTTGACATGGTAGAAGTTAAATTATCACATTTAAAATTTAAATGGTTTTAAAGTTTCTTAACTAAAAGATAAATCTTAAAATTTTTCAGAACCTACCCAAATTTGATGGATGGTTTTATTTGGACCTTAAAATGTATTATCATTTAATTTTGTTTCCCTTTATTCCACTTTTATTTGATTATGACCTATATAATTTTTTTTGAAAAGTAAAAATAAAAATATAACTCTCTTGAGTGTAATATCTCAAAAAACATTACATAAGGATAAAGGTTGATATGTTCGATTCTATATGTTTTTTTAAAATATGAAATTATATTTTCATGGTAATTTAATTGTAATGATTTTTAATTTAATAATTATCTTCAATGCTTGTGTAATAAAAAAAATATTTATTTAATTAAGAGTAAAATAAAATAAATGATTTAAAATATTAAAATTAAAATAAATTAAAATAATTATTATCCTTAAACAATTTTTTAGATACATATAACATAACAATATTATTTTAATTTTTTAATTCAAATTATTTTGTGGTAATTTTCTTCAAGTGTAAAAAAATTAATGGTCCCAATAATTATATTTATGATTTTTTATAATAAATAATATTTTATTAAATTATTTTAAATTCATAAAAATAAAATATTAATCCATGTGATTAAAAAATGGTTTATAAAATAAAAAATGGTCAATTTATAGATTTATTTTCTTTTTATGGTATCATTATTGACCAATACATAGAATTTTCTTTTGATATTGTGGTGATTGTAAGAAGAATTAAAAGTATGTTAAAACTAACAAATATGGGTTAACACATAACATACTCATGTATAAATATTATTATATGAAATTAAATTGAATTATAATCACCATATAAAATAAATATATCAATTTTAAGTCACATTATTTTAAAAATTATTTCTTATTAATTTAATTCTCTTAGTTATTAAGAGTGTGCCCCTCTCCTCACTAATAAAAGTGTACCTATACTCTCATATTCATCAAACCTTTTAGCCTTGTAAATAATCCAAGAACTACCTTAATTACCACTTAGATTCCCTTATAAAATCCTAGAGATGAATTTCCCCAACAAACACCAACATTTAATGGATTTTTGTGTAATCCAATGTTGGTTTCCCCACAAATAGGTACAACTCAAAACCAAGAATTTTCAATTTTATTTATAATTATTCCCAATATAAGTATATAATATCCATAATAATATATTTACATTAGTATATTAAAAATAAATAAGTTTTATTACGATGATTTTACAACCACTATTCACCTTTATCCCATCTATTAAAAAATAATAATATCGTGTATATTTATGTGTGGATTACCACCTCCACAAAGTGATGTGATTCATTTTTAAATTATTTATTAAATACATTGTAATAAGGATATATTTAATTAATTTTTATGATATATATGAAATAATAATAATTATTTAATATTGACATATTGTTTACCTTTCTTTCAATCTATCCATCGACAATTCAAAACAGTGTTCATGTGTACATATGACCTACGATCTCGATGAATGGTGTAATTCATTTTTCTATATTTATATTTTATATATTAATATGTATATATATATAATGAGTATATATGATATTTATTTAATGATTAAAATTATTTACATGATGTAACCATGATCAATGTATAAGGATCACCACTTATGAACTAGAACAATCACAAAAAATGAAGCGTGTATCACCCGAAATAATGATTTTAATAATTAATTTTTAAAAATAGATAATATAATGATATAATAAAAACATATATCATATAATATATGTGATTAATGTTCTATGATAGATTCATAAATATATATTTATATTTCATAAACATTATTTTCAAATGAATACAATGAAAGACAATACTTGTGGTAATAGATTTTCATCTCACTATTATTTATGTGAGACACATGCCATATTCACAATTTTTTTGTTTATTAGGTTCATATAAATCCCATGAATGTATATTTTATGATTCTAATTTTTTTTGATATAAAAATATATCAATGTTTATCTCTTTTATGATTTTAAATAAAAAAGATATCTATTTGGTTAGTTAATATTTCATCAATCCAATTTTATTCGGTTTATTTTTGGCCTCAATTTGCATTGATTAAATTATATAATCCTTATATGATAAGTCCATTAATTTTTTACTTATTGTATAGATATTTTAAGATTAAAATTGTTTCCTTTCATTTATATAACTTTTTTGTACTTAAGATACATAAAGACTATTTTTATGTAAAATTATCTTTGTTTTACTATTCAGAAGTGAATATTTTTCATTCATGTCCATTTTTTCATTAAAATGTTTTCAAAATTGATTTTTATAATAAAAATTTTTTAAACAGAAATTTTTACCCTTATTTGTGTAATTCCCTGACCCAAGATACCCAGATTCTATGCATTATTACATTACATTTGCATGATCATAAGAGATTATGTCCTGAAAAACCTATTAGTTTAGTATACTTGGAAGTACTAGATGAATAAATAATATTTTACATTACATTATGAAATGAAAAAAAACAACATTTAGTCCCCTTTGAACATACTCACATCCCTAGCTTATTATTGCTAGTCAATCATAATATACTTCTTCGCATCCAGAAAAATATATATGAAATAGGTGATATAAGATGCTCACTAAGGATAAAAATATAGGGGAAACAATCATAAATAAGTATAAACATTTAAGTCAATGTATAAGCCTAAAACAAAAGACTTTAAAACATAAACTTCATAATTATATAGAAAAGATAAATCAAAAAATTACATTTACTTATTACATAGATATTCTAATTGTCGAATAATCACATGTAATATCAATATCTAATTTCATAATGATGGAATTCATAATTCCATACATCATAACCACATAGTCAAGGCCATGTACCAAGATTTCAAAAAAATAGTTTGTCAAGGCCTTGTGCCAATACACTAATTGGTATCAAGAGACCTACTGAGGAATATAGGGGCTATTATGGACCCCAACAATCACTTACTATTTTAAATTCATTACTCATATGAAATGGGTGAAATATAATATAAACACTCAAATTAAAACTAGCATACGAAATGTTAATATTTAAACTACAACCCATGAATGGTAAAAACATTGCTCATCCACAGTCAAACATAACTCATTCTATACAATATGGAAGATTTCATTATAAAAATTCAACCTAAATAAAGAATAAAATATAATTAATGCTATTGAAAAAGATACAAATAATCGTTAAGACTATTTGAGTGAAATATCTCATTTTTTGAAAACATTTAAAATTCACACTATTTATCAAAGGAGTTGTTTCAAAGTAATTTTTGAATCAAAGTGTCCCATACCACAAAGAAACATTTGAATGTAATTTTAATTTTAAAAAAATCATGTCCATATAAATAAATCCCTAAAACCAATTTTAAAACATGGGCAATAATGATAAATATTTAAAAGAATAAATCATTAAAACATTCAAAATGATATTTTAGTTACTGAGTTCCTAACAAAAAAAAAAGATGCTTGAAAAAAATAATTAATGAACAATATTAACATAAACATTATAATATAAGGATAAAAAAGGGATACATGATATAATATTTCAAAGGACAGTGTATACACTATATAAAAGTGAACTGGCACATAACAAAAAAGAAGTCTCAATAGAATTTAAATTGAGACGAAATATCTAATAACAATTGTATCCTTAGATTAAAGATAAATTTGTGACATAATCATGTGTGTAAATTATAAATAAACTCAATATGATTAGATATTCAGTGTAAATCAATCAGAGTATATTCACAGTTATTCATGTAAAAACCAAACTAATGACATTGATGTTTAACTCAATGAATGAAAATTGAGTTAAGATTACCCGTGCCAAGTTCATATAAATGATTTTAGAATTTATAAATGGATTGATTATGTGAATCAAATTTATATCCACACAATGGGGTGTAAAAATTACTACATAAATAAATAAACAATGATTTCATACATAATCATGGTGTAAAATAATCAATAAATTATGCCTAAAACCCTATGACTGGAAATGGAAATTAGAAATTACCTTACCGATTTGGTAACATATAAAACATACAACCCATGAAAGAAGGAACATACAGTGAAGATGTAAATACCAATAAATTAAATTATATTACACAAATAATACAATCATCGGTATTACATACACCATACAAAAAATAGTGGCAAATATAGCATGAATCTCAGAGAAATAAAAAGTGAGTTGAAAAATCTTTAACTTGACTTTTCCTTAGTCGATGGTATTTTAACATTATTTATAATTGTTAAAAAATTATTATTAATTTATTCAAGAACCACATACATAAATATGATATCATATATGATCCTTTAAAATTTTTCTGTTAATAATATTACATTTGTATTATTGTTTTGGGTGTTACTGATTCGTTTTCATTCATATGTTTCATTATGAAAGTAATATTTATTATGGATAAGATGTATATGATTCATATCCAGAATTATATTATTTATTTAAATAATTTTTTTTCTTAAAATGAAAAATATTATTGAATGGTTCTGATGGGGAATGAAATCTTGTCGCGTCATGTTGATGGTAAGCCGTACGTATGCACAAGAGACAATATCATTCAATTCAGGGTAAAATAATATTTAGTTTCATGATATATTATATATAAAGAATCATTAACATGTTATATTTATTATTTAAATCAATTATACTCATTATTATATCCATCCAAATAATGAAGTGTTGAATAACAAACTCCACCATGATTTTGAGACTGTAAGTTGTACGTAGGCACGTATGGTGACTTTGTCATTAATAAGATAGATAAAATAATGAATATGTTTTTACCATATTTATAAAACTCTAAATTATATATATGGTTCTTTATATATATATATTTTTTTAAAAATCAAATAAATAAAAAATGGAATAAGAAAAGAACTCTGAAATAGGTGATGAAATAATTACCTCTTCTTTAGGTCTTCCTTTTGATTTGAACAAAACAGATCCTTATGTTGTTTTTATGATCAATATATGGACTATAGGTTTAAGTGAGGGTAGTTTGTAGGAGATTTGTGAAGGTTATAGCCGATCGAAAATGATTTGTAGGTGTGATTTTGAGAGAAGGTGATTTACCATTTTATAAGAGAGGTGGGGGCACTTTAAGAAAAGCTTGAAATTTTAATTTTTTCAAACATAATTTTCAGTTTCTAATAGATCATAATGGATTTATTGAAATTATAAGTTTGGTATGGGTCTCAATACTCTAAAATAATATTTTTTATACAATTTTAGGTCACAATATTAACCTTATCTTTTATATTTAACTCTTGTTTAAATAGTTTAACATTTACCATGTCTCCTTGTATTTTTCTCTAATATGGTTAATGAACTTACTATAAAATTACCAAGGAACTTAAATTTTTTTCATTAATGAAATATATAACCTTCTCTATGTCCTTTTTCATAATCTTTTATTTTTTGTAATATTATTTCATTTTATAATATAGTACTTTTTTTAAAAACACATTTATGTTAATTTTGACACTTTTTTAATATTAGTTTTTTGGAAAGTCATAACAACTTGATTACTTAGATAAAAATAAATATAATCAAAACTATCATTTCATATTATCCTTTAAAATTCTTGGATTACATCAAAACTATAAAATTATATTTATTTTAATATTTATCATATCATTTGATTGATTCTTTAAATAATAAAGAAAGTTCAACATCATTATTTGTGAAAAAATAAATTTAATTATATAATGATTAAAAATTAAAAATAAAATATCATGATGTGTTATATCATTTCAAACTTATAATAACAATTTATAGTTTAATAGATCAATTACATAACCTCAAATAAAAATTGTTTTAGTAAAGGATATATGTTTATCTGACATTTTGTTTAACATTAAATTATTTTTTATAATGTTTCATTTTCACTTATATATTGCTCCATGGGGTCCCAAAGTTGACCCAAGGATACCCTTCAGTAGATTTGGATAATCGAATAGGATTAGGGACAAATATTTGGGTAATTTAATATTATTATAGTATTATGTTTTAACCTTATTTACTAGAATTAATTTTTAACCATGGTAAATACAATATTTAACGAAGTTGCTATTCATATTATATAAAAATAAAACATAACTATTTAAACAACTTAGACCTCATGATTCCAAATATGGAATCCATGTTTTTCAAATTTAAAAGAAAGAAGTTTTAGAAATTAATTTAAATTAAATTCTCATTGTCTAAACCAAAAAGTTGGTTTTTAACATGTAAAAACATTCAAAAGATTAACATGGGATTAGGTATATTAATAATTTGAAATTACATACAGTGAAATAAAATACATTAAATAAAAAAATATAAAGAAAATATAATTTAAAACCATAGTAATGTATAATATAACAGTAAAAATTATTTCAATAAACAAAGATGTTTTTAATTAAAATTTAGTATTTTTCACTATTCAAGAAAAATGAAAGTAATCATAAAAGTAAAACAAATTTATCTAAACTAAATTTTTATGTCCCTATTCTGAATAAGAGTTAAATTTATCAAATTTAATATATAAAGGTGTCAAATATTCGATTTAGAAAGGGTTTTCCATTCAAAGGTGGAAAAACTGCATTTTTTTTAAAAATACTAATTTTATTGAAAAATCAAATTTGTCCTCATATAATGTCATAAAAAAAGATGGAATTAAAAATTATATGGGATATATTTAAAAAATTAAAAATGTATTTAATACTATTCATAGAATCTTTTTAAATAGTTATTTTATTTGGTCATGGAGTGCAAGAACTCAGATATGCATATATCGCAAGCTATTACATTATTCAAGGAGAAGCGTATTTTGGAAGCTTGGGGTGTTACATTATCCCATCCTCCAAAACATTTCGTCCTCAAAATTTATGCTCAGAAACAAAAACTAGGAGTTTTATTTTTCAAAATATCTTTGTTGAAATCCCACATTAGATAAAGAGAAAATAAAACTATCACATTAAAAAAGAGAAGTAAAAGGTCACCTGAGATAGCCCATACTAGGTTTCCATGTATGAAAAAATTGATACAGAAGAGAAAAAACCCACCACGTTATGATGGAGAGTGATAGAAAACATGATCATGAAAAATTTCACTACTAAAAAACCATAAACTTGTGATTGGTAAAACACTCTTTGATTACCAAGCCGGAAGAGTAAACTGAAAATGTTTTTTTCCTATGTTCCTTTAATTAATGTTGAGAAATTTATTTATTAAATTGACTAAGAACATAAGGAGATATAACTAATAATTCAATTATAGTTTCATACTTTAATAAATATTTACCACAAACTCATCTTTTCTCCGAATGACGAGAATTGAAGATGAATTGGTCACACCTGAAGTACTAAAATCAACTTATAGAGAATCACATAATACACAAAAGATGTACTATGTATTTCATGTTCCTTTTGATATTAAGAGAAACCACAATGATTAGTACAAGATAAGATGATCCCCAAAATATATAATCCCTTATAGAAATAAATACTACTCTAAATCTGTAAAATTAAAAAAACAAAACCCAATGATCAACAAACACCACTCAATAAATAATTGCCTTTAAAATTATTCAAAATAATGCAAACTAAGTTTGAAACCCATAATTCAAAAAGATTTGATCACATAGTATTCCATGATAAATCTTAACATTTATATATAAATAACAGATAATGATCTTAAATTCAGTTACTTTAAATAAATTCACATAATCACATTTGTTCGATGATAGGATAATCATTTCCATAAATTTCCAAAATCTCTATATATCCATAAAAACATACAGTCTTCCAAAATTTAAAAAATCCATCATTTCTACTCAAATGAAATCCCATAGTATTATATTTTCATTTGGGATATTCTGTTCCCAAAAGTGAGAATGTCTTCCAAAACAACATTTATCACTTAATCACCAAATCATTTTCCTATAATATGAAAATCCATTTGATAAATCATAATTTCTGAAAATCAACATATTCCTAATCTATAAAACCACATAACTAAAAATAATTTTTCATACTAACCAGGGACTTCATGTAGTCCAGTGGTAGAAGATAAATCCCAGTCGCTCTTTGGTTGTGATTTTGATTCCCATAGCTTTGTAAGACGCGACATATTGTCACACGGTTTGCATGTTATCATTTTTCAGATACTATATAACATTTAAAAAAATGAGATAAATTCCTCAAAAATAACCATAAAATATTTTAACTTCAAATTTTATCTCATACATCGCATTGTCATCCCAAAATTAAATAACCTATAAATGACACAAATTCATGGATCATATAAACCCAAATGGTAATTTATAAATATAACCAAAATAAATAAATAATTATTCCTCAAATAGTATTTTCACATAACAAACTATAGGGATACACATAAAAGTAAAAATCCATCCAATGTAATCCCATAAAAAATGATTATTAATACATTTAAACATTACATCATCCATTTACTTCAACATAGGTTATTCCTTGACATAGAGGTTATCAAATGGAATAGGGAATTGAATAGAGTACTGTATAGGTCCCCTATTTTTTCGGAAAATGAATGTAAATTTATTATTAGAATCATTTTTATTTTCATTCATAGTAATCTTCATATTTTGTTAGAACTTATTTACTTTATATCCTCCTTTCCCACACATAAAGCATTTCTTTTTTCCATTGAGACACTTTTGTGGGTATCTTCTCCCACATTTCCAATATGATGGGAAGTGATATTTCATTTGTCTATATTATCCACTACTAGATCTCTTATCATTCTCCGCCTTTTTCTTCCTTATTGAGTTTGGTTATTGGTTAATGTATATGTTGTTCATCATATTTTTGTAAAACTAATTCAGAATGAACATGATATCTTTTACGCATATCAACATTCAATAACATTTCTCATTTCCACCATCCTGCCAACCTTGTACATCTTGTTCAATGTTACTATGAATTCAATTGAATCCATCCATTAACTTAACCAAAAAGTATAGTTTGAGTAACAATATTATTAAAATCATTTAGAGAATATCATGGCACCTTATTTTCATTCTAAAACACCTTATGATTAACCAAGGTTATTTATTTTCTTCTTATATAAAAATCATTCAAACTTGTTTGTAATGAAAACATGAATTATCCTAAGAATATCCCACGGGAGTTTCGAAACCAAGATTGCAATAAGCCTCATCGTCCTACACCAGTTCCCATTTGAGTCTATCATAATGCGATGTTTTTTGATTCTACCCCTACATACATCTATGCCAAATTTTCCTCTTCCTTCTCCTATCTAGAGAGGGATTTATTGCTTGGAAAATTCACAAAATCTTTATATTTCAAAAATTCTAGAAATATATTCAATACTAATACCCAAAATTTATCTTAATGTAATACCCTCTAATCAGAGTTTTTCTAAATCAAGTTTCTCTGGATCGTACTAAACTTCCTATGATACAAATTGTAATGCCCTGACTCTAGTTACCTAGATTCAGTGCATTATTACATAACATTGGCATGCTCAAAAGAGATCATGTCCCAAAAAACCGATTAGTTTTGTATCCATGGAAGTAATAGATACATATATAAGTTTTACATTACATTATTAGATGAAAAAACAACATCATTCGGTCACCATTGAACACACTCATATCTATAGAATATTCCTAAAAATCAATCATAATATACTTTCAAATCAATGGAAACACATAAGAAATTGGTGAGCTCAGAATCTCATTAAGGATAACAATATAGCGAAACTATCATAAATAAGCATAAACATTTAAGTCAATATCTAAGACTAAAACATCGGCCATTAAAACATAAATGTTATTATAATATGGAAAATTTAATTAAAAATCTGACATTAAATTGTTTATAGGGAAATTATACAAGTCGAATAATCCCATGTAATATCAATAGCTATTTTCATAACGATTGAGTGCATAATGTCAGACATTGTAAACACATAGTCAAGTCCTCATGCCAAGACTACAAATAAAACTTTTGTAAAGGCCTTGTGCCAAGTAATTAATTGGTCTCATTAGACCTACTAATGCATCTATAGGCTATAGTAGGTACCACCCATCACATACCATGTACAATGTATTCCACATATGAAATGGGAGAAATATAATCTATGCATTGGTATTAAAACTAGTATAAAAATGTTTATATTTTAACCACAACATATGAATGTTATAAAAATAGCACATAAATATTCAAACATAAATCATTAAATAAAATATGGAAGAATGTATTATAATAAATCAACCTCAATGTTGAATAAAATAAAATTAAGTATATTTACATAGTTGGAAAAAACAATAATACTATTTTAGAGAAATATCCCATTTTCTATCAAACTTTTAAAAGTGACACTATTTATCAATGGAGTCATTTAAAAGTGATTTTCGAATCAATGTGTCCCATAACACATTGAAAATATTGAAAGAAATTTTAATATTAAAACATATATGTCCATATAAATAAATCCTTTAAACTAATTTTAAAATATGGATATTAATGAGAAATATTTATAAGAACAAATCTTAAAAACATTTAAAATGATATTTTAGTTAAAGATTTCAAAACTAAAACAAATAATCTTGAATTAAAATAATTAAGGAATAACATTAATCAATGCATTTTAATATCATGAGAATAAAGGTATTCATGGTATAATATGTCAAAGGACATTATATACAATATATAAAAGTGAATTGGTGCAAAACCACAAAAAAGTCTTAATGGAATGTAGGTTGAGACAAAATCACTTATAAAGACCGTATCGTTAGATTATAGATAAATCAATGACATAATTATTTTTTAAATATATTAATAAACTAAATATGAATGGATATTCAGTGTAAATAAATGACATTCACACATATTCTTGTAAAAACAAAACCAATGACTTAGATGTTTAACTCAATGAATAGAAATTGAGTAAAGATTACCCTTATCAAGTTCATATCAATGACCTTAGAATTTATCAATGGACTGATTATGTGTATCAATAGAATATACACTCAAACCATAGTAGAAATTAATTCATAAATAAAGAAATATTGATTTTATACATAATGTTGGGGTAAAATAATCAATGAATTATGAGTAAAACCCAATGAGTGGAAATTAAAATTAGAAATTCACTTATCGATTTGGTAACATACAAAACATATGCCCTATGAAAGAAGGATAATAAAATGAAAATGAAAATACACAGAAATTTTATGACAATACACAAATAATACAATCATCAGCTATACATACAAAACACAAATGGAAATAGTTGAAAATATAACATGAATATCAAAGGAATAAAAAGTGAGATGAAAACCCCTTACCATGTAAATTTCCTTCATCGATGGTATGTTAACCTCATGTATAATGGTTAAATTATTGTAATATAATTATAAAAGAATGAAATACTTAAATATGATATCATATACGATCCTTTAATATTTATTTGTTAAAAATATTTCATTAGTATTATTGTTACGAGTGTTTCTGATTCGCTTGCCTTCATATGTTTCATTACCAAAGTCACATTCATTACAGATTGGATGTATTCTATTCATATCCATAATTATATTAAAATATAAAATATTATTTCTAATCATAAAATAAAAATTATTCATGAATGGTTATGATGGTGTACCAACTCTTATAGCGTCATGGAGACAGTAAGTCGTACGTACACAAAAGCAGAAATATTGATGGTAAAAGAATATGTAGTAGGATGGTATATTATATATAAACAATAATTAACATGTTATATTTATTATTTACATCAATTATACTCATTATTATACAAATCCAATTAATGAAGAGTTGAATAACAAACTAAACCACGATGTGGAGATAGTAAACCGTACGTACGTATGTAAGGTGATATTGTCATTAATAGTATGGATAAAAAAACGAATATGGTGGTACCATATTTATAATAACATGAAAGTATGTATAAGTTACTGGAATTATTATTTTGTTATTGAAACAATAATGAGTTTGGATGTGGAAGAAGAAAAGTACTTTGAAACAGGAGATTAAATAATTGCCCCCTTTTAGGGTTCTTCTAGTTGAATTGAAGAAAAAGGCTCCTTAGGATGAATTTCTGATAAATGTAAGGCCTATTGGATAAAGTGGGGGTAGTTTTGAGGATATTTGAGTAGGGGTTTCCTGATAAAAAGGACTTGGAGGTGTGAATTTGGGTGAATGGGAAGTGCCCTTTTATAAGAGAGGTGAGTGGCACTTTAGGAAAAGATTGAAATATTACATTATTCTGAAATAATTTTCAGATTCTAATTGCTCCAAATGGATTTATTTCGAGTATAAGGTGGGTACGGATCTAAATCCTTTGATATAGTAGGTTTTAGGCACGTTTAGGTCACCATATTGACCTTATATTTTATATTTATCATTTGGTTAAATAGTTTAACATTTACCATGTCTTCAGGTATTATTATATTATATAGTTAATAAACCAAAAATAAAGTTCCATGAAATACTCAAGTGGTTAATTAATGTAACATCCAACCTTATATAAGTACCTTTGATGAATCTTATATTTATTTGAATATTATATCATTTAATAATATAGTATTTGTTCTAAAAACTCATTTATGCCAATTTTGAGACTATTTAATATTTAGTTTTTGTGAAAGTCATAAAAACATTATTACATCGGAAAAATAAATTTAATCAATCCTATAATCTCATATTTACCTACTAATTCTTTATAGAAAATAAATTTTTTCAACTTTTATTTATTTTAGTATTTATAATATCATTTTTTTGATTCATTCATCAATAAGAAAAATACTGCATCATTATTGTGTCAAAAATAAATTTAATTAGTTAATTCCTAAAAATTATAAATAAAATATCATGATATATGAAATAACTTTATATTTATAATGATTATTTATAGTTCAAGTGATAAATTATATAACCACATATAAAAATTGTTTTACTAAAAGTTATATGTTTTTGTAACATTTTTCTTAACTTTAAATTACATTTTATATAGTGTCATTTTCACTTACAAGTGGCTCCATGGGGTCCCAAAATCAACCCAAAGATGCCCATGGTCGGATATGTGTCTACCAATATGGTTTGTACATGTGTTAGGGTAATTTAATATAATTATAATATTATTTTTTACACTTATTTAACAAATTTACCTTTTAGCCATGGTAAATAAAATATTTACTAAAGTTACTATTCCAAATTTCTAAAAATAAATGTTATCTAGTTACACAATTTTGAAATCATAATTCGAAATATGGAATCCATTTTTACAATTTCAAAACACATAAGTTGTAGAAATTATTTTAAAATTAATTCCCGTTTTTAAAACCGAAAAGTGGTTTTTTAAAAATTTAAAACTATCAATAGATTGACATGTGTTATTATAAAATTTAAATGTGAGATTACATTCGATGAACTAAATTACATTAAATGATTAAAATATAATATAATGATACTTCAAAAAAACTCAAATTTATAATTTAACAAAATAAATTATTTTGATTAAAATTGTTGTTTTTAATTAAAATTTAGTATTTTTCACAATTCAAAAAAAATGAAAGTTATCAAAAAAAAGTACAAAATATTTATTCAAACTAAATTTTTATGTCCTAAATTTAAATAAGAATATTATTTAATGAAAGTTAGTATAGAAAAGTGATAAATAATGTATTTAAAAATAGTTTTCCAATAAAAGGTGTAAAGCTGTAATTTTTTTAAAAATACTTCTTTTATTGAAAATTGAATTTTTCCTCATGTTTTGTCATAGAAACACAATAGATAGAAGTTAAAATTATATGGGAAACATATATATAATTTAAAATGTGGTTAATACTATTCCTAATATATTTTTAGACGTCTATTTTGAATGGTCGTGGAATTCTTGAACTCGGAGATGCGTTCATCGCATGCTATTGCATTTTTGATGTAGAAGTGTACTGTGGAATCTTGGAGTGTAAAAATTTAACTATCAATTAAGAAATCCCAATAAATATTCTGGTAATTTTCAAAATGGGTATATTTTTACATTTTACTATTAATGTAAATAGAATCATTATTTTAATCTACATGGAAATAATAATAATTTTCCAATCATGAATAATCAATATTTGGAATTTTAATTTACAAAATCCAATGTTTATTCTTAAAAAATATTTAATATTTTTGAAATATTTAGATTTAAAATATGTGATTTCAAGAATAATTTTATATTTACCACAATGAACATTTCAATTATTATTTAATAAAAGTTTCATCAGTGATGACATACTACGATGTTAATTGTAAATTTTTTTGGCTATAATCCAATGATAAAATACT
Source organism: Viscum album (assembly GCA_963277665.1). Classification (NCBI taxonomy): domain Eukaryota; kingdom Viridiplantae; phylum Streptophyta; class Magnoliopsida; order Santalales; family Viscaceae; genus Viscum; species Viscum album. Next base: position 783,298,648 of record OY728164.1, read on the forward strand.
TATTATTTGTTTTTAGGGTTCATAATTTTTATAATGAGTTGATTATGATACAATTTCATATTACATGGGTTATACTCTGTTAAATTAATGAATTTTTATTGAAACTTGTTTTCATTTCTTGTATTATAATATTTGGATATGATGAAGGTTTTATGATCTTATAAAACACATATGAATAGTTTTTATTATTTGGTATATGGGCCCAGAAATATATTTCCCTCTAATGCATTTGGTAAACTGTTATATCCCATGTCAAAATTATGGTAAATAAGTTATTACTCTTGTTTTACTATGGGAAACACGTTGACGTGCTTTATACATAAATGGAAACAAGTGTATCTGCTTGATTGAATATGGGAAACATGTTCAGAATCTTGATCCACATTAGAAAACATGATATGTTGTATGATCTTTTAGGGTATAATAAATAGGCATTGTCTCCAAATCCAATGTGATTTTATGGTCTCAATTGTTATATATGACATATGAAATGGGTTCTATATCCATGATATTAATTCAACGTTGTGTCATTATTATGAAATGAACTTATAGTCCATGATTGATTTATGAATATTTTCCACTCTTATGAATCATGTTATTTGAAATAATATAATTTTTTCCATGACTAATGTTTAAAATCTATAATAGATAAGGTACAAAATTTTTATTTTATGATCATAATCTCCTACCCTTATTCATACATTACGATTTTATATGATCATCAATATATATCAACCATGTTTACCCTACTGAGAATCTGATCTCACCCATTCATGTGTTTACATACCCATGGTAATGGGAAAAATATGTATGGTATGTCATAAAGTGTGTAATGTGAGAAGAACATGATGAGATATGTTACAAAATATAAAACAAAAAGATGTTCATGTATGAAGATTCTAAAGACAATAATCTTTTTCTGTTCATGCATGGATCATACTTTTATATATTTATAATTATTATAAAATGGATAATATTTATTTATCGAAACGTAATTTCACTACATATAACATTTTATCGACAACCATGTTTTTCAAGCATCATAAATTTTCCCGTAAGTTAGGGAATTTCAATTATCATGTTAACCTAATTATGCACTCATACTAATTTTCAACACATATAATATGTTTTTAAATGATGAACAAGTCAATTCTTTATGGTGTTTTTATCCATTTATTTAAAAATAAATTTAGTTAAAAAATATATGTTATATATTTTTACGAGGAATATTATTTATACTTCAGGGGAACCTAATTTCATATTTTCACATAAGTTTTATTCAAATTTAAGATTTTATGATGAATTTTTGTAGCACCTATATAGTGATCTAATTAGGTTGGAATAGATTTAATAATCATTAAATGTATATTTATTATTGAAATGAAATTTTTTATATGTTAATTAATCATGTTAATAGGTTTGAAATATTTCAATTAAATTTTTTGATTAATATTTATTCATGGTATTGATGTTAAAAAATCAAAGATTGAAGGTTATTTAACATTTTTATATAACAGATTAAAAAATATTTTAAAAATCTTTCTTATTAATAATAATTTTTTTAATCATAATTGGTCGATGAATAACGGGCACTAATTAATGAAGGATGTGACGATCAAATAAAAAATTGTGTCCAATGAACCAAAACCTATTTTTCACACTCTCATCATCTCAATTCCAAAATAATGAATACCATCAACCATTAAAATCATTGATGGTTTTATTAAAAAAGACTAAAAGTTCCTATGACTTTTGGGAGGGTGTCAATGGTATACGTCAGAAACACGGTTGGGTTTACATGGGGTACTTTATGTGAGAATTATACTTTTGGGAATTGGGAATGGGTTGGAATGATATATATTAGAGGTGGTGGAATAATATGAAATGGAGGGTAGTTTATGACATATGGTAAGGAATGATTATTACCACCATATGTGTTATGGTTGAACTCTATGTCGGAAAAACTTGAGGTGAATGAGCTGCTGTTAGTTGTAACATTTAATACTGATAAAATAAAAAAATATATATAAATACCAATTGTATAATTTTTCATCATCTAAGGGACTGGTTTTGTTGTTCACACAATGTGATTGTATCATTTACATGTTTTATTAAATATAATACATCATGTAACTATCGGTAAAATTCCGTGTTTCTCAAGACTACATACCTTGGGGTATAGGTGACCTCACCCTATGTCAACTATATTCATCCTAGATTTCAAATTTTCTAGCTCGAATGTCATTAATAATAGGGGAGTTACACTAGAAATAATCTCTAATAAATGAGTCATCAATGTGGATACAATGCTATGGATACAATGTACATGTTATGTACTATGGGAAAAATGACCTTTAATCCCATGGTATTATTTGAAAAGTTTATATAGTATAGCATGCCATTTAATTTTATAAACATGGAATATATTTTGACTTCATGTGGACAGGGAATCCACATGATGGTCACACATTTTGTTACCAAGGAATCACACTATGTTCTTTCCAGTTTGAGGTTCTATTATATATTTATTTTAATATAACAAAATGTTTCACCAAATATTATCCCATTATAATCATATTTCATATATCAACCATGATATATCTCCATCCATGATTTTAAAATTATATTTTGGTCATTTATCGATTATGTTTTTTACAATTATACAAAAAAATTAAATGTATATGGGTAGATGATTATTATATATTGAATATTGATAACCATCCAAGAACCATACTATTTCCAGAGAATTGTAAATTCATTGTGTTTTTCGAGTAGGTAATCCACAAATTTTGTAAGTGTTTGGATCATCCACTTATGATATGGATAAAAATCTTAGTTAATGCAGAATATAGATGGAAAGTTACAAGTACTCTATAATGGTCAGAAACTCCCCCAATTGAAATAACTGTAAGATAGGAAAGGGCCCCCCACAATAGCATATAAAGGGGTTGGTTATAAAAGTGACTATAGTTTTTGGTTTTTTTATTTTTGGTTCAATGATGATTTATCATTGGAATAGTTGTAAGTTATTATTATATTAGGGTTCATTACCCATTGTGGAAATTCAATACAGACTGAGGAACATGTCTCCAATCCTAGTTTATAAGGTAGCATTGGATTTTTAGAGTTCTGTTTTATTTTGATGATATGTGATTTAGATATAATGGGTTAAATGGCATATACATCAATCCATGTAGTCATTATGTTATAACAAATTTTTGGGGTATCAAATTTAGGCATTGTGAGTCCTTTCTTACTAGAGTAACATGGGTAGTTTTAAAATAAAATCCTTTGAGGATTTGAGCTATGAATAAAGGGATTCATCCTTTCCAATGGGTATCATGACCATAAATCATATATATTCCCATGAGATTATCCTTACTACTTCTTTTTGTTGTGATCTTAAAGAAAAAAATTGTTCTCCAATTAATTATAGTTTTAGAGGTTGTCTAGTAGAAATGTTTATACTCACCCATACATGAGTTTCGTGCCCATCCATGTTTGATCAATGTTTAAATTTCATTTATTATCTTGATGGTAGTATATGTGGAGTAGTTATAGATGGCGTGTAGTAGAAGGTTCTGGTATTCATTGTGTGTTAGTGGATTATATTGATAATTCAAGTAAATCATATAGTTAGGTGGTGTCAAATAATTCCAAGAATGAGTTACACTTTTTTATTTAGGTTTACTACATTTATATACTTCCTTTATTGTAATTCAATACGTAATTGAACATTTCATTTGATTTCACTAGATTGAATTGCATATTATACAATTAGTTATATTTATATTCCCAGTGTTATTTGTTATTATTATCTATTAGGGATGAATTTTTTATTAGTATACATTGGCTTAGTCCACCCATATACATTATTCTATATTTGTGCTAGTCCCCAACCCTTGGCCAATTAGAGGTTGGTATAGGGGGTACAATCATCTTACTTCCAACCTATGTGGGGTAACAGTGGGATGGGTCATTTAACTATTCTACCTTTTTATAGTTCCCATCAACATATCACCCTATATAATTTATATCGATATATGAATTTCATTTCCATAGTTTATATATTTTTGTTACTAAAATATTTCATAATATGAATCTCTTATCTTATATAGAATTATAATCATATTATTTATTATATATGATTATATAATTGATAATTGGATTTCTTATTTTCATGACATATTCAACAAAATGTTAATTATAAAACATCATTATAAAAAATAACACATGATTATTAATCATTATTTGAAATATTATAATCATTATAGAGAAATTTAGAAATATTTTAGCCATGTAATCTATATAAACTATATTTGGTGGAAATGTAATTTTTATATGGATCATGATTAATGATGGTATCAACAAATTCAACCATTTTTTCATATATTTGATGAGATATTCTACACATATATTAAATATATTAATAAGAAAAAGAAAAATATGATATTCAATGTTGATCCAAGAATATTTATCTTTATTCTTACGGGAAATAATATCACTCTCAATCATTAATATATCATATTCCTTTGAGGACATGATTAGTAGGGTGTAATATTTTATCTCACCTAGGGAGTGTACTTGCTGTTGCAATTTAGAATGTGGATTGTGATCATCGTACCACTTAGAATGGACCCCAATGAACCCATGTTTAGTATCTTTACTATTTTGTTTTAAAATTTCGTTACCATTATTATTTTTACAATCTTTTTAATCATCATACATTGTAGTTTAACCCTCGAATTATGATGATAAAATGCAACTTATGACATCAATCTTCTCTTATCTTTCACTATAATCCTTATAAAGATGTGATAGAATGACCAAGAAATTTCTATATTCACATTTTTCTTCTTTCCAATTATGGAACTCATTATTTATATTCCCAAGGTTTTTATCACCATTCAAAAACGAGTTTCATCTTTTTTTAATGTCATTCATTTTAGCACAATATTTTTCTCAAAATGAAAATAATCCCAATGAATCCTCCAATGCATCAACACATTTAAAAAAATTCTCAAGATATTTGGGTTCTTTATGATTACGTGTATATTTAGTAATCATTTCTTTTGAATAATGGAATAATCATTAGGACTCCTTAGTTTCATTTAATTATTAACTGGCTAACAAATGAAGTCAATCCCAATTTTTCATATTTTTTCCTCATGAACAGATGAATTATTTATCACATATCACTTCCTCACAATCAAAGGTACTTTAGGTATACTCCTCAAAATTTCATACCTTCACATAAGGATCAGGATCCACCATTTTATTGTCACCCTCACTCTGTGAATCTAGTTATTTATCACCAATTCATCTATGTATTACTGATAAAACTGACTTTGAGAAATCTAAATTAGGAATCTACAAATTGGAGCATGAATGAATTAGGATCCCTATAAAGTCTTTCTCAAGGGTATATAGTGAATAATCATTTACCACTAACAAACTTAGTGTCTTGAAAGCATTGTTATATCAACTAGCACTAAGTACCAAAAAAGACCCTTCAAAAGGATGATAAACTTTAATATTTACATTATCAATAGTTGTATTTCAAATTTTTTGTTTCATGTTATTATTTCATATTATTTTTAGCCCTTATATCAAATTCACTATGAAATAATTTGACAATATTTCATATAACTGTACTCACATATTATAATTTGATTTATAATAATTGAGTAGTGTAATAATATTTTCCATGAAGAGACATGTTATATCATTGTATATAGTAAATTGAAACTTGTAATTCCTAAATATTTATATTATCCATTAACTATTCATATTACGAATAATGTAATAAGATTCCAAGGTGATTTAAAACTAATAATTCATTAATAATAATTCAAAAAAATTAATATGAAAATAATAATGTATAAAAATTATTCAGTTAAATTGTATTTTATAAATAAAATAACTATATTATTTAAATTTATTAAAATAACCTAAAAAAATTTATATAATAATCATAGCTTACATGTTTTATATTTTTATCTATTAGAAAATAAATAATAGAATATAATTAAATTATGTATATTAATTGTCTAATTTCAAACATGGTGAAAAAAGGAATCAAATAATGATAAGTGTATATTATATTATACAGGACATATCATATGACGAGATATAATGGCATCAATATTCCATAAGAAAATTTATTTTATTAAAAATAATAAATTGTGCCCATATTGATTCAGGTTAAATATCAAATCCAAAAATACTCTTAAATTTTGTTAAAAATATGGGTTTTATTAAGTGAAATATATGTCTAAATGTATAAAAACCTATCCCCAAAAACCAAATTCCATACAATATCCAATAAATAATTTGAATAGAATAAATTAAAATTAAAATTCAAAATATACAACAATATTTGAACATAATTTTTCAATTCTCTTCTACATGAAATTCTTAGAATCCTATAAATAATAATTAAATAATATTGGCCTCCAAAAAAATCCATGGAATTTATGAATAAAAAATGAAGAAAAATTATTCTATCTTCATCTACGGTTTATTTGGAATCATGTAGTTAAATGAGTGTATATAATGTACATGATGTTTTGTTGGATTTCCACACACAATCCATAAACAATTTTTACATTAATTTCAAATATTATTATTTGTAAACTTATTTATATATACTATTAAAGATTTTGTTTAGACTCCAAATATTTTATAAATTTTTAGCTATAATTGAAATGATTTAAAAAGATGATTAATCACATTTTAATGTTTGATTTAACATCACATTATTTTTTTATCATTTAATTAATTAAAATATACATATGAAACTTTTTAAACTTCATCATATGATGTTACATTTGATCATTATAATTTTTATGAAAAAATTAATATTGATACACATAAACAGATAATTCATACATGGTCACTTATAAAACCACAATATAGTAACCTTCACTATGGCCTAAATTTATTCAGGGTAATCCATTACTTGGTAAATATTTCAATATACTGTTTTTTATTTACATAATATTTCTATCAATATATCAATTTCAACAAGGGCTGAGAGACATATTATATTATTAAAATATGTATGATCATATTTAATAACCCAAGAAATTATTTCAAAACCACTTTTTAGATATCCTTTAAAACATATATTTTTATAATGTATCATTATGTAATCAAATATTTTCATAATGGATTTGTAATAAAATTATTCTAATTCACACAAGTATTATTTGTTACCCCATGGCCCTTTTATGGTTGAAAAAAATATTTCATTTTTCAATTCATAAATTATTCAATGGAACTAGCACTAGAAAATAATCAATACTACCAATGTAAAAAATTTATTAGTCTTGATCCCCTATTTATTTTTAAAAAAAATTTCTGTATCAATAATATATATGAGATATATTATTCGAAATGAAATAATAACTTTTTTTTATATATAAACGCTTATATAAAATATTTCAATCATGTTTGACCTATAATATATATATTTTTAAAATAAATACTAAATAACATGATATATTTTACATAAACAATTGGTATTAATCAAGGGATCATATTTTATACGTGTTAAATAAATGGAGAAATCAAATAAAGATTAAATATAAAAATAATATATGCTGAAAAACATACTTATCCACACCCATATATCCTAGAAAAAAGGTTTTTATAATCATTAAATTAAATTATGAATGTATAAATTTGATATTACATGTTATAGTCCAGTAATGAGGATTATTATAAAAACTAACACCTAGTATACTAGTGAAATAATGTATGAAATTCAGCATAATAAAATTTTTGGGTCATATATCAAGAAAAAAATCATTTTTTTCCTATTAATTGAATCTCATTTTCTCTATCTAATCCCTAACTCATGACAACCTTTTTAATTTTTTACAACCCAAAAAACACTAAGAGAACCAATGATTATTAAAAACTACATATAAATATATTATGGTTAAATTATCATTTCATTTGGTGAAATACACATCCCAGAAGAATGAATGATAAATTTTATATTGATTTTTTGTAACAAGTTACATTTTATATTTTTTAAAAATCCATTAACAATAATATCAAAATCAATCATAAGAACAACTCGTTATCATATCCAAAATTAAAAGAACTCAAAAAAAAATATTTTTAAAATATTTTATTAACCTTTTTAAACATATTAAATTATGTTTATCACTATTATAATCCTCATATTATACACATTTTATCTTTAGGTATCAAAATATCTCACTAAAATCCACAAATATGTTTATCCTCATATAATATTTTTTTAAAATAATGTATATCATCACTTCAAAATTTGGAGGGGCTAGGTTTGTAGTATGTTATGTATTTATTATTCTTTATATCATCGTATATGTTATTGGTTTATTTAGGTTATTTTTATAGAAGTTATTATTATATATAAGTATTATATTTCTTCAATAAATTTATAGTTGTTATATTGGTAAAATGATATACATGAATAATAGAATCTACAAGGTTTCTGAAAATATTTTTGGAGAAAAAAAAGAACCATATGGTGATATGGATACACAATAATGTTTAGGAATCCATGTTTGGATACCTTGGGGTACCTTTATTTAAATATTTGTCTAGGTTCTATTATTTTAAAAATATCTTATTATCGGTGGTGTACCGTATCCTAAAATGGAATAATATTCACTTTTCTTTTAAGGAATATCAATATGATTATAAAAAATAACCTCATCACATATTAAACCATTGCCCTCTTTTATGGTATATAAATTAATTATTAAATATAATGAAAATATATTAAAATATTTAATATGGGATGAAAAAATCTGGAATAATATGGAAAAAATAATTAGCCTTCCTAATTGATGAATTTATAATTAACATCTAAGGGAAAATGTAAATTTTGGTTTAGATATAAGAAGATCTAACAAGGGAATATATGGGGGTTTCTTATCTATGGGTCTATTTAACTCGTTATAATTAGGGTTATACATTGAAACTAAATGAAATGAGATTGTGATAAGATCCTTATGGATTTGGAAACAAGTGGTGAATCTTCATAAATTAATGCATTCCCAGTATTGAGCCCTAAAATTCATCAAATACATAATTTTCCAATCTTACATGAAGTAATTTTAGACGATCAAAATTGTTATTCTAATTGTATGTACATATAACTCATGTTAAATATCATTTAGATTATATTTTCATATTTTTTAGAGTTAGGAAATCAGTATTTTATTGATGAAATAATTTATTATTTAATTAATTTATAATATTGTAAAAAAATAATATGGAGAGGACATGTCCCTAATAATTGATGATATAATATTTAATGATTTATATGAATGATCTCCCTATTGATTAACTGGTTAAAAATAAGATATATTTCATTACCTTCGAAATAATGATGTTTCTTTTTTTGTGGTTGGATTATGCAATTTAGTTTTTCGTGATGTTCGATTAGGATGTTTTGTTATGGTAAAATTTCAGAACTACTCTTTATAAAGGAATCATAATGGATTAATATGTAACACTTTTACTCTATATGTTTTATAGAGTTTTTTCCGAATTTTCCCAAAAAATATTATCAATTTATTATTATTTTTATTTATTTTATACTGTGGAATGGAAACAATAAACCATTTCATGAGAATACCCCTTCATGGGTGTAACAATTGTATCACTGCCTCAGTTTTTTGTAACTCAATCAAAACAAATCTGATGGAAAATACCCCTATAAGAATTTACTAAATAGTATAATGAAATACCTATATATTCAAATGATAAAAAATTAATCTTCTTACGGGATACTGGTGTATATACTATCCAATGAAAGAAATAATGAGATTGAATTCATGTTGAATATTTAATTGAGACATTATCGAATGTGGAAGTGTGTTATAAGACACATGAGTTGTCTTTTTTTATTTCAAGTGCAGTGAACAATGGAAAAGGTGACACTATCATGGATGAATTTATTTCCCTTATTTTTACCATATTGTTATGTTTTGATATTCATTATGATCTTCCTAGAGTTGAGTTGGTAATAACAGTTATAAAAGATTTAATAAACACATTCAATCTGTTAAAATCATCTGTCAAACAATTGATATAGTAATATTAGTAGAATCCTTTTGAGGACATTGTGGGTTCAAGAGGATTGAGGTAATTAAATATATTTGTTGATTCACATTCTTCTAATATTCAATAAAGATACATAATGTAATTTTTAGTAACATTATCACAATACATAATTCATATAAGTATTTCACACAAACATATGCATAAGTCGTACATTGTTATAGGCCACTATAATTTACTTTATAACTAAATAGAACACTATTAAATTAATATAATATTAAAGATATATTTATAATCCCTATATTTAATACATTAATTTTATACTCAAAGTTAATTTCTCTAAAACATTTTATATTATAATGTTGATAACATATTTTATTTAAAATAATTATAGTACATCAAATAATAATAATATTAATATATTAAATGCATATCATTCAAAATTTTTGTTGAGATCATTTGTTAATCTTTTTTAACATAAACCTTAACACTATGAAATATTTATACTATGTATCCCAAACACTATTATGTTGTAATCTTACATTCACATTGAATTTGATAACAAAAAGGATTTATTTATTACATATTTAATTTTAAAAAGTTGAAATTCATTCCCCCATTCCACATATAAATTATTTTTTCATAAAAGAATAATAATATGATAAATAGACACTTTATGTAAGATCTTTCCTCCCTAGACCACATATTCGTACCTAAATCAGTGGAATGCTACAATACCTTTGTCACAGTAGCCCTTATTCTGTATGAAATCAACAAGTAGAATGAGAATATAGTGGTACATTAGTGAGAATATACCCACTTATCAGATTAAAAAAAGTGGAAATAATATGATTCATATACAACACAAAGATGAAATGGTAAACAAAAATATTGAAAGTGAAGATATAAAATAAGAAAATACAATTCTTCATAACAAGAGCTAAACAATACATGTTAGAAACATTATACATCTTATACGATAGTCACATCAATAAAAAATGAAAATGAAAAGTAACATTGGAAGGAGACACAGAAATGATCTCTTGTACTAGCCAATACCAAAATCCCATACTCCATCTTAGAAGTCTTGAAAAACTATTGTCAAGTCCTATCCCTAAAAATGTACTTGGAAATAAGTATCATCTACTCATGTAACAAAGTACCATGGTGGCCCATGTCGGGTATGAGTACTACTCATTACTCCACAATAAACAACATCCACAAAAATAACCAATCTATGACAATGAATGTGGATGTTATCAAGATAACTATTAAAAATAATAAAATTTAAAACATTAAAATACTGAAATAATAAAAATGAATCATACCTGGGGACTAGGTGTACCTTGATAATGGAAAATACCAATATCATCTAGTGTCTATGTGTCTCTAAGCATGTCACGTTGATCGTGTCATCCAAACCTCACATCCAGTGGTAATATTACCACCCATGGTCCATTTACCATGAATATGATGGTAGTATACCCATCATTAGATCCCTACCTCTACCCCATTTTCTTGTTTACCCTGGTTTTTATAATAAGTATCACCATCCACCTAAGTTTTATGTTCACCCCAGGTTCATCCACAAATCTTGAATCCACCAAGGGGTTGTGTTCACCCTAGTTTTATCAATCATAATATGTGTCCTCTAATAGATCATCTTCCGCTTAGTTTTTACCATCAATAAAAAACAATTACCTACTACATAAAAAACTACCGCAATAGCCCTTTTCCAATTCACCCAAAACTAATCATTTATAAATAATCCAATTTCAATAAAATTTATTTCTAGATTTCATATTAAAGAAAAAAATTACAATTTTGAGTTATATTTATTAAAATTCATTTTTGTAATAGAATTCTCATTCCCATTATAAATATTCAAGATTTAATGACACACTGATATTTATTATTTAAATAACAAACATCTTATAGATAACTATGGAACCCCATTTGGGATTAACTTTCATTAAAAGTATCTTATTAAAGTGGAACATAAATAAAATAGAATCTATTTTTTAAAAAATATTTTAAACCAGTTTGATGTTATGATTTTCCATCATGACTACACAACACAAAACAATTCATAATGGCAAGAAAATTGATTGATTTAAAAGGACTATTATTCTAACATAATGTACCTTCCTTTTCATTTGGATTACAAACATGGAACCCCACTATCCAAAATCATATAATATCAATTTACAACTCTCAAACAATTGAATCACAATCTCATATCCTAACATATAGAAAAATTTAATTGTAATCACATTATAATGAATTCATAACTTCCAAATAATTGGATAGTCTAATTAAATTTGGGAAAATGGAAATTTACTCACCATATTCTATTACCGCACCTAAAATTTGACCAACCCTCATGTAATGGTCCATTCCAATATCTGATAACTACTTCATTGTAAGGAACTATCATCCCAAACCAGTGTAATTTTCTTAGAAAGACCATTTATCTAAAACACTTTAAATCACATATAGTGGAAAACCTCTTAAAAATATGGGGTGACATTATATAGATGAGGTCTCAAGTCATCCTATTCCTAGGGAATGAGAAATCACATTCATGGTAAACAGATTCAACTATACATAGGGAGAATTTTTTCCCAAAACCTGACCCAAATAGAAAAATTAAAAGGAACCATGGGAACAAATTTATGAAAGGAGGAAGATGAGTAATAGATTGAAAACCCCTTTAGATTTAGAGTGAAGACACAGAAAATGTAAGGCATATGGATGTTGGATATAATCATTGATCCAAAATGTACCATCCATGTGAATCGGAACAGGATATGGGTTAGGGAACACTTAATAATTGTGGTATGGTGTTGGGGTATATTAGGATATATCAAAAATTTAATGGTCGGGTCGGATGCTTGGTTTGGTAGCACGATTTTATAAAAATGTGAACCAACATTGTGAATTCCAGTATCTTTTAATAACTCAATAATACTATTTTCCCAATGACCCATTTGGTTGGAATTACAATGTTCTGACAATTCTTGGTGGACCTGTTAAAATGTAAATTTCACCTTCATGCTTATGTCATAGTTTATCTTACTATTCACAATTTTTTCACAACAACCTAGACACATTGGAAGTCCCACTTGGTTTCCAATTAGCTCCACATGATTTGGAAGAAACTTTTGCTCCACCCATTGATCCCAAACCATGTACATTATAAAAAACTAGATGTAAGGGTCTACTAGACCCTCATAAGTATCATCACACAATTCACCCAATCCATTCTCTTTAGACATCCATCAGAAATAAACACCAAAATTACCCTAAAATATTTCAAAATATTTTAAGGCTATCTATAAAACCATAGCCACCTCCCATGCCTCAAAATGGAACCAAATATATCCCTTAAAGATATGTAATCTTCTTGGATTCAATTTTTAAAACAAATTCATATTCCACCCCCTACACCAAATGAAATTTTTAAATTTAATTTTAAATTCAAAACCCATTTATTCACATTGGATAATCTAAAATCCCAAAAAATGAATTTGTCATCCCCATGATATCCCGGTGGTTATCTAACTAAACACATCTAGCCTATGTGGGACACAAACTCCCACTTTATAGTCGTGTTAGAAATAGATTACAAAATTCACCAGCAATGATCAATTTTTAATTTTTGGTTCTTAATCTTTTGAACACAAGACCCCATTTAATATTATCAATGAATGAAAATACATAGCTTGAACACACCCATAGATATGAGACACTAAGATTACATTATCAGAAAGTTCACTTGGAAGGTATTTCTGCCCACTAAGTAACATATCCCATAAAGGTTAATTCTAATCCATTTCACCCTCAACCATTAAAATTTATTATTAGATCATGATCCCAATATTCTATTGACTCCACTGATGTAGTCAATAATCAACTGCACCAAAACATTAAAGAAATCATTGGCAAAATATTTGAACCTATTTCTATTATAAAATTAAAACACTATTGGATGAAACTCCATCATCCAGGAATCATTTTAGAAAATAGACCTTTTACTCAAAATCCTCAACAATCATATGAAACCCCTTCATTGAACCCAAAATTATAATCACAAAATGGTTTCTGACCCATCTCATCTTGTTTCATACAAGAATTAAATTTTATCATCTCATGGCCGATGTTTCTAAAAAATTACTATGTTTTATTGAATGAAGTTCCATTAACCACCCTTCCATGATGTCATGAATCCTGAAGATATCGTCTAATCATTTTAAAAAAACATAGAAGACTTTAACTAAAATTTATTTAGATCCAATGGTCAAACCATCAACAATCCAGATATAGAATTGTGGCATGTTATAAGAACATATGCACCACTGACCCAATAATTTTTGGATCAGCTCAATTTATCATATGTCCAAAAATGATTCCCAAACCCCATAAAATTACACTTCTTAGTCAATTTCAGGAATTCCGTGTGGATTATATTGAATTAATTTCATTTCTCTACCAGAATAAAAACATAATAATGATCATCCATTGTTTGATATCATGCACCTTCGACCCCCTCTCATGATTATTGCAACACCATGACAGATATCACTCTTCACATCATATGATAATTTTTTTTCATCCCCTAATAGCTATTTGGTCACCACAAAAATACCCTCTCTATCAAAAAATTGTATACTTGGATGGGGATAACACTTCTCACTCCTATGCACCTCTATTAGAGCTAACATATTACCCATTCTTGGTTCAAAAGAACACTATCAACTATATGTATAGAGGATCGTTGAAACCTTTTAGTACAAAAACCTATATTAACAAAGGAATTCTCCGAACTATTGGAATACACATTAACACTTTTTGATCACTAAACCAATAGGGAATCATTGAAACCAAATACATGTCACTCTATTTAAGACATGATACTATATCAACCATGTAAACCTATCATAAGGTTCATGCTCATCTAATGTGCCACCATGCCTCGACATGTATGCCTATATGTTTTCCCCCATTGTAAAATAATAATTATTAACCAAGGCCTTAGGGCATAAATCTCATATGCCTCCCTCAAACAGACCCCAATTCTTCACACATAAACAATGTTTTGTTCTCATTTAAATAACTTTTTCATCTACTCCCATACACCCAAACCAACATGTTGAGTTCACCACACATCTCCAGTGCAGGTGTTCCTCCATGATTATATTGACAATCAATGGTTTTCGGATATTTTGAAACAATAAAAAAGGACTAGATTCAAGATCCATCATGTCATGTCTCCCCAAGACTCAGATCATACAACAAATCTTATATACAGAACTCTCACGCATACAAGTCTCAAAAAATGGGGGTCACTTTTAGTGATTTTAAGAATAATGAATCACAATATGGTAAACAATTCCCATCATCACAAAATGTCGAAGTATCGTTAGAGTGTTCTATTAGGGTACATTTAATCCCTATCTACATTCTTGAAAGAACATCGTATGTCATAAGAACAATTCATTTTATCAGACCTACCCTTGAAAACCATAACCAATATAGATTGTTTGAAAACCTGAGTGAATTTTATTTTGTGATTATCAATAATTTGCACATCCCTAACATCATACACATTGTGAGGGTGTTCGTGGATAATCATAATAATGATTCACTCCAAACACACCAGGTCTACCACACCTATAAAAACAATTCACGATATATATCATATTCCCTGTACCCCACATCCTTAAGAACATCTTATGACTCAGATTATGATGGAGCACAGAGCCATGCCTTATTCGTTTTAGGATTACTCTCTATGATTATCTACAAATAATCCAGGAAAATAAATAATATAGAGTTTATATAGGTAGGAATCAAAATGTGTTAGCACATAATAAACTAGATTCAATATGAAAAAAATTATCATTCGTTCTTTTTTCCAAAACTCAAAATTTCTATAACATTCGACAAACACATATCTTGTAGTAACCTTCATGTACTAATGTTATATAGTGAAACAACACCAATAATACCTAGATACACATAAAAACTCCATTGAACCCTCACTATGAAGGTCACTATGATCTTCAACCAATCGCACACATCAATATATAAACATTTCAAATCTCTTGATATGACACTCACCCCCTGTTACAGGGTATCACGACACCCAAATTGTTTAAAAACCACTATAGGGTCTCATACAGAAAACAGTTCCTGAACCTTTTTAAACATTTCTATGTTAGTAATAATCATTTATGTCCATGAGAATAAACTAGGCTCCTTCTAAACACTACACAAGATATCAATAACCAAAATACATGACATAACTCAAGAACTCGCATAGACCTAAACAACCGTACATAGGTTACATGTTAGTTTCCACTAGGTCCATCTCATACATATATATTGATATAGGTCTCACAATTTTATGTTATTAATTTTTTTCTCAAACCATGATTAGAAAAAAGGGCTCAATTAAATATAATTTCAATTACATGTTATAGTGGGGAAAATGTTATATATTTTATATGATATTTTCATTAGCTGACTTCATGTAAAACTAGAAATAATATTTCCAATAAAATAATTATAACCATTTTATTTAACTAATAGTTCTCACAGCTGAGGATCAATTAAAATAGATTTAAATTATATGCTATATAGGAATGTGCTATATATATTGTATTTTTCATTTAATTAAGTTGGTAGTTTATAATAATCTAGGTAAATTAATCATGAAATAAGTATTTTATCACTTTTAGGGGATCAGTGTATTAATATTCCACCATACACCTATATGAAACATTTAATAAATGGGTGTGAAAACATTAAATTACCAAACCCAAACCATAGTCTAGGTATAAAATCCTAAGAAATAATACACATAACTTCTATGTACCAAATAATATGCATGAACAAACCCCATCTTAACATAACTGTCCAAGATATAAAATATTAAAAATAAATAATGACATTATAAAATAAATCACTTAACGTGAAATAAGATCATGTATGAAAAAAATAGTTTGAAAAAATATTCCATCCACTGAAATATGAACTCCCTCATATATGGGGTTTTCAATACCAAGAATAGGTCTCGCACCATGTCTAGACATATTCCTAGTTTCATTACTATGTATCCAAAATAGTAAAACAAAAGAAAAATCATGAATACCACTTTATAATTCCCTTCCATCCTAGACCAACCCCCTAACACTCGGACTAAAGGAATAAATTTATACCACAGGTGCAACCCATTTTACACTAAATTCCAAAATATAGAAGCTTAAGTTTATGTTTGTACTATTGGGAGGATATAACCTCTTATCAGAAATAAGAAATAGTGGAGATAACACAATTTATATAAAATCCCTAGAGGAAATTGTAAAAAGACCATAAGATAAGTGTTGATATATAAATAATAATATATGTTTTATATCATGTTAAATATACTACATGTAAGGCCTTTATAAATCAAATATGACATAAACATCAACCCAAAATATCTCCAAAATTCTAAATAAAAAGGAATATCAAAAATGGATCATGGGCGTAGCATGGACCCAACTCCCATACATCATACCAATAGAGTAAATATAAAAAAAACTCTTCACCCCATCCATAAACCAATAACTAAAAAACAATAATGGTTTCATTATGATTTTGTAGGACAACACTAACAACATCCCCATATATATGAATACCAAAAAAATACATGCATATATTTTCAAGAAAACAATTACAAAATACACTAATTGAAACATTTTAAAATTAATATCATAGAAGAATGTAAAACCAGAGGGCCGATTTCACGCGGGGAATGATACATACCAACATTGTTCAGTGTTGCAAAGTCACTAATCATATTGTGATTATTGTGCCAACAAATTTTCTAGAACAAGGGTAATATACCTAACCCTAGCCACAAAATATATCATCCAATATTATATAACAATCCTCAGAGTTTGTCATCCACCCGGGAGATGTTTTAACCATTAATTTACCCATAAAGATCATCATATACACATGGATCATTATCATCATGGGATTATCCAAAAATACTATGTACACCCCAGGAAAATTTCACCTGTATCATGAACATCATAACCAACATCCGTTTTGAGGAAATGGTCACCCACGCTTGACCATAAATAACTAAAAACCCATTTCATTCCTTCTATGAAAAGCACCTCAACATAGGATTTACATTTCACATAAAAAATTCATTTTTAAATATGAAGTGTTATATAAAAACCCTATACAACATACCATTTAAAAAACAAAATTTACCATTATTAGTTCAATTTCTAAAAAAATAATTCCGAAATATCATTAAAATATTCATTTTCAATATATAAGTTTTAATTATCAACACAAAATTATTATTTCATAAACCATCATTCTATTGATTACGTAGGAACCTTATTAATATTACCTTTCAATGAAAAATTAAAATAAGTGGTGAATTTAATAGATGGTGAAAGTATTCATAAAAAAATAAATTTAAACTTTTTCAATGCCTGTAAATAATTGAAAGACCTAATAATAATCTACTTGAAATAACGTTGAGATTATGGTTTAATTTAATGTGACCACACAACTCATTTTTAGTCTCTTCCTTTTCTTTTTGACTTATATCTATACAAACGACTACCCATGTTCGTATAGGATAAAAAATAGACACTCATCCATGTACATCTGTATCTCACATAAAAAAGATGAGGTTGATAAGTTATGATTGCTCTATAATTAATATAAAATATATAACGAGTTATCTAAGATATCTAATTAGGTATAGATATCCATTTACCCACAAAAATCTCCTGCCACACATAAACCAAGAACCACCATCATTTATAGGTATATTCCTTTCTATAAGAAATAACCCAGGAAAAGTCCCTATCATTTAAAACCAGGACAATTATCTATGAATAAAAATTTAACTCAATAATCATTTAAAACTCATATGGTTTCATACCTCTAAAGAAAAATTCTATAACTACATGAACATGTGGTATTAGCTGATCATCTTCTTAAAAGTAGTTGAATCTCCTTCAGTGTTCGATGACATGACCTTGCTTTGGTGGAATCAAAACAATCCCATAACCTAGAAAACAAATATTTAAAGGTAATAATGTAATGAAGACGTGGATGTAGGAAGTGGAGAATTACATTATAAACCTCATTACATTTATATGAAATAAAATGAAAATCAAATGGAGATGGATGTTGTTATTCTTACTTCAGATCATAAGGTATGTTCCTATGAGTGGGAAGAGATGAGTGGTGAATATAGAATAAAATTGCGATGTTATTTGAGGAATTATAAAAATTTAAAAACATGGAAATGACTCATGGTTTGGATGTACGATTTTTCAACATGTCCAGTACCTATGTATATGATACATCCAATATAAAACTCACTCCCACAATTTTCATGGTGACCCATGTTGTCGAAAAGGTACTCACTATCCATTCTAAATAGCACTATAAAAATTTCAAGTCAATACACATGTTTTTTTTTCATGATTCATCTATCCGTGTGTGAGTTGTGTGATATAACCCTATATTACTAGAATAACCCTATAGTTTCCATTATGTTCCAACTATTTTGAATGAAACTTGTGAACAATGCAAGAAACCCAAACCAGGGATGTTCAAAATTAACAACACATAATGGTTTTATAATGCAACAAAAGGGTCCTTACACTGGTCTTCCCATACTATTCTCCATAACCATGAACCATAACAAAACTACGATATTTTTTTGAGACATACATTGATGCTAATAAGACTCACCTAAATAACCTAAGAACCTCCCAAGCCCGAATCTAGACTGATATACATCCCTTAAATACCTTGAATATTTGGAACTAAAATTTAAAACCCTGATTATAAATCCATCACTTCAACAAAAAAATTCCCAATTACTATTGAAAATCAATCATAATAATAAACACAAATGTATTACACTATATATATTGAAAATTATAGTTTTTGCCTTTTAAGTTAATATTTAATTTAAAAATGAATAATTATATGAAGATTTAATTTTAAATGTATATAAATAACCATAAAAAATCAATTCATTATTTATTAAAATATATTATTTATGGATGGTGGGAATCCTTCAATATTTATCGAAACTAAAAAATTAGAGAAACATAATTTATTTTTGAAAATACACATTTTTCATAGTTTTAATATTATGTAATAGAATGTATAAAATTATAAAAAACTGTTATAACCCTCATCTTATTTATTGATAATTTCATTTTTTTATTAAAAAGTTTATCTTATCTCATAAGTGAAAAATGGGATGATAAATACAATTCTTCTACAATGTCTAATATCCAGAAAACTGGTGTTGATTCTTTAAATCCAATTACTCATAGAAAAATTTTATTCTATTTATTTAAATAGAAACAATCATCCTCCACTGATTGTTCTTGATTTTTAACTCATGTAATAATTTAAATTTTTTTTATTGGGATCCTATATAATTGAAAATAAAGTAATTTTTTAATAATATTAATTCCTAACATAGAATATTCTTGGATTTTCATAGACCCCATTAAATATTCTAGGAAATTTCTTCTTATAATGTCTTGATTCTATATAATGTTAATATTTTTAGATATAATTAACACTTATTTTGGGTTTTAGTGACCCTTGATGCCTATTAGAACCTCCATTCACTTTCATCATATTTGTTCATAAACATTCACCCTTCCACGTCGTTATCACTACACATAATTCTAAACCTCCAATATCTTTATCATAATTTTTTAATATATTTAATATATTAGTTAGATGTTTATTTAATTAATTATCAATATAATTTTAATGTTATTATTATAATCATTCTAAAAATGATATCATAATGAAATTATTAGTCAAATATAGCCTACGATGAGACCTTAAGATAATTATTTAAAAATATAGACAATAATACTGAGTACATGTATAGAGATTGAATCATATTAAATTGTTTTAAATATATATAATGAAATTAAACCCATCCATTTCTCATGGACTGGATTCTCCTAATTTCTATTTTTACGGTAATATATCAACTTGATTGCATCAATGTTCTCATATTTCTATTGAAATTTAGTATATGAGTATATAATAATGGGGGTATATATATCAAGAAAACCAATAATATACTTTATATAAGATACTTGATCATGGTTTTCAGTAGTTTTTCTGAATATCTAATTAGTAAGATGTTTCGTTGAGATATAAGACTTGTCTTCCAATTAAATTACTATTCATACTTTTTTGTGCCATATAAATATGTTTATTTCATTTATATTCTATTTCAATCATATTTTTCTAAAATAAATAATTTATTTTAAATAAATATTTATTAATTATTATTTTTTATTAGATTCTTAATATCCATACTATAATTTGACAAATTAATTTTTTAAATGTTCTTTACCTAAAAAGATGACCAATTATAAAAATTTTATCGTATTTAATAGTGATAGAAGATAATATTTCCATAAATTCCTGGCCATTTTATATTTTCTCTTATTATATAGTTATTTCAGTATACTATTAGTTTGATCATATAAAAAATTTATCTTGAATAATTATGTTGAAAAAACAATGGCCAAATCTATCACATAGATTTTCTTAATTCAATTCCTTTCACAAATTAATCTTATTAATATATAATGGATAAGCATAATCCAATGATCATTGTATAAATATTAAACCAATGTTATTAGGTTCACCAACATTCTATTTTCCTTATATGATATAATTTATGGGAAACTATATTTGGAAATAACAAAAAATTTGGATGATTGGGATCTTCACAAGGGTTTATATTGGTTGTAATATAACACATAATATTTAGACGGGCTTTCATATGTGTCATTATTTTATCTCATGTATTAAATATATATATATATATATATATATATATATATATTATTCTGATTGATAAATTTAATTATCTCCCATATTCAACCAAATTAATTTATTCCCAAAATATTAATGTATTGCACTTTATAAAAGTAATGATTTAGTTTCTAAAAAATAATTCTATTTAAATTTACACATAGCCTTCTTTATATACATCATACGGTATAAGAAACCAATTCATATATTGGATTATAATTATAAAAATATAATATCTAGACATGAGAAACTGATGTTTCACCACTTTTATATGTATAAAAATAATTCTAATATGTTTTATATCTATTTATAGATCCGTACTCAATAGGTGCATTAATTATAATAACATATTGTAGCCAATATTTTTAATTCGTAATCAATGTTTCAATTATGATCATAAACATTAATCAAATGATTGTCATTGTTAGACATACCTAAATATTATTTCTCATATAATGTTACTCATCGTATGACCAACATAATGTTTACAAGAATAATTTTAAAAAATTTAAACTAAATCATTTATCAATTCCTCATAAAAAATTATATGGTTGAATAATGGTATTTTAAGGAATGACTAGTTAAATTAAATGTTTTAAAATTCAAATAAGTTATATATAATGTTTTATTATTTCATAAGTAAAAAATTATTAACACATTATAAATTATATATCTCGTTATATATATTATAACAATGATATAAAAACACTTAATATCTATTAAAAATATCAATATTTTTAATTTTAGGATCTATATATAATTAATATGAAACTTTTTATTTTTAAATATTTGATTATCTAAGAAACATAAATTATTTTCATTTGATAATACAAGAACACTTGATATTAATATAGCAAATAATTGAAATAGTTTTAATATCATATATTTTATATTTATTTAAATCATTGGAAAATTACTCCAAAACCCATTTTGGTAATAATGAAATAAAATTCTTAAATAGGTTGTTTAATATTAAAATTTAAGATTACAATATATGAAAATTTCACAAGAAAATATACAATCCATTATATTCAACTTTATTTAAAAGTTAAATTCCACATTATAGGTTAATCAACTCAATAAATATTCTTTAAATTGAGATAACAACTTTATATATATATATATATTGGGATTCTTCAAACCCCCTTAAAAATTCATTATGATCCCTAATGGTATGTTCTACAAAATATTTATGAGATTTTTTAAATAAAAAAATTCTTAATTATTCATAAAACTATGTTTTTATTCATTTATTAACTAAGAAATATTTATTATCATGAGAAAACTAGTTCCAAATGATCTGTGATGTTTTTATTCTAATGAATACATTTTTGAAGAACATTCAAATTTCTTGATTTTGAAACAAGATGTGTTTTTGAACGTCTAAGCCATAGTTTTTCTCATATGTAAATAACAAAAACTTATGATCTAGGCCCATTATTATAATAACTAAAAAATATAAATCATAACTCTTTGATAGACTATTTTTTAAAAAAAACTTCTTTGAACCATTTTTAAATAGTGTAATGTCAATTTTAAAATAAAAAATAATCCATGAAATTATGCATAACCTATTCCATTGTTTGAGGGTATTTATTAAATCATTGAATTATATAATTTATTATGCCATTAATTAATATGAACTCATTTATCTATATTATTAATCAATCTAAACATCAATACAATATATATTATAACCACTTTCACATTGATGTCTAATTTTAGTGAGTGAAAAACATGTTTAAAATTTAAAAAAAATTAAACAACATTTTTGAAATATACAAGTATTCATTTCAATTTAATGTAATAAAATTGTTAACAATGGTACCATATTTTTTGTAACTAATTTCCATTATTTTTTTTTATTTTTTTTATTAATTGGGATATCTACAAAAAAGTATTGAAAATTCATCTTCCTACGTAATATATGGGTTTTATCAGTCACCTAACACCAATGTAGTATTCTATATTCATCCACAGTCTAGTAATACCTATTTATTGAAGTAAAATATATAATGATAGCTATTATTTGATGTAGTTTCAAATTCAGTTGATTTTTTTTTTCATAAATCCATTTTATAAATATTTCAAGGCATAAGACACTTTATATAATCCTAATAATATTCTCCCTTGAATCCCAAATTTTTATAGATATTCATCTATAAGTTAAATATTTCAAAAAATAAATTATTTGAAAAAAAGTATATTTTGATTTAGAATATCATTTATGTTTTGAAAATATTATTATTAATAAGTATATTTGGAACTTAATAAAAATCATGACCTAGTGTTACAACTGACCATGAAAGATGTTATTTAAGAAACAATGGTGATATGTATTATCATGAAAATTATTAACTAACATGAATTGAACCTTGTTATTGTTGTATTTACTATGATTTATTTTTCATTAGTACAAATTATATCATAGTTAACACCACAACATCAGGGTTTAGCTCTATTTCCAACATCTATATAATAGATTTGAACCATATCTATAAAGATATTTAATTTTCCAAATAGGATTTCCAAGATCCCTAATAAACCATTTTTACTAAGAAAAACTTAATAATTGGAATCAACTACATCAACCACAAATAGTCATCTTGGAAAAAAAATCTCTCTAAATATAATACAATTAATAAATCATCTTTCCTCTAAAATTCATAATTAAAATCCCCCTTTGATCATATCAAAAAAATACTCATGAAGAATGATCACATTATTAGATATGAAATTATTTAATAATTTAACTATAGTATAACATTAATAAAATCTCTCATTAATATGGATAACATGATTTATATATTAATATGATTAATTCAAAAACCTATCCTCTTATATTAAAATGAGCATGCATATTTTTAAATATTTATTGAAACCATGTAATCATTGAATTAATCAAGAATATTTCCAACTAATTCTTCTTTTTCTCTTCCAAATACTATTTTGATGTATTTACCATTGATGGTAAAGGTAAACTAAATAGTTTTCCTTATGGAAACAATAAAATTAGTGTGTGAGATCAATTGATAATTTATTTAAAACTACAAAATTATAATAATGAATCTTTTGTGAAATTTTTACTACCTATATAGGATATATCAAAATTTTAGTAATGTAATATTTTTTAATGATAATAATATTACTACATAAAACCACATTGATTTTATCACAACATCAATCCATGACTCTAAATAATCATTTTAATAAGTTGAATCAATGATTGTTTATTATTTTTTCCATTTTAAACTAGTTTTTTATGATTGATATTATTGATATTATTTTTTATTTAAAATTATTATAATATCTTAGTTTATCTATTTTCTAGAACCTATGTTTTTTAAACGTCTCTATCTCGTTGTGTTTCCATTATCACAAAAAACAGTCCTCTATATCTATATTTTTTAATTAGGTGATTTTAATTGTTTTTATTAAAATTAATGTGATGCAATTATATTGAATATTAAATATATTTTGAATACATGATAAATTCTCAATTATGTATCTAATCTTCCTTTACATCCTTTGAAGTAACATATAAGATATTTAAAAGGAATTTATGGGAAGTGTAGTTGGATTTTGTTGAATGTTATGTTCTCTAGATATCACCGGCTAGTCATGGCATTGATAGATGGATTAAAATTTCTCCAGAAGGTACACTAGAAATGATGTGTCCACTAGTGTTTCCTATTTCTAATTAATGTCCACAAGAAATCTAATATCTATTAGTGGGCACTATTGGTCATTTCTCAGTAGGCCTATGTTTTAGTTAGCGCACTAGATACTTGGTGGTTCTGTCTTGGTAACCATTTGTTCAATCACATCTTATTTAAGACGATAATTCATTATAGAGATAATTTAATGAATCTGTTCTACCATGACAACATGAAGCCCCATATAATTCTATAACAATTCCCTTCCCTTTAGATCCAATAAAAAGGTGGTTTTTTCCTTTATAATAATTACAATTTCTCACAACAACTCTCTACATTAGAATTGATGATAATGTTATAGAATTCTAAAACCCTCTCAAAGATCCAAATCATAGATATTAATCTCTGAATGTATCTAAATTTTTTCCTCATTTCTATCATCCTCCATTGTATTGATCCATCAATGTGATATGTGAGAATCGTAGTGGCAGGATTCCCTAAGGAAAAACTCACTCATCTCAACCACCATTAACCAATTATTTTCACTCTACAAATGTGAAAGAAATGTTTCATGCATACTCGAGAAGCACAATATATTTAAAAAATTACAATTATGAGGTACATGTTCATTGTCAACTAGAAAATCTCTAGAGGGTTCTCACAAACAATAATTATACGGAACATGCTTCTTCAATACTATTATGTTCAATGGATTTATACTACTAAGCTCTTTATTTAATTTGTGGAGACGTAATTTATCACATCAAGTATTAGTTAAATTAATTTTATAATTTGTTTTTATTTTATATTATTTTATCCTTTACATTAACTGAAAATGATTTTTATACATTCATAAATTTAGTTTGACCAGTTTCACGCAAAAATTACTTTGATATTATATTAACAAACTATAAATGAATTTATCAACTATAAATTAATTGATTTATCTATATATTATTTGTTTTCACATTAAAATATTTGAAATGTAAATTCACAACACATCTTACAAGATATATCTGAAAATAAATTGGAATCAAATGGAGGTTATGTGTTTTTATCAAATTTTACATTGATTTAAAAATTATATTTCAATGATTTTTATTTTCAAATCATTAATCGATTTAAAATAATCATATTTTTATAGTGTGATTTCATTCAAATTTTATGATCTAATTTATGGAACAAAATATTCATATTAAAATAATCCGATTTCGTCCATTAATCATTTTATTGGTTATATGATTTGAAAATTCTTAAGGCGTGAGTATGTTTCCACTCAAAAGTCATAATAAAAATTGAACCGAAAATATGTTAATAATTTTTAATATAACATAAATTAAAAAAATAGAATATATTTTTATTTTTATAGGATTTAATTATACCATTTTTCAATATAAAAAACTACGTATGAGGTTTAACAATTATTGTAAATCACAAAAAAAATGTATAAATTAAAATTACAGTATATTTGATATCTGTCTTCAGAATTTTAGAAGCTACAATTTGTACTATAATTAATCAATTAAAATCATTTTTAAGGACATAATAAAATATGTATTTGTAGATTTTCCCTTGGTGATGAATTATCTATATTGGATATTAGAAAGAAAAAAATATTGGTTTTACCTAGATCCTTGGCTCCAAATGACACACACATTCATAAAGATAATGTTGTGAAAAAGATGATTGTGAGGGGTCTCATCCACTTCATTATAACAAATGAAATAATAATGAAACTATAAGTAGTGAGGGAGGCTAATTATGACAAATATGTTATGAAACACATTTCATTAAATGATTTAATTGATGGAAAACCCCGAGGTGAGGTTCTATACCATGACATTTCTACTAAAAACAGTATCAATTTATCGTAATCTAAAAACGTTCTCAATAAATTAAATAATGAAAATAAAAATTCATAATCAAAAGAAACATCAAAATAAGGTAAAAATTAATGGTTCTATAAAACTATATTCCCCATCTATAAAAAAATAAATAAAAATAAAACATGTAAATATGGATTTCATTATCACAACATGGACCATAAGTTGTGGCTCTATGGATTCAATGTCCTCATCTTCTTCAATTGACACAATCCAAATGTTCCTCAAGGAACATATTGAAGAATATTATGAGGTTAGTGTCCTTTTATAAATTTTAGCTTTATCTTTTTCTTCTCATACTTCTTCCCTTCTCTCATCTTCTCCTTACTCCTATAATCTAAATTTTTAATTCTAATAATATGTGTATAGTTAATTTGAAAATGATTTTCATAAATTAGTATCTTTGTAAAAAATTTGAAAGTAATCATAGTAAATTGTTTGTATGAAACTAATGTCTCCAAACATATAATTATATTCCCTTCAAGGAAAATTTAATACCTCTCCACAAAAATCAACATAAACAAAAATTTAACAACTATAAGTCCACCATTAGAGACCTCAAAAATTTGATTTAATAATTCACAAAGTTATAAAAAATTATAAAATTTTGGATTGAAAAAAAATGGAAATATTGGGTTGGTCATGGTTTCTATAATCATATAAGAACCCATGGGAATCAATAAATTGTTTTTGAAGGTGTATCATCGCCTAAATTTTTTAATTATTTATAAATAATTTGACATTTAATTTATGAATTGGATTTTAAGAAGGCGTGATATGTGAGACAAAGGTAGATTTATCTTTCTTCCAATTTTCCCAAAATACGTTATCTTAAGAAAATATAAGATTATAAATTATTCAATATCTTAAATCAGTGGACCCATATTTTTTGGGATCTAAATCATTCATTCATTAAATATTGTAGGAAGTGTTTCATATGAGATAACCCTGAGAACTATTAGTTTATCTATAGTGTGTTTGTTCAAAAAAAAAACTTATATGTAGACCTCTCCAAATTCAATAAAATCAATAAACATGGATGTTACATTACATTTTCTGATTACTCTAAGGGTGATAACATCAGTGAAGGCACTATTGGTCTATTGAAATCTCCCATAATAATAATGGTTTTATTCTATAAAGTATTAAAAGAAAATTTAATATTAAATAACTAATTTTTTCAAAATAGTTTTAAAATAATATTAAAAAATAAATTTTTAGAATTATTTTGATTCAAATACAAAATATTATTATCCTCTTCAATATTTCAAAATATTTATAAAATTAAATTAAAATTTTTTTCTACCCAAAATGAAAAATATATCAATCTATACATGAGTTATAAATGGATTTGAAATCAAATACACAATCATTATGTCACAAAATTTCTTCCAAAACTCAACAATTATCCACTATTATGAGATCTTTCCAAATTACATTTCCATGGTCACGTGGTTTTTGACGAATTATAATATGATAAGAAATGAGAATCCAATGTTAAATATTATAAAAAAATATTCAATTTATCTTTAATTAATTAAATATTATGATTATTTTCTTTCTGTAATAAAATTTATTGTAGTTAAATCCAATAATTTTTTATTTGTTGTAAATTTATCAAGATTCAGATGGGTTTATTTTTTTATCATAAAATATAATCCAACAAATATTTCATAACGTTTTACAAAGATGATGAGAATAACAAATGTTTGAAAATTATTTCAATTAATATTAATCATGTAAATAAATTAGATAACAAGGAATTTAATGATTTATATTCTTCCCAAGTATATAATAATTATATTTCTACTCATTAAATCATTCAACCTAACATGGTTGTAGAGAAGTACAACTGAGAAATCCAATAAATCAGTCAAACTATTTTTAAATGACAATTATTTTACAAACTATTTTTGGTTTCATTCTATGAGTACAATATACTATATCATTAATTAGGTTCATGAATGGAATTTGTTTCAAAAACCCCTATAATCAATGTGATAATAAAAAACCCAAATTCACATCTTTCAATGGTTTTGGAGGAAAATTTTATATTTTAAACACCAATGGTGATATTATATTTTTCAATTATAAATTTTATGGACATATCTTTCTTTGTTACTCCCACGGTAGAATGAAATTACTTACCTTTAGCAAAAGGACTAAAATAGTGCAAGAATCAATACATGTTTTATAAGATGAAATATTTCCAAAACCACTTTATTATTTCTTTGGAAATGTTTTTTTAAAATAAAAAATTTTAAATAAATAAACCATAATAATAATTATAATATCATTGAAATTATATTTTAATGTTTTCATAAAATTTAGAGGGTAACCCTTTGAAAATGTATTGAGATATTTAAAACATTTAACTGGTAGTACTAAATTGTTCATAAATAATGCTAAACACCAAACCTTTATCTCTGACCTCAAACCCATAAAGCTCAATGATTACCTTAATAACAAGAATTGATTTCATTCCATGAAAGGGGAACCAAATCAAATCAATTTACATTATATATGGACTCTAATGTAAAGACATAATGAACATCCCATTATAGTCTCAAAAAGGGTTGTAGAAATAGGAAAGATTATTATAGTAATATCCCATGGAAAAATATATTTTAGTTTCCTATTTTTATAATTAGGAATATTAAATCAACTATGGTGAAAACATTTCACCTATCACTCTGTTATAATACATTATAATATTTTTGGCATTCACTGCTCATCTTAATTCTACACTCTTTCAAATGAATTGTAAATGTTAATTTCTAAACACTTTTACTTGTGAAATATTTTTTTAATATCCCCCTTATTATCAATATCCTATTTTTCCTAATTTTACATTAATATTATCAAAAACATTTTATAGTTTAAAATAAACCATTGAGCATTTGTAATGTCATCGTTCAAATTATCATCTTTTAAATCATACTAAAATGGAAAATATGATTCTAAAAAAGCTATAAAAAATCTCAAATGATATTTTAAAAATAAAAAAATACATTTATTATGTGATTTCAACTCTACCATGGAAAATATTTGTTTTGAATTTTTTGATTTTATAAAAAAAGATTTTGAGATGAAATTTATAGGAAAACTCGAATTATTTTTGTATTTTCAAATTTCATATATAAATGATGTTATAAAATTAATCATAAATATTCAAAAATTTAATATTTAAATAATTTGGAATGGAATATAATAAGGAAATTTGTACTCCAAAGAATATGACTAGTACTCTTACATTGGTCGAAGCTAGTAAAACCATCAACAACAAGATTTATTGACATATGATTGGTAGTCATCCTTACCTTAATGTGAATTGACCTAATATCAAGTTCATTGTCCATATATGTGAAAATTTTCATTTAAATTCCAATAAATCATTTAAACCCTTTTAGGATGATTTTTTATATTTAAAAGGATTTAAAAATCATGTTTTTTTATCTAGAAAGAACCTATTTTTAAATTACCTTATTTTCATAATTATATTTCTAGACGATGTCAAATACATAGGAAACTTAAATATAACAACCCATGTAATTTTGAATTATATAATTCTCTAACAATATAAAATTTAACTTATTATATTTTTATAGTGTTATACTCACCAAAAAAAAATTATACAATTTTCCCATGAAAGGGAATAATTTTATTATTACAAAATTATTCTGAATATATTTTATTGTTTTAAATAAAATATTTATTTTAATGTTTTAGAAATTTAATATTGATAATTTTAATTTATTTTGGATCTATTATGGACAAATTTTACTTAAAATGTTATATTGGGAACAATCAAAAAAAATTTACTTTACGGAGAATATTAAAAAGTACATATCTTCATAAAAAACAACCCTTTCATTTCAATTATTATCAAAGTTAAATTATCTTTTAAAAAGATTTAGAACTAAAATTAGTTCAAATATATTGTTATTAGACCAAATTATATCATTTAGATCAATTTTAATCATTATTTTTGGCATAAAATATTATTTGACTCTAGAAAATATATTTACCTAGAAAACTACATTATGTCGTGTTTTACATGTTGAATATTAAATAAAATTCATCTATTTATTTTAATTTAGTTTTTTTAAATTGGATAAAATATATTAAATCATAATGATTCATATTATTTAATAATTTAATTTTAATTTTTCAACATAACTAAATATAAAACATAACCAAAATATGTTGCTACTGTTAAAGTTATAACATATTTAAGAGGGTTAAACAATAATGGTAAATATAAAAATGATATAAAAATTGTATAATAATTTTTTATTTACATATTTAAAACATATATCATATCATATTGAAATTATTCCATTTTATATGAATTTTTTTATTTAATAAATTAGTATTTTTTAATCTACTGAAAAATATCATGTGTGTCCTCTCCCCCATTTATAAAATAATATCACATAATATCCTTTCTTGACAAATAAATGGCTTATTATATCAGAAAATACTTTCCAAATTAAAATCCAAATATCCCAACTCATTCCCTATATTTCACTTTTTATCCTAAAACCCACATATGGTGGCCAAAGGTGTAAACCTAAGGAGGTTTTCTAAAGAAGAGGAAATGCACATAACTTTGTGTTTTTTATTTTCTTTCTTATTTCATCTTTTTAAAAACTACATGAATATTACAACAAAAATATCAGTATATAAAATTTAATGATATGTTATTAGGTAAATTAAATAACATTTATCCCCAACCACTTTCATCAAATGTGAAATAAAATCATCCATTCATTTGACATCAGACTACCACCCAACAAATTATTGTAATTTTCTTTCACCACTACATCTCGAAAATCCTTAAAATTATAGATATAATCTGTATATATGAAATTTTTGTAATAATTATCATTATTTAATGAAAATAATTAATTTATGTTCTTACAATTCCATCTATTAAAAATTTATTATATCATTTATGCGTATTCATGGTCTACCACATCTTCAAAGCAATTTCCTTAATTTATCCCCATCACATCACAACGATGGTATATATATGTTTATATAAGGAAAAAATATGAAAATGATTATCTAATAATTATTATTAAAACGTAAAATGATACATTCCTTCTTTACCTCTTTTTTTTTGAAAAATGGAAATATTGCTCATGAGTTCATACATCCTAACATCTCAATGATTGAAACATAATTCATTTTTCGTAACTATCATACATAGTTGGGAAAAAAAGTATAATTTATGTACATAAATAATAATTATAAAATTTTTATGATTCATGAAATGATATTATGATGATCAATTTGACCATTCTAAACCTACCAAAGTCATTTTTGACTTAAGAACCAAACATCCTCATAACATTTGATCTAATAATAAAAAAATAATAAATTATGTATAATGTAGACATATTGAAATAAAAGAAATAATGAACATCAGAAATTTTATGAGAAGTTAAATAATTAATATTTTTTTATTATTCATAATGATTAAAAATTTCTATGATTATTCAGACTCTGTACAAGAGACAAAATATCATAAAAAATAATTTTAGAAATTTTATCCATTCATTTCGTAAATATTTTTCATAAATGTCCATATTTTAAAAAAAATTCTAAAATGTATTTGTATATATATAATGTTATTTTAACTCACATTTTATAACTTTTTTTATTTCTTTTAACAATTTTCTAAAAAAACCCTTTTACTACTTCTATACACAATGTTTTGCCCTTCTTTAAAAAAATAAAAGAGTATAGTTATATTTTAATTTTTACGTCATTGACAGAATTTATAACCCCTATAAAAATAATTTTAAATTTGTATCCTTTATGATATTCATTGTTTTATTAATATAAAATAAATGCATTCCCATTTTTGAGTTTTTTTATGAAATAAGGTTTTTAGAAAAAGTGATATATGAATATTCGAAAATGATTCTTTTATGAGTTGAAAAAAATACATTATAGGTTTTATGATGTAAATGAATCAGTTAATGTGTTTAATCCACATTATGTCCCTTTTAATATTTTATAATGATATGTTTTCAGGATACATCTCTCTAATGCATCAGGTAATGATTATATTCTTTAAAGTATTATATTGAAACATGATCATGTAGATTATTCCATTTTTAAGGGATATTGTAAGGGTTCTATTACTGTGATATCCAATAAAAATCAAATGAATTTTTAATTCTTTCAAAAACAATTTCATTGAAATATATTTCATTACATAGGGTAAGCTAATTATCTTTTGTTATAAATAAAATATTATTCTCTTTTACATTTAAATGTATCGTTTTTAGGAATTTTTTTATTGATTTTTAAAATTTATATGGTTTTTATTTTTTAAATTATTCTTTATTATAATATTTTTATTAATAAAATTATTCAGTAAATATAATTTCAAGGGTAGTCATTTATTATGAATTTAATTTTTA
The DNA here is from genome assembly GCA_963277665.1 of Viscum album. NCBI lineage: Eukaryota > Viridiplantae > Streptophyta > Magnoliopsida > Santalales > Viscaceae > Viscum > Viscum album. The sequence goes on from OY728164.1 coordinate 783,332,584, forward strand.
TTAACTTAAAGGATTACTATTTTATATAAAATCATTGTTTTATATTGACTATTAAATTTCATAATACTTTTTATATTAACCTTATTGATAATTTTATTTCCGCGAAACATTTTTAAATATTTTTCATATGGTATAAATATTATTAAGAAAAATTATGAAGAAAATTTTTAAATCCTAAATATTTTCAATGAAAATAAAACATATTTATTTTAATAATTTCTGAATTGTGGGAAAATAGAAACTATGTGGATATGTAAAAATTATAATATATGGTAATTCACATAGGATATATTAAATATTTATATAAATTGTAGGATTGAAAATATCATTAGGAATGAAAAAAATAAATTATACTTTAAAAATTAAATTATGGATTCAATAAGGATCATGTCTTTATATTTCATATCAAAAGAGGGTATAGATAATTTTAAAGGTTTTGTAAATGTAAGTAAGTATAATTATTATTTATTAATTTATTTAGTTATAATAATTCATTTAAATATTATCATGCCCCTTTATCTAAAATATTATTCTTCATAATGGGTTTCTATAGAAGAAACAATGAAGTTGAAGTAGGAAGGATTTAATATAATAACATTGGTTTTGAAATCCATTAAAATAAAAAATATGTTCTATAACTATAGTCATTTTACACAATGTAAAAACAGAAAAAAAATTAATAATACATTTATCAAAAAAAATTAACACTATGATTATGTATTGTTAATAGTTATTAGCTCTATATGATTTATAATTAATATGATATATTAATGAAAAAAATTATAATAAAATATTATTAATGATATTTTAACATATTTAAAATATGAATTTAAAATTTTAAAATGAAAATACAATAAAATAAAATTCATTTTTGAACACCGACCATGAAAATATAATTATTTTTAATTATTCTAAAAATAATTATTTTTTAGTAAAAAATATTGTTTTTGTGTTTTTATCTATAAGTTATCATATAATAGAAGAATAAAAAACATTTTATGTAATAGAATATATATTTAAGGATGAAAATTATTCATTTTTATATATTTTATATCATATAAATAAAATGTTCTACAATTCTAGAACTAAATAATAATGGTAGTTGTTAAAAAAATATTTATCGGTATTCTCTTCTAATGGAGTATTTCAATGTTTAGATTCAGTTATTGATTTTCCTAAATGCATCAATAACTTAATTTTATGAATAATAAATTAATTTATTTAATTAAATATATTAATAATGATAATTTTACATTTTATATAAATTTTAATATAAATGAATTTTTTTTTCTAAAAAATGTTTTTACAAAATTAATTATTTTTTATTTTAAAAGTAAATTTCTACATGGTTAAAAAATTGACAGGAAAAAATTATTTTAAAATATAGAATGAGAATTTTTAAATTAATTTATAAGTTCAGTTGTAATTTTAGTTTTCAAAATTAACTACTATGTTTTAAATATATCTACCCATGTAAAAATTTAAAATGGTAAAAAAAGATTTACTAATGGGAAATATCAAAAAAAAACCATTTAAAAATGATAAAAAATATGTAGATATGATAATTTTCATATTTATATTGTCACACACTCAACTTTATTTAATTTTTTATTCATTCACCCTTCATTAGAGTCCTAAAAGTATTCAAAAATGATGAGTGCTTCAAAAATATCTCTCTTCAATTCTTATGAAAGAATATCACTTCCAGTCATTTGAATGTACACTCTAAGTTAGAATTACTCAATTGGAGAGTGTAATTTTAAAAAAAACTATAAGTCTATCCCCGAAACATAATAACTTGGTAGCCCATATAATGTATATGAACATAAAAATCTATCTTACTTCTAAAGAAAATCAAGCTTCAAACATAAGTATTATCTCATTGTTAAGCTTTTATTCTTAGTTATACTCTTGAAAATATAATATCACCATAATAATATGATGAATTAAGTATAATTTTTTACTTATATGTCTTTATAAAAGTTTTATAACACTTATTTATTTATTTATATCCACATGTAAAAACAAAAGGTCATTCTTGGTGTGTTTTGAAGACTACTTCCACCATGAATTGAGATTGTTTTTATCATCATTATTGAATTTTATGGTTGATATTTATGGTACTAATGATTAATAAATATGACATATTAGATAAAATTATTATTTTTAAATTTAAAATTAATATTTACCTAAACCCTCTTGGATGCATTGCAAAATAGGAATATTAATTGTGCGTAGGTATGGATTACCATCACCACAATGGAACTGTTTTTTTCATTTATTCATTCAATAATTATAAAAAAATAATAATATATTCTTAAAAATCATTTAAATTTTGAATAATGGCCATATTCATTGTTATAATTGTATTAGGTCAAACGAAATAGCAATTTAACCATACCAATTTTGATAAATGTTTTATATGTTTGGTTCAATTTCAGTACTTATGTAAATTTTTTTTAAAAAAACTATTATTGATGATGAATGAAACATTAAAAAATAATATTATTTTCTATTAATAAATTAATTATTATTATATATTTACGGAAGTAATATATTTAGAATTTAACATATTATTAAATTAACATTTTTATTCACTAAAATTGCTGAGATAAGTCATTATCTATTCAGTTTTCACATAACATGATCAAAAAACATTTATATTAAAATTATAAAATAGTTAAATTATAAAATCATAGTTTATGTGTCAATAATTAACATGGTATCAAATAATGGGGAATGATTTCAAATTTATTTTAAACACAAAAAATTAATTTTTTTTAAAACATGATGATAAAAATATGTTATAAGTAATTAATGTACTCATGATAAATAATTATAATTATGTTATCAAAAGAAAATAATTATTAATTTGTTGTAAAATAGTTTTTTAAGTGACCAATTATTCTTTAAAAGGGTTTTTTATTTACAGCAACTAAAAAAGGAAATAATGTAAGGGTTTCCATATCAAAGTCCTATATTAGAGACATGATAATGTTATACACCTTGTTTTCATATCAATTGTATAAATATAGAAAAAATGTTTCATTTATAAAATCATTATATTATTTTCATTATATAATATTCTCTACTAATATTTCTACATATCATGATTTTATTATTAAAAAATATACAAAAATTGAATGTATTTTTCAGCTCGACTTCTCTTCATTGAGACATCATTAAATGGTATGCACCAATTTCTTATTTTTATGGGGTATGTAAAACCTAATGAATTTTTTTCATAATATGTGAATTAATTCATGGTATTTATTGAACAATATAAATCTCATTCTTCCAATGGTATTTGATTCAGAAATTGCTAAATTCATAAGGGGTTTCAAGAATAAATTATCTTTTTTGGGTCATGATCACTCATCATTTACATTATTTTTCCTTATTTTTCTATTCTAACATATATATATGTTATGATATTTTTGCAGAAATTTATTTTGGGAATCATTTTTCCCAAAAAAATCATTATTTTATCATGATTTTAATGTTTTGATAAATTGACATTTTGTTAAGAATAATTCCCATCACTTTTAAAAAAAATTCTATCTACTCATATAATTATAGTTCCAATTAATATTCTCATTAATCGATAGTAAAATCAAATTGTTTTTTACCTAGTTATAATTTTATTACACTTATTTATTTTTAAATCAAATTATTTATATACCTTTTTAATGATGTGGGTTTTGAAAATGTTTATTCCAAAAATTTGAAAGGATTTTTAAATCATTAAAAATGAAAGTTTTTATCATCTAATTCACATATCATTCTAATAAATTTTATATCATTTTAATGACTTCCTTATTATATATTCTTTCAAAGGTAAATTTTTTTACTTTATTTTTATACCCCTTTTATGAAAAAAGTATTTCCTTTTCAACTCTATATTATTAATTTTTTCATAAATGTTATAGTTTTCAAAGTATTTTTATTTTTATTTTTTTAATATTTTATGTCTTTTATATGATATTTTTTGAAACACTTTTCAATATTGGGTTTCAAAGGAATTATATAATCCGTCATCACTAAATTATTACATTTGTATTGTAATTGGTTACTCAAAATCTATTCTTTATGTTATACAATTTCTTATTTGAATTTCATTTTCCAAAGATATTACCTTTTAAATAATTTTCTATTTCTTCCTTCAAAATAAATTTTTTTTGGAAAAAAATTACATTTACATGAAAGGAATAATTTTCAACTTCCGAAAAATAGGATTTTCCAAAAGAGACTCATATCAATAAATTTTAAAATCATAAATACAGTTTCTTTAACAAAATATTAATTCAATTTTTTGTTAACATTTTCATAAAAAAAGTTCTACCTCCAACGGAATTATATTTCATGTATTAACCTATATTTGTTTTATTATGTTAATATTTTGGTTGATCTTGTTTTTTATATAAATAAATTTAATTCACGATGTTATGTGTGTATTTTAAAAACCCCATTTTATTTACATGGGGTCTTTATATGATGATTGCTAAATACCTTGAAATCTATTTTCATTATATGGGTTGCTTTATTATTCTAATATTTTGTTCAAGTTGTGATGAAATGTATAGATTCTAAAATGAGTGGAACCTATATCTTCATAAAATGAATTTTTTGGGGATTGTATCTCATGTTATATATATGATGTTTGTATAGGTTAGCACATATCTAGGCTAAAAAATACTAAGTTTTATGGAGTATATCCGGATTCAATATTTAATGAGTAAATGATTTAGAGGGTATCTCAGTTAAAAAATATAATAAATCCTATGTTTATGAATTTTCCACTTCATATTACTAATTTTATTCCCCATCCTATATGATTAATGTTTAATTTTCTCTTTCCATGGTAAAAGTGTAATGGTTTCTATTTTTAAGATTATCTTCCATGTTTAAGGTAAAAATTTATTATTCAATGTTCTTTTAAATAATATACTTTTATTTATTCCTTCTTTTCCATTATGAACATGATATAACCATTATGGAATTTAATTTTTTTCTCTTACTGTTAATTTTATCTCACCCCTTTATTTTATTTTAATTCTCTATTTTATAAAGACAATTATATAAATAGAAATATATAGGATATAGTCTAGAGGATCCTGATTGTAGACAAATGTTTACAGAGTGTAATAAAAAAAGATGTTTATAAAGATAATCTAAATAAAACTGAACAATTTTGACTTTGGAATGTGTGACTGTTTATTAAATGTATTTTATAAATAATGAGATTAATAATATATTTATGGTATTTTTATATTTGATTATTTTAGTTAGTATTAGATAATTGTTTTGTTATTTATGGAGAATAATTTATATTTCTTTGAAAATTTATTTTGTAACTATTATTATTGGTGTTTTATAATCTTGGTAAAAACCATAGATAAGTGTCTATGTGTATAATGTCATCCTAAAATATTATAAAAGTACTTATTAAATGTTTTTCAATAGAAATGCATCCCTATGATCATACTGTAACTAAATTTAGGATTACTAAACGATATACCTATGGGTAATAACTCTGAAAATCGAAGAGTGGGTATAACATTGATTTTCACTTGGTACAAAAAAAATCCCAATTTATAACACTATTTTGACTCTCCTATTATATATTCTTTGTTTGATAATATTATTTTTACAAAACACTGTTTTAGAATGATTTCTAAGTTACATTGATAGATTTTGGTGAGATGTATGAGACAACATAATATAATGATACCCATGTTAAATGAAGAGAGTCATAGGATGAAACAAGCCTGAAAATTGAAAATAATTAAAAATAATATAATAAAATGGTGTCAGTGGAGATAAATTATTAGGATTATGATTTCATAAATATATGATTATTTACTCTGAATCTATTGGACATTACCATACCCTTTTTAGTTATAGTGTTTTGTTGGAAATAGAATCATATCAATGAATCTGTGATAACAATGCCCCTATGAACTCCATAGAATCTATCATGGTACATATAGTTTCATAGTCTTATTAATTATAATGAATTGGGTATACTAGTAGAAGAAAAATAATTTTCTTCTCATGGATCCTTTAGATTCCACATGCATTAAATGATAATTAAATTCTAAGGAAACATTTGATTTTAGGGGGTAAAATTTAACATTCTAGGTTTTTTAAATCGTTTAAAACACATATTAGGATCTATAACATATTTAACACGTCACAACAAAAAAAGACAAATTAATAATTCATTATTAATATATATATAATAAATCCTAACGTGGTAAATCATTAATAGCTATTAATGTTTGTAGATAAATAATTAATGTATGATAATATTAAAAATTGTTATAATAAAATCAATTTTATTTATATTGAAACTTACATAAAATAATTTTAACAAAATTTAAAATGAATATTTTATAAAAAATTTCATTTCTCAAATACTCTCCAGATAATTTACAATTTATGATTTTTTAAAAAATCTCACAGATGATTGATTTTTTATTCGAAAATACATATTTTTATTTTATCATGATGTAAAATATCCTAAAAGGTTAAAAAACATTTTAATTAATAAAATAAATATTCATGGATTAAAATTAATCAGTTTAAAATAGTTTTTATTCTCAAATAATCCTTGTTTGATGTTTTTAATACATAATAAATATGTTAGTTTAATTAAAAAAATTGGTTATATATTTGAATGAATCTTTTTGAAGTTGATATTAATTTTTTTGATTTCTGTGAAATATTCATAAGAATAATTTATTATATAAAAAATCAATTTATTTTATTTAAATATGTAATAAAAATACTTTTATCTTATATACAAATTTAAATATTAAAAAACACTTTATTTAGAAATATGTTTTTCGACTATTATGTGTGTTTATTTTAAAATACAAATTTCACACATTTAGATATTTTATATAATAAAATGGTTTTAAAATCTAAAATTAGAATATTCAAAGAAATTTTATAAGGTAAGTTTAAAATTTATTAATCAAAATAAATTTCCATTGTAAAAAAAACATTCACCCTTATTTGTAGTAAAAATGGTAAAATGTGTTTTACATTTTGTAAATAGAAAAAAAACATAAAAATATTTCAAAATAAGTGGTTGATATTTTTTCTAATATTATCATTTCTCAAATTCTCCATTATTTCAATTTTGATATTTTTAATATTCAATAGTTTCTTGGAATTATTAAGGAATGATTATTGTTTTCAAATGTCCCATTTCCTCCTCTTATAAAAGCATATCACAAACACTCAATCATATATTCGCATAACATTTGAATTAATACATTAAATTTTAAACTTTTACAATCCATGGTTCCCTATACCACAATCATAATACCATATTCAATTATTTTTTCCAAAGACTTTCAATTTCAAGGGAAGGTCCCTCAAAAAAAGAATCTCTCTAATTTATTTATTATCTCTTAAATATTTTTTTTAAATTAAGATTCCAAATATCAGATCACAATTATATTTTAATGTCATCATTATTATAATTATTATTATATGTTTGTATATTTATTTTATAACCCTTGGTAATTTATTTATATCCAAATTGAAAAAACCAAATTAACATTGTTATTATGTTTTGCAGACTACCGCCTCTATGAAGGGATGTCTTTTTTAATTAAACAATTTAATGGATGGTCATAATGTTGTTAATTATGAATAAATATGATATATATATCATATAATTATGTTTCTGAATCTTCAATTTATAATTCATCTTCACCCCCCTTAAGTACTTTGAAACAGGAACACCAATCATGTATTTACATAGATTACCACCCCCATGATCAAATGTTTTTGTTTCACATTTAGATATTCATAATTTATCTTAAAATATTACAATATGGTTCATTATAATTAAATAAAATAAGAATAAAATCATTATTATAATTTGAAAATAATATTACATTAATAGAAATACATCCATAAACATACTCGCCAGTCGAGTTAAAGAATGTTCATATTTGGGTCGACATGACCACCTATCTGTAAAATGAATAAAGTATGATTATTAATGACTCTAGGAACATGAAAACAGTATTATAATTTTATATTATGAAAATAATTAGTATTATATTATATTTGAAATATTATATTATGTATTTAACATATTATTAAATTTACATTTTCATTCAATAAATTACCATATACGTGGTTATCATTAGTTTTTCACATAACATAAATTTTTTTTAATGATATAAGATCATTATAAATGAATATATGTTATATATTAAAAATTCATAAATTATATATCAACAATTAAATTGGTTTCCAATTATGGGTGGTGATGTCAATGCTATTAGATATGCACAAAATATTTATTGTTATTAACACCCGGTAGTCATAATTTCATATAACTAATTATTGTAGTCATAAAAATAAATTAGAATAATGATTATAAAAGTGAAATATTTATGGTTCTAAAATCAGTTTTTAATTTATCTATGATTTTTGGAGAGGAGGTTAGTGTGTGGTCAACTAAATAAGGAAACAATGTTTGGGATTTCATCTCAAATAGGTATTTTTTATATATAGTTATTTCATATACTATGGTCTTATCTCAATGGTGTAAATAAGAACCATTTCTAAATTTTTTCTTTTGATAATTTTATTTTCATTATATTAAATTTTTATTTAATTATCTACCACTCATATAATTTTGATACAAAAGTTACTAAGTTTTTAAGGAATTTCCTTCTCAACTTCTCTACATTAAGTCATTTAATAATGTTTTATATAAATTTTTTATTTTTATAGTGAATATACTACCAAATAATATATATTGTAATAATAAATGATATTATTAATTGGATTTATTGATTTATATTCATTTCAATCTTATGATGAATTTTTATTTAAAAAATTACTAATTTCATAAGGGTTTTCATGACTCAAAGCCGTTCATTGGATCATAATAATTCATCTTTTTCTATTATCTATATAAATTATTATATTTTAACCTATATTTATTTTAGGATATATTTACACCTTTCATTCAAATAAATTCTTTTTTCACACTAAATTATTATTTTTTTATGATTTTAATGCTATGTTAAAATGAATTTTTATTAAGAATTATTCTCATTACTTTAAATAGATTATTCATCCATGTACATATTTTTAATTGGAACAAATTATTTATTTTACCTACTGTCATATAATTCATTCATATCTAGTATTCAATTTCATCCTTTATTTAATATGATGTCAAATTCATCTAATTTTTTTTAATGATGTGTGTATTTTATAAGGTTATTTCAAAATGACCACACAATTTTTCTATTGTATTAAAACATAATATTTTATCACCCAGTTCAGATTTTATTTTGTTAACATATATTTATATTTCATGGTTTCATTATTAAATATTAAATTTAAAAATTATTTGTTTTCAGTGCATTTTCACTCCCATTTTTGAAAACATTTTTTTATTTTCATTTCTCCATTATTAAATATTCATTTAAAGGTGAATATTTTAATAATATATTTTCAATCCACCTTTTAAAAAAATATTCCTTTTACAATTATAAATTATTAAATATTATTTTAAAGGTAAATTTTTTTTTAATTTAATTTCACTTCCCCTTCTTGAAATATTAATTTTTTTCATGTATCCATTAATAAGGATTCATATAATAATTTTCATTGTAATTTTATTTCGATTTATTGAAATCTTGATGTATTTTTTGGATATTTTTTTAGAAACTCTGTATAATATAGTCTTTTTAGGTTTGTATTTTCCCTTAATACATTAATTATGATATCCATAAGAGACTTAGTAACTCAAAATCATTTCCTTGAGTTATAAAATATCTTATTTTATCATTATTTTCCATGAATTTCCCTTTTATATGATTTTTCTTTTTATTACATCTATTAAAGAATATGTTATGAAAGAATTGCGTTTATATAAAAAGTTTTATTCGCATTATTTTTTAAAAAGGATAGCTTTTTAATAGTTACTCTTATCTTTAAAATTTTCAAAAAAGATTAAATTTTTTTAAGAAATGTCTTTTCATGATTTATTATTCATTATATTAAATGATGATATACCACTGATAGAGTTATGTATCATGTTTCACCTTATATTATTTTTATTATTATTTGATTATTTTGGTTGTCAAATTTTTTATTATCATATTTATATCATGATTTTTTTTTTGACATTTTGTGAAACCCATTTTTTTTACATGGGTTATTCATTTGGTGACATTAAAATTTTAGAAAAATTATTTTTTCTAAAAGATGGTATATGATATAATGATTGTATTTAGGTGGTACAGAAATGTATGGATTATAAAAATGGTGGGATAGATATATCCATCTATTGCATTGGTTATGTTTTATATCTCATGAGATATAAATGTTTTGAGAATGTATTAGTGAGTATCTAGGTTCAAAAAGGTTGTGTTTGACATGAATTTTCTTTATAAAATATTATGAGTTAATTAATAGTGGGGTATCCAGGTTTATAAAGAAAATAAATCCATTATTGATTATTATTCCATGTTAATTCCTATGTTCCATGACCCATGGTATATCCTTTATGATTTATTTTCTCATATAATAGTAAACATGTTTTCATTCGAAATATTATGTCAATTTTTAATGTTTATGGTTAACAATTTTTATTTTAACTCCTTTAAAAATGGTTATTTTTTAATATTAATTCATTTTAATATTATAATATTCTAACCATATGGAATTTATTATGTTATCTATTATTGACCATTTTTGATCACACAATTCATAAGTTTATATTACCTATCTTTTGAATTTGATTATATCATTTGTAATATATTTGAAATGTTCTTTAAGATTTTTATTATAGAGAAATTTTCACAAGTGTAATAAAAGTATATAGTTGTGTGTCGAATCATAGATAGGTTAATCCTTTCATTATTTAGGATGTGATACTATTTGTGAGATGTATTCATTAAATCATTATATTAAAGTATAATTTATTTAATGTTTATCTTGTATTTTTTCAATTAACAGGATAATATACTTCGCGAGTAGAAATATAAAATGGTTAGAATTAGAAGAAAAGTAGTTTAGTTATTATTATGGCTCAATTAAAATAGGTTATAAATTTTTTTAATATATATTTTTGAGATAAACTACTCTCACCATAGAAGAACTTGTATAAATTGGATTATTTCATGAAATAGAACCACCTACCATTATATTGATTATCTATCATTTTAATAGTTTAATGATGGGTTATAGCCTTGTAGAAGATATTAAAAGTCATGGTTAGTTAATAATATTAAAATAAATTACTTTTTATTTACCTTTTTGATGGTGAAGACCATCATTAGTGGTCAGTGGTAAGTAATATCAAAAAAAATAAGTGATTTATTTTGTCGATTAGTCTGAATTTAAGAATATTTTCATTGATAAATATCTACCTAATGATATTAGTCTTGGGATGGAAAGAAATTATTTTAATTGAGCATAGGGAGATAATTTTATTAGATTTGTATAAAAAATCTTCACCCATTTAAAATGTTATACAAAAAATTATATATGAGATACAGATAGTTAAATTTACTGGTTATACATAGTATTGTATAAAATATATCATAGGGAATGTTCTTCTCATGAATATAAATGTTATTATAAATATGGTTTATGTGTTAAGAAGGTGGAAATTTATTTTTACAGTGATCATTTTTCCCATGAAAATATTGAAACAAATTAGCCCATGTGGTATGAAATTGGGAGGAAACTACCAATAGAATATGAAGGTAAGAAAATAAAGTTTCCATATACCAATATGTGTGGTAAAAATCACCCAATAAAATTTCTAATAAAATCATTTAATTATTTTTAATATATTATGTTTTTATATATGGATTGTGAATATAATAAAAATTATCACAGAAATGATAAATAATATAATGAATAGATGGTAATATGATGTTCTAGTTTCAATGAAATGTGTTATTACAAGAGTACTTGTATAAAGAGTTAAAAAAATGTATAAGTCATAAAGATCACATAAAGAATGCTATATTTAATACATTATGATTACTTCAGAAGATATTGGACCATCCATCAATGTGGTATCTAGTACATTAATTTTTTATTTAAATAACTTCAATGTATTATTTTTTAGTTTGACTCATTATTTCATTTCTATGATGTTATATGTTTAATTATAAATTTATTCCATCTAAGTGAATCCATAACATTTATAAAAAATTAATGGAATAACTATTGTAGAAAAAATTAAATTATATGAATATTTATTTTTCTCTATATAAATACATTTCCAATAAATCATTTTGATATTGTCAATGTAGAGTTTGATATTATTCCACATATGGATTGGATTTTTATTTATCATACAAAGATACAATATAGAGATAATGAATTTAGTTTTTAGAATAGGTTTTTTTAAACAATAATAATTTCATAACATTGAATACATATTTAGATGATGATATTTTTTTTAAATATTGATAAAAAGATATATTGCAAATAATTTTGAAAAAAAACTACTATTCAAATCCTATATGGTCTTATATTGAATGAATATATTGAATTTTTTCCAAATGAGTCCCCCAGTATTATATTGTATCAAGATATTGAATTTACTATTTTGGTAGCTATTAATGTAAATCTTTATTAAAAACCTCCTCATAGAATGTCTGATGTAAAACTTTTAGAATTGAAAAGATAGTTGTAATAGTTTATTAATAAATTATTCATTAATCCTAGAAATTCTACATGGGTTCTCATGTTTTTTGTAGAAACTATGGTGGTCCAAGGATGCCTTTCATTTATTATTTTTAATTTATTATAATCTCTCTTATGAATAAGTATCCATTACCTCATATAGGTGACTTGTTCTATCATATCTATTTATATAAATATTTTTAAATGTTGATCTCATGTATGAGGACCATAAGATTAATTGGAATTAGAATTTAATTAATAACATGAAATTTTAGACTATTCAAGGACATTATGACTTTTTGGTAATTCTATTTAGCTTGAATAAGGTTCCCACTATGTTTATGTTCCTCATGGAACAAAATTCCTTAAGATAGTAGAAAAATTATAGGTTGTTATTATTAATTAAATACTAATATATTATAAATGTTATGATGATAATGAGAAACATTTTATGGTTATTTTTTTGAACCTTGAATGAATACAATATTTGTGTAAAATCATGTTAATGAGAATTACAGTTGTGATATATTTTAAATATATATAGAAATTTTTTGGACGTAGATAATACTAGATTTGTTGAAGAGTGGCCACAACCTAAAAATTTCATAGAGATTTATATTTATCTTGGATTAGTGGTTGAATACTAATGTATTGTTGAAATCATTTTGAGGTTATCGATCAGATTAACCATTTTCACATGAAAATGAGTAAATTTCATCTCAAGAAAATAATGTGATGAATTTTTATAAGATTTGAAAAGAAGATTATGGAATTCTCTAGTTTGGTCCCTACTATCCATAAATAGTGATGTTGTAATCTACAACGATGCTTCTATAAATTGACCAGGTTGTGTTCTAATGCATAATTATTAGCTAATTTCTTATTCTTCATTTCAATTGAAACCATAGGATAAAAATTATCCCACCGTGACATTGAAATACCTTTAGTGTAATTTAAAATAAAAAACTAGATTGGTCATTTATATAGATTGAATTATGAGTTATATAATATTAAAAAATGAATAATATATTAAATCTGAAGGAGTTTTATATGAGACAATGAATATGGTTTAAATGATTAAGTATTATGAATGTCCTGTTAATAACCAACCTAGAAAAATGAATAGAGAAACTCACACATTAAGTCAAAATGATAATTCTTTATTAACTATTTTAAATATGGAAGATAATATGTTGGTAAATTATTTGATGAGTATTTTCCATGAAAATATATATCTATATATAATAAATTTTATTATTTTAGGAGTTAGTGATATCATATATTTTATATAGGATTAAATAATATCATAATAAAGATAGTGAGTTATTGGAAATGTTAGAATTTGTTAAGAAATGAAAGTTTCTAGATTTTATTATGGAAAATGGAGATGCCATAATATTTTGAAAATTTATAAATATTTCATGTTTCCCCCAATTGAAGATATAAGTTTTGGGTTTGGTTTAAATCTCTCTATTTTTTTATCATCGTTGTAGAACAAAATTTTGTAGAGTCTTTAGGTAAAATTATAGGTGGGTTGAAATGAAAATAGAAACTATTCATTTCAATATAAAAAATTTATATTTTAAACAGATTCAAGTAGAATTAAAATTTCAAAATGTATGGTTTATCCATTTATAATGAAATATTGAAAATTTAAAAGTATATCTTTAGATTTTTTATATGATGTCCTAAGTCATAATAATGAAAGAATTGATTTGGTATTTTGCTGATCAATTAACTAAACCATCACATTTCCTACGCATTCAACATATAATTTATTTAGATCACCCTTATAAATTTTATTTCAAGGACATAGTCAGAATATATGTGGTTATTATGTAAATTATATATTATTATGATCTCATGTTTGACTATAATTATTTAAAAAAGTATTCAGAAGTCAGTCAATACTAAATTAAATTTATGTTCATCTTTTCATCCTAAATATGATAAAAAGACATAGAAAAAATTCATTATTTTCAAGGAATAATACAATTTTGTTTAATGAATTACCACGGATGTTAGTATCAAAAAATTTTAATAGTTATATTTACATATAATAACTGTTTTCATTCCAGTAATCAAATTGATCCATTTTAGCCATTATATGGAATACAATGTCAGAATGCATCTTATTGGGATGAAGTTGGTGAAAGAATGTTTTTGGGACAATAATTGGGAGAATAAATGGTTAATGAAGATAATATTATTTATCAATATATAATGATGTTTTCAAAAAGGCATTAAAATTATAAAGATAATTAAATAAATGATATTTCATTCATGTTAGGTGATCATGTTTTTATTAATGTACCTCCAAGGGAAAGTGTTGTGAATTTTAGTAAAATTTGAAATTTGAATCAATAGATTATTGATAAATATAAAAATATAGAAAATATTGAATTGGTTACCTACAAAGTGATGTTTCATATGAGTTTATCCCAGGTACATGATTTGTTTCATGTTTCATTTCTAAAAAATATGTGCAATATTAATCTCATCTTTTTAACCATTAAGTAATATAGTTTGAAAATATCCATTATTATATAGAACCACATATTAATATTCATAAACACATATAGTAGGTGTTATGTGATAGGGTGATTCATAAATTAATATATTACTGGGATAATCATATGATTGAAGAAGATTCATGATAATAGAAAAATACTATGAAGAAAAAATATACCAAAATATTTATGTAATAAATAAAATTCTATGGTTGAAAATTCCAAAAATGGGAATAATGTAAAAAACTTTTAAATTTTATTACTTATTAATATTAATTAGAAACATTTTATTTGATTTAAATTTACTATTAAAATATTATGTAATTTTTCAATATAAATGTAATATTTTAATTCTTATTAAATTTTCATAAATATATTATTTAATTTTATTTAGAATCATGCTTTCAAAATATTAGAATTTTTTGATTAAAATGAAATCAATTTTTGATATCAGTACGTCAAATCTACATTACAAAAAAAATTAAGAATTCATAGAAACATTTTTTATAATTATTTGAAAATTCTATCTTTTATAGAAAATTAAATTTTCATTCTGTGAATTTAAAATGAACAATTATTTTTATAAAATTAATGTAGACATACATAATATATATTGTGAATAATCGAATTATTGTATTTAAATGAATTTTATGAATGATTTTAATATATAAACATTTCTAAAATAGGAAGATATTTTTATAGAAAATGACATTTCAATTAATTTTGTGTGTCGATTTTGAAATTAAATTATAAAAATTTTATGTATAATATTTAATAATTTTGAATACATATTTTTAATCAGATTCATTATTAAATGGTAATAATTTCAACTTAGTTTTAGGACATAATGAATATTAAGAACAATAGAAATTTATTTACATTATTTTTGGTAACAACCATTTAAAAGGTATTAACATAAATAAAAAGGGTTATAATGTATAATTTTTTTAAACCTTATTGTATGGATATATTTGGACCATATATGTTATAATATTACAATATAGTCTATTTAAGAGACATTTTTAATTTTCATGAAATAATTAAATTTTAATTTTTTTTAAAATTCCCAGTGTGCAATATCCCTCGCTTCTGAAAGGATACATCATCTTTCCTGGTCTCCAAATATCATTAACCTCTTATATAAACCAATAACTTAAAAAATACATTTATTACCTCACTGCCTATATCCTAGAGTTATTTTATTTATTATTATACCCACCATATGTGGATAAAGGTATAAACCAAAGGATTTTTTTATGAAGAAGAGGTAAATCACTTAACAAAGTGTTTTTATTTTTTTTATCATTGAGAAATAAATCATACCCATTCTAATATAATAAAAATATTATCATTAATATGATGATATATTATTATGTTATGTGATAACTTTTTTTATCTCCTCTTATATAAAATGGGAAATGAAACAATCATTTATTCATTTGGTGCACTACTGAATGTAGATCCGATTTAATTTGTTTTCTATTAACAGCTATAAAATATTATTATAATGATGGATTATTTTTAAATAATTGATATTAATGAAATAATTACTATTTTTGAAATATAATATTTAATCAATCTTATTACATTTCCATCCATTGAGAAATGGTAATGTTGTTCATGTGTGTGTGTGGGTTACCACCTCCATGAGTCACTATGATTCATTTTTCATTACTTCCTAACATGGTTGTGTTATATATAAGATTATTTGAAGAAATAATATTATATTTATGATATATATATATATTTCTATAATGTTCAATTGAAAATTATATTATTTCCTTGATCTTCATGGAAAATATAAAAAATGTTTCTCCTACGTACATATGCCCCATCATCTCCATGATTGTAAAATAATTAATTTTTTACATATATCATACATAGTTTTTTCTAAAAAAATAATCTAAAAATATTAATTATAACATTATTAATATTCTCTATGGAATATCCTCATGATACATTTGACCTAATCCCATGCCCTTAATTCATTTTATACTAAAGAAGAAAACATTCTCCAAATGTTTGAAGTAAATTTAATCAATTATGAAATTATGATTAACATGGACATAAATGAATGAAATAAAAATAAAATAAAATAGAAAAGATATTAAAAAGTTAATAATTAATATATGATTATAATTCATAGATATTGATAATTTATATGAAATGATAAACTCTAGGAAAGGTAAAATTTACCATAAAACTCTTTTTAAATGTTTTCTAGATTTGCTTTCTAATCATGTTCTTTAAATTTATCTATTCATAAAATTATTTTAATTATTGTATTTATATTTAAAAAAATTTATCATTATGCTCAATCTATTTCCTTTTTAACTTTCTTTTAAAATTTCTCAAATGTATATATTTTTACATATGTTAAAGGAAATTTTTTGACATTCTTTAAAAATTAGACGAATATAATTTTAAATTTTATCTTATATAACAATAAGATATTTTCTTACCACCATAACTATTATTTAATATTTATATTCCTTTATTGTTTTATATTATTTCTTCAAATAAAGAAACATCATTTCCTTTATTTAATGTATTTTGTATTTTAAATTTAGTATTTAATGAGAAGGGATATATCAATGTCTAAAATAGCATTACAAGAGGTATTAAAATTATAATTTTTTTTAGTTTCATAATAAAGATTAATTATTTTATGTCTTCCATGTATTTTTAGTCCTTCGAAATTATTGATGAGGAAGTTTCATCCTGATATCTCTCTTCTAGGAATAGAGAAATTAGTTTGTTCTCCGAATATTTATATTTGAATTTATTCATGTAGGTTATTCAATTTGAAATGTTTCTTGTATAGGTTTTCAGAATATTATGTATCAAAGAACCTACATGACACTTCTATTATTTATTATTAATTTTCAATAAATTATTTTATTTTCATTAGGTAAGATTATGATATTTAATACTAATGGAATGATTCTTCACTTTTAGGGTAAATATGTATCTTTTTAGATATATTTTTTTGGTTTCCCATATTTTCTTTGAAACATCATGATTATGTTTCTGCCGTCATTTTTTCTTATATAGTGTTTTTTGAAAAACATTGATTAATAAATATGATTTTATGTGTAACTAAATGATTATTCAAGCTCAAATGATATTATGTTAAAAAAACTATATGATACCCTTGTTTTGAAATGGAAAAATCAGTTTATTATTTACTTTTAATTGTCATTGATTTGGATTTATTTTCTCAACCCATGTTTTCAAATTTGTTTCATAGGGTTTATTTTTGATTAGAAACAATAGTGAATGCATTTTAAAAATCATGGATATTTTTTTATGTAATTAAAATTTTATTCTTATAAATATTTCATTATTGTGTGAAAATTGATAATAATATTATGTACCCAACAAGTACTATATTGATTTTTAATCTATGAATTATGACCCAATTAACATAATACTGTAATCCTATAGATATCATCATGAATAAATAAAAAATAATTATCCTTTAAAAATGATATTATATGTTCAATATTTATTAAGTCCTTATAGAACCTTTACAACATTCCATATTCTTTTAAAATATCATTTCATATGGATTATTCAGAAGAAGAGTTCAGTTTCGCTTTCTATACTAAATGGGAAATATATTTATTTTGGGTATATTTCATAAAAATAACATTTTTATAAATAAACTTACTTTGAATTAACGAACACATTTCCATTATACAAATAAAGTGTTAAATCATTTATTTATTAAATATCCCAATAAATCCAATCCAGTATTCTTAAACCAAAAACATTGACCTTTATAATAATTTCTCTGGAGATATCTTCAAAAAAGTTGATATCTTATTAGAATTTGTTCCAATAGAAAATCAGATGATTGATATTTTCACCAAACCTGTCGACCATGATAATTTTAAAATCAATAAAGGTTAATTATGATTGGTTCTCTTTTGAAATTATCTATTATATATATATATCAATATTGAGTTACCTTCCGAAAATATTTTATTTAATTTTTATTAAAAAATTTAATTATTGTAATCAATATTCATTTTTTTATGATAAAAATATTTCACAATTTTTGTCATTTTCTAGGTATCCTGATATCTTTTAGTTATATATTTTACTTAGGATTTTTTTTTTATATCCAGAAATAGTTTATTATTATTTTCTAAAGTATTTTTTGTATCACAAAAAATTTCATAACATTAGTTAAAAATATATATGTGTTTTTCATTTTATTATTAATTAATTTAAAAGGTTTATTTATTCATTTTACTTGAAATTAATTAAATTAATTTTCTTAACACAACATTTATTGATAAATATATATATATATATATTTGAAAACATTTTTTTCACACTTCATGAAGGTTAATGATTGGTTAAAATGTTTGATGTCATTTATTCTCAAACATTAATCATGATTATTTGAAATAATAATCGAAGGATGCATAAAAGTATTCTTTCACATTCAAATTTCCTCATTCTTTCTATAATATCCTTTAATGGTGAGATATGCCCATGGAATTAAATTATTTTCTTTATAAAAGTAATGTTGTTGTGAAGGTAGGTAAATTTTTCATTTTTTTTCTTATTTTTTGATTTTCCTCTAACTATTCATTTAAATTTTTTATATCATTTTCTTATATTCACATTATTTGAAGAGTTTTAATGTTAAGAAGGGTTTCTTAAAAAAAGTGTTGGGTTTTCAATTTTTTTGTGTTTTGGATAATTTTTTGTTCTTTTTCACAATTTTTTCTCTATATATATATATATATATATTAAATCCATTATTATGGGTTTAATTTAAAAAATTATTATGTTACTCCATCATATCATTGTTTTAATTTTTATTGTAATCACAATAAGGGTTAAAATTCTTAAAAAGGAAAATTATGTGAGTGTATTTTTGGGATTCAAAGGGGGATAAATTACTAAAATTTATTTTATTAATGGGGAGTTGTTCAAAAATTAACTAGTGTATATGTGATTTAAAAAGGGGGTGTTATTAAAAAAAATTATAATGTTATTAATTGAATTTAATATTTGTAAACATATATTTCTTTAATTTTTCATTTTATTTTTAAATGTTTATGATCATTCTAAAGGGATAGGTTGTTGAACCTTAATCCCTCATGTTACTTTCATCATCACAAACACTCACCTTCGTATCTATCTTTTTACAGATATGTGTATAATCGTTTTCATTATATTCCATGGGAGGAAATTATATAGATTCATTAATATATTTTGAATCCTTAATAAATGCTTGGTTATGTATTTATTTACCATTCTTTTCCTTTAAATGAAAATAGATTATAATTAAAATGTATAGAACATAAATAGAGGTGGACCTTATTGAATCTTAATGTGAGCATAGATGACTTGCCTATTGGGGCCATACTAGATGTGGATGAATTTCTAAAAAATTTTAGTAGATAGTCTTAGACTAGTCAAATATATATAGTGGTGATTTTTCATCAATCATGAGTTATAGTCTACCCACCAGCTAACCAATGGTGGATATATGTTAAATGATTTTTTTTATTAAGATTATCCAATACCAAAATTTATTTAATAAAAATTGTTGTGTCTAGCCTTCTATAACTTCATAACCCCTAATGAATCCTATAACCTTTCTATTAATTTTTTTATCCAATAAAAAGAGCCATTTTACCCATGGAAAATGTAAAATTGGTTCTTGCAACTCTGTTAATATTAATTTAGGATGAAAAGGTAGAATTTTCAAATCTTTTCAAAGATTCTATTTAATGTTTTCAATCTCCCAAAGAACTACAAGATTTCATTTAAATTTCTCATCCTCTAGTGTATTCATAGATCAATGATAATATTGATCTATTTTGTAATGAGTTTGACTAATGAAAAAATCTCTCTTCATAAAATAATTTCTTCAACGGTTCTCACACATAAAAAGTGATACATGGGTTCCTTGGCTACAAATGAAGATATAGGGGGTTATTACAAACAAAATTGGGAGGGAAGAGTTCCTTAGAAACGAGAGATGCTCAATATGGTACTTAAAAAACAGTTTTTGGGGGATATGCTACCATTTCGAAACTATGATCAAGCAATTTATACTATTGACATTTCATCTGAAGGGTGGAAATACTAGGGATTACATTTACCAATACCCAATGTTCTTATCAAATGTATTTTTCTTCTATTTAATTTTCTACATTTTATTATTTATCATTGATTCACATTATAGAATAAATTAGTTTTGATTGTTTTCAGGCTTAAATTGAATTGATACTTCTATTTTAATCTCAAAAAAGCATTCATTAACTATATCTTATTCAATTTCTCAGATTAATATTTTTTTCACTTTAACATTTTTAAAAGGGAAACTTACACACCATTTTCCCAATATCTCCCACCAACAACTTAGGAAACATCACTAACCAATATAATATCTTTAATATCAGTTGGTTTTGATGACCAGAGTACATTCATATTAGTAGGATTAATAATAATAATAATAATAGTAAAATAGGTTAAATTATCAAGATCTAATTTTTTAAAATATTAAAAATGCAAAATCTATCATTTAAATATGGTAATTAATTATTGCTCATATTTTAGATGGCCTAATCATTGTTGCATTAAACACCCTTACACGTGAAGTTATATTTCATTAATTATTGTAATAGTTACATAAACAATTTATATATTATTATTATTATTATTATTAAATGGTTATTTACAACAATAAAAATATATTTCAATGATTCTTTCAAATCAGTCATCACTAATCATTGAGATAACTGGATTTCATTCCATTTCTTATCAAAAAATATTTTAATGGTAAACTATTATTTTTCTTAAACATTTTTATTTTTCTTTATAGATATCCTTTTATAATTTTATGTCTTAGTTTTCTATAGAAATATTACCCTTTAAAATATTCTAGTGGAAATCTATTGTTTTCATCTTTATAAGGAGGTGATATGTTTTATTTTTAGAGAACTTTTGAAAAATAATTTTTATATAATTAATATTTATTTATTAAATTGGTCCAATGAGACGTTTATTTTTCTATTTATTCTTTTACAAATGGTAATTTTTATATAATATTTTATTTTTGTAAATAAATCAACCGTCCTTCACAAATCTATATTTAAAAATCCACATTCTCTTTAAATATACAATATATCATGATAAATATCAGTATAAACAAGTTTATAAGATTATTTTAAAACATGATATTTAGTACATATATCTCTTATAAGTTATATTTTTAAAATACCATGTATGTTTCATTCTATATTATTTGATAAATTTCTCTATAAATCTAGGGTATGAACATAACTTACACATCTTGATCTGTTTAAAAACATTAAATATGATAATTAATAATTTTATCATTGTCATATATATTTTAAAATCGGAATCACATATTCTATAAGCTCAAATATTAATATTTTCTATTATGAACATGTCATAAATTCCATAGAAAATAACTTAATATCAAACATAATTACTTTTTACTGGTGCCGAACATGATAAACTAGAACATTAAATATGAAAATAAATATAAAATATCACAAAGTACAACTAAATTCTTTATATTAATGAATAAAATGAAAAAGCAGGTTCAATTATAATTTCTAAATATATCCATTTACATTCCACACACACTATTCCATATTATTTTAAATATACATTTTTATATTATATAAATATTAATCGATTTTTCATATAATTAAATATTAAATTGTTTTATTGTAGTTTCATATTTTTATGACTAAAATATTTTTTTCCCAATTCTCAATTATTATACCTGCTCCACGAAAATAATTAATATTCTCAGATTGTGAGGTAGAGGGATACCACTATAAAATCTCATTATAATGATTAGTAACGATCCCCATAAATTTAATCAATTCCATTCATAAATGAAATATATTGGAAAATAATAACTATGAATTTTTTGTGGTTTTCTCATTCCTTATTAAAATTAATTTTATAGTATAAAATGTTCACCATATAAATTTAAATCATTGATGGAAAAAATTCATATTAATAGATGTTAATGAATAAAACAATTTTAGATTTTCTATTCTATGAATATAATTATCTAAATAGTTATTATTAATTTGGCTATTTATGTACGATTTTTGAAAACAGAAATTTCAATATTACTATGATGTAGGATATCCTCAACATAATTCTAACTTTATAATACAATTATTTCTCATCTGGGGGTAAATCATATTTTCTTCATATCTGTATTAATTCATTTTAATTCATTTCACATTCATTAGTAACACTATAATCCTTAAGAATTCAAATCACTCCATGGTATAAAAATGTGTACTCTAGGATTAAATCACCCATAGTGAATAGATTTTGATATTTCTAATGTCATTGGTTCTAAATAGAGATATGTATATATGTATTATAAAATATAATTTATTATATGATTATAAATTAGAATCATTTTCGAATAATATTTGTAGATGTATCACATAAAATGATATGGTTATTTAAGTCACAGGATAATTTATCGATGTCGCTACTATAATGAAAATATTATCTAATGTAATTTCAAATATTTAGTATGGGTAATGATATATGTATGTAATTGTTTAATAAAAAGAATAAAAAATTTAATTCTATTAAACTAATTACTAACTCATGAGATGTATAGTACTTAAAAATCTATTAAATTTCAAAAAGTACAGTAAAAATGAATCTATAATCCAAATACTCATCGTTATCATATCAAAAATGGTGAAATCTATAAGATTTTATAAAATATTAAAAATTTATTTTACTCAATAAATAAAAATTAGAAATAATATTACCTTCTTGTATATTGTCTCTAATAATATTGTTCCTAACATCAATATGAATTTTCTGGAAATTTTAAAGGGATTTTATATAAATATATTTAAATATATGTCACATATGAAGATAATTGTTTTAAATTTTTATACAAAAATAATTCAATATAGGTATAATTCAAAAATATAAAAAATAATAAATAGTTATATCTTCATATTTTTATTCATCTATTCTCTTAGTAACGTACTTTTTCATTTTTTCTCCATCTACATTATGATCTCCCAAAAATTAAATATTCCATAATTTCCCTTTTAAATGATATTCATCCTATAAATATAACAAATTTTGTCTTAAAAATTCAATAATTACATGATTTATAAAAATATTTTTACATTCTTATATTTCTCTAATAATTTAGGTTTATAGTATTAGATAATTATTAAAATCATTACAAAAGAAACAATATATTCTCATATAGTGTACATTTTCTTTAAAAAATTGGTTCTTATGTTTATAATCCTATTTCAATCGTGACACCTTATCTTTATTAAATAACAGTAAAAATTGAAATTAATATAATCCTAATACATTTTTATTCCCTAATAAAATCATTTGGAACGGTGGGATTCCCAAAACAATGCTCTGTTAGTGATATATAAATTATGGAAATCCTTGTAACCATTTATTTATTATAAAACCTTTGTCCCATTTCAAAAAACAAGAAAATACATAATTAATTTTTCTATTTTTCAAATTAAAATTGAAGATAAAATAATAATTTATTTTGGAAATAAACATCAATGGCTAAATTTTTCAAAAAACATTTAGTATCATGGATAAATTAAATTATCATGGTAGATTTTTTTGAAAAAATAGGACTCGTAGGAACAAATTTTATTTCAAAACCCCTTCACATTTAAAAGGTCATAAATTTTAATAATCCCCTTTACATAACTAATTATATCCAAATATTTATAATAAAATTAATAGAAATCATTTAAAAACCATATATCCAATGTAAAGAGTTATCCTTATGATCACCCTTATAGGAATTATTATATGAACCCTTGTAGAGGAAAATAAATGATGGTTAATTTCATATGTCTCTTATTTAGAACATATCATTACTCAATACATTAAATTGACATACCATACCCACCTATCATCATGTAATATTTTCATATTCTATAAGATGAATTAAATCACATAAAATATTTCATTTATTTTATAAAAATCATTAAAATTTTCATTAAATATGATAAGTCAGTGAACATTCAGATATCACATAAAATGACAAGAGATATATTTTACTTTGAATGTATTATGAAACTAAAAAAACAAATTAATTGTTATATAAATATATTTTAAAAAACCCTAGAAACATACAAATGAAACATGATAATAAATAATGGATATGATTATTAAAAAATGTGGTCACATGGTAAATGTTAAAGTAAACAGTACCATTTCAAATTTTAACGGTATTAATAATGAGTAAAACTAATAATATTTGTCATGATTTCTTTTTATAACTTCATAATAAAATTATAAGTAGATTAATATTACATTTATAAATATTTAATGTATAGACTTGGACATTGTAACACCCCGAATATTCTAAATGATATACTTTTTATTCAATAAAATTTATGACATGAAACACAAGAATATAAAAGAATATCATATCAAAATGTATCATGATTTTTGTAATATTTAAAATAAATTTAATAATTTATAATGATTTCAATTCTGAATAAATTGAGATTATCATGGTTAATATGTAACATTGTCTTTCTTTTATGGGTTCCATTACACGCAAGGTTTAGTTTCGAAGAATAATAATATTATGATTTAAAAAGAAAATTATCTCATAGTTTTAAAATTATAGGGGTGTAATAGGATTATCGTACATAGTAAAATATATTGTTGAATTCAATGGTTAATAATTAATAATATAGGAATATTAAAACCAATTAAAATTAATAGATTTTTTTTTAAAAAACCATTTCTACGTTCCAAAGGTAGATTATCATTGTAAAATAATTACATTATTTTTTATAAATGATTTTAATGATATTAATATAATAAATATTTAATAAATATTTTTGACATTAGTCATATATTTTTTATATGCAAAATATAATAGCATATATAATTATTTACAGAAAAGGTGTATTTTTCTAAGATGTTATTTTGACACCTTTTAATGTTGAACACGATTTAAAATAATAATTTTACACTATTATAAGTTTTACCTAAAAAATAAACATCATTTTATAAAAAATTAATATAGAAATCAGTTTAGGCTGATTTTCTGGGTTTTTTCTGAGAAGTTTCAATTTTTGATGAATAGTGACAAATACTAAATTTAAATGAAAATTGACTTTCCATATAAATTACATAGAATTCCGAAATGTGGTGAATTTTTTTAAAATTATATTAGATAAAATATAAGTCTATCAATTCTACAGATTTTATTGGTTTCAATTTCCTAGTGAATTTCGATATAACAAAATTTCAAACATTTGAATATTTTCACGTTAAAACCAGTTTTGTTGTTATGCTTAGAACATAAATTTTTTATTAAATTCTGTCACGTATTTTAGTATAATTTAGAGAAATTGATTCCATATTTTTTATCAAAATAATTTTTAATTTTTAATTTATTTAACATCATTTTTTTGAAAAATATGGTTACTAAAAATTGTTAATGGTAATCATAGAGATTAATGTATAAATTTGTTTACATAGTAGATAATCATAAATAATAAGCTTTATAAATGACCCATAACATTTCCAAAACCAATTTAATAGAAATATTTCTACCATGTCTACATTATTCAACAAAATTTGTATTATTGGAGGAAGAATAGTTATTGGGGAAATGTAACGCCTTGACCCTAGTTACCCGGAGTCAGTGCATTATTACATAACATTAGCATCATCACAAGAGATCACGTCTCTTAAGACCGATTAGTTTAGTAGACTTGGATGTACTAGATACATAAATACGTTTTAAATTACATCATGAATTAAAAAAACAAAATTGTGCCCCCTTTGAACACACTCACACCCTTGGTTTATCCCTACAGGTTATTCATAATATACATCTCTACATCCTGGGAAAAAGAACCGATATAAATGGGGTGAGATTAGATGATCCTTCAGAATAAAAATATAGTAGAAACTATTATAAATAATCAAAAACATTTAAGGCAATGTATAAGACTAAAAAGAAGAATTTTAATGTCAAACTTCAGCATAATATGGAAAATATAAATCAAATAATTTCATTTAATTATTCACATGGATATTCTATTAGTCTAATAATAAAAAGTAATATCAATATCTAATTTAATAGTGATTGAATGCATAATGTCATACATCATAACTGCATAGTCAAGGCCTCATGCCAAGACAACATATAAGATTTTGTCAAGGCCTTGTGACAAGACACTAGTTTGTCTCACGAGACCAGCTTATACATCGAGGAGAAATAGTGGGCTCCACCAGTCACTTACAAAGTCCAATGCATTCCTCAAATTCAAAGGATGAAACATAACATAAACATTTGTATTAAAAATTGAATACAAAATGTTAATATTATAACCATAAACCATGCATGGTATGAAAATAACACATCCAGAGTCCAACATATCATAAAAACTTGAATACAATATGAATGATATTATCATATTAAATAAACATCAAACAAGTTTAAAATCTATCAATGGTTGTGGACATAGATGAAATCAAAACTACATAAGGTTAATATCTCTTTTTATTTAGATATCATTTAAAAGTCACAAAATTATAAAAGAAAAAAATTATTTTGAAAATATTCTTATAAGCAAGTAAGGGAAGCTTTAAAGGTGTTATAATGATAGAAAATAGCCACACCCACTGTATAAGTTAAAAAAAATCTTTCCTTAATTCATTGAAAAGGTCAGAAATGTACTTTGTTTGGAAAATTACCAAAATATTCTGTACATAAAAAATTCTAAAAATTCAAACTAGGGTATATATGACATTAAACGATATTATATGAAATAGTAAAAATGTTTTAAATACATTTTTAAGAAACACATATGTTGATTATAATTATGTCCCAGTAGATACTTATGTATAATCAAACTCAGATAAATAAAGAGATTGTAAATTTAACCCTTACGTTATACGTTTCCTTCATCTATGGTATGTTAACCTTCAGTATAATAGTTAATTAATTGTTATTAAATTATTTAGAAACCACATACATAAATATTATATCATATATGATCATAAAATATAGATTTGTTAACAATATTTCAGTAATATCATTGTCTCAGGTGTTAACTCGGGAATTTTCCATAATATTCTTTGTTACGGTAGATATGTTTGTTATGGATAATATGCATTTGATTCATATCTATACTGATATTAAGTTATTTAAAATTATTTTAAACCATAAAATGAAAATTATTCTTGAATGGTTATGATGGGGAATGAATCTTGTCACGTTCGCGGAGACAGTAATTAGTACGTACGCATTAGCGACAATATCATTCTATCGATGTTGAAATCATATGTAATTGATTGGTAAATCATATATAAAGAATCATTAACATATTATATTTATTATTTACATATATTATACTCATTTTTATACCCATCGAAATAATGAATTGTTGAATAGCAATGTACACCCTGACGTGGAGATGGTAAGTTGTACGTACACACGTGTAGTGACTTTTTCTTTCAAAGGATGGATTGAATAATCAATATTGTTGTACCATATTTATAATAACATCAAAATACGTATAAGTTACCGGATTTATAATTTTTTGTTTGGAAACAAAAAGGAAATAGGAAGCTGAATAAGAAAAGAACATTGAAATAGGTGATGAATATATTATCTCTTATTTGGGTGATTCCTTTTGATTTAAAAAAATGGATCCTTATGTATAATTTCTTATGAAATTTAGGCCTTTGGGTTCATGTGAGGGAAGTTGGAAGGATATTTTAGCAGGGGTTTTTAGAGCCAAATGGCATTTGGGGTGTGATTTTGAGATAAGGGGAAGTACCCTTTTATAAGAGAGGTGACAGTCACTTTAGGATATACTTGAAATATTATTTTATTATAAAATTATTTTCTGTTTATAATGGGTCAAATTTTTTTATTTTTAGGATAATGTGGGGATGTGTCGCAATCCAATAAACCAATAGGTTTTATATAATTTTAGGTTACCAAATTAATCTTATCTTTTAGAGTTAACTCCTAGTTATGTAGATTAACTTTTACAATGTCTTTTCAATTTTAATATTACATGGTTAATAAACATAAAATTAAATTCCAAGAGAACCCCAAGTTGTTCATTAATTACATATTTATCATTATATTAGTCTTTTGGATGATCCTTATATTTTTAGGAACATTATATCATTTCATAATATAGTATTTGTTTTAAAAACTCATTTATGTCAATTTTGACACTATTTACTATTTGGTTATTGTGAAAGCCAAAAAAATGATCTATTCAAAAAAATACAATATATCAATCCTAACATGTCATATTGTCCTATAAAATTAGTTTAATGCATCAAAAGACTCAATATATTTCTTATATTGATATTTATAGTATAAATTATTTTAATATTCCATTAATAAGGTAATTACTGCATCATCAATGTGTCATAAATTAATTTAATTATATAATATCTAAACTTATAAATAAAATACAATTATGTATAAAATATTTTTATCTTTATAATGAATATTAATAGCTTAATTTTCTTATGTATAACCCTATATTAAAAATGTTTTATTTATCAAAATTTGTATTTAAAACTTTTTATTATTCTTTAAATAAAATAATAATAGATATCCAAATCTAATCCATGTGGATAAAAGAGAATAATATTTTATTAATAAGGTTAATATGGGTCTAAAAACACTTATCTTATAGAATTAGTAGATGTATTAGGGTAATTATAATATCAGTTTATACCTTTAATTACAGTATTTACTATTAAACATGGTAAAAAACAATTAAAAAGTTACTATTTACCAAAAATTATCTGCATCCTATTGAACCGAATTTTACATACTTATTTCAACCATTTCTCTTGAATTCTTTAAATTAAACTCTCAGAAGTAGTAAAATTACTTTTTATATAAATTTTTAAATATACCTAGAATGCTGCTAAAAGATGTGAAAAAGTTCAACAAAATTTTATACATCTATTTTTATTATAAAATGACTCCAATGAATTATATTGAAATTATTTAGGCAATATGTATATATATTGACATAAAATAAATTTAAATAAAATTAATAATAATTTAAATAATAAATTATGTTTTAAACTGTAACACAGTGTTCTTCACTATTCATCAAAAAATGAAAGTTTTCAAAAAGATACCAAAAATACATCGAAAGCTAATTTTGATATTTCTACTCCAAAAATGAAGTCCATTTAGAGAACTAAAATTTATAATATTTTAAAACATTGGTATTATAATTCATAATGGATAGATTGATTAGTCATGGTGTCCTAGAACTTGAATTTGCGTATAGTATAAGCTATTACATTATTAAAAGTGAAGTATATCATAGAAGCATGGGGTGTTAAATTCTCCCCTCCTTCAAATAATTTTTTTCTCGAAATTTTTAAAATATTAATAAATAAAAAGATTTGGGGGGTTCATAATCCTATGTTTCTCGGGTTCCCACGTTTCCTCTTCCATCTTAGGGTTTCTTCATAGAAATTTTACTAAAAAAGTTGTCTACTTTCTCAACACCTGTTCTCTAGTATCATGAATATTGACAGGCTCTTCTCAATAAGACATATCGAGTTCCGGTTCTATTTCATCATAGGTGAGTAAATTCATTGGGCCAGACATGTATTTTCTCAACAGTGATATGTGGGAAACATCATGCAATTTGGAGAGATGTGGAGTCATTTCCAAACGGTGAGCTATAACTCCAATTTGGTCTAAAATTTATAATGGTATATTGTACCTGGGACATAATTTACCTTTCTTACTAAATAATCTAAAACCCTTCCATGGAGATAATTTCATGAAAACATGATCAACTACATAAAATTGGATATCGTTTCATCCGTTATCGGCATAAATCCTTTTCCATCTTTGAGGTGCTTTGATATGGGTTTGGATATTCATTAAAATAACTATTGTTTCCTAAACAGGTTCTGGTCCTATGAGTTTTCTTTCACCATCATCATCCCCACAAGTTGGTGTTTGAATTCTCGTTACATATGACACTTCATATGGATCCATCTGCATACTTGAATGAAAGCTATTATTATAGGAAAATTTTACCAGATGTAAATATTTATCTGACATACCTTAAAAGTCATGTGGGAAAAACCTCAACATGTATCTTGAGTCTTGAATTGTTAGTTCTAATTTTCCACCAGCTTGAGGGTGGTAGGAAATCCACAAACAATGTTTAGTACCCAGGGAATTCTGATGAATTTTCAAAAATCATGATTTAAAAAAGGGATCATGATTAGAAAAAATCTATTGTGGTACTCCATGAAGTCTTAAAACGTAATTAATATATTGAAATTCTAATCATTCAGGTGGTAAATCTTCTCTTGTAGAAATAAAATGTGCTGACTTGGTAAGACAATCAACAATGACCCATATTGCATCATTCCTTCTAGAAGTCTTTGGTATCCCCATGAAAATTTATATCGTAAAAATATCCCATTTCCACTCTGGTATGGGAAGAGTTTGCATGAATCCTATAGGATGTTGTTTTCTAGCCTTCACCTATTGAATAACAATACATCTCAGCACATAATTAGCAATCTCCCTCTTCATGTTGTCCCACCAATAATGTTCCTGCAAATCTCTATACATATTAGTGCTACCAGGGTGTATAGAGGAATTCGATCTATGGGAATCATCCAAAAATTCACTTTTTATATTAGGTATGCCAGGAACACACTTTCCTTTCCCAAATTAAAAAAAACCCTTCTTCATATACGAATTCGGTCAATATCCCATCGTTCATCACATTAAATTTCTTTGGAAACTCCTTATCATCAGTCTGAAAACTTATAATCTTTTCTAGTAAAGATGGATTGGAAATCATTTGATAAATTATCGATGTTTCACCTTCCATGATTATTCCTATGTCTATCATTACTAGAACCATTAACCTAGGATTTCATTTAACCCTCATCTTGTCAAAACTCCATTATCCTTTCTGCTCAATGCTTC
The DNA here is from genome assembly GCA_963277665.1 of Viscum album. NCBI lineage: Eukaryota > Viridiplantae > Streptophyta > Magnoliopsida > Santalales > Viscaceae > Viscum > Viscum album. The sequence continues at coordinate 783,364,810 of OY728164.1, forward strand.
TTCAACCTTATTTTCCTTCCCCATGTGGTAGTGTATGGTGCAATCATAATCTTGGAGTAGTTCAAGCCGTCTTATTTTCCTCATGTTGATTTATTTATGTGTGAGAATATGAATCAAATTCTTTTTATCGATATATATATAACAATTTTCACCATGGATATAGTGTCTGCATATATTCAATGCAAATATTGCAGTTGCAAATTGAAGATCATGAGTGTGATTGTTTTTTCCATGAACATTACCTATTGTGATTCATAGGAAATGTCTTTATCATTCTGCATAAGGACCCAACCAATTAATTAATTTAATGCATCACTATAAATAACAAACCCACCATTCCCTAATGGTAGAGTCATGATAGGAGCATTGATTAATCTTCTCTTTAGTTATTCAAATAATTCTTCACACTCTTTTGTCCAAAAAAATTTAACCACTTTACGTGTGAGCTTGGTTATTGGGTTATCCAATTAGGCAATATTTTGAATGAACCTCCGATAGTAACCTGCTAAAACAATAAAGATAGGTACCTTAGTTATACTCATCGATGCTGGAAATTCTTGTATTTATTTTATCTTAGATGGATCAACAATGATTCCTTCCTTAGAGAAAATATGGCCATGAAAAAGAAATTTCCTGATGTCAGAATTCACACTTGGTTAACTTCCCATATAATTCATTTATTCGAAGAACGATTAGAATAGTTCAAAAGTGATTTTCATGATCTTCTTAGCATTTGGATTATACTGAGATATCAAAAATAAATACCATATAAAATTCATCAAGATATTTCGTGAAAACTATATTCATTATATCCTTGAAGAGAGAGGGTGCATTAGTCGACCTAAAAGGAATTATTGTAAACTTGTAATGTCCATACCTGGTATGAAATGCTGTCATTGGAATGTCTTCCCTCTTTAGACACAAAAAATGATATCCTGATTGAAGGTGAATCTTTGAAAAATATTGAGCTCCATGAAATTGATCAAATAAATCATCCATGCAAGGTAGGGGATACCGGTTCTTTATTCTTATAACATTGATCTCCCTGTAATCAATGTGTAACCTCATAGATCGATATTTCATCTTAATAAAAAGAATAGGGGAGCCCAATAGGGAATTACTAGGGTGGATAAATCATTTATTACTAAATTTATCTAGTGGTTTATTTAGTCCCAATAATTCTATAGTGGCCATTCTATAAGAGGTCTTTCATATGGGCCTTGAACAATAAATTAAATAAATTGAAAACTCAATTTCCCATTCTATAATACGTCCATGTAAATCCACTAGAAACACATCAACATATTCATGCACGATAGGTACGTGCTCTATTTGGACATTCATTTCATCAACCAGAGTTATTTCACTCTCTTCATCCCCAATAATTAAAATTTGTAGAGCTACTATAGGGGAACTAGATAAGAATCGAATGGAGACATTTCTGTTTTAAAGATAAGGTACTCCGTATCAATATAGAAAATTGCATCCCCCTTCTTCTTACAATAAATTTTCGAATCATGGTCTGAAATCCAATCCATATCGAGGATTATATCAAATTAAATCATGGATATGATGATGAGATCAGTAGATAAGGAATATTTATATGCCCTAACTTGAACTGATTGAAAAAACAATGTTGCAATGATACTTTCCTTAGGTGTTTTAACTGACAATTCCCTTGTTAAATAAAATTGTTAATAGCTAATTTTCAAAGAAAACTAGGATGATATGAAACAACGTAATGATCCATAATTAGAAATTGAATTGGCTAAATTTGAGGAAACCATTAAATTTTTTTCCACCAAAGTATTCAAAGCTTCAACCTCTGTAGTAGTTATCACATAATCTTGGCCTTTCTCCCTTGGCCTTTTCTGAGGTATGTTTCCTTGGTTCATAAGACATTCATTGGCATAACACCCCATTTCTCTACAATTGTTGCATTCAATATTGATAGCCTTTTTCATTCCATTCCAATCACATACATGATGTCCATTTTAACCACCCTTGTAATATAATCTCATCCAATTTAGAAAAGTAACAGGGTGTTTCTTCCCACATTTACTGAAGAATAGAAATTCAACTTTTCCCTTCATCCCATTATTTCAATTTCCATAGTGTCCACCAGATATCTTCTTCTCATACTTTTAAATAAAGTTTTAAGTCATATATAATTCATTTTATGTCTTTCTATCACATGATAATATATCTTTGTACAATTAGAAGGATTTTGAGACTAATTATTGAAAGCGAAATGGTTTTAACCCATCAAAGAATCAAACAATCTTACTCCTTGGGTTACGTATATAATATGCAACATGCCTTACTAACCCTGTACTGTTAACCTCATACTGTGTGGAATTCTCATCCTACAAATGCCTCAGACTTAGAAATTGTGTTTCTATATCAACATGATGGTCACGAGGAATGTATTTTTCTAATAGAATCTCCTAAATCTCCTTCCATTGCATATTAGATACTTTTTTATCATCCTTTTTGTTTTGAATTAATGACCACCATTGATCTACATCTCCCGTGTGGTGATAAACATCCATGAAAACTTTTTCCCTTTTCCTACTCCCCAATGCTTGAAATATTTTCTCTATGAAACATATCCATTTCTCAGTTACAAATGTATTTGTTATCCCAATAAATTTTGGTGGTTGTTTCCTCAGGAAGAAGTCTAACATTGATCCTTTGAATTGTGGATCAGGGTTCTCCATATGGGTAAGTTTATTATTCCTAACCTGAGTGAGTTATCCTAGTATGGTTATAAGTTGTTCAGTACTAGTTACATCACCATCTCCACTATAATTATCTTGAGTAGAAGGGAAATACCTACAAGGATAAGGTGCATTGATAAATTTTACATTAATTTTGCTAGGAACCATTTATAAACAATGGAATGCACTAGATTAGTTTGTGAATCATAGTACACAATTATAAATAAGTAAAATAGCTACCATAAATTGAAAATCATAGGCATATAATACATTATCATAAAAATATTTTCTTTGATGATGTATTTATTCATAAATCCTTCATAATGGTTTGTAAATAAAACGTGAAATATTTTAAGAATATCCCACGGGAGTGTAGTAGACAAGAGTGCAGAAAGCGTTGTTGTCATGTACCAGGATACCCCGAGTCAATCACGAAACTCTTTGTTATATTTTTCACTCCTAGGTACATTTGTACTAGAGATTCCTCTACATACTCGTATCCAAACATGGATGTATTTTTTGGAAAACTCAAAATATATTTTCATTACCAAAATTCTAGGAAGTTATTTTATACTAATCCTCAGTGTTTATCTTCGGGTAATGTTCTATAATCAAAGTTTTTCAAAATATTGTTTCCATCGAATATACTAAACTTCCTCTGATACCAACCATAATGCCCTGAGCCTGGTTACCCAGAGTTGGTACATTATTACATAACATCAACATGATCACAAGAGATCTTGTCTTGAAAGAACGATTAGTTATGTAGCCTTGGAAGTACTTGATACATAAATAAGTTTTACATTGTATCATAAAATAAAAAACAACAACAATGGGTCCCCTTTTAAAACACTCATATCTTTAGAATATCCATCTAGGTTAATCATAATATACTTCTTCAAATCCTTGAAAAAATAAAACATAAGAAATGGGTGTGATCATATTCTCATTAAGGATATCAATATAGAAGAAACTATCACAAATAAAAATAAACATTTAAGCCAATTAATAAGACTAAACCGAAAGATTTTTAAACATAATCATTAGCATAATATGTCAATGGTAAATTAGATAATTCCACTTACATATTAACATTGATATTCTACTTTTTTGAATAATAACATGTATTATAAATAGCTAATTTCATAATTTTGGAATGCATAATGTCAGAAATCATAACCAAATAGTCAAGGCCTCGTGCCAAGACTAAAAATAAGATTTTTTTCAAAGTCATTTTCCAAGACACTAGTTTGTCTCTTGAGGCCTACTAATGCATCTATGAGCTATAGCGGGCTCTACCCATCACCCACTAATTCCAATGCATTCCTCATATGAAAAGTTTGAAACATAACATAAAAATTTCAACTAAAACTAGTATATGAAATGTTAACACTTTAACCATTATCCATGAATGGTATAAAAATAACCAATCCACAGTAAAACATATCAAAAAACATTCAATTCAATATTTAAGTTTTTATTAAAATAAACCAAATTCAAACAAATGTAAAATCCATAATGGATTTTGACATAGATCAAATCAAAACTATTTGATAGAGATATCTCTTTCTATTTTGAAATCATTTAAAAGTCACATAATTATAAAAGAAAACATTTATTTTTAAAAATATTCTTATAATATTGTAAGGGATGATTCAAAGGTGTTATATCAGTGGAAAATATTTTCACCTCCCATATAAGTTAAAAAAACATTTTTACCTTAATTTTTTGAAAAGGTTACAAATTACCTTCTTTGAAAAATAATGAAAAGATTTCTTTAAAAAAATTATAAAAAGTAAAAAAGGGTATAAATTACATTAACACCTATTATACGAAATATTAATAAAATGGATGTAAATTTTTATTAGACACATATGTGAATGATAAAGAAGTCCCAGTAGATAGTTACATATAAACAACCTCAGAAAAATTAAGAGATTGTAAAATCAACCATTGCCATGAACATTTCCTTGGTTGAGGGTATGTTAAACTCAAATATAATAGTTAAATAATTATAATTAATTTTTACAAGAACCACATACATAAATATTATATCATATATGATCTTCAAATATTTCATTGTTAATAATATTTCAAAAGTATCATTGTTTCGGGTGTTAACTGATTTTGTTTCCTTTATATGTATTCTTATAAAAGTTATATTTGTTATGGATAGGATGTATTGGATTCATATACATATTTATATTAAATTATTAATCATTATTTTAGATTAAAAAAAGAAAATTAATCTTGAATGTTAAAGATGGGGAATGAAACTCATCATGTTCATGGAGACGGTAATTCATACGTATATATGAGCGACAATATTATTCTATTGATGGTGAAATCGTATGCAATAGAAAATTATATCATATATACCGAATCATAAACATATTATATTAATTATTTTCATAAATTATACTCATTATTAGACCCATACATATAATAAAGTGTTGAATAACAAACTACACCACGACGTAGAGATAGTAAGTCGTACATATAAATGTTTTGTGACCTTGTCATTCAGAGGATGGATATAATAATGAATAAAGTTGTACCATATTTGTAATAACATCACATTATGTAGATGGCTCTAGAGTTATTATTTTGGTATTGGAAAAAATAAAGAGGAAATGGAAGAAAAAAAGAACTTTCAAATAGATGATTAAATTATTATCTTTTTTCAGGTTCTTCCTTTTTATTTGACAAAAAAGTCTCTATAGGTCAGTTTTCTGGTCCTAGTAAGGCCTTTATGATGAATTAGAGGTATTTACTATGATATTTGAGTTGGGTTCGGTAGAGAAAAATGGATTTGGATTTGTGGTTTTTGAGATAAGAGTAAGTACCCTTTTATAAGAGAGGTGAGGTTCACTTTAGGAAAATCTGGAAATATTATTTTAAGATTAAATCATATTCAGTTTATAATGTCTTAAAATTGAATTATTTAGAGGATACTATGGGTATGCGTTGAAATAATATCAAATAATAGGTTTTAGATAATTTCTGTCAATATGTTAACCATCTATTTTATATTTAACTGATATTTTAATACTTTAACTTTTACAATTTATTTTTTATTTTTATATTACATGGTTAATAAGCATACTATAAAATAACAATATAATCCTGAGTGGTTAATTAATGATATATTTATCATTTTATGAGCCTTTTTGGAGAACCATGGATTTTTTGGAATATTATATCATTTAATAATATAGTATTTGTTTAAAAAGCTCATTTATGCCAATTTTGACTCTATTTAGTGTTTAGATTTTTTGAATGTCAAAAAATACTTGATTACATTGAAAAAATACATTAAATTAATCATAAAATGTAATATTAACATAGAAAATTAGGGTAACTCATCAAAAGTTTCAGAATACATTTATTTAAATATTTATAATATCAATTATTTTAATATTTCCTTTATAAAGTAATTACATCATCATCAATGTGTTTTTAATAAATTTGATTATTTAATGTCCACAAATTATAAATAAAATACCATTATGTATTATGTCATTATATATTTCTAATTAATATTTACAGTCGAATTTAAATTATGTATAACCCTATATTAAAAATGTTTTAGTATTTAATATTTAATTTAACACTTTTAAATCCTTTTTAAATAAAATAGTAGTAAATCTCTTAATCTAAACCATGTTGATCAAATAAGATCATATTATTTCAGAAGGTTGATTTTAGTCGAAGAACACTTCTCTATTAGAATTTTGACATGTGTTAGGGTAATCATAATATTTTTTTACCTATAATAACCATATTTACTTTTAATTGTGGTAAATAAAATTCAAAAGTTACTACACAAAAAAAATTATTTTCATCCAATTGAACCACATGTTACTTACTGATGTTAATCGTGTCTCTAATATTTTTGAGATTCAATTCACAGAATCTGTAAAATTATGTTTCATTCAAATTTTAAAATATTCCAAGATGGTGGGTAAAATGCATTAACAAATTCAATAAAAATTTATACCTCAATTTTTATTATAAAATTACTCTAATAAATTACATTGAACTTTTATATGTAATATATATATATATATGGACATAAAATAAATTTAAATTAAATATATAATTATTTAAATAAAAATTCAATTGTAAATAGTTACCCAGTGTTTTTCACTATTCATAAAAAATGAATGTTTTTAGAAAAATACCAAAAAATCATCTGAAGTTAATTTTGATATTCTGAATCCAAAAATAATGTGCATTTTGAAAAATAAAATTCATAAAATTTCAAAAATTGAGAAATTACTATTCATTACAGCATGTTTGATTTTTTGTGGTGTGATAGAACTGGATGTTGCATATAGCGCAAGCTATTACATTATTCAAAAAGAATCGTATCATGGATGCTCGGGGTGTTATAAGATTGTTTGATAGTGTTTACTTTTTCTTTTTAGGAGAATCCCCATTCTCCATTAATATAAATGGGCACTTGTTTCCCTCAATTCATCACTGTCCCATGACATTATTATCATCAAATAAATACACAATTCACCTCCCAAATTATCTCCACTCATTCTAGAATCATTATATTAGGTATAAATACAACATAGTAATTCATTTGTTCAAACCTAATGAGGATACATAAAGTATAGGAATATTCTCCAAAATGTGTTTTTATTTTTTTCCCATATCCAAGTCTTTCAAATATTGTTATATAATTATTATATAATAACCTTATTATCTTTAAAATTATGATATGAATTTATATTAAGGGTATGACCTAATATATAAAAAATATCCATCAAATGTGTTATGAAATCATCATTCATGTATACAGCAGATTATCCCTTCACAAACCGATGTCATCCATATATCCATTACCACATGTCAAGGTTGGTATGAATGATTTATTTATGGATAATATATTATATTTGGGATATTTATATTTTATTATGATTTTTTAACCATTATGTCACACATACATTCTGATTTTCATTTTTAAGGAATACGATAACATCACCCATTTGTACGATAGATTACCCCCTCCCGAAGCAATGTGATTTATTCATGCTTTACATGAAATGTGTTAAGATTTATCTTCATAAAAATATGTAATATATATTAAAAAAAATTATAATATAATCATAATATATATATATATATTATTTTTCATTCATTCTATCAATATGAAAAAATGGAAACACCGTTCCAACCAACGTACGACCTGTTGTCTCCGAGAACAATGCATTTCATTTCCCATCACCATATTTTATGGATTAAAATAAATAAATATAAACTTATTATATAATATATTTACATCATTTTTTAAATCCTCGAGTAGATTTAATCATGATCAATATAATTGGAACAAATAAAACTCATCAAAACATACTTGAGAATCAAACAAGGTTATTTCCCAGAAGATTGAAAATAATGAATATTTTTAATGTGAAGGTCAAAATTATTTTTTAAAAGGATCATATATGATATTATAATTATTAATATGGTTCAATAATATATCAGTAACAAGTTTATAACAAATATTCAGGATGTTAATTCAAGTATGGACAAAATGAAAGCACGATGGAAGATATTTCGTCTCAGTTTCAATTCATCAAGGCATACTGCAATTCTATGCGCCAAATTATTTTTATATTGTATATATAATTCCCCATTCCATGTAATTTCCTAAATAACTCATTATTCATGGTATTTTACACATGGAATTGATTAATTTCAACTAAGGGGATTTGAATTAAATTTGAAGAAGTGGTAATGTGTTTCATATCTCAATTTCATTTTATTGGGTTATATTGCATCCTCACTGTCATTAATAATAAATGATTATGTGAATAATAAATTATTAAATATAGTTTTCTATTTAATTGTTTTTGTGGATTTATTTTTCATACACATAATCAATTTATTTATTAATTATCACTTCAACATTATGATTATTTTAATAGTTAATTTCAAGATCTCTTTCTAATTGATATTTTTTATTCCCAAGTAATAGTTTAAAAAAATTAAAAAAAACCATTTCATAATAAAACTTCCCGTTTTATTCATATCTAGTTATTAATGATAATTTTGATGTGATAATCACAATTCTATCATTTTTTATACTTAAATATAATGATATTTTTTTAATAAAATAATACTTTATTTCTATCTTCAATTACAAATCTATTTTATTACAGAATAATTTTTTTTAAAAGTTAATTTAAAATTTTTTCTCTTCAGTTTTTTTAAAATGTTATATTACAAGAATTTAAACAAATTTTTTATTTTTAGTAAATGAATTCAAATTAATATTTTTATTACTTTTAAGTCGAGGAATGTTTTAATACTTGTTTCAACTAAAAAATATTTTTTATTTTTAACATGTATTAACTATAAAAAAGTACCCACCATATTTTTGTTAATGCTTCCATTTCAGGATTATGAAGAAATTTTTAATTTATTTCTTAAAAAATTTATTTCCCATGAAAATGATTTAAAAACATTTCCAAATGTAAATGATTATTTCCTTAGTAATGTTTTTAGAGATCCTTTTTTATTTAAATAATGATAACAACGTTTATTCTTGCCCCAAAATATATACATGTATTGATACCATACTTATCCTTACTTTGGATGTATTATGAATCTTTTGACCAAGGATACTATTGAATTTCCCTTTCTTGAATAATTTTTTTACTCATTAACTCTCCCCCATGTTATTCAAATTCTAGTTACCATTGAACATTTAATTTCACCAAAATATCCTCATTAGTTTTCCCTGATATGAGAATTTCCAAAACCATATTTTTTTTACATAAACTATTTACTTTGATAGTTATTTGATTGTCTAGGGAAACATTCATAAAATTTTTATTTTGTAATCAATATAGATATATGATATGACATTTTGTATATAAAATAAATTGGTTACATGATATAAGAGGAATGATTTCTATTTGAAGTGATGGGTGGGACCGAGAAACTATATAACCCTTCGATTCCTTGGCTGGTCTCATGAGGCAAATCAGTTGTCCATTATAGAGAGGATTCTACCTGATGTTTTAAAATGACTTGTGAAAGGACTTGAAGATAGAGTTTTTCATGTTCATCAGATGTCAGATCCAATAAATAAGTATTTCATTCATTTAAAATTCATTTATTTTTAAGGATTATCCGTGACATTTTCACTACGAAAAAAATCAATCAATACATTTCATTGTTAGTATAGCTATTAAATGGCATCTGTTTTAATTTACTTACCTTACCATATTGATTCTCCCTTATCTTATCATTATATATATATTATTTAAATGGAATGTTTTTTCTGGTTATTTACATTTTCATTATATTTAAACACATCCTTCTTAGTTATTGATTACCTAACATGTTTCTATATTGATTATTATAAAAAATTCATTATTTTTTTGATGTAATTAATACAAACTGAGAAATTTATCTTACCATTAATTGGTTTCCTTCTCTATGATTCCATGTTGTGTAATGTCAAATATATACAAGGATATTCAAATTAGAATAAAGTTATCATTGTAATAAATTATGTTGCAATTTTTATATTAAATTTTAAGAAAAGGCTCCAGAATGAATATATTTTACCAAGACTACTTATTTATTTTGTCGATTGGGATGTTATTTAAATGTATTATATGCCAACGTAATGGTAGAAGGCACATGCTCCAGGCTGTCGCTGACGAGATCGCTACTGTTAGCTTCTGTTCTTGTTTAGTAGAAACCTTGGAGATTAGATTTAGGAAAAATATAAATTATGGAGCATAAACTGATGATAGAATTTTAGTATACGTATATATGAATATAATAACGTTTTAGTAAGTTCGAGAATATGTTTTTATTACTAGTAATGCATTCCAATCATTATACTAAAAGTATATGCGGTTATAGAATATATGTACTTTATTGTAATTACTCTTAAAAGGGAAATTTAGCAGGACTCATGTTTAACCTAACACATGAAAACAAGACTTACTACAGCCCTAGCTTGACACTCCCAGATTTTTTTAGGATAAATCACATTTTCTATATAATCCATTATGAATGAGTTTAATAGAGGATGAAAATAAATAACCATAGTTAAAAAAAGGTGTTTTAGATTGAAAATATAGTTTCATTATTTATACATCATATAAATTATAATACATATTTCTTACAATGATAACAATTACTCACATTATGTTTTTTGTTTTTGTCAATGGATGGAACCTAAAGGAATCATGTTAACATCACGAATTAAAGAAATTGTTTCTATAATGATAAACAAAATGGGATTCTGATAAGAGTGAATGATATCATTTTTATTCCAATTCAGTTATCATGAAATATGATTAAATGTATTTACCTTAACCAACTATCAAACTCACCATATAATATATTGATGGAGTTTTCATAGAACACAAGTGGTTGATACTACAGATAAAAAGAATGATTGATTTCCATCATGAATGAAATGTGGAAGATGAAACCTGGGAAAGTGTATCAATGGAATAAGGAAAATGTTTATGTGTGCAAAAGGATGGATCATGCAATGAAATTATCGGGAAACGTTAGAGTAAAATGGATGGTGGTAAATATTATCATGAGGGACCATTAATAGATCATTTCCTTAAATGTGAGGAAACTATGAATTACCTGAGTCAATTCCTTCTTCTAAATGGTATCATATTGGATATGAAATGACCAATGTTGAAATAAAAGAGATGATGTAATTATTTATTGTGAGTCAAAAAATATATTTTTTATATTTTTAATCAATGGTATATTGTTTACTAGAATAATTTAACATTTAAGGATTCTGTTATATGTAATATTTAACTTTTTAATCATTAACAAAAGAGTTACAAATACCATCATGGCGGATTGAGTTTATGATTGGAAATAATATTGAAGGGCTAAATTACTTTTCATGTTTTATTTGATGTGAGTCTACAATGATTAATGATATTTTATAATAAATTTATGAAAATAAAAACATATATTTTATTAAATTTTTTAATGGAAATGTTATTTGGGTAATAATTCCATCACATTTTATAGACAAAATTTTAATGGAATTGATAAACATTAGGGTCTATATAAATATCATATTATTAGACACTATAGAGAAATAAAGGGTTTGTATTGGAAACCGTAGAAAATTAGATATTTAATGAATAATTTTATTTATATAATTTCTATAATATTATCTAGAACATTATAGGAATATACATTAGAGAAAGGACAACCTCTATATCGAGTGAAACACCATATTATCTACCAAGGACATAGTACATGTACCCATAACCAATGGATGTTAAGGTTCAACAATAACCACTTAATTATGCAATGTCATATTTAATATATCAACATTTTTAGTAAAATAGTTTTATGAAGAAATATTAATAATGAACAAAATATTATTTTAGATTATAATTGATTAATGGATTTATTTCCCTTAACTTTACATTCATCAATAACATTCTTCTGATCATTGAACAATGTCACTCCCCATAATTACATACACTTTTCCCCCATTTTCATATCTTCACATTCAACTAATGTTCTCTTATATATACGTAGTTATATTTCAATCCATGTGACCATTGAACATTCTATTACCCCATATCGATATGATATATTATTAACTCTTTAATGATGTGGGTTTTTAAAAAAATTTATTTCCCAATTTCAAATCCTTGACCACAGAGATCAATTTCAAATTGGAAGGATACGATTTATTTAAGGTGGAGAGAATTTAACACCACGAAAATTCTAAAAGAATAACTTTTTATCCAATAGAATGTATGATACACAACACAAAATGTAAAAAATAAATATATAATCCAAATAAATTGATATATTATTATTATTTTATATTTATTAAATAAATTCAATTGTTTTAAATTTTTGAATCACTGAGTATACCGTTCATTACATTCAATTACTACTTTCTTTGATGGATTGCATTATATGTAAGGGTGAGTTTTACCAAATTAAAATTATATATTTATTTAAAATTATAATTATATCATTTAAATTAAATTGGTGGCTATGAATAGGATTAAATAAATTATTAACATATGTGGTTTACTTAATTTGTTACCTAATAATTAGAAATGAAGATAAAAAACAATGGAATATTACAGAAATATTTTCATAAAAAAATATTTCTATTCACCAAAAGAAATTGATGATAAAAAAATAAAAAAATTATTATTATTAATTGATGATAATGATATTAATATATTTAATTTTATCCAAATTTTTAATCAATTGATAAAATTTCTTTTATTTGAATAAGCTAATTACAAATCCAAATTTAAAAATAAAAAACCTTATATTTTAAAAGACAATTTTGCTGCTTTTTAATAGAACAATTGTTTTAAAACTAATATTTTTACACTTAAATAAATTTTATTTAACAAAATAACCATAATTTTTAAAATCATATTGTAAAAATTATCATAATGTTATTTTTTTCATATTTTAGTGAGGGGTATAATTTTTCATTAATAGTGGAAAATATTGAATTTTATTGAAATATGAATTTACATATAAAGAATTTATATTGTTAAATATTATTATAAATTGTTTTCAAAGTTTAATTATATAAATTATACATATATTAATCCAATTTATCTTCATGGATCAATTTTATACAGAATATTGATATAAAAACATTTCAAGAATGGCCCTCCTCCTCCACTATAAAAGGGGACACACTGCCTCACTTATTCACGCATCCCAAGCCTTTTGATTCATCCATACTAATCCCAATAGGCTTAAAGAACCCCTATAATAATTATATAATCCTAATAATTGTAATAAATACAACTTAAGATGGAATTGATGAAAATCTACAGATGATTCCCGATGAAGAGGTAATGTTCTTCTAAAATTGTTTTTATTTTATGTCATTCTCCACATCCTCCAATTATTATTATATCATGAATATATTATAATAATAAACTATTTTATGTAATGAAAGATTTTCATGGTCTTTTTATGACCTTAAAATCATACACATAAATCTAAGGGGATATAAAAATCATTATATGTGTGTTCAGCACACTACCACCTCGCGAACTAATATTGTTTGTTTTCCATTACTACCATTAATGTTTGATATTATTGTCGGAATTATGGTCTATATACAATAAAAAAAATTATTGTATTATGATTATTTAATAATTATATCACTCATATAATCATGATTTCTATTTTATGGGAATACGATAATGCCGCAAGTGTGTGCAGCTGATAGCCACCTCAGGAAACGATTGTGATCCATCTACGCTTTACATGGAATGTATTAAAAATGGTTTTAGTACAAATATGTAATATATATGGAATAAAAATGATACTATAATGATTATATATATATATATATCATTTCACTTTCTTTCATTACATATGACATGAACATGGAAACAATGTTCTTGAATATGTACAACTTACTATCTCCGTGATTAGTGTATTTCGTTTCCTATCACCAAATTTTATTGATTGATCTAAATAAATATATAATTAATATATATATATTATTTAAATAATGTGTTAAAACCTGAATATTATAAATTTATGATTGATGTATTATAGGCAATAAATAACAAGTCGAAACATACTCGAAAAACAAATCAATTTAATAAAGAAAATAATGAAAATACTGAAAATTATTATTTAAAAAGTAAATTAATTTTTATGAAAGCATAATATATGATATAATAAATACAAATGTGTTTCTTAAATTTGTTAATCACATTTTTAAAACAACTATATAGGAAGTTAAATCATGTAAGGACAAAAGAGAAGTTTGAGGTAAGGGATTTCTTATCAATTTCATTTTGTTGAGGAATATAGTAATAGTATGCAACTAATTATGTTTATATATTGTATATAATTCCTCTTTTAATGAAAGCTCAAAAAAAAATACTTCTTCAGAGTATTTTTAGTTTAAATTTTTTCTTTTTTATGAGTAGTGATTTTAATTTAATGTTACCAAGTGATAATTAATTTCATAAGCTGATTCATTTTATTTGGGTAATATTACATCAACATTGACATCAATAATATATTATAATATATATATATAATTAATTTAGAATATATAATGTTTTATTTCATCTATTTAATGTGGATATTTTTTTATTCACACAATAAATTCATTTATGAATTCTTACATCAAAATTATAAACATTTTAATGGATTATATCACAATCACATTCTAATCATGATTGTTTATTCATGAATATAAATTCAAAGAAATTACATGACCATTTATAAAAAAAACCTTCCACTATCTTATTTCCTAGATATTCATGATCTATTCCATGTGATAGAACCATTTTTTCAATATTTGGTACATAAAATAATTGATAAAATGTTTTAAAAATATCTGACATCATTTTTCTATGTAGTCAAAAATAGGATTTCCTACAAAACCATCTCGTCAAAAAATATTTTAAAAAATATTTTCTTTTTAATTTTCAAAATCATTTATTAAAATACTATTTTACAGATTTTTCTATTAATTTTTTTTTTTAATGGATTCTCTTTATAACATTCTGAACATTGATATTTATTAGAATATTTACAATAAAAAATGAATGTTATTTTTACCATGTACGACATCTATGGTTTTATCCATTATAATTTCATGGAATATTCACTGCATGTTTATAACGATATTTTTAAATAATTTTTTTCTTTAAATTTATTTTCAATGATATTTATTTTCAATAAAAATAAAAAAGGAATGGTTATTTTCCACAATTGTTTTAAAAATATTTTTATTTTATAAATGACAACAACTATTATTCCTAATCCAATGGGTATATGTGTATTGATACTATCCCTATACAACCTCTAGATGGATTTGGATTTTTTTAGCAAGGATTGTATTGAAGCTAACTTCCTCGAATCATTTTTGTAGCCATTCACTTCCCCATGACTAATTCCATTTCCAATGACAATTTAACATTAATATTCACATAAGTAAAAAAATAATTTATCATGGAAATGATTATTTAAGAAATTTTATTCCTTTTTCACATACAATGTTTATATTGACATTAATTATATTTTTTGGGGAAATATTGATAAATTCGAATTCATTACTCAATACAGAAATTTGATATGGACGTTTTTATGTTTTAAATTAGTTAATATGTATATGATGAATGATTTGGACATAATATTTTAGGTGGGGACCTACTGTTATATATCCCCTCAATGGAAGGACAATTTTAATGAAAAAAATCATTTTTCAAATTTATATGGGTTTCTACCAATATTTTTAAACTATATTTTGAAATGATTTTATGGTATATGTTTTCATACTCCATTAACATGGAGTATAATAATTAATAATTTCTATCATGACACATCTATTGAGGTTCATGTTGTGACTACCCCAAGGCCACCTCAAATATGCTAGGGTCAGACGACTATCACCGAGAAGGAATATCCCAAAAATAGAATGAATTTTTCTATGTACCTGTACATACGCACCCATCACCAAGACATAAAATGATGAAATTGAAAACACTAAGTAAAAAAACATGTGTATCAAAAAAATACCTCAAAAAGTGTTTGACAATACTTAAATAAAAAGTAAACAGGGAAATAATACAAGCCCTACCAAAATTAAATTTACGTGCTCCAAAAACATGTCCATAGAAATCCCTACATTAACGGTAGGTACAAAAAAACTGTCTGAAGTTGTTGAATCCCACCTCTTCTTCCGGTTCTCTCTCTAAGCACATCCTTGGACCATTTCACCAAGGACTCCATCAGTGCTTTTATCATCTGCACTAGACATGACACGTGAAAGCATAGATCTTTCATGGGTGAGTAAAACCATACTCTGTAGGGACCACAAAACCTATCAGGAATATACCACTAAGTATTATATGAATTATACCAAAAAAGAAACCCATTAAGTATACCAAAAATGTATCACACTATGTACACCCCAAAAGAAAACATATGATGTACACAAAAAAGTAAACACAAGAAGTATAATCAATACGGTTAGTTCAGACATGTAATAGTCTACATCAATAAGGGAAGGATTTCTAGTATTAGTCCATAGATTTATGAGTCTCTGTAACAGTAGAAGTATAGGTAGATCATATAGAATCAATAGAGTCAGGATCCTTGATGGAAAATTCCACATCCATGGCACAACTAGCATTAGTGGTGTTTGGAGTGTTGTTGGCACACAAAGCATTGGAAGGGCCTAGAGTGGTGATGGAATCCGAGACAACAATATTGCATAGAACCTTAGTGGTGAATGGAGCCTCGATGGTAGAGGGATCGTTTATGGAATACAGATCATCAATGGTGAATTGATAGTGGATGGGTCAAGCAGTCCCCAAGTCACATAGTCCCAGCAAACTGTAGGATTCAGCTTTCACTGTGCTCGTTCTGATAGGACCTACACCACAAGACATTTGGATGTATGAAAAAATCCGTAGAAAACTAAAATAGAGTATCTCAAAAGGATCATATATTCACAAGGGTCGCAATGCTGCAAATGGCTCATCTAACGAAAACACTACTTGAATGAAATAGAGAATTTAGAAAACATGTTATGGTCTGTTTTGGGTCTTTCCAAACCCGACTTGACCCAATTGGTTTGGTGCTGCCCAAATCGGCCCAACATGATTGGCC
This sequence comes from Viscum album, assembly GCA_963277665.1. Lineage (NCBI taxonomy): Eukaryota > Viridiplantae > Streptophyta > Magnoliopsida > Santalales > Viscaceae > Viscum > Viscum album. The sequence goes on from OY728164.1 coordinate 783,382,191, forward strand.
AGGCCTATTGGGATGTTAGGCGTTGTGGTCCAGCCCACTAGGCCACTAGATTTTCCCGATTCACCCAGAACAGTATGTGATGTGTGGGATGGTTCTACTCTACTGAATGCATCCCACCCATTCCTTATTCCCCTAGTCCACATGGTTTACCAACCACATTTCCTTCCATCTCCCATAACAATTGTTGTTTTAAAACACATTTTAGGATCAGTCCGTGTTCCTCGCCTATTCTTATGACATCCCTATCACCGCAGGATTCTGCCAACATAGCCTCCAATTTCTGTACCGTAGTCTTGTCCTTCTGTTGTGAATCCTATCCATAGCATGTGACCTACACTGCCACCAGTTCTTCCTCTAGTTTAGTCCCACTAGATACTTTTTATGTACTCTTTGATAACTTGACCTTGTTCTAGGCTGCGCACTGCCCTCGCCACCAGCCTCACTGCCTATTGAGATACGCTCTTGTGCCCTCCTATGTAAGCTAAGGAATGACTAAATTGATTCCATCCCACCATCGTAATGTTGTATATGATCAAAGCCATCAGTATCGGATCGTTTCATGATGGATCATGGGCACAACAATTGATCATTTATATAGGTTTTCAAAAGGAAAAGAACACAAAAAAATGTGATAGATTTAGGGGCAATGATTAAGAATATAAAAACCCAATGAATAGATATTTACCTTGTTTTTTCATCCTCGATCCTTTTAGGATAGTGGGATAATAAAGAAACTTACAACTAAATACACACCAAGATCGATTCTCTTTAATCGGGAAATAAGTTTACCATCTTGCAAGAACTATTGAATAGTAGATTGGCCTTTTTGTGGGTTCGTTTGTATTCATAATTTGATTCTATGAATGGGAAAAGATATCACAAAGAAAAGAACACCAAAAATCAAGGATTGGATAAGTCATTAATGATTAACAAATTTCTATGTTTCCTTCGGTCCTTTAGCTACCGAAATTCATTATCAGGTGATATCATGCTTCTCTTTTCTTCAAGATAATTCTACAGTAATGGAGATAAAACTGAATTCCTCTGACTAGGATTATTAAATAAGAAACTTTCCACGGTGTAAACACATAATGTTCAATAAAATATTTTTATTTAATATTTTAATGACCTTCATGTCTAAAAACTAACATCCACCCTAAAACCACACCAATCATGGTTAGGCCCATATTAATAGAAACACCCCCTTAAAAACTCAATGGTCATCTCAGAATTTGAATCTATGTTATTTCTTATTAGTTATTATGATTTCAAAATAAAATAATTTTTTTATAATTATTTTATTTATGGTTATTCCTCGGGGGTCTTTTTTTATAGATAACCCACACAGACCAATGTTAGGTTACACCTAGGGAAAATACACTACTCTAAACTCAATGATACCATCAAATAATTAATCTGGGAACTAGTTTATGTTTTATTTCAATTTTTCTGAAACATCACATGAGTTTGATTTGAAAAACATAACAAGTTTCAAACAATCATTTTTGGAGCCCTTGGCTATGGTATCTCACACCGTCTCACCACCTGGTCTCAGAATTTTCCCAATTAATTTATAAAAATAAAATATATAAAATCAGAGTCATTACATTATCCTCACCATAGATCCTTAGATCCATGAAATCCAAAAAAAGATATACTAAACAAAAGGTTTATGGTACTATGCATCAATTTGGGCCTCCTGCTCCCATGTGCACTTTCAAAGATTTTTGTGCTACCACCAAATGCGAAACAGAGGAATCGACCACCCATAATTGATTGTCACTTATCTTTCCTCAGTCTTTACTGGGTACTCTACAAAAGGCACCCCATCATCAATGTCCAGCTTACCCTAATCGATGATGTGTGATGGTTAATTCACATTCCACTTCAACTACGACACATAGAAGATATCTTGAACCTAGTGCAACTAAGGTTTTATATCTTGGTAGAAGTCCACCTCGCCAAATCATCATAGAATATGAAAAAGGCTGATATATCTTTGAGATAGTTTTCCTCCCCATTCAAATATCTACAATACTTATCGAGGTGAAACATGAAGGAAAACATTTTCTCCCTCTACGATCACTATAGGTCTCTGTCTCTTGTCTGCATTCAACATCTACTTACTCTTTGAAATCCTCATTCTTTCTAGGATAATCTATATCTTCCTGGTGGTATCCCATACCAATGCTAGACCCATGAATTATAAATCTCCTAGGTCCATCTAGCATTTTAATGACCATCATGGTCACCCGTACAAGCCCTCGAATAGTGTAATACCAATGTTGGATTGATAGAATTTGTTGTACAAAAAATCCGTGAGTGGTATGTGATCCTACCAAATGCATCCAAAGTCTAGCATGCCAGCAACAATCATGTCCTCAATAACCTAGACGATCCTCTCTATCTGGTCATCCATATGGGGATGATGAGTTGTACTAAAGCATAACTGAGTCCCAAATGACTCAGGCAATCCCTTGCACAATGATAATTTGAGGAGAGCATCACGATTCAATACAATTATTTATGGGAATCCACGAACTCGAACTATCTCCAACACGTAGAGGCATCACATGCTCTCTACTATTCTCTTTACTTCGAACAGAAGGAAGTTGTAAAATTTGGTGAGTCTGTCAATGATCACCGAGATGGTATCATGACCCCCATAAATTCATGGGAAAACCATCATTAATTCCATCAATATCACATCCCACATCCACTCTGGAACCTCATGGGGTTGATTTAAACCCAATAGAACCTAGTGCATAGACTCCATTTGCTGATAAGTGAGGCATTGAAAAATTAACTACATCACTGTCTTCTTCATTCCTGATAATAAGAATTGGCATCAGAGGTTCTAATACATCTTTCCCACTCTTATATATACCTTCAAATGATTAGTACAGAACACCCTTGAGACCTCCTCCTGCAATGTCATTGTAACTACTGTGCACCCTCTTAAGATAATTAAATGCTCCCCTCCTTTCAAATATCCCTCATTGGCATGCCATGTGGACCTTTGATCACATAAGATCATGCATTCTGTATCTCGGAGTTGTTCCTACATAATCCACAATAAGAGAGGATATATAACTAAAATAAACATTAGATAATCTAGAAAAACTAAATCCAAAAATGATATCTTTAATAAGGCCAACTACTCTGACATCTCACTCAGCATCTGCATGTTGGATCTTCTAATTAGTGAATCTACCACTACATTACCCTTCCTAGGAGTATAGAAAATCTAAATGGTATAGTCCTAGATAAACTCTAGCTTTCATCTCTATCTCATGTTAACATCCTTCTGAGAAAAGATATACTTGTGACTGTTTTGGTAAGAGAATATGGTAAACCACTCTCCCATCAGGTTGTGTTTCCACGTCATCAATTCAATGAATACCAACTATATCTTAAGATCATGGGTCATGTATTTCTACTCATACTGCGTCCACTAGTGTGAACCATAGGCAATGAATGGTTTTCCATAAATCAAGAAACAACCAAGCCCAATCCATGAGGCATCACATAACACTACATACTCAACACCAACCTTCGGTAATTTCAATATGGGAGTGCTCATCAATATCTACCTCAACTCCTGAAAGTGTTGATGGAACCTATCTCTCAACAAAAAATGTTTCCTCATCCCTGTCAAGGATATCAAGGGTGATTATACAATATAAAAGTTGAGTAAAAACCTCCAATTGTACACAGAACATCCCAAGAAATATCTCACCTTAGTAATACTCTTGGGTAGATCCCATGAATGTAATGCCTCTATCATCACAAGATTTAATACCACTCTAGCTGCCGAAATGATGTGTTTAGGAATGTGGATCTATCTTATCCATATTTTAATCTTTGGGAGATTAATAGAAATATGTTCTCATAGAGTGTGTCAAGGACCATCCTCAAGTATATCGTGTGCTCCTCCTCGGATTCCAAATAAACTGGGATGTCATTAATGAAGATCATGACAAATTGGTGTATGTATGGTTGGAAGATCTTTTTCCTGAGTCACATGAAAACTACAGGGGAATTCTCCATGAAAATATACAACCATAAATACTCATTATGGTCGTACTGAAATCTAAATATATCCTTGGTATGTCTTCATCACATACTCCATGTTGGTTATTGCTATATTTGAGGTCTATCTTTGAGAATCACCTTGGTCCCTTCAGCATTTTGAAAATGCCATCAATCCTCAATAGTGGATACTTGTTCATCACAGTCACATGTTTTAGGCACCATATGTTCACATATAATCGCAATGTCCCATATTTTTAATTGTTAAACAAAACTGGGGTCACCCATGTTGAAACACTGGGTCTCATGAATCCATTTACCAACAACTCCTTTATCATTACGAATAACACACAAAGCTCTGCAGGAGTCATTTGATATAAGGTGTAGTTGTCAGTACCATCCCAGTGTACAAATCAATGCATAAATCCACCAACCTATAGGTAGGTAATGCTAAAACATCTTCAGAAAATATGTCCTCATAATCCTGAACCACTATAGGAAACTAATGACTCATCTCATCAACAACATCATGGGTCATGCTAGCCAACTGTTGTGTGATCAACTGCAACATCTTATACGAGAGTCCATCATGTGATGCTCGGGTTTCCTTTTCACAGAGAAAGGAAAACCGATTCCCATATATGATGACACACCACACTATGTTCCTAAAATATTAAATCATGGCATGATCTATGTATGACAAGTCTATACAAATAATGACGCCATAAGGCCTCGATGCTTCCACCAAAATATCCCAACCCAAACACTCACCTCCAAGAGTAAGGGCCCATTAGTGGAACTATTTTTTGATCATCAAATATCCTCCATTGGAGTCTCTATGCATAGGGTTCAAGTCAATGGTTCCACTAGAATCTTTCTGTGGCAAACAAGGGTTGTGGTAAGAAAAGAGTGATTGTAACCTAGGTCTGTCAAAAGTGTAGCTAGGGTGTAAAAACCAGATCATACCTCTAGTAATATCAGGATCACTAGGGTCGTAGGCCTCAATCACCTGAATCTAGCATCATCCCTATCTACAATCTCCCCAAGGTTGTGGTTAACCACCAGGAGTGGTGGGGGTAGTACATTGAACCTCCTCCCACCTCATGCTACATATCCAGCTCCTATGCTATGTCTGCTACCTAGTGAAACACCATGTTCTAGATTCACCTCTATCTATATAGTCCTTCAACCATCATCTGATCATATGTACTGAGATTTAGGAAATCTCGATCATTGATTCCTCAACCATCATATGAGCAGCACATCCTATCCTTCGACTGACTTTATCTACCCTAGGAGCCTCGCACCACATACCCAATATTCTTGGGTCATCCCCTGAACTTTCTAATTTTCGCAAATACTTATTTCAGTTTTCAGCTACCTACTACATCAGATTCAGCTACCTGAAACCTAGTGGTTTCTCCCACTTCTAGGGGAAGCTCTTCGAGAATTGTCTCTACTATAAAAGCTAACTCTATTAACCCAAAATGTGTCTGAATTCTAAGGGATGCCAGGGATTTCTTGATATCTAGGTGTAGAGCCTACTAGATGGTATGATCTCGAAAGGACGGTTCCCACACAATATTCGTATAGTGTTTTGAAAGATCTATAAAATTCAATGAGTAATACACTACTATCTAGATTCCCTACTATATATGTAGTTTATTCTATATATGCACATAGTGTACCATCCGAAGGAAGAACACCTCCATGAAGAAATGTTCAGAATATCTTCATGTGATCGTCATCTCCTCATGCATATAGATCACTAATCTCCACCATCTCCCCACCGATCCATTTAAAAGACTGACAACTAGGACTACCATCTATTCAAGTTGTGTCCTCGCTTGGAGAAACACACGTCTAACCACCTCCTATCAATCCTCAGCTACCTAGTGGTCTGGGTCACCTATGAACCTAGGAGGTCACTGCCTCTGGAACTCATACAATGTACTCATCCTGCATCCATCCTCTATGTGTAACGCTAGTAGTAACTACTTCCCTCTATGTGGTGGTATCGCCATTACACCACATAGGAGTTCTATCTCTGATATTGGTCACTCTACTAACTCTTCATCGCAAGAAGGATCATCCTCATGATGATGCAGTTGAATCATGTATGGATGTCAACTCAAAGGAATCCTAAAAAAATAAATATTTACCACTATAATTGGAGTATAGCTGGTGAGTTAACACAGACTTAATAAGGACATGAGAACACACTCAATCCTAAATGATTCATGTACCATTATTTTCCTTACAACGGGTATTTTGATGTACTGAGTCAAAATAAATTCAGAGTCATTGTGTCGGGTTATGTCGTCCACCACACAAGCAATAGAGTAACTGGTCTGAAAGCTGAAAATCAATACACTTAAAAATGTTTCCCCAAACCAATCACAAATACTAGTGGTTCTTTCTGTAGATCCAACCTTCTATGATATAAAATTTCATGACCCGTCCTCATGGGCTAGTGCCATGACTACCACATGACTGCCTCCCATAGGTTAGGGGATGGAGACTAGCACCAAGTAGGCATATCCCATAAATGGGAGGCATTTTTCTAAGTACTTTTTCACACGCACCCATATCCAAGCCCAAAATGATGAAACTAAAACCACTAAGTAGAAAAACATGCATATAACATAGATATCAACACTAGAGTATATCAATAAAAAAATAAAAAGTAAATGGGGCCAAAGTACAAGCCAAACCAAATGGAAAAGTACATTCCCCTAAAATTATTTCATAGAAGGCTGTTATTAAGGGTATGTATAGAAACATCTATCTAAATTCGCTGAAGAACGCCTTGACTATTGGGATGGTCTCATTGCACCATCTAGTCTTGGTCAACCAAAGACTTCGTTAAAGCGTCTATCATCTATACAATACATGACACGTGCAGGCATAGCCCATGAAAGGGTGAGTAAAACTATACTCAATAGGGACCCCAAAACCACAAAAGGAAATAACACTAATAGGTAAAATATTTATACAACAAATTTAACCCCTTATGTATTATTCAAATTAATAATATGATGTAAACCACAAAGGATACAAGTGAATTTCACTACAAAAGAAACCCATGATGCACAATAAATATAGTCAGCTCACACAAGTACATGTCTAAATCATGAACAAAAGGATTTATAGTTGTAATCAACGCATCTCTATGCCTCTATGACACTATAATTGTCGGTGTCACACAGATCATCAATGGAACATGGAGTGTTGATGGTTCATGGATTGCTGATTGCGCATGAAGAATTAGTGGTGCACAGATCGTTGGTGGTTCATGGAGCATCAGTGGTGCCAAGAGTGGTGATGGAGTATTGGACGTAGATGGATAATGGAGGCTAAATAGTGCATGGTGCTCTGATGGTGTATAGAGAATCGATGGTGCATGGAACAATGATGGGTCATGCAGTCCACTAAGTCACATAGTCACAACCAGCAACATGATTCCTCTCGTAGCATGCTTATTCTAGGAGGACCTATATCTCAATATATTTTGTTGTATTTTATCATCCAAAAAAACTAACTTATAGTATCTAAAAACAATTTTCTCATTGAATGGTTCTCAATGTATCAAATGACACATCAAAGAGACCCAGAGTTTGAACGATATATCCAATTTAGTAAAAAGGATCCAGGTCGGGCTGGGTCCGACCCAACCCCTTTCAGCCGACCACGAACCGAACTTGTTTAGGTGACCCAAAAAAACCCATTTAGATAGGGCTGGCCCAAACCAGCCTTGCCTGGTGGGCCTATCCCATTGGAAGCTGGGCCAAGCTGTCCACCCCACTTGGCTACTAGAGCGGTCGGGTTCTACCAACCCAACCTATGTACCATGCAATGATTCATCTTTGACGGATGTGGCCTGCCCTGGCCATGTCCCCTAGGTCTATGAGGTCACACAACAGAATTACCAATCACCCCCCTTGGCCAAAGCAATGTCGAAACACATTGCCCGACTGGGTTGGGTTCCCAACCTTGTGCTGCGACAACCTTGTCCCCACCAGATTCTGTCAATGCAGCCTCTAAGCTGCATCCTGCCACCGTGGCCTTCTACCACGTACCTTGTCCACTTCATATAGCCTACGACACCATGGTATTCTACTTATGTTTAGTCCCACTTGATGAAGGATGTGAGCTATTATATAACCCACCCCCTACCAAGCCACAAGCTTCCCTCACCGCCAACAACCCTCTCAGTGGCTCGCTGTTCATCGCACCCTCTTCTAGGAGCCACTTCATTCCTACTGTAGTTCCATCACACCTATTAAATGACCTCAAGGATCACATCCTTTATTCATATATATTTAAACCACAGATCATTAGATCAATGACCAATCATTCACATAGGGTTTTATAGAAAGAATAATGTAAGAATAACATGGTAGATTTTTTGCGGAGATTTTACGAAAATGGGCACTCAATGAATGGATCTAATCCTTGATCATTCATCTTTGATCTATTAATTTATATAGTATCATAAAGAAACATATATCAGAATAATCCCCAAGTTCTATTCAATTTAATCCAATAATGAATTAACCACCCCAAAAGAATGATTGAAGCACGGATCAACCTATTCGTTGGTTGGACCCAGTTCATCAGTTGATTCTAATAATCGGAAAAGAAATCACAATGGGATCAAAACTATACCTTGAGTATTGGATTAGTCACTGAAGAATAACAGAGATCTGTGTAATTTTTGATCCATGATCCACCGGTTATCCTCAATAGGATATGGCTTCCTTCACATTGACTTAGGGTAATTCTGGGGTTATGGTGATAACATTGAATTCCTATTACAAGGTTTATTAAAAATGAATGCCACCATTGTGTCAATATTTATAATTCAAGAAAATATTCTTATTAAATATTTTAATGATGTTCACATCCAAAAATAAACATTCACCCTTGACCCACATAGGTCAAGGATTGGCCTAGCCTACAGAAAAAACCCCATACGAACTCAACTATGGTCTTAGATTTTAAATCTGAGTTACCATTTATGAGTTATTAGAATTTAAAAATAAAATAATATTTATTTAATTATATTAATTATTGATATTACCCTAGTGAATTTTTCTATTGATGACTTAAAATAACCAATATTATACCACGCTTAGGGTAAAGACACTTCTCTAAGCTCAATGATGTCGTCATGTTTCTAATTCGGGCACCCATTTATTAGTTATTTCAATTTTTTACAAAATTTGTGCACATGTTCTATTAAAAACAAAACATTATTTTGAAAAATCATTCTAGTAACCCTAGACATTGGAATCACACACCCTCTTAGTGCCTGGTCTCATAATTTTTCAAATAACTTCAAAATAAAATTGGGAACATCAAAGTCATTCCCAATTCAATTATTTAGAATTCATTTATTATTATTAATTATCAATTATATCATTACTATGACGAAATATAGATATTCATTTCATTTTCAGATTATGGCTTAAATGGCATTTGCTTTTAGTTATTTACCTTACCATATTAATTTTCATACTTTTCTATCATTATAGTCAAGTTATTTAAATTGCATGTGCATTTAGTTATTTTACCTTCCATTCTATTTACACACTTCTTTAATAGTTATTGACTATATAGAATGTTTTTATAGTTATTTTCTTTACCATATTGATTATTAACATTCATTCATTATATCTACTATCATAATTAACTGTAAAAAAACATCTAAGTAAAATATAATTTTATTTTATTTCAACAGGATTCCATGAAGATTACAATGAATGATATACATGGATAATCTAGATGAGATAATTTTATTCAAAAAATTTGTCATATTTTGTTTCAATTGTAACAAAATTCTAATGTATGTATCTGGTTTAGAAAAATTACTAAATTATGAAGTCATTTGAGAAATAATTTCCTTGTATCTTATTCCAATATAATGGTAGTAGGAACTAGATCTATGATGATGAAGTTAGGGTCACTACAAAAATTCATGAATAATTTAAAATACTATTCATATGGATTTTTTTGAAATAAAAACATTAAAATATGGGATCTAAGATAATCCCTTACCTATTCTCTTGACTCATCACCTTAGTATTTTAGTTCCCTCAAAAAATAATTTATTTTAATTATATAATTGCATAATATAACTGTTAATGTTTACTCCTTGACTAATATCATTTGTTACATTTTTGGATTATTTACATAGTCATTTAAGCTCATGTTATACTTTTTTGTGATCATTTTGTCCAAAATATCATTGTTGTGTTGAGGGTGGTCAAATAGATCATGGTTACATCACCTCCAAAATACTAAACATTTTATAATTTTCATTTTTATATATTAAATGTTATTTTACTTCCATCCATGTAATCCCATCATGGAAAATGAAATGGGTTGTTTCATGGAAGTGATAATCCACACGTACACAAGAGTGAGGATATAATAATTCTAATGGATGAAATTTATGTAAATTGATAAATTATTACTATTTTAAATAATAATACTATTATAAATATAATATTAATTCAATAATTCCATACTTATGACCATTCATGTTATAAAAAAATGAAAAATGAATTATATCGCTCCATGGAGGTGGTAGTCCACACGTACCACGAGTGTTATCATCATTTTATAACCAGTTGGAGTGTAGGAATTAAGTTAATAAATTATCTATATTGAATCAGAATTTTGTATTAATATCATATATGTTAATAAATTTGATATTTATCACTAACCATTTGACGTGGTGATAAAAAATGAAACACATTGCTTATTGGAGATAATGTTATGCATGCACACACACACAACGTTTTCATTTCCCATATGATGGAAACTAGTTGAAAAATAGTTTTCCTATAAAAATAATAATATTTTTGTATATTAATGATTACAATATATATATATTATGATGTTTAAAATCGATTGTATGGATGAAGAATTATAAATAAATTTGAAATAATTCTATTACGATCTTTACCTCATCTTTGGAAAACTACCATTATTAAGATCTATAAACCATCTTGGACTATAGTTTTGGTGGAACCAAAACCTCTAGTACGAGGGGATGTGATATGTTGATGGATTTGGGAAGGCCATGGATGAGATATAGTTATCAATTTGTGTGGATAAGTGAGGACATGGGGTCCCTTTTATAAGTGAGGTGGTGAAACCCTTTAAAATATTAAGGACTTCAAATTATAATAAATGTATTTATCATGTAAATTGGATAAATATTTCTAAAAAATAGATTATATGAAGGGTTATGGTATATTTCCCATCATATAATAAAAATATAGATATTTTTTTAGATATTTAAGACTTAATTATTTTTAACCCCCTCATTAACCCTTTTAACCATAACCATAGTAATTAACTTTTACCATTGTAACTATTAATTATATCTAAAAACTAATTAAACTCATTTAAAAAATTAAAACAATATTATTATATTTATTTACAAATTTTATATGATTCCCTTTCCACAATTGGTAAAATAAACCTTATAATATATGTCTATAAAATACTGTGAAACCCCATTTTAGATTAATCACTTTTCAAGCTTAAAAATGATTTTGCACCAAAATATTGTATAATATGGATACCCACTAAATATATATATATTTTGTAAATAGATTATATTTTTTTACTTGAAAAATTAATAATTTAAGTGTATCTTTTTAATATTTAATCTAATTAAATGATACATAATTTGAAAAAATGATATTTTCACTATTCACATAAAAATAACCTTTTTATAAAAAATCACCATTTGATAATTTAGACATGTAAATATTAATAATTATATCCATGTTATAAAATTATAATAATAATTTTTTGAGTGGTCTAATATATATAAATCCATATTTTTTATGAAAAATAATTTGTTTAGAATTAATTTTTTTTATTGATAAATTAAATAAAATAAGTATAGTGAATATACCTAAATAAAAAATTTTCATGAATATTACTATGAAATGATGTTATTTTATTATTATCATTACCTGGGTATTCATATTCATCCCTTTTTAATGATATTTTTTCCTCACAACCTTATTCATTTATAAAAATGTTGGGATTGATTTATCTCATAACTTTTTCCAATTCTCATGTTCCTTATAAAATCATATGGTTGTTCCATAAAACATGAACCATGATATTTAACTTTTTTTATAATAATTTGTCTTTGTGATCTCAAATCATAACTATATTTTTCTCATAAAAATGATTATCTTCTAGATAGACTACTACATGGGCTAAAAATAAGTTATATATGAGGTATATATGTTTTTAGTAATGAAATATGAAACACATAAAATACCTAGAAAAACTAATAGGTTAGATGATTTTGTCCAAATATTATCTATCCATATCAAGAATTTTTTATGTATAATAAACCATGGACATAACTTTTAATTGAAATTCATAACACATTTCTATATATAAATTTTAAAAAAATTAGATCTCCAAACATAAAAGATTGATCATTCCTCAGTTTATCTACCTAATTCTCTTACCTCCTATGATATGCCCTCATATGCTTTTGAATTGCCTTCACCTTTTTAACTATCGCTTCTACCAAATCCAGTTCAAAAAAAATTATTTCTCCCGCTTGATCCTAACAAGTAAGCATCTGAAACCACAGTCAATATAATTACTCATATGTTATCATCTATATACTTGAAATAAAACACTTAATAATTGAAATTTTAATAAATAAATATGTTTATCCCAAATTCCATAATAATCTATTGAACAAGAATAAATCATATCCGCTAGAGTTTTAATTTTATACACTAATTTTCCTTCATATTAATGGTGAAAATGCATACTAAAAAAACATAGTACACAATAAATTTTGAAGTTCTTTCAAAAAAAATTAATTTATATATAGGGTTAGGATTGGTTATAATATTTTGTGGAAATACATATTACAAGACTATATATTTATGATAGAGTCTAATAGGATTATTCAATGATATAATATTGAGAATAGGAATAAATTTCATGTATTTAGTTAAATGATCAATTATAGACCAAACCATATTCTTACCTCAGGTTTTCATTAGTAATCCCACCACAAATTCCATGGATATATTATCTTATTTCTATTTATTAACTGACAATATACCAATATTCACATTATGTTGTTCTTTTTCATCCTTATATTTTGAAAGTAATTCATTTCATAGTAAAACAATCAATAACATTATTTATCTTTTCCCACCAATGATATTCATGAAGTTCATTATAATCATAGTGCTTCTAGGATGACTAGAAAAGTGTGTGTTTAGAGCATCAGTAAATAATTTTTTCGTTAGTTGAAAATAATTTATAGCATATAATCTATTATTCAATTTAAAATACCCAATTTTTTAAAATTAATTTTATTCATTTTAACTTACTTTAATAATTCATACTTCCTTTAAAATCAATAATCATCATTACGATCCATCCTAATTCTTTCTTAAAAATATGATTATATTGACAACTGTACCAAAAATAGATAGATTCTCCTTATGAATAACTTCCAATAAGTGATTAATTAATTCATTAAATATATTATAATGTGTAAAACATGTCAGGGTTAATAATGTGTTATAATTTTCACTAAAAATATCATTTACATTTTTTACTTTACATTCATGGAAGTGAATCAGGAAATATTAATCCATTATTAGTTCTAAACATAATCTCTACCTCTTTTTGAAAATTTTTTGAGTGAATATATATAATTCAAAAATATATATTAAGAATATATTTAACCTTTTTACTCATATAGAAGATACCTCAAATTTTTTAAAGCAATAACAAATGGTGTAAACTCAAAACAATGAAAATGAAAATTATGATAATTGAATTTATATTTTTATGTTAAATAAGAAATTACATGATATTATCTTTTAAAAACACATCCAATAACAATTTATGATGTATAATTATTAATAAAAAATCCTTATTTCTTGATATAAAGTTCAATTCAGGAGCTCTGACAAATAATCATTATAATTCAATGAATAATTTTACTACATTAATTATTCAAATTAAATATAAATATATATAAAGATAATTTTTAAATGGGATATATATTAGTAAATCATTTTTAGTATAATTTTGATAATAACATTAAAATCTATGAAAAAATTAAATATTATCATAATTTGTCTGCATTTTCCTCTCATGCATGATATTATTTTAATATGGATAATTTGACATGACCTATTTCGACAAAATATAAACAAGTAATTAATTAATTTCAAATTAAAATTCATATTTTCAAATAATATATAGATATTATTTTAATTAGAAGTCTAAAGTTCAATCCATTGATTCTTCTATGGTTCTTCATAACTTTTATATTAAAAATTATTATCCAAAAAATATAACCAAATTCTCATTGATTTGTAACATCATCAGTTTTTAAAATAAAACACTATTTTTGAAATCATAAATGATCCAACATATCGAGCTTAAAAGAAAAACTAAACAGTATTATTTAAATGTTACCATTATACTAGTTGTTAGAAGGGAAATAATGAAATAAATTTAATAAATTATGAAAATCTGGTTTACAAATGTATATATAATTATTTGAAAAATTAATTATATATTAATGAAGAACCATTTTTAAAATAAAATTACTTGTTTCTCTAAAAAAACTATTTAAATGTCTAAAAGAGTTTTTTATACCAATAAATCAACAAATATATATTATTGGATTATAATAATTAAAAATTTATATAATATATTCAATCTAATTTTTAACATTCATTTTATCTATTATCTATATATGATATAAGAACAAATCTAATTTTAGAGAAATTAAGTAATTTTCAAAAAGGTAGTTTTTCCATCATTTGAAGGAGAAAAAATTTTAATTATAGTTTTTGAAACATATATAAGTTATATTTTGTAATATAAACATATTATTTCAAATATTATTTTCAAAATTTACTTGGTATCAATTTTTTGTATTTTTCTAAAAAGATTCATTGTTTAATCAATAATTTAAAAGTAATAATTTTTAATACAAACCTGCTTTTTATTTAAATTATTTAAATACTTAGATTTTACTTTTAATTTAGTTAAGGTATAATTAGATTATATTTTTATCATTTAACTCAATTTATATCATTAGAATCAATTTCAAATTTAAATTTGATAAAAACATTATGATCTTTTGGACGTTTTTACATTAAAAACTCATTTTCTGGTTCTATCATTGAGATTAATTTTAAATTAATATTAACCATTATTTTTCATTGAATTTTGAAAAATGTATAAACATAGTTATAATAAAAAAATTATGATCAAATAAAAAATTTAAAAATAATTATGAATAGAATCTTTAGTAATATTTTTATTACTACGGTTATGTGTATATCAGGTAATTAGAGGTAAAAATAATTTTAGAACTAATATAAATCACCCCAATGTTTTTCCTAATTTCATTAGATTGGTTTTATTCAACATAAATAATATGTGGCTCAATGATAGATCAGTTGGTGTCCAAATGGGTGTGAGGAGGACATTTATAATATTATATTCAAAGGTAAGAGAAATTTTGTCACACCTTTGTTTTTAACAAGTTCTGTATAATTAATATGATGTTATACATGTTATCTCTTGAAGTAAATTTTTTTTATAATGATAAAATTTTTACTTAAATTACGTTAATTTATTTATAATGTTTTGGAAATTAATAATTAAATTTTATTGTGACATAATAATGATGTATGAATTGCTTTATCAATTAGAAATTCCAAAAATGGTATTAAAAAGGTAAAAATAAATTTAATATAATAGAATTTATTTCATAAAATAATTTTAGTGATTCATTTCACATGTTAGGGATGTTTTAATGGAGTGTTTTTTGATGATATCAATTTTTTATGATATTTTTAAAATGTAAAATATTGAATAGTGTCAAAATTGACCAAAATGAAATTTTAAAATATAAAATGTTTGAATAAATGATATAGACTTTTTAAAAATAAAAAATGTATCCAAAAATTTGGTATAAGTATTATAATTTCATAAATTACTCATTTATAGTTATTTTTTATAGTATTAATAGTAACCTTCAAAATGTAAATTACATTATATAATAGTAAGAATTACTAAGGGATAAAAAACAATAAGGATTAAAAACTATTAAAATCCAATATAATTTTCATTTGAAAAAGGTTATTAGACCAAAAAATACTCATATATTCTATGTAAATTTGTTTTGACCAATTTAGAATCACAAATTAATTTATATTGATTTAATGTTTTGAACAACTCCAAGAGTGACCCTCCCATATTTTATAAAAGGAAATTACTTATTATCATTTTTTCAGACTTCAAAAAGATTTTTTTTATAAAATTACTAATTTAATCTTTTATTAGAATCCTTATAGACATTTTAGAGGTCATATTTTAAGCACAACACCCTCTTTATTGGTGTTACAGTGTTAATCCAGTGATAATAATTGATTTAAAAGAAATAATAAAATCTAAAAACGATGTCAATAATGTAAATAATTAGTCTACATTCTTTATGAATACAGACAAATATCATATATTATGAGTTAGACATAACATAAGTGACTTTCTGACTAAAATATAATTTTAAATGTTATAAATATTTATTCTTCTAAATCATTTTATTTCAAGTAATATTATTCAAAATAGGGTTTATGAATGTATTTATATTGGAGTGAATGTTTTAAAATGTATATTTTTAAATTTCACTCATATCTTTCAATGAAAAATGTGACACTTTGAATAAAAAAATTATTTTTAAATATTTTAAATGGGTTTTTAAAATGGATTCATCATAAAAATAACACGACATTTTTTATTACGTGTGAAAATAATTTTTTATAAGTGACATGTTGAAAATTGAAAACTATTATGTGGTATGATTATAGATTGGTTCGTGGACATCTGACTGATGGTTATTTGATAAACCAACTATGGGTGGTCCCATTATAACGTTAAATTCATTGAGTATGGAAGTCAGCTGTATGGAAATTCCATTTGAAAGAGTGACTTGTATGGAAGTCGATGGTATTATTATTAAATTTTTAAGAGTGACATGTATGGATGTTCAAAGTATGGTTAATATGTTTTAGTGTAATTATGTTCCATGTTACATACATATATATTATGTATCTTCTTATAATTTATCTTGAAAATAATTTGATTTTAAAAAATTATGATGATGATCTTTTTTATATGATGTCATCTTTTTTAGGGTGAAAATTTATGTTTTAATTAAATATATTACAGGTTTTCACTAGACTAACGGTTTTATTTCATTTTGGGCCTTTCATAATTGTTTTCTCACCCCATGATTTAATATGTATTTTCACATGTTATAATATTGGTAAGGAAAAATTATATTTCTTGATGAATGTATTGAAGATGAGTCGGGAAAAGAAACCTTTTTTTATTTTAAAAGGGTTAATTTTGGTGGAAAAATGCATACTAAGTATAAGTGTAGACTGGTAATGTATGGGTCTATTTTGTATAATTTTATATCGATTCTCTAATACTATAAACTCAAAAAACCATCTAATATTAATTCTAGTTCAAAAATACTAGAATATTTATGTTTAGAGCCACATCCATACCCATGGTATCAAAGGATTATTTAGAAAAATTTGGAGATTATGAAGCTTCCATAAGAGTTATAGATATAATAATGGGTTTATAATTTTAAGAATGTTCATATGTAAAATTTCTTAGAAATACCTTTTTGGGATTCAATTTATGAAATTTCATGGTGATTAATAGTATTGTTGCATACATTTATTTTTGAGGTAATTTTGGGTTATCACGTTTTGGAATGAAAATTAAAGTAATGATCCTATCATTAAATTTATACAATGTTATGTTTATATTATAAGAGTATCATATTTTGGGAATTTAATAATAATTAAATATTATTATAAAAATGACATCCCATGGGATAATTGAAAACAAATTGTATCCGACAACTCCACAAGAATCAAACCCACAATCGAAAGGCAACAAGGGTTCATTGCCGAAAACTATCCTACATGAATTCTGGGTTAGCATGACTTTTTATTTTTAGTTAAATGATTTTATGGATAATTTTTTTTGGGAAATAATTTTTATCATATTGGATAAAGTACATAGGAGTTAATTTATTATTGTTATTTTGGATGATGTTCAATGTTTTATAAATCTTATATGATTAAGGTAAATATAATAATGTGGGGTTAAATTTTTGGAATAAAGGTTTAGTTAAATTTTGGAAGAATATATGATTTTATTGTGGGCATATGGTTATAATGTTATTTTTATAATATGATAACATATATGATGATTGTTTGGCCGATTACTTTTTCGTGTAAGTCTTAAAGATTAATTGATATTATTTAGGGAAAATCATTAAAATTTAGATTTGATGACCATGTGATCAAATACTTCTATTTTTTGGGTATTAAAATTCTTTGATATATTTTTCTAAAATCACAGAATAATATTTATTGAATGGTTTATGTTGAACTTTCAGTATTACTATTGATTTTTAGATAGTCATGTGGTTTTCAATCATATAAAGGATTATTATTTTTGGTAAATTATATTATATTTTCCTATTCATTTTTTGGTTATTTTTTAATGTTATGATAATTTTATAATTAATAATTTTTGGATTATTTGACACTATAAATGGGGGTTATAGTGCTTTTCTTCTTGAAAAAATCAATATATATACTAATAGTTTGGAGAAAAAGACGAGTTTGTGGTGGAAATTTATTATTAGATGAAAATAAAATTTTCATGTAAATGTATTTCTTAATGTTCTTTGTGTATGAATTTGAGGGATTTCTCAGCACTGTGACAAGTATCATAAAACAAGAATTCTATCAATTTTATTTTCTTAATAAGAATCTAGTTTCTTTTTAAGTCATCACATATTTACTATTTCGAGAAAGTAAACATTCTTATTATCATTTCAATATAACCCTCCATTAGAATATTATGGATATATTTCTCATACATATACATGATTCTCCCATGTAACCCATGTATGTTCTATCTTAGGTAACCTCTGTATCTTTTATTCTTTCAATTAAAGAGAAAATTTTACTAATCTTTTTTTGAAGTGGGATTTCAATAAAGAAATTTTAAAAATTTAAACATTAGTTTTAGATACTGATTTTAATTTAAAGGAATAAATTTTTTAAAATAGGGTATAATGTAACATCTTATGTTTTTAAATAGAAACACTATGTTTGATAGCGTAAATGATTCACCACTTTGATATTAAGCGAACAATTAATTATTATTATTTGAATATCACCATAATACTAGCCATTAAAATTGCAGGAATGAAATTTTTTTACTAAATTATGATAATTTTGATTACACATGTACATATAAATCTTTGACAAATTTATTATAAATGAATGTAAAACCCTATTTAATATAAAAGGAAATGTTTTTCTGAAAAATTATTTATATCTGCAATAGTGTGCTTTATACCAAAAAATAAAAAATCACTCTTGTTGGATTATATTAATGTAAACTATATATAATATATTCCATATAATGTTTAACATTCATTATATGTGTTTTATGTACATTATATAAGAAGAAATCATATTTTACTCATAAAAGATGTATTTTTCAAAAAAAAAACTAGTGATATCGCCTTTAATGGGTGATCCAATTTAGAATCTATTTTTACTAATTTATATATTATATTTTAAAAATATGGTTCTTATTTTAAATAATATTATAACATTTACATGGGATTAATTTTTTGTATTTTTGAAAAGATGCATTTTTTAATGAATATTGAAAAATACTACATTTTAAATTAAAAGTTCATTTTCATATAATTTATATATATATATATATATTACCCTTTTATTTTTAAGTATAATAATTTTATTTTTTTATTTCACCCAATTAAGATCATTATAATTAATTTCACATTGAAATTGTTTATAAAAACATTTTGAACATTTGAACGTTTTTACTTTAAACTCTCATTTTATCAATATGTGAATGTGATTAATTTTAAATTATGTTTTTCCAATTCTATGTTTTGAATTTTTAAAAACAAACATGCATGGTTGTAATATGTTTGATATTTATGATCTAATAGGATCAAAATAATTTTAGAAAAAATATGCGTAGTCACTTTAGTGATATATTTATTTTGACATTGAAGAGTAAATCTTGTAATTGAATGTAAAAAATATAATAATTAATATACAATAACACTAAAACATTTCATAAATTAAATTGGAAGTGTTTTTTTGACAAAAATCATCTTAGTTTCCTTGTAAATCATTTTAAATCCACTTAGGGGTGGGTTAGACATTTATAATATTATATTTAATGAGAAGACAAGTTTTGTCAAACCCTTGTTTTTAAAAAGTAATGAATTTAAAATATTTGAGTATACATGGGATCATATTGACTATAAATATTATTTAAAAAGATAAAAATTTTACATTCATAATTTTAATTAACATATAATTTTTGCAATATAAATAATTAAATAAAATGATGACACAATTGTGATGTAGTAACTGCTTCATTAATGGGATAATCAAATAAATGATATTGAAAATGATAAAATAAAAATAGGATTGTATAATTATTTCTATACACAAGTTTTATGGTTGAATTTAAAAGGTAATGTACTTTTTAATTGACTTTTTTGATGATAATAAATTGTTATGATATTTTTTAAATGTCAAATATTGAATTGTGTCCAAATTGACACTAATGATATTTTAAAATATAAAATATTTTTTTAAATGATAAAGAATTTATAAAAATCTAATATTTTGAAATATTGTTTGAATATATCTTATAATGTCATAATTGAATGATTTATTTGTCTTAGGGCATGTTATAGTAATTCTATTTACACTAAAAATGTAAATTACATAATATCACGACAAGAATTAATAAGGGTTAAAAAATATAAGTATTAAAAAGTAGTCAAAACATATATAACATTCATCTGATGATGGATATTCTACCAAAAAAATAATATATTTGAAATAAATTAGTTATTGAGCTTTTATTAATAGAATCATAATTTATTTTAATTCAATGTTTTGAAGAATTACATAGGGCCCCTCCCCTCTCTCTTAAAAGGGGTCAGTTTCAAACCATTTCATTACACTTAAAACCTAATTGTTTTCTAAAAAGATATACCGAAATACCTTCATAGAATCCGTATCTATATTTTATATTCTCTATTGTATGAATAAAACCCTCCTTTGAGGTGTTAATGTGTTAATCCAAGGAGACTATCTGAAGAAGAGGTAACATTTTTAATAACGTGTTTCTGTTTTATTTATTCTACCACTTATTTTAAATATTCTTCAACCATGATGATCTAATAATTCCATTATCCTCAACATAAATACATTTTATTCTATTAATATCATCACCTAAATCCATCTCTACTACCATAAAATGGTAAATGAATTAATCATTTCTGTCTACGTGTGATCTAACACTACCACAAACTGATAGAACTCTTTTTCCATTCTTATATCTCAAAAAATATTATAATGATGGAAATATTATTTATATATTATATTAATTGCATATATATAATTACATGAGAATAATATATCAATTATTTTCATACTTTACATGAATATAGAAATGAAAATTGTTTCCGTTCATATGTGTGGACTATCACCTCCATGAAGCGATATGATTAATTTTTTTTCACAACCTAAAAATGAGGATAAATAAAAATTTATTTAAATCATAAATATTATATTAAGGATATTATGATAATTGCGTAAATATAAAATAATACGGACCTTCTTTCCATGTTGATCATTGAAAAATTCAAACATTACTAATGTGTATTTATGACTTACCATCTCAATGGCTGTAACATAGTTAATTGGTAATATCAATATATAATGATTGAATTTTAGAGAATAATTTATATAAAAAAGTTGTTTTTATGTAATAAATTTTATTCTTTTTATAATGAACTAATTACCACTCTTACCTTATATGACTTTCCACCGTCATTTTTTACTCAAGTCCCAAATATCGACAAAACATTTTACTGGAACATAAATAAAGATGTAATTTTTATAACATGATAATAAGTGATGAAGAAGAAATAATAAATTTTAAAAAGGTTATGAATCATTTAAATAATTAACCTATAGTAAATACCCTTGTATATAATGAGCGTACATGATGAGTGAGACTCAAGTTAAGGGACTCTTAAACAAATAATTGTTTTAAATTATTTAAAAATTTATTAATATAAATCCTAAGATTTCATGTCCATGATTTAAAAATGGGGTTTTAAGGTATTTATATAGACATGAATGTATTAAAATGTATATTTTAGAATTTAACTAAAATGTTTCAATGTGGCATGAGACACGTTGAATCAGATATCTCTTTTCAAATAATTAAAATGGCTTCTGAAAATAAGTTGGATGTCTAAATATAATGTCATTTTTCCTTATGTGAGAAAATTACATTTTATGACTGGCATGTTAAAAATTGATATTAAATATTGTGTTATCATTATATAATGGTACTCAGGAATTTTTTTGGTGGTTATGTGATAAACCAAGGATGGGTGGTCACCTTCTAACCTGTAATGAATTTGGTATGGAAGTTGGTTTGTATGGTTATTCCATTTGTAACAGTGACATGTATGGAAGATGACAGTATAATTATTCCATTTATAAGAGTGGCATGTATGGAATTATATAATATGGTTATTAAATTTTACTATTATTATATCCCAAGATACCTACATATATATTATATTTTCTCATACAAGTTTTCTTGAAAATTGTTTGTTTTCAAAAGGTAATATAATGATCTTTGTGAAATTAAAATCCATTTTTATGGGTAGTAACAAATATTTTAAGGCATTTTTTTTAAATTTTCACTAGAATAATTGTTTTATTTCATTATATCCCATAATGAGGTTTTTTTGTCACGACATGTATTAAAAATATTTCATTGGTTATAATATTTTTAAGGGAAAAATATTTTACCTGATGAATATATATATTTTTTTACAAGAAAATAAACCATGATTTATATTAAAAGTGTTTCCTTTGATGAAAAAAATTGATTCCGAGTATATGTGTACACCAATAATTTTTTTTCTACTTTGTAAGAGTTTTTCCTAATTCTCTAGAAAACGAAACTAAAAAGATCATCGAATGCGAATTCTTGTAAAAAATTCTTTACTATGTTAGGTTTAAGGTCGAGTCCTTACAATAATCCTCTATTTATAAATTATTTTAATACATTAGGTGGATTCGGTAAAATGAAAAGCCTAACTATAATATCATAATATCTTATACACATTATAAATCATAATCCTATAAATTAATCCCTCCTGCACTTTTAGCTAATGATACCCAGCCCTGAGGTCATTCATAAAAAATAACCACCTTATGTTTGATCAAACATGTCATCAATACGAGGAAAATAGATACTTTTTATTAATATTAATTTTATTATGGGATCTATATTCTATGAAAATCAGCATATATCCATCACTTTTAAAAAACATTTGGAAGCACCCCATGGTGAATTTTTTGGGATGATTGAACCCTTATCAAGTAATTATTATAATTACATTTTAAATTCTTATACATATATTATTGATATTTAATGAAGTCATTTTCAAATAATATTTATATAAAAAATTAACTAAACAAATGTTTCAATATCATGATTAAAAATAACTCTAAGGATATCATCATCGATTCCATCTGAAAATTTATTTAGCCCAAGTATATACCAATGAATAATATTTCAATTATTTTTAATCACATGTTCAAGATTACATTAAACCCTATATTTAATTAATTTATAATATTTTTTAAATGTTATCATATGATGAGCTAATTTTTATATATGATTTTGTACATAATCCCTTATGGTTACATTGAAATATTGTGGGGTTGATTGTATTTGTTTGGAATGTGGGTTTCCATTTTCATTTATGGAGTTCAAGAGAAATTTTTGACAAGTAATGATGAAAAAGATCAGATATAAAGTAATGGATGAAGTGGATGTGGTACTGAAAAGTGTGTATATAATTTGGTTCTATTTCACAATGTTTTCCAAATTATTTTGGTTCTATATTTCATTGTTGAATCACTCATCATGATTGTTTTATTTACAAGAATGAATCATAAAAATATGTAAACAATTAGAGTTTCAGAATGTTGGGAGTTTCATAAAGGTATGGTTCCATGAGAAGGAATCTGGTGTAACAAATGTTTGTATTCACGAAGGAGAGGATCATCGCGATAAGAATTGTTTTTTCTTTAAGGATTTATAGTAGCCTCTGTGACATAGATAATCATCAAAAATGGTAAATTTCCCTTGTGCTTCATGAAAACATGGATCATCACAAACAATTTTTGGGAGAATCCAAAAAATTTGATGTTGTAGATGAAAGACACTAGAATGGGTGGAATCCCCAATAAATAATCCTTTACCACCCTCATAAAAGATACAAAATAAATTATAAATATTCCCATGCATCAGATTTGTGAATATGAATCTCAAATTTTGTTCATGAAAAAATGTTTTCGAAGAAAGTATTATTTTAAATGATTTAAAAACTAACCAAATGTTGAGCTATTGGCGAAGGCTAAGTGAGCCTTGTGAATGTTTTGTGCTTCTCCAAGGCTAAGTGAACATCATGAAAGGAAGGTGATTCATGAAGGCAGTTTATACTTCATTAAGGAGGATATCTTCATGATGTCATTGATCATCATGAATGTTTTCAAAATGGATTTCCTAGTAAATCTATGATATTGTGATATTATTCACATTGGTTAATGTTGGACTTCAACAGAGCATCTATTTATAGCTAAGGATGTATTCACTATTGATAATTAAGGGACCTACATGTCTAAAAAATGTGTATGAATCCCTTCTAGAGAAGTGAGAAAAGGAAGAAGAAGAAGGTGATCATTTCCACCGATAGTGAGCCATCAATTGAGAGTTAGAGAGTGACCATTGGAGAGTAGTGATTTATCCCTAAACCTTGAAATGGTGGCGAGACTATAAATATAAGTGATTGAAACCAAGACATTAATTGGATGTAAGCTATAGTATATTTGGCACATTCGTACATTCTCTTTGTATTCTACTTCAATGTAACCCAATGAGATGAACCAAGTAAATTCGTTGTGTCACAAACATTATATCATTTCTGTTTATAAATTTCTATGGGAAATGGATATAAGAGGGATTATTTAAACTAGGATAAATGTTTTTTAGGGGATTTTGTTTTAATCATTAATACCTTGATTTAACACCAAGGGTTTTTAATATAGATGGGATAACAATTGGTATAAATTTCAATGGATAATTTTAGTATTTATCTTTAAGGAGATTCAATAGTGTTCATCAATCATATAGGGATTCTGGTCATTAATGGGATCAATTTTCCATTATAGAAGTATCAGATATTGAAATTATTTCAATCAATACATATTAATGGGTTTAAAGCATCAATTTTTTGTATATCATCCTGCATAGATTGTGTAGTTTTATTAGTAGCTAAATATAGAGAACTAGATACTAACAACAAAAGAAGAAATGTGTTAGGGGTCCCTATCAAATGCATTATATAAGAAAGTTATGGTGTGTATGTCATCAAATTTTAAGTTGGAAAATAGTGTAAATATTTATGGTGGTGACTCTATATTTTGAGAAACAAAGAAATAGGTTCTATGGAACAAGAATGATGATCTCAGAATTCACCATATTGAGTCTATTGAGGCGTTCTATGACTATGTGAATATTTTTTTTGATGAAATGCATGGTATTGGAGAATTTATTTAAGATTTTATGATTGTTTGACATATCATGAGAAGGCTTCCACCTCAGTTCAATTTGAATGTTTTTTATTAGAAGATATAGTTTCAAAATTGCTGATATTTAATATCATTTAAAGAACAGTTATTTCATACTAGATGAGAAATGAGGATACTGTGTCTATGGAAAATGGATATTCAATAGGGGCAGTGTTTATTTCCATGAATAATCTCTCTATTGAAGATGGTTAGGAAGAATAATATACAAATTAGGTGATTTCATTCCATTCCTTAAATCAACAAACATGAAAAGGGATGTTTACTGGAAGACTATAACATACATGATAATGATGTTTAAAAGTTGTAAATCATGCAACAAGGTGTCCCAAAAAGTCTCTGAAAAATGATGACGATAGATTTGAAATTTTATTGAAGAAGACTTTAGCGTATGTGAAAGGTATGAAAACTTTTACAAGAATATTCTTAAAAAAAGAATCTTCTTTCAAAGGAAATTACCATTCAAAAGAATATCATGTTAAAGAGATGGAGAAACTCAAAGTTCATAGAAAAAATTATATACTTTAATTTTTAAATGGCTCATAGAGAAGGTAAGAATGCTAAAATTATGAATAAGAAGTTGGAGGATGAGTTGATATGTGTTCTGAATTCAATGCTTCTCTTGAGGAGACAAATGTTATGAGATCCAAAATGATGATTACCAACAATGTGGTCCATGATTCCCAACATTTTATGAATCTTCTTGAAGAAAAGGTTTCTATGATAAAAGTAAAAATTTAAAGTATTATTTCCTCAATTATAGAGAGTTTAGAAAAGGTTTTTGATTAATTGATCAAAATTGATGAATATGAAATATAAATCAACAGATTGAAAAAAATGTAAATGATCAAATAAAATGTATCAAATAACATATAGAGTAATTCATCAGCCTCTGACAAAGTGTTATGGAATATGAAAACATCTTGAGACTCAGTATTAATTAATAATGAAAAAAATCCATGAAATAAAAAACATGGAAGAGGATCATATAGGTCAATCAGAATAGAAGAATTAGTAAAATCCAAAGGATATAGATGATATGAGGATTGATTAAAAAATAATGATATAATCGTAGAAGTCATACCACTAGAACCTTCTCCAAGATTAATGATTGATTTTAGTATGAATTATAATAAGATGATACAAAGAACCCAATGTCAAAATTGTACTGTATTATTGACACACATGAATTCACCACACATGAGATGTTATTCTTGATGAATTATAGAACATTAAAAAAATTTCTATTCTATAGATATGTGGTACCAAATAGAACAATACAAAAAACTGAGCCTTATAGAGTTCAATGTTCTAAGACATTATTTGATGGTCACTATTTCAGTTGTAGATAATATTATCACATGGTATGATATTTCTCATAAATAATGTAGATATATGTGCTAATGCAGACTATGCGTTTTCACAATTAACAGTACAATGTATCATCAAATTAGAAGAAAATGAAAAATCAATTTGAAACAATGTAGGATGATCCTGGTCTATCATACACTGAAAAAGATCAAGATTATCAATCCTTTGTCGAGTTTGAAATAAAAACATTGATTAAAAATAAAATAGGTGAGAAGGTAATGGTTTTAATGATTTCCCATAATGTATCACATCATTCTAGTGTATAGATCCTTGATAGTGGATGTAAATCCAAATATTAATGTTGATAAGGGTCTTTTTATTGGAATCAAATATAAAAGAAGGGTTTTTCAAATTTGGACGTGATGATGGTTTTTAGATTTTTTTCTCGAGAAAATACAAATTTGGGGGAAAATAAATGACCCGTGATGAAATATTAGTTATTTATGGCGTCAACAAAAAGATTATTCATGTCATTCAAATATACAAATCGAAGAAAGGTATAATATTTACTAGGAATATGTGTGTCATAAAAGGAATATATGGTGCAATTTTAAATAGGGAAAAGGAAGAAAGGGGAATATCAACCTTATATATGGAGATGAAGATATATGATTTATTATCCAACAAGTAATAAAATAGGTTTCAAATTAACAAATTGAAAATATATGGAAACAATTGCTGAAAGATATAGTCAAATGTGATCTAACTTGAGATCTTCCTAAGAGGTCAGGTGATCATACTCATATGTTTGATGCTTTTCTATATGGTAAGATCATCATAAATAAATTAAACAAAAAAAATTAAAAAGTATACCATTGTGGTTGAATTGATGCATACAGATTTATGTTGAACTATCTCAACAAGAGATACTGATGGGAATAAATATTACATTATTTTAATTCATGAAAAATGATTTATAGAATGTGCATTTTCTATTAACCACATGTATGGTGTTTTTAGTTTCATAAAATATTATCATAGGGGATC
The DNA here is from genome assembly GCA_963277665.1 of Viscum album. Taxonomy (NCBI): domain Eukaryota; kingdom Viridiplantae; phylum Streptophyta; class Magnoliopsida; order Santalales; family Viscaceae; genus Viscum; species Viscum album. The sequence goes on from OY728164.1 coordinate 783,410,459, forward strand.
TAAAAAGGATTCATAGATAGAAGATTCAAAAGGCTCATACTCATAATGATAAGGACTTGACATATATTGAAGTGGATTATTATCTCAATATACCTAGGATAATTAATTATATTAATCAGTAAGAAATAATCAAAATGTGAATTGGTTGAGAGGATAAATTGTATCATCAACAACATGGACAACATAATTCTTATTGAAAAAGGACCTACCAATGAAATTTTCTAAGGAAGCGATATTGACATAAATATACATATCTAACAGGGATCCCTCGTTTCCTATGGAAAAAAGGATTGAAACGAAAAATAGTATGGAAATAAGCCAACATGGAAATATTGTTGAATGATTTGATTTAAATTTTTTATTTTAATGTTAAGAAATAATAGAATTTTGAATCATGAGGATATGAGGATATATTTTATATATATTTTGTAATAGGAAAAGGATATAAATTCTTTAATAAGGGGATTCAAAAGGTAATTGAGTTAAATAATATCACTATATTATATAATTAATATAATAATGAGAAAAGAAACCATCAATTTCAGGGGGATAGTCACAAAGAGTTAATAACCTTAGTAGGGGTTTAAGTTTAATTTAATGATTTAGAAGAAGATAATGATGATGAAAAGGAGGATGTAAAATCTATATCTGTATGAAAAAAATAGTCAAGCTAAAATTTACAGATAGTAAATCATCGCTAATAAGGATGTGTCAATTCAAACATGAAGAATTATGTCATTACAATTAGCATCCATCCTTTTTCTGAAAGATCCAAAATGATTTTGATGTGTAATCTAGAGGTGATAATTCGGATCATGCTATGATTTATATGCTTCACCAAATTGAGTAGAGTCAGAAATAGGATATTGTTTCCATAAAAACATGTAATAATGTTATCGAGACTAAATGTGACTTTTGAGATGAGATGAATGATGATGGAATGCTGATTAGACAATAATCATGATTAGGTTTGAAAGGGTACTCCCAGATATAGGGTATTGATATTGAATAAAAAATTTCACTTATTTAAATGCTCAAGATATCATATTACTCTTGTCCATAGTAGAGTTAAAAATGGTTCAATGTTTTCTAGAATGTTTTCAAATCAATATTTTACAATGGGGTTTTAGAATAAGATGTTTATATTGATAATAATGATGGATTTCTCATTCAAGATGTTTAGAACGATGTATGTTAGTTGAAAAAGGTATTTTATGGGTTAAATAACGCCCCCAGAACGTGGTATTCAAGGCATGAACAATCTATAATGAAGTATGAATTATAGCAAGGAGGAATTGATTAAAATATCTATGTAAATAATTAAATTAATCAAGAGATGATGTTTTTTGGGTATATTTATGAAATAATCTTTAGTGTATCTGGTGAAGCAAATAAATTTTTTTTCACAATATTCATGAACAGTGAGATCAAAATATAAATGATAGGAGACATAATATTTTTCCTTGGTTCATTGATGAAATAGTGAAGGAAATAGACATTAATTTCTCAATATAAATTTTCTATGTATGTTTTGAGATGATTTAGAATGTATTATTCGAAGGATATATTGACTCTGGTGGATACCTAGATGAATCATTCATAGGATGATGAACTCAATGTAGTTAATATCACACAATTCAGGAAAATCATTGTCAGTCTATTCTATATAATAGATAAAATAACTGATATTGTTTTTTCCACCTGTCAAGTAGCTATATATCTAATCAATGTCAAATAAATCTACATACATGTTTTAAAAATAATACATCAATATATCAAGGGGACGGTGGATTTTTGTTTCTAGTTTTATAAAGATTCTCAACAAGAGTTAGTTGGATATACATATGAATATTTAGCCATATTAGGATATTAATTAAAATAAATTCTAGGGGTCAATTCTATTATTAAATATTGATTATTCATTGGGTAGGGAATAAAAATATTTTACTTCATTGAATACTAAATAAGATGAGTATATTGTGTCCATGAAATCTTTCATGATGTTACTATGGATGAACCAACATCTTGATGAAATGTTAGTTGAAGTGATGTGTGCGATTAGAATCCATTATGATAATTCAAGAACTATAAGACATAGAAAAATTTCTCTCCATCACTAATGGAAAAATTAAAATGAAATAAAGTATCATTTTATCAAGGAGAAGGCAGAGTATGGGTTTATGAAATTGAAGTATATTCCTAAATAAGTACAACTTGTAGTAATTTTGATGAATTCCTCACCCAAAATGATGCTTAAGTGGAATCAAATGGCTTTTGAAGCTTAGTTTAATCCGACACAAGAATATGTGTACATGTAGGATCCCCTCTCCATGTGGAATGAATTTTTTCCTTAATGTTCTTATATTTGTTCTTTACACAATGGAAGACCAAAAAGATGTTACCTTCAGGTTCATTAACATATGGGGAAAAATTGTGAATATAAAGGGGGTGAAAATGTCTAAATCAATATATTATGATAATATTATAGGTGGAGAAATGATTTTGGGGGAGTTTTAATTATTATAGTTCTAAAAATTATCAATCAAATAATATATATCATGACAGAAAAGTTTAATGATAAATTAAGTTGAGTGGTTTTGGGATGAGGTGACTCATTGATGAACATTTAATATTACTCATGTTTTTTAAGGTGAGCATAAATCTTGTTGTCATAGAGTGTTTGTTTTTTAGAGCATAATTTTTATCTTAATCCTAATAATGAAGTGTTATTATTATATGTATTTTTTAATGAGGTACTAAATGTATAGGGTTTTCAACACACCCAAATGGGGATATTATTGGACAAAATCCCCTTAAGGTAACATTTATGTGTTTTTGGGTTGATTTTTTTGTTGAAAAAGTGATTTTCTGAGTTATGTTGTGGATTTAAATAGATATATTTTATATATAATGCTGAAAAAGATCTATGGTAATGGAATGGATGCTCTGGTGGTAGTAAAGAAAAATTTATATACAAGGGGAATTATTTACCAGCGTTTTCAAACATTTTATGGTCTAAAATATGGAGGTGTTCTCAATCATGGTGAAGGATAGTTTTCTATGAAGGACTCATAAAAAAATGGAAATTTATGTGTTCCAAAAAATTAGATTTTCATGAAGGTATGGATATTTGTGAAGGAATTAGTTTTCACAAAGTCAGTGGTTTCATGAAGTTGTGAAGCATTGTGAATGAGTATCATACATATCCAAATGATTTTATGAAATATATGTTACTATGAGAACCATCCTGAAATAGAATGATTCTTTATACTTCATGATAATAGGGATAATCACAAATAAATATGGGGAGCATATTGAAATGGTGATGATGTGGATGGATGCTTCTATACTGGGAGGAGAGACCTATAGAGAGGCCATCACCACAACCCCCTTCAAAAAAGGAACAAAAGACATAATAAATATTATCAGTCTCCAGTTATGCGAATGTGATTCATGAAGGTTGTTCTTGAGAAAAAGATCATAAATAAAGGTTGTTTGGGAAGTCAATAAAAATTCAAATGAATGTGTTGAGCTTCATAATGGCTGAGTTAGCTTCATGGAAGTTGTGTTCATTGTGTAGGCTATGTGAGATTAATGATAACAAGGGTTTTCAATATGGACGTTTTAACTTCATGGATGTGATGATCTTTGAGAAGGAAGTGTGATTCAATAACATATTCTGAAATTATTTCAAGGGGAATCTATTGTAATGTGATATTTGTCAAGTGGGTGAAAGTATAACTTCAATATAACATCTATTTAAAACAATGAATTTATTCATTAGTGATATGAATGAGAACAAGTTTTTCATAAAATATGTGTGAATACCATCTAGATTAGTAAGTAAATGAAGAGGATGAAGGTTATACTTTCAACTGGTAGTGATTAATTGTATGAGAGATGGGGAGTGACTGTTGGGAAGTCATTGAACTATACCTAACCCCTATAAATGTTTTGAAGCTAGACATATAATTTTTCTAGCCTAAAACATGATTTTGTAGTGATCCATAGTAAATTTTTACATTATCATATTGACATGGTATTACCCTTCAATGTATCATAGTGGGGGTTAATCGATTAAAATTATTGTCTCTCAAGAATTATTTCATTTCTATACACACAATACAATGAAAAATAGAGAGAAAAGTCTTTTATTTTAAAAAATAATATTTAATGGGATTGTTGTTTTAATCTGTCATTCCCTGATTTACACTAGGATATTTAACCATGTTGGGATAACATACGAATTGAAACACAATTTAATAATTTAATATGATTTCATTAGCTCTATAATCTTTCTTAGAATGATATAATGAAATCAAATACATTCTTTGAAAAAAATTCAAACTCCACAGAAGGGATAAAAAATATTAATATAAAAATTTATTCCACAAATGATAATATGAAGATTACAATAAATATTTATTTCATTAATACTTTAACTATGAGATATCACCAAAGGTTTTATCTTCAATTATTATGGTGATATTTCAATTTTATAGGAAAATTTCATGGAAAAATGTTTGAGTGAAAAGAATAATTATAATTTTATTCTAGTGAATGTTTACTGAATTTTATATAATTGAAATACTATAAAATAAAGATGAATTTATGAAGTTATCAATATTATTTAATTATAAAAAATGAATTAATATTTTATAATAAAATCAATTATTTATGAAATTAAAACTTCTTGAAAATAGATTTATTTAGATTTTCATCAAAATGGTTACATTTTATTTCTTCAAATATCAATTGGACTCATAAATCATAAAATAAATATAATTAATCGTCATGAATATTATAGATGTGATCAAACCATGACAAAGATACAATGATAATAACTTTTGGTCCAAAATGTTTTTGAGGAATAGAATAATCAGATCAAAAAATATTGATTTTAACAAAGTATTATTAGAAAATTGGTAATAAAATCTTATAAAAGAGTCATATATTATATGATAAATATGATTTTGAATATATCGTATATTTATTATTAATTTAAATTTGTTATATTGAAATTTATTGTGCATATTAATAGTTACATGTTTGAGGTAATGGGATTTCACTTCTCATTTTTATTTCATTGATACATTTCCCTTTTTAACCACTTGTTTTCTTCTATTTGTTTTATAAAATAAAATATGGATTTATTTTTTCATTACTTTATTGAAATAAAATTATTTAAAAAATCTATTTCATCTTATCTCTTTTAATGTTATTTATTTTGGAAATTACAAAAGTCATAATGGTTTTTCATTAAAACATTGTTTAATGTTATATAATATTTTATATCCATCTACTTTTCCCCCATATCCATGTTTGTAAAATAATATCTATTAGAATATTATTATACTAAAATTGTTTTATAAGTTAATTTTATAAATATATTTTATATTCATTACATATTTTTAAAAGGGAGTCATTTTAATGTTTACAATACATGTTTTTTTATAAAAAATGATAAATGGTTCATTTTTTATCTTCTGAAACATTATGAGAATTTATAGTGTTTATAATTATAATTATTTAAGAATATTATTCTATAAGTACAAATTCTTTTTCAATGAAAATATTATTTCTCATTCATCATGATTAATTTTCATCATATAAATTTTTAGTGAAAAATGATTTTTGTCATTATCTTTATAGAAAACCATAATGTGTTTCAAAATATGTGTTAAAGTGAATATTTTATGATATATAATGATGAAAATTCATGATTAATTATGTTATATTTCTGTCATTTATCTTGTCCATTGTTCATTAGGATGGATGAGACTAATATAGCTCTACAATGCATTGGGATAATTTACAAAGTTATTTGGAATCAAATTACTACTAAATGATATGTTAAAATTACATGAGTATGTTATTATATTTTAAATTCTCTTATAAGAGTTCCATAAATATGACATCTGATGGATAAAACATTAAATTTTTATTATTTTGTATACTTTTTATTGAAATATTTTTATTTCACATTGTATGAAAAAGAGATTATGCATTAATAATGTATATGACTCTTTTAAAGGTGAAAGTTATGTTTTTCAAGAAAATTTTTACTTGTTCTCATGTTTACAAAGAAATCCTATTTTGTATGGTTTATCCTTCATAATTTATTATTAAATGTTTTATTAATAACATCTCGAAATTAATATTATTTACTATGTAATTAAATAATTATTTTATCACAATGGTTATTATTTATAATGGTAACCATTTCTTATGGATTTCATAGTTTTCAAATGGACTAAAGAGTCTATTTACATTTTATATCCCATACAGACTTGTTATTCTCGACACATTATTTCAAATGTTATTTATTGGGATAAATGTTGTGTATGGATTATAGATATTTTAATGGTGACACATCATGAATGAATTAAAAGTTATTAGAAAAAATAAATGTTTACATTTAAGAATCATATTGTTATAAAAAATGTACATTTTGTGGATGTGTCAAAATTTTAATGTATGTGTTCCAATAGAAATACTTTACCTTAATTTTATAAAACTCTAAATAAAAAATGATCATCAAAATATTTATAATTGTTATCATTTAAACTGTACTCATAATTAAGTGTTTTTTCAATAATGGGTCATTATAACTGGTATTATGAAAATTTTTATATAAAATTAGAGGTCAGGATGTTTTAAAGTATTAACAATTAAGACTACATATATTATTAGTGGTTACTAATTCCAATTTTTGTGATTATTATTTAAAATAATTATACAACCTTACAAGTTAGTATGTTATGGATAATTAAATTTTTTCTTCAATGAATAAATATTGTTCAAAAGAAGATAAAATGGATATGGATATCATTGTATTTATCATCCTTGTAATATTTTTATTATAAATTTATTTACATCAAAATTTTCTTCATGGGAATAAATTTCTTGTATGAGAAGGATGGGAAAATTTTAAAACATGGATCCTTTCTCATCCAGATGATTAACTTGTAATAATAATTGTAAAATATATCTCATGTGATTAAGAATCATTTTTCTATAATGAACCCCCATGATAAAAACTTTTCAATATATCTTTATCATATTTTATTCTTCAATATCATGAAGGACCATGGGATACATTTGGACACATTTTAAAAAATCAATTACCATATATTACTCGCTCTAAGAAATATTTCATGGGATGCTTTCATGTTTTTACATTGGATGACTCGTGGAAAAATATTTTTGTCCCCTACTTAGTTACAAAGGACATTAACCATCATGTGCCATAAATATATGTCTTGTTATCATAATTTTATTATTATTATATATTCTAATAATAAATATCACTAAAGTAAAATTTTATCACAATGCATTTTGGATAAATTGTGTGAGGAAATATTTTAAAACAATATACTCAAAACCAATTATTTTTATAGATTTTTTTCACTACGAACATATATTTTCATCAATCTATGTCAAATTTGAATATATTAAATAAACAAAGTAACATGGGAATGTTATTAGGAATTATTATTGTATATGAACTCAAATTGTGTTTTCAGGGAGAATTTGACAACAAGATTGGGACTTAAATGTTCGGCGATCCATATTCATAAGATCTGAATTATTTTATTAGTTTTTATACTGGTTAAAGTAGACTAGATTAAAATGATTAATCATAATAAAGTGTTATAGAATATGATGAATAATCTTGGTTAAAAATTTATGAACGATGATTGAATATTATAAAAATTGGGATTCAATATTTATATTTTTGGGTAATTTTATTCAAGGATTGATAAATTTAATGAGGACCATATGTTTAATGGAATTGATTCCATTTTAAATTTTTATGTAATGAGAGTACTTTGGTTATGATTTATTTAATTTTAATAAATTTTTTAGGTATATATAACCATTATGATTAATCTTTTTTTTATGATTAATTATAAATTGAGGTAGAATAAATATATATTATTATTAATATATGTTTAATGGTATTGATACAAATTATGTTTAATATGGTCATTCTGGTTGATATAATTTCGATTAATATTTAAAAATGTTTAATATATATTGATAACATATTTTTTATCTTAAAGATAACAAATACATTGAGAAGTTATTTAGTAACTAAATAATTAAATTTATTTTTGAGGAAGTGAACAATATTTTTAGTAACATTATTTGATTAATGTAAATGGAATATTATATTATATGATTGAATTTTTATTTTTGAATAAATTTTGAATTATATTTTTGATGTATATATTTTTTATTTAGTTTTTATGGATATTCATTTTATTTTTTTATTAATCTGCATATTTTGGATATAATATTTTTAGGGAACGTATATTTTTCATATGATACAATATATATGATTGAATTTGTTTTGATAAAAATATAATTGATAACTAAATAATATGAGATTAAATAATTAGATTATTGGGTTTTTATGTATTTTCGTGTATATTTAGATGTAATTTATAGGTTTTAGGGGAATATTTAGGTTATATTTTGGTGCATTGTTGAGATATTAATATAGTATTTTTTTATTATCTTATACAGTTATAACAAATTTTTACTAAATAAAAAAGAAATTATTTTCATAATTTTATAGATCTCATGATCTAAAAGATGTTTCTTTTCAAGATTTAGGAATAATAAATACATAACATGGATATTATTAATCTTTTTTATAGGAATAAATTGAAATGGAAATTGATTGTATCATATAACCAAATAAATATATATTATATTATATATTTTAAGAAATAAATTATATATATTTTCTCATGTTCTATATCATGACGGTAAAAAATCATAAATTTTAGTAAAAATATAATGATAATTTATTTTTTTATTTTCAATCATTTCAGATCAATTGTAAGACTCTTCTCCATTAATGGAAAAAAATATATTTTAATTTAATATTTATTATTTGATGAACATAATTATAATAAAGGTGTATATATATATATATAATAATTCACATTATATTTAGTGGTGATTTATCTTCCATTCTCATATTTTACTTCTCAAAATTTTTTCCTTGTCTAGGAACAGGATTATGTGTTACTCATGAAAACCTTCACATTTACCTTTTACACTATTCGAAATGATGTTACATTAACACTTTTTATGATATGTGTTATCAAAAAATATATTTTTAACATTAAAATTTTGGGTAAACAATTTGTTTGAGTGGGTATAATGTAAATCACAAATATATTATTTTAGAAGTAAAAATGTGTTCATTTTTGTGTACGACATGAAATAATAATCGTAAAACAAAATGTTATAAACTATTAAAATATTTTTATTTAAGTATCACTATTGTATATAGGAAATATGATTGGAGGGTATTAATATGAGTAAAAAATTTATCAAATAAATCTGAAATGGTATTTATAATAAATATGTATACATTATTTCTTTATAAACAAGAACAAAATTTTTAATAAAATAATATAAGATTATATGATATAGTTTTCAGAATAATATTTTATCTATGAAATTTATTTTTATCAATGAAAATTAATTTAGTATTTTTATATGAACATTTTAATGATTTATATACGTAGTATATAAATTGAAATTAATTAAAATTATTGAAAATGTGGTTAATATATAAATAATGTCTATAAATTAATTTTTCCTTCAAAAATACATTTTATTCAAAAATAGTTTTTAATGAATTTTGTTTGATATTATTATGATTCATTTATGACACCTTAAAAACATATATTTAATAAAATTAAATCAATTTTTTAATTCAACCATAATAAATTATCATAGAGTTGTTAGTTATTTTTATGAAAAGAATTATTATTATGTGAATAGTGAAAGTTCTATATTTTAGAAAAACAATCATTTATTTTAATTAAATAATGTAATTTAAAAGACTCATTATATTTTGTATTAGTAGTAAAATTAGAATACGATTTTTTTAAATATAACTTAACTATTTCCTTAGGAATCATCATTATATTTTACATTAGTATAAGTTCATTTTTATGCATACAAAACATTTTTCATAAAAATATTTTCCATTTCATATTTTTATTTTTATTTAAAAATAATTTCTCTAAATAAAAAAAATAATCAATTTTTTTTATATTTTTAATAATGAGTTTAAAATTTTTAATGAGTTCTATTTAATTTATGGTTATAAATAATAGTAACCATGGTTGTTAATAATGATCATTATAAAGGGTAGAATGTGTTAGTTATGTTTAAAACGATGAGACAAGTTCAAAAAATCATTTTATTTCTAATTGTATTATGGTATTTAAATTGATTTATCCTTATATTATAAATTTAATTTTTTAGTTCCACTTGACCACAAATAACACACTTATAATATTTAAAATTTAAGGAGAATTATAAGTGTGTCACTCCACTAACTCGTAAAATAGCACCATGTATCCACAATTTTTTATGATAGTTTATCACCTTATATAGGCCAACATATACCCAATTCCCTCAAAAACTTATTCAAAATTCATAGATTTCATGGTCCAAAAAAGACTATCCTAGAAGTCTAAAATTTAAATGAATGATGATTTCTTAAATAATGTGTTTGACTCTTAACTGAGATCTTTTATTTTGATTTCATATTCTTCCACCTCTGTAAATAACATACTCACGATGGTATAGTTCCACTAGTATTTAAAATATAATTAAATACAGTTATGAAATGGATTTTAATTTATTTTTCAAACTTATGGTTATTGAATATATCATACACGCGTTAGTGTGAACTACCACCTCCATGAAGTGATTTTTTTGTTATTTCAAAAATTTATCACATGGATTATTGTCAAATAGAATAAATGAAAAATAAATTTTTTATCAAATTATTATGATTACTGTCATATATGATATTACATATCTTTTAACCCTTCTGAAAATGTTTCTCACTAGTATGTGTGGACTACCAACTCCATGAAGTGATGTGATTCATTTTTTATTACCCCCTTACATATCATGTCATAAAATTTAATTTAATATATGAATATAATATGTATATATAGTGCCATTAATCTTGGTAAAATTTAATTATCATTATTAAATAATATATTTATAGTCTTTGAGTTCTCATAACCTGTTCTTGTTTGGGAAAATTTTACTGCACAAATGAACATAATTATAATTATTATGTTATGAATTGTATAGTAATGTCATGAAATGGAAATATTATTTAATAATTATGAATATATGATATTTTCATGATTCCATAATTTTAACACCCTGAGAATTTAGGATATATTTATCTTCTAATAAAATTATTTTCCCTCATAGTTTATGATAAACACAAACCTGACACAAAATGAACCATAATATAGTATGTCATTATAACCTAGACATTAAATTGGAGATGTTAATTGGAATAAAATTAAATTGAAATTTATTTATAAGATTTTTAGATAAATAAAATATATTGATAATAAATACACAATTTTTATTAGTTTTCTTTATAAGCTATAAAGATACCTTTTTTAAAAATCAATTAATTATTAATTTTTTGAGAAAATAATATAATTAATTATTTAATATATTAAATATTTATTTGAAAAAATATAAATCAATTTTTTAATCATAATATAAACATAAACTTATGTTCAATGTTTATGAGTTTTTTAAAATGATTGTTTTTTTAATTTATAGTAAAAAATAATTTTCTTCCAAATACTGCATTTTCTACATGTGAATCAAAAGTACCATTATATATTTCATTTTATCTTAGAGTTAGATATTATCCATTTGATTTATAAAATTCTAATCTATTCGATTGAAATTAGAAATATCAATGATTTTTTATAAGAATATTTTTTTCCTTGTAAATGTATTTTTCAAAAAACTATTTTTCGTTTCCCTTTACACATTTATATTAAAATTGATTTTCTTCACATCTATATATTGAATATTGAAAAATGGATACCATATTTTTAATCATTGAATACCAATTTAGTAAATAGTTTTCCTTTAGATTCATTCATTTTGAATAGAATCCATCGTGAATATTTGACACAGTGGTAAGGATAAATCGGTAAAATTTGGTTAAAACCAAGAGATAAGGCCTCACAATCATCCATACATAATCTATTATACTATTTTATTGGTTAATTTATGAAATTTACATCCATGTTTTTAATATATTTCCACCTATTTCCACTTTTCATTGAATATGATCTTTATATTAAATGATGGAAACAAAAAATATAAAATCTCACTCTCTTGAACTTAATATCAAAAAAAATTCACAAAAGGATATGTTTGGTTATAAATGTATGTATAATATATATATTATTTATTATCATGATAATTTATTTCAAATTATTATTGATTAAATAATTACAATAAATACTTACACAATGTCTATATATTTTATATTAAGTTAATACAAAATTAAAATAAATGTTTTTTAAATTATTAAAAGTAACATATTTTTGGTGAATTGTTGTGGGTGGTGAATTTTTAATATATAAATAACATATTATATATATGTAAAAGGTTTATATCTTAATTCATTTGTTTTCATTTTGTTTCCAAATTTAAATTCATTGAATTGTTCTCAAATTTACATTAATAGTTTATTCTGATAAAAATATTTTATTAAAATATTAAAAAAACATAAAAATGAAAGAGGGAAAGTGGGATGTTGAATGGAATAAAATTGCATCCCATTTTAATTTATTATACCATTTTTATCATATCATTTAAAATATAACCATTTAATATTAAAAATCATTATTATGATAAATATTTGAATTGGTTAACCCATGGATTTATCCAAAAGGTAAGATTTTAAATTACAACAAAGCATCTCCATGTTTAATTTAATGGTGATATTTAGGACATACAAACTTTTTAATAAAAATTATGGATATTATGATTCATTTTTCTTGATAATTACTTAGTTATATTTTAATCATTTTAGTAATTCTAAGCATGTAATTTTTCATCCTTATAAATGGATACCCCTTACAGGTTTTCTTCTCCAGAGTTTATTCCATCTATCACATCCAAACCAATATAAAATCGCTCCAAAAACTATTTATCCACATATTATAGGTTCTATTTCTCTAAAAATATATCTCGATAATAATTATGAGGAGATCTAATGAAGTTCCATCAATAAATAGTTAATTTCATTAACTATTCACATTATTCTCTTAATTCTTCTTTTCTCTCTTATAAATATGTGTATTTACCATAAAAGATATAATATCCTAATTATAAAAAAAAATTATGATTATTAAACCACCATTATCCATACTCATTTACTTTAAATGGGATACAAAAGATTCACTCATATATATGTGTGGACTACCACCTCAACGAATTGATGTGATTTTCTTCATTTCCAATTTACATAGGTTGTAATAATGAATACATAATAAATATAGAATAAATATTTATGATATATATGATATAATTAGAATTCAATAATAGTGAATTATTATTTACTATTCTTTTATTCCATACATCAAAAAGATATAATAGCATTCATGTGTATGTATGACCTACCATCTCTATGAATTATAATCCTAAAATTTATTGATAATTATATATATATATATATATATATATTATTATATTTATAGCATTATTTTAAATATTGATATTATGGAACAATGAGGAACTTAAATTTACCAAAACTACCAAAAAACCAAAACATTCATGATTAATGAAGTAGTTGTCACCCAGAACAGAAATATAAAAAAATATAATTAATAAATAGGTGATAAATGGTTATATATATATAATTTAATTCATAATATATTAAATTATTGTTTTTAAATATATTTATAATTAATCTATATTTATTATAAAGGTTGATTCAATACATCTAATGGAATTTGAACCAGATCTAAGGATTTATTTCTAAATCTTATTATTATTATAGATTTTTTTTAAGTATATTCATTTGAATTATTTTATATTTATATCAAAGACCTATTATATTTTAATATATTATTTTTTAATATGTAAAATTTATATTTTCATTTTATTTTATTCTATTTATATACTAAATATATTGAAATAATGTTTTTATGGAAAAATGAATTTGTTTTCCTAATGTGTCGAGAATATTTTCGTTCGATGTAAATAAATTCATTAAAATTTATAAAATAGTATATTTAATATTATAATGTTATTTATTAAATAAATTATTTCCCAAGTATTTATATTTATAAATAAATTAGAAGGAATCTTTGTATCATTTTTTGAATAAGGTAATTTTGAACTATTACTGGAAATGTGAATACAATAGTTTTTCAATGTAAAAGGGATGAAAAGAATTTTCTATTGTCAATAATGACTAATTATTTAAAGAAAATTTTATATTTTTCTATGATTCCATTAATATAAAAAAAATCATTACATTTTGTGATATTTTTATATTTTAAATTTGTGATTTGAAATATAATATTGTATTTCCCTCAATAAATTTTTAATGATATTTTTAAGGCATTTAAAAATATGTAATTTTTATTATTGAATATTATAGACTAATGAGTATATTCCCAAAAAATACTATCATAAATATTTTTTCAGATGGTTAATTATCAATTTCACTATAGAAATTGTTACATTTTATATGTTAGTTTTTCTAATATGGATAGTTACTGACTTTTAAGGCATGTCAACTAAGATATATTGTTTATTAATATAGTTAATGAATCGAAATTATTAAGTAATGGTAAAGGCCTAGAATTAAATAGACACTCAATGAATTGGTAGGTCTCATGAGGAATAAATTGTTGGTATTCTGATGAGGCCTTACTTGTTTATTTTGATATCTTGGTATGAGTCCATAACAGTAAGTTCAAAAAAGTCTATATTAATAATTAGATAGTTATGATATGATTCCTTAATGTTCATATGATTATTTAAATATTTATCATATCCATGTTCATGATTCAATAACATATGTTTGTTTTAATGGAATTATTTGATGATTATTTATTCATTTTATAATGTTCATTCCTTATTAATTCTAGGCAAACATCTATTATATTCATACACATACTGAGCATCTGAGTTCACCAATTTATTATGTTTCCTTGCCCCAATATTCCATTATGTATATTATAATTTTTATTTAATGAAATTATATAAGAAATAATTATTTTATTAATGAAAATACTTTTTTATTTTGTTTTTGTAATTGTTATGTAATAATTAAGTATCTAAAAAATATTCCAAGACTAGTAACCAGCTATATCCATTAGGATAATATTGTTTATATCTAGTAACAATGTTACAATATAACTACTAGATTTTGGTTACTAGGGATGAGGTTTTTATAGTTGGTATCAAATTAATTTTGTTATAAACTGTGGAAACTATATTTAGGAAAACATATATAGAGAAAAATAACCATATGGCATAGTTTTAGGATAAATCTATGTATATGATAACATCCTAAGGTTATTGTAAGCTGTAGATTATGTTATTTTCCTAGAAATAAATCATTATCGAGACACAAAAATTTGAAATGGTTTGGGAATACATGTGTCTTGGGGTAGTAACCCCAAAAATAGTTCGTCTAGTATATATCATCACCATTTTGGTGCATGGGGGGGGGGTCCCCTCACTGTGAACGTGTGTTGAAAATCCTGGGGGATATTCAAATGTTAATTTAAAATAAGATTATAAAATAATGAGATATTAGAAAATATATTTATTATTTGATAATGACATCAAATTATTATATTTTTTCTACTCTGAACGAAGAGACAAGAGAAAGAAAAGTTGAAGGGTATTTAATGGACACAAAAGACTATGAAGGAAAAAAATGAAGACTTGGGGATTAACTTCAGAAAATGTTAACCCCTCTATAAGAAAAGGCAAAAGACTAGAAACTGATTAAAAATAATATCCTTAGTATACCAATGATGTGAGGAAATAAACATCTATATTAACCTCACTCTTGAAATGAAGAACATTTTTATGATCACTCAACAAAAATATGTGCTTACACTGGCGATAAAACATATACTTGGGGTAGCCTATGACTGAAGTAAGGAGATATGGATTGTAGAAGAACATATTTCCACATATACAAGATCAAAATTAACCTCATTAAACTTATGGAGACATGAAATTATAGTAAGGGAATAATCTTTTTTGAGAATATCCTCTTACAAAATGATATAGGAATGTCATGATGTCAGAGCCGTCGGATTCCGAAACCACACCATATTCACTATTGGTTCTCATGCTTCATGATCCATATGAACTCATTTTAGGACATAATTTATGGGGAAACAACTGATCTAGCCGACAATGTATTCCACTTTCACCCTGTGTAGGTGTGTCTTTCCTAGACAAGAACTGAACCAAGGATGGAGCATCCCACCAGTTTGGAAACTACATTATAAGATCAAACCAATGGTTTCTTGATCAAAAATCAAAAATAGTATTAGAAAATCTAGTTCACTCATAGCATGCATTGTTTCTTGCCTAATAAAAAATTGAACAACCAGCAGATAAAATAATCACCCAAGGATTGAACTCATGACCATAGACACCCAATCCCTAAAGAAAGAAATAAGGGATGTGTTCCTTGAGAACTGGTTGAGAGTGTCTAAAAAAGTACAGAAGGTGAGGTGTAAAATACACACCTATTCGCCATAAAAAACATATGAAACACAAACTCCACCAGGGTTTCCTACAATAGAAGCATCATGACACAAGGGTAATTCCCATATTCTGAATGTTATAATCCATTGGGAATGCCCAGTTTGTAGCACACTAGGTGAGGAAGTGGTAGCTTACCAGAATATATGGAATCCATATGATTCACCCTAATAATCCACATCATTTGCATATGTAGTCAATATTCTACATGCTTTTCTATGAAATATCCTATTAATGAACATGTAAAAACAAAGTGATCCATCTCAGATGTGAGATCAATGAGGTCGAATATGTTTCAATGATCAACATCCAAACAAACCTGAAAGAAATTTGGATACAGACTAGCTTGTTCTATGTTTATACTCAGAGATAAAAACCTAAGAAATATAAGCATCATGCCTACCCAATTATAAAACCAAAAAATATGTCACCCCTTCCAACTAACCACTATTAGTGGGACTTAAAATCAAATAAAAATGGCTAAAGCATATGACATAAAATTGAAGGGTGGGATTTTGATAATACAATATTATTCCCATATTTTCTCTATATGAATCATCACCAATGTGTATATCTCTAGATGACCACACATTCTATTCTTTCATGTAGCCCATTTAGAGAGGAACAAAATATCTTTACATTAATTCTTCCCTCCCTCAATGGTATATCCATCCAAATCTAAGAGATCCATTTTTGTCTTCCCTCCAACTGATCACCCCAAATGAAGTCACCCAAGGCCTTTTAATTTCTAAAAATCACATCCTTCGGCACCATAAGAGCTCACATTTTTCACATGTGAATAGATGTTAAAATTATATTCCCTAATTTAATTCTACCTCCAAAGGAATTGAAGAGGTTTTTCCTATCTGAGATCTAGCATGTGATCCTACCAACCACCTTATAAAAGTGATTAATTTGAAGACACCTAGGAGTTATTGAAGTTCATAAATATTTATGATTTTATAATATTCAAAATGAAACCATATTTATGATTCTATGATTAGTTATCCATAAATAATAAATTTATGTTATGTTTTTTACTATTTTAAAAATTAATCAATATGATTCATAATGTTATAATCAAATATAGAGTACCAAATTTTTTAGAAATTGTTTTTGGAGGAATTAATGGTAATTATATTGATGTATATAATCATTGTAAGGGTTTACCTCCAGAAAATGAATATTAATATGGAGTTAGAGATGGAAATGGAACTGAAAAAAATTTAAACCATATTTGGGTAGCTCACTAAGGCATTGACCAGACACCCTACATGCATGGAGTAGCCTAATGATTGGAATTGTAGTTAAATAATGTTTGGTAATTTCTTGCAACAACAATCTATATAACTCTATGGAACCTTAAATCCATTTGAATCACCTCAATGAATACGTTCTTTAGAAATTATATTCCTCTATTTACGAGTTAATGAAGAGTTTGGGTTTTCATGGGTATTTATAATATCTTGGGGGATAAATATCAGCATACATCTTTGATTCAAAAAACTATGTATAAATATTAAATAGTGAGGATATAGTGGAAGTATTTTTAGGTACAACCCTTGGTAAAATATTTAAATTATGAAAAATAACAAAAAATGGATAGAAAGTTTTTGATTAGAAGAATAAAGGAAATGGAAAATCATACTACATATGAATTTTTCTTTATGAAGATAATAAGGTATGTTTTGAACTATATATATAATACATAGAGAATAATTTACCATTTCATTGATGGGATTACTCTATCCCTTCAAAGGGAAAAAACCGCAAACATTCTAATCATTTGGTGGAATAATATCGTAATCTAAAATGTTAGGGAAACAATACCCGATGTTTTATGGATTGAAAGGAATATAAGAAAATAATTGGATGGAAGAGAATAAAATTTATTAGGGGAAGAATATAATTTGTAATTTTCCAACACGTGTAACTTTTGGAAGGAAACTCAATGGTACCTTTCTAAAAGGATGAGCGGTTTGCTTCATGTTAGGAGAAAAATGACATTGTGGTCATGAATAAAATGATAAGGGAGAATACATAGAAGTAAAATTATTTTAATATAAGGATATGGGAAGGATTCCAACCAATACCCCAAATGTCAAGTAGAATTACCACAAAATAATCCATGGGGAGAATGCCAGACATATGAAATTACTAAATTAGAAGTGAAATTTCATAGAGATTTTGTAAAAGGTTCACTTATCATCTGCTCCCTGATTATAAATGATTTATTTTATAATAGTTCTAACAACACTTTAATATCTACTTTTTTAAAAAATTAAATCATATCACCACCACAATAATTATATATTGGGGTTTTAGTGAAATATCTTAATGGTAGTATGTCAAAATTTAATTTTTATGACTCATATCTGATAGACATATCTAAAAATGTTTTCTTACAAATTTTTATTATATTACACTAGTTGAGTTTATATTAATTTGGAGTATGAACTACCACCTTCAATGTAGATCCCAAAATAATTATCATGGAAGGAAAGTGGAATTCAGTATTCTGAATAAATGATCAATTATCTATCAGTTAGAGGATAAACCTGAACGCATAATAAAAAATGCATCAATAATATGGGTTTTTCTTACACTTCATGTGGGAAATTTTTTTTTAATTATTAAGGGGGAAACTAAATAATTAAAAAAATTACTATTTTTCAAAATATTCTATTATATTTCCTATGGACTTGACTAGTAATCTCTCGAATCTTGTAAGTATGTTTTCAATGGAACAGATGCATGGGGAAATTCATGATTTAGTGAATGCATAATGAATGACCCTAATTGAGTATTATTAATTAATAATAAAACTTTAGGAGAATTAATATAAGGGATTCATTGGTCCATGTACTTTACCATGGGATCTAATTTGTGTTTTTGTAATGAATAAAGATGTTTGAATGGATAATTAAATTTATTATCAGGAACATAACAATTTCATAATTAAGAAAAAGTATCATCTACTCCATATTGATTATCAATTTGATCAATTATGAGGATATATATAACATACATAAATATTTATATTATTAGATAAGGATAAATAATGGGGATCCAAACAAGAAAACCATTCATATGTGGTATTGTTATTATTAATTTATTGTAATTCATTTGGACTTACCAATGATTTTATTATCATAGTTTATTTAATATATATATATATTCTTTAGAGTTTACCTTGATCAGATTTTTTTGTAATTAATGGTGATACACTTATATATTCAATGAGATAGGAAGTGTAAGAATAATATTTCAAAATTGTGTTGAAGATCAAGAGGAAATATAATTTGAATGATAAATTTATCAAGTGTGAATTTTGGAATCCGATGGTTCCATTATTGGGTCATATACTCTCATGTGAAGGTATATCGATGAACCCTTAAAAGATTGATGTTATTAAGAAATGGACTCAACCAACCATGGTAACCAAAATGAATTGTTTTCTTAGGTGGGATGGACTCTACCAATGCTTTATGAAATATATACCTTGACTATCTAATACAATAACATGGTTGATTTTTAAGGGGGTTAGTTCTTATGGATATATGAATGTGAATATTGTTTTAAAGAAAAAATAGAATATTGGTCAACATTCATGTGCTTACACTACCTTATAAGAGAGAATGGTTTTTAGCTGTAATAATTCATCGATGAATGGAATAAGATGTCTCCTCATGCATAATGACATGTTGATAAAATGAGACACTATCCAATTAATAATTAAAGTTGAATATTACATGTATCATGATTTTGAGTTGACAGAAATTATATTTCCATTGATGATATAGAGTAATTATACATATGGTGAATGGTATAAAAGGTCTATTGATAAGAAATTCTTGAAGTATATATTTACATAGAAATATTGAAATATACACCAAATATGATAGTTTTATTTAATCCTTGATTATTATTTCTTTATTTATTACAAATCTGGTATGTAAAATAGTGTGGATACTATTCTCAGTTGGAATGGCCATGCTAGTTGGTCCATAATGAGAATAGAAAGTGATAAAATATTAATGGATTTTTATAACATGGATTGTGAAATTCTCAAGGAATGATAAAGATCATATCATTCTCATATGGATTTTCAACCATCCATACATTAGAGGATTAAGAATTTGTAAAAGGTAGATGTGGAATTATAGATGACTATAAAGTATGTTATTTTGTTAGACCATGATCATGATAGAATCATATGGTTCGGGTAACGAGTATGTGTACAATCAATTATAGACATAATAAACGTGTTATTGGAAGAAACTCACAGTTCATCATTATTTTTTTAACCCTGGTGTATAATGATGTAATGAAATCTAAAATATTATTTATGGGGGCATAATATTAAATGATTTATTACTTAGTATGTATCTTGGTTCCTGGTCTATCATCAATTTCAGGTAAAGATACTCAATTCAAAGGGGATGTTACAACTGTTAACCATTTTATAAAGTAAATGGGAAAAATCACAACATATTTTGTGATCAGACTACCTAAAACATGAAAAGAAAATAATGTTATTTTGGTTGTATTCAATCATTATAAAAATTCATTGTACATCATTTCGAGCAGAGATTATTTCATATTTGATTAGATTGAGATGATATAAATTATGGAATAGGTATGTTTGTATGGAGTTCCAAAATATATTTTATCTATTCAGGATCTAAGGTTTAGCTCAATGTTTTTTAAATGAATTCAGTAAGACCTAGATAAAATGTTGAGTTTTAAAACTACTTATAATCCTTAGAAAGATGGTTAGTATGATACATCAATTAACATTCTAGAGTACTTAATGGTGATTTTATCTATGGATTTAAAACATTAATGGGATCACCAATTTCGTTTGGAACAAAAATTAAACAATAATTGCTTTCACTTGAGTTTTTAGATGGTTACTTATAGAGCCATCTATGGTAAGAATTATAAAACTCCATCATACATGAATGATGTTCGATAATAAAAGATATTTTTACCTAATCAGGATAATGAAATAGAAAATAATATTATTTCTTTTCACTAATGTATAGGGGAAACATAGACTCGATAAAAAAAATTATGCAGTCAATCAACGATGACATAAAGGGTATTAAGATAATGAGAAGGTAATTCTGTGATTTAACGATAGAATAAGGTAATGAGATATGAACAGAATGGAATGATAATACCTAATTATATTGTCCACTTAAAGATTCTTGATCTCTTCAGGACACCATATTATTGTTTGGCACTTACCCTAAATATATCGATATTTTATTATGTGGTTAATGTATATCTCTTGAGAAATTACAAACCTAATCCTTAACATTTACTGAACACATAGGTTGTACCACTAGTGAAAGGACTTTTTATGAAGAATAATCAATGTACATTAATAATCATAGAGAGAATGTTCTATAAAAAAACAAATATCACATAGTCAGTGTTATTAGGTGACATCATAAATTTTAATAAGCTATATGGGAACTCAAGGATGTGATGAAATAAAGATATAATAATTTTTTGTATCCATGTGATGTAATTTCATTGGTTAAATTCATTTTAAGGGTTTTATTATGTAACACCAAGATATTTAATCATATATTTCTCTTCATACAAATTTAATTTCCTTAGTAGATTACAATACAAGTAAACAATAGTCTAAATGATCCATAATATAGTATATCGTCATAACCTATCAATTAAATTGTTGGAGTGAATAGTAGTATCCAAATTTCAAAACTAAAATAAAATTATTTTAGGTAAAGAAAATGTATTAAAAAATAATTACAAAATTTTTAGTAATGCATTTATATACTTATAAAATACATTATCCTCAAAAACTTATTTTAATTGATTTCATTGAGAAAATAATAGAAATATTTTTTTGATAATTATATATTATTTATTTTAAAATTTAAAATCAATTTTTAAATCATTATATCAAAAGTTACAGAGTTTGATATTTTTGGATTTTTCTTAGATGGTTTCTTTTTAGACAAATAATGAAAATAATGACTTTTTAAATACAGTAAAATTTAAATATAATTTAATAGTTTCATTATATTTATGGTTTTATATTGAAGTGACATATTAAATATTTTATTTATTATAATAAAATTGATTCAATTTGAATAATCTATATTCATGATTTCGATATAAATTACTTTTTATGATTAAAACACATTTTTCTAAAAATAGTCATATATTATGTTGTATGTATTTATATAATAATTGATTTAGGCCACTTATAAAGTATGAATAATGAAAACCAGATACCATATTTGGAATTAATAGGTACAGATTTTATAAGTATGCCCTTTTTTCAATCATAATATTAACCATGGTAAATATTTTTCGTGTCGATAAGGGTAAAAAAGATAAAACAAGGATAAATCCATCAGATAAGGTCTCAATATAAATATAAAACTTTCATATGTCAACTTTATTGGGTGTTTTTTCCATTTCCATTCATTTCATGAATATATCGCCACTTCATGTATTTTTTCATTGATTATGACCCTTATATTAATTTATGGAAAAGATAAATACTAAATTTCACTCTCTTGTATATAATATCTCTAAAAATTTAACATATGGTTAAAAAGTTTATGTGTTCCGTCATAATTTTTTTCTAAAAATATAAATTAAATATTTATGATTTAAATTTATTTATAAATTTTAGTGATTAAATAACTATACTAAATTCTTGTAAAATGAAGATATATTATTTATTAAATTGATAGAAAAATAAAATAAATGATTTTAAAATTTTAAAAAGTAATATATTTTGAGAGCATTATTTTTATCTGATAATTTTATATATAGAGGTATCATATTTCATATTTTTTTGAATATTTATAGACAAATTGCATTTAATTCATTTTTTTCAATGTAAAATATTGAGAACAGGTAATAAAAATCCATTAATAATATTTAATGAGAAAAATGAACTATTATATTATTTAAAAATAATAAAAAACATGAAAAATAATAATTATGATGATAAATGGTGTCACATTTCCCACATTGGTCATTTAAGAGAAATTGTTTTAAAAAACCTATACATTAAAATGTATATCATATAGAATAAATATAATTTCATCAATAGCATTGGATGCACACAACACCGATTTTAAACAAAACAAAATTTCGTCGTGATTTTCACACTTAATTTAAAATTATTTTTTAACATTTTTTAAGGATTATTTGGAAAAATAAATTTGAAATTTAAAATATTAATACAAAATTTTGATTATGGTTATTTTCATTGATTTAAAAAAATCTTTTTTTGATGAATTCTGAAAATTACTAAATGTAAATTGAGAACTACCATTTCCATTCAATAATTAATATGGTAAAATTATAATTTGAATTTTTTTAAAGTAATATTTGTTCAATTTTAATTCAATTAATATAATTTAGGTAATTTTAAAAAATTTCATATATAAGAGTGTAATAAAAACCTTTTAAACAATTGAGCATTCTGACATTAAAAAACCTATTCCTCAACCCATCTGTCAGATTAATTTCCAAGAAAAATTTTCTAATTCTGTTAATTGACTTTGAAAAAAATTGATTTATTATTTATAGTCAAAATTATTTTTATTTTATAATAATTAAAAATAATTCTTACCTAAATGAATAAGTAATGCAATAAAAATTATTTATCACTATTTAGGACAAATGGGTTTTTTAGGGATTAACCTAGAATGATAAGTGGAAAAATAACTTAAAATATTCCCATAATATTATTTAATGAGTTTATCTATTTATTTTTCATTAACGTCTCTGAAATAAAAAAATTCCATTTCAATTACATTTAAATATGGCTCATATAATTTGTTAAATAATGAGAGACAAAAAATATAATTTTTTTAAATTTTATAGCAATAAAACATTGGGATATGGGAAAAAATTGTAATATTATATATATCATTTTTAGATATAAATGTTTTTTTATCCTAGTAATTTATTTTTATTTTTTTAAGAATTAATTACCTTAATTACATATGAAACACCAATATAGTAATTATTTAGTATAAAATAAATCAAAATAAATGATACTAAAAATATAAACTGTGACGTAAATTGAATTATTTATTTTATTCCATTATTATTCTATTTGAGTATATATTTTTACATGTATATAATCATAATATATTCGAACTCTATCACTTTCTGGATATGTTTAAATTCAATTAAAATGAATAATGAAAAAATGGCCATTAATTTTATTTTCTAATGAAATATATTTTATAAAATAATTCAAAATTATAATAAAACCCATACCATTCCATGTTATTTTTAAATAACAATAAATATAAAATATGTTACATTCATCGACCAATTTTTATTTTATAATCAATATATAGAACCCTAAATCGTAGAAACTCAGTCAGCATGGTGTAGGTTCAGATATTGTTTTTTCCCATCAGATGTGTTTATGTAGAAATTAATTTTAAAAACACATTGGATCTATATTTTTAACTTATTTATAAAATTAAGTATTAGTGGTGATAATTTATATAAGAAGACACATTTTAGTATAGTTCTAATGTATATATTACATAGGTTTGCATTACTAGTTATTGAACTAAAAATCTAAAATGCTAAAAACACAGAAACATATATGTTAAAGAAAAAACAATTATAAAATGTGTTTCATTGCGTATTGGAGGTTTGACTCAACTATATCATCCATACACCCCGTTAATTATCAATATTTAATCCACTTGAGGTAATATTAACAACTCAATAGTGAATCGTTTTGGGTATTTACAATATTGTCAATCCCCTTACACTATAAAATCACACTCAATGTTTTCTCTTCTTTATAATATCAAACAACATTGGTTCAGTAAATACATAAAAAATTTACTTCCCAAATTCAATCCATTAATCATAGGATCCTTTTTCGTATCAATCCAACCCTGGAGGGCTTTAGTGAAATGTTGAGTATGATACCCAAATAAGAGGCCATTTTCTTTAACTAGTATTTTTATTTTATTTTTTTCCCTAACTACTTTAATTAATATTAAATCATTTATATATAAAAACATCAATGTCTTATATATAATATGATGTTATTTTAATTTGTTCATGACCTACAACAATCTATACATCCTTAAAATGGATTAAAAATCATTATTTTCAGTATGTGGATGAATATAATTTATGTATATAAAATTTATAATATATTTATACATATTGAGTCATTGTACCATATATATCTATTTATCTACCATTATATAGAAAATAAAATAATTTTTATCAGGTGTACAGTGGATTACTATCTAATGAGGTGATGTGATTCATCTTTCACTAACGCTTCACATGGAAGGTTACAAATATACTGTTAATGACTATGTGTGATATAAATAACATAATAATGATATTCATGAAATATTTAACATTATTGAAGTATACTATATATCATATTATTTCATTTCCTTCAACTCATGTAAATATGACAACAATGTTCATGTACGTATGGACTGCCATCTTCACTATGTGATGTGACCCTCTTTTCCACACATCACCAAATGGATGATATTTATAATGTTATAATATGGTATATATGATATTTTTATAATTACATAAGAATTATATATTAAATACATTGCATCCATAATTATCATTGTAAAATTAAAACTATACTCATGTACATGTACATCATACCTTCTCTGTGGTAATAACATACTTAATTTTTCATAATCATCTTTCATGAACGGTACTAAATGTACGTTTGATGTGAATATATTGTATTTATTTAATGATTACTATTTTTTGGATAATGTAACTATATAATATTCATAATAACCAAATCCTCAATAATAATTTCTGAATGTAATGTCCAGGATGTTGTCACTTGAAACAGTGTAAATAATGATATATTATTAACAAATTGTTAATGAGATGGTATAAAAGGATCATATAAAATATCATAGATAAAAATATGTTTTTTTTGTTTAACTTAATAACATGTTTAAAAGCACATATATAGGGGTTAAATTACATTCACCCAAAAAGAAATTTGAAGTATGTTGTTAACTCAATTTCCACTATTTGGGTTAAAATTATAATTTATTGATTATTTTAAAATCTCATTCTAAATAAGATTATGTATTCAATAATATTAGTTGAAATAAATTAGTTATAAATTTTTAAATAAAAACATTTAAATTTATTCTACTTTGTTAATTCATTATATTTTGTTTTATTTTCACCATTTATTAACTCTCAGGTAAATAAATGTTTTTAGATTTTTTTTAGTAAAATCTTACTTCTTTTACCTCTTAGATTGTAAATATATTTTCTTCCAAAACAAAGTTCTATAAAAATCTATTATGCATTTTATAAATTCTTCTTAAAATGAATTTCACCCAATTTTTAACATTATATTATATTTTTAATGGAATATTATATCATTTTCAAAATCAATGTTCATTCCACTATCACTAAAAATTTAAATTAAATCTTCTAATCATTTTCTAAAAAAATAAATTTTCAAAACATTTACAAATAAAAAGGAATTAACTTTTATGTATAGAATTACATATCATCATAGACATCATTTATTCGATGCTTTTTTCATGTTTATGAAGATTTTTTTTAATTAAAATGTTGTTCAAGATGATTTTAAAATAGAATGATACTACAAATCTTTTTTAAAATGAAAATTTTATTTTCTTAAAGAAAGACTTCAAATATATAATTTAATATATTTCTATTCATAAATGACAAAATTCCATAGTACCTATACCAATGGGTATATATTGTATTTTTACCATCCTTAATCTTCCACTGGTTGGTTTATGATCATTTTAACCAATGAATGTGTTGGCATTCACCTGCTTGATTTATTTTTATATTCATTAAAATTTCTTTTAATTATTATATTTCTTGTATAAATTAAATATATTATAAAAATAAATATTATTTACCATTGATATGTTCATTTTATAAATATTTTACCATTTTACATATGGTGATAACTTTGACAAACTTCCGAAATACTGATAAATCTATATCCATTAATATGTAAAAATATTACTTTATAAACAAATAGTGTTCATATATTAAATATATTATTTAATATATGTGGACTACTTTATACATGAATGAAATGGGTTGGGGACTAGTTAATGAAAGATCCTATATGTGTCATTAGATTTGTGAGGCAAATTAGTTGGCTAACCAATGTGCCTTTTCAACTAGTATGTTTTATGCGGTCTTGTGAAAAGTCTTGACAATAGTTAAATAGTTGGTGGAATGGGATCAGTTTTTACCCCATATGTTTTATACCCGAATTTGAATACTAATGATGGAAATCGTATCATTTTCCTAGGAAACATGAATTCTGATAATTATGCATTTTTGTTTATTTAGAATTCAATTATTATTATCAATGTGATTTTCCATATGATATTATCTATGGTTTCTTTTCATTCCATGTTATCTGTTTAAATGGAATGTGTTATCAATAATTTACATTTCAATATTTATCTTTTTTATCCTACCATGATAGTCAATTTATTTAAACGGAACATGTCTTTAATTATTTACCTATCAATATTGATTATTCTTATTGGTTCATGATTTATCTTATTATACCAAACTACTACTGAAAATTTGAGCTCACACTTATTTTATTTCCTTTCGTATGAGTTCATAATTTTTACTATGTTTATATGCATTGATATTCTTGAAGGAATAATGTTATTATAAAAATAATAATATTCTAATTTATGTATTCAAATGTTATATGGGAATCATGTATGTATCAATTGGGAAAAGACTACTAAACCATTCTGTCTTTTGGGATGTGATTCCTAAAACCTTATGAAGTGTATTAATATTTGGCACTAGCTCTAGAGTACTAGAGATATGGTCACTATAGTTTGTATTAGAGAAAGTTTTGTATAATGTATGTAATCTATGTTTAGGAAAATAATGATCCGGGATTATAACCCTATGGTAGACATTGAGGATATGTATACAATAATAGCATAATGTTTTTATAAGGTATAAATTATTTGACTTTTATTATAAATATATCCGTTTATGTATACTATATTTGGATGTAGTTTTATGTATGTAATACCTATGGGTTATAACTCTAAAAGGGGTGCATTGGGATTGAATCAATCATCACATGGTGCACTAGAATGAGACTTCCTGCCTGCCATGTTTGACAGTCATACATGATATTCATAAGATTATTCACATTATATTTACAAAACATTATTAAGTAATTATATAGTTATGAAAATGAATGACCATGGTTAACCCCTAGACCAAGGATGGACCTATGTTGAAATAAAAGGGATGAGTTATTTTTGTCTATTGATTCAAGAATTAAATTATAGAATTATCATTACAATGAAATTTTTTTGTTACATGAATCATTAGATGAATAATGATTGAATGGAATTATAGAATCAAAAAAACCATGATTGTGTTAAAATATGGGTTTATATATGTCCTCATTATCTTTGGAATTGTGGATACATCATGGGTTTGTGAGTTTGAAATTGACCATATATATAAATTATTAAAAACCCCATTTAGGATTTATATGAATGGGTCCTAAAAATATCAAAAAAATGTTGGTAAATTTATGCAATTATTAGGATTTATTGGAAATGATATTTGACAAGAAATTATGTCACATTTTATAGATATAATTTTAAAGGTGTCTAAAATCATTGGCGTTAATAAGAGAATAAATGACATTGTAATTAAAATAAAAAATATTAATAAACTCTGTGTAAAAAAGATTGTATTTAAAACCTTAGTAAAATTATTATATAGGGGTTATTTATATTTTCAATATTCTCATTATATTTATTTGGAATGCTATAAGAATAAGATTAATATAGTTTTATAAAAAGTGTATCTTATAATCTGGGTAACAACCAATCAAGTCGGGATAGGCCATGGGGAATGAACCGATTGCTAAAGGATGAGAATGTTTTTGTAACTAAAACTATACTATGTAATGTCTAGGTCAATATTTCAATATTTATAGTTAAAAATTTAATGATGAATTAGTGGTATTAATATTCAGGTTTAGAGATTAATTTTATTATATTAGATAACATGTTCTAACCATATTTGTTTTTAAAAATAGTTAGGGATATACCAAATGAATTGTAACTATTTTGAAGATATTGTGATCCATTAAAACTAAATTCTCATTCCTCATGAATATGAAAAAATTAGTTTTAGATATTCATTTACAACAGTAAAGGATGAATTGGATATTTATTGAAGCACAATCGGAGGACAAAACTATGCTTTTGAATTTAAAACATATTATGTAAGAATATATCCATATATTCATTGAGAGTCAATGAATTCCTCATCTCTAGGAAATGGATATTGAAAAAATTCCTACTATAATCATTTTTTAATATTTCAAAGACCATGTTAACGCCTATATGGTTTATAGATTTATTGTTTTTCACCTTATCTATCACAGTCTATCAGTATTTAGGAATTAGTACTCTAATCAATATCTATATTTTTATTTCCCAAATATGTTCTCATACTTTGAAACCTAGTTTTTTGATTACTCAAATTGACCATTATACATCATAAATATATCTTATTAATAAGATGTTTTATTAACCATCTTATGATATGGTTTTTTCATAAATTTTAATTTCAAATACCAAAAAAATAATTATCTAGATCAATATATAAATATGATGTTGATATTAATTTATGTTTGGGGGATTGTAACTCTCTAAGAGTTTACAATATATTTCATTGAAAATACTTTTTTTTATAGTTTGATATGCATACAATTAAAAGATTGAAAAACACAGTTCATTTATGCTTTGCAGAAGTAATTACAAAATAATTTTTTATAGATTTTAGAAAATATATTTGAAAAAAAATATTTTTTAAAATTGGAATAAAAATTTTCTTATGGTTTTTATTTTTAATTTTCAACATAGAGTTTCATTTTTTGAGAATTTTGGAAAAATACTGAATTTTAATTGCAAAATTATTTTTCATTGAATTTTTTTAAAATATTAGAATATGTTATTGATTTTTTTATGTGAAATTAGTTCAATGGTATATAAATTTATACAATTTAGGTCATTATAATCATTTTCATATTTAATTTAGATATAAAAACATTTTCAACTTTTGAACATTTTTACTTTTAAACCCCACATTCTTGATATGTATGCAGGATTAATTTTAAAGGAAATATAACCAATTATATATATTAAATTTTGAAAAAAATATAGACAAATTGGAATAAAAAAATTAACATTTTTCATAATATTGACATAATTTTTTACCTAAATTATTAGTGAATGCAGTAAAACCTAATTACAATGGTTAAGATGAAAATTAGTTTATCAAAGGTAAACTAGAATGATAATATTATAAATGACCAATAATATTTCCTTAAATTTATTTCATGAGTTTATCTTGATATTTTACATAAAATTTTTCAATACATGGATGTTTATTTCCCCATTCATTTGTATATGATCTATATATTTAGTTATGGGAATAAAAAACAACAGGATACATTTTTTATATTTAACATCTACAAAGTCTTGGCATAGAAAAAAACAACATATATTAAGTGATATATATCATTTTTAAATATAAATTATTTTTATAATGATAATTTATCTTATATTTTTAGTGACTAGATAATTACTTTAAATGATTCATGAAGGCCAACACAGAATGTATTTAGAGAATAATAAAACAAAACAAATGTTTCTAAAATATTAAATGTAAAGAAAATTAAATTAATGATTGTGTAATGATATTTTGTTATATTAATATATCGTGTTACATACGTTTTGATATAATATATTCTAATTACATCATTGTCATGGTATTTTAAAATTCATTTTCAATGAATTTGTCAAATTTGACAATAATGTTATTTTATGATAAATTGTATTTTATAAACTGATTTAAAATTACTAAAAATCATATATGGAAAAAATTAGTTTTAAAATAAAAATAAATAAAAAATATTTTTCATTAATAGACCAAATTATCTTATATAATCAACATATTAACCCCAAAATGAGGAAATGTATGTTTGTGAATTTAAGGTTAATGTAGAGTTTCAGCTTGTTACATGCACATGTGTTAAAATTAATTTCCAACACAAAATGTATTTGTTTTTTTAATTATATATTATATTTTTAGTCATTAGGTATTACTTATCTTATATGTTTCATTTTTGATTGTGTTTAATGTATAAATTACATAGGTTAAAAACACTAGATATTATAATAAAAACCCAACATGGAAAAAATAAGGAAATATAGAAAATAAGGAACATATTGTTTTAAAAACTGTTTAATTTTGTAGTGGAGATATATATTGAGCATACCATATATTAGACACATTAATTATTAGTTATGTAACTTCATTAGGTAATATTGGCCACCAAATCTTGAATTATTTTGAGAATTTACATGAAAGCCACTCTTCCTTTACTATAAAAGGGAACTAAGTCTACACACTTCGTCGAAAATTAAAACACATTTTGATCATATCATAACATCCAAAATCACCAGAAAATACCTCCCTTCAGCCTAGAATCCTTATTATAGTCATAAATGAAAACTAGGATGGATTTAGGTAAATACTCTTGATGATTACAAAATAATAGGTAATGTTCTTCAACAAGCATCATTATTTTTTATCTAA
Source organism: Viscum album (assembly GCA_963277665.1). NCBI lineage: Eukaryota > Viridiplantae > Streptophyta > Magnoliopsida > Santalales > Viscaceae > Viscum > Viscum album. The sequence goes on from OY728164.1 coordinate 783,442,778, forward strand.
CTCCTTATATTATTATTAAAATAGTAGATATATTAAACGCATTATGTTCCAATATTTTGATTTATTTTTAATAATTTCATGACCTAAAACAATATCCAATTCCATTAAATGGGTTACAGAAACATTTTTCAGTTGTACGGCAGATTACTGCCTCACGAAATGATGTCATTCATTCTTCCATTACAACCTTTCACAGTTTGGTATGATGATAAAAATAAAGTATATATGTTATATTTTTTAGATAATTATACGTATTTTTCCATTATATCATATATATATATATATACCTTACCTTTAATTCCTTATGAAATATGATAATATCGCTCATGTGTACGGCAGACTACCGCCTCATGAAGTGATGTGATTCGTCTTCCACTAATACTTAATATGGATGGTGGTAGAGAAAATTTTAATTATTATATATGAATTAATGAGATAATTAAAATATTCATGATATATTTTTTATTCTTGAAAGGAAATGTATAATTTTATTTACTTCCATTTTGCACATGTAATGATAATAAAATCATTCATATATATATAGACTACATCTATCACGGTCCGATGTGACCATCATTTCATAACTGCACAAAATGAATGAAATATATATTTATAATATATGTAATATTTGATATTATTATAATTATTTAATGATTATATATTACTAACCTAGTATTCAATATTTTTATTGGAGAATATAAATGTCACTCAAGCGTACGTATGTCCTACCTTCTCCATGATTATAACATACATCATTTTTCATAACCATCATTCATGATTAGTTTTAAAAGTAAAACAAAAACAAAAATATTACTTTTACTTAAGGATTATTATTATATATATTATGGATGTATATAATATACACAAGATCCAAAACATTCATAATAATTCTCGAATGAGAAAACTAGGTAATTAACACACAAAACACTGAAAATAATGAAATACTATCATCCAATTTGTAATGAGATGAAATAAAAAAATCATATATGATATCATAAATTATAATATAGTTCATGGAGAATTTAATAACTATTTTAAAACCATTTTCTATGATTATAGATCATGTTCACCCAAAATGACATATGATGTAAGGGATTTTTTTAACTCAATTTGTACTCATTTGATTAAACATCTACTTCATTGATTATTTCATGTGAAGATTATGTGTGTGAGGAATTTTGATTATATTTTATTTATTTATATATTTTTAATGTGGATTTTTTGTTGATACACATATTTAATTCATTTATAAATTCATACATCAATGGTATAATCATTTTAAGGGTTTATTTCGCAGCCTCATTCTAATTGGAATTATTTGTTCTAGAATATTAATTGAAAGAAATTAAGTAAGCATTTCACAATAAAATCGTTTAATTTTATTTTCCTTTGATTATTCAATATATTTTTAATTAGTAGTAACATCATTCACTGATTCATATTTACAATGTTTTATAAAACATTTTTATGAAAATCCAACCTTGCTTCCCTCTTCAGTCAGAAATTTGTTTTCTCTGAAATCCATGTTATCTAAAAATTATTTCAATGAATAAGGAACAAAACTACCAAACCAAAACATACATTAAAAATGAATCTATTATCACCTAAAATTGTGATTTTATTAAATAATTTTCACAAGACCAGGGATAAATGGTTATATATATATTATAAGGGTTATGATACGTTTTATTATTATAATTTAATAGATTTATAATAATTCTATATTTATTTTAAATGATTATAAATCACATATAAAGGATATCAGAACTATGGTAAGGGTTTATTTCATAATCTCTTCGTTATTTGAGATTGATTATAATTAATTTTACACTATGGTAATTATTATATTTATATATATATATCATAAACATAGTCTATTTTTCATCCAATGGTTCATTGTTTCAATTAGAATTGTTTCTTTTAATTTATTATCTTTATTTAATCCTGATACTGAAATACTAATTTTATGTTTGACCGATATTTCTTTTTTGATGAACATGGAATCTTTTTCTTCCATGTCTATATTATACATAAAATTATTAAATGATTTATTTTCATATTTTACAATAATTTATTAATTCATATTTACACATGTTTTTATTGTTATAATATTCTATAAATGGAATTACCCTGTTATTTTCTAAATTAGGAACATATGACTTTGTTCAGAAAATGAAGAATAAATATTCCTTTTAACATACATAACATGAATGAAATTCCCCACCAACATGACCACAAAATCCTTTGAATATTCCATTACATGTTTCAAGGGTTTCTTTAGAAGAATTTATTTTTGTTAATATTGTCAAAACTTTTGGATTATAAAAAATTTATTTCACAGTGAAATGGGTACTTTCCTCAAGAACTTTTCTAGTGATCTTTTTAAAGTATTTTAATTTATATCAGAATCTATTATTGAATATTATTTTTAATCAATAATATAATATAATGATACCATCTAGATTATTTATTTGGGTGGGTTATGATCATTTTGATGAGGGAATGTGTGAACATTATATATGATATTTCTTCCACTACAGATAACTAATTATTGTTAAGGCATAATTATTAAGATCTATTTTTTATTGCTATGAAAAATTCATTAAAAATATGAAGTGATGAGTGTAGTGTAGAATTATGTATCCCCTCGATGGATCATATTGTATCATGAGGAAAATTAGGCTTGGAATTTTGATGAGCCTTAACTATTTTTGTATATACATCATCATGAGACCTGAATGGTATGTTTAAGATATCTAGCATTATGAATGAAATAATTTAAAAATACTTTATTTATGTAAATGTGATTATTTGAATAGTAATAATGCTTAAGGCTAATTTTAATCTCATTTTTTATTTCTAAGACATTATTTGGTCTTTATTTATTCCTTCCAAATTAATCACACCTTATTTATTCCATGATAGCATCCGTTATAGGCATACCCTTACTAAGAATCCAATAACATCTATTTTTTTACCAATAAAAATGTTCACAATAAGTGTATTATGATTGATAGGTATTTATATTTTATATAAAATAATGATGTTCTAAATGAAATTACTATATTTTGTATAATTATTTCAAAAGTATTTGGTAGAATTTAGTATGTGTATTTGTATCCATGAAAAAAACTAATATTAGGTAGATTGGGATATGATTTTTTGTATTTTGAACCAATGTAACAATGTAAACACCAGTTATTGGATTCTAGTGTTAGGTTAATTATATTAATGGTCAAAAAAATATCTTTATATTTTTCAACACAGTACATTCCATCTATGAAATCAAAACATTTTGAAAATGTAATTTTTTTTATTTTCATCACAAATATTCCAAAAAATTAAAATAAATATTTATTTTAGTATATATTCATAGTATAAAATATATATAACAATTTTAAGAATTTTTGTAGTTATTAGTTCATGGACAAGGTACAAGGATCAGAACCATCAAACCAAAACATATATGTGAATCAAAAAAAATTAAAACCAAAAATAGATTTTAATAAAGAATCATTATTAATGGGTTATAAGAATTTATATATAAATAATATATAGTATTAAATGTATTATTATTATTCCGTTATAGATTTAAAATAAATATATGTTTATCATAGTGTATGTTAGATCACATCTAACAAAGTGGAGGTCAAAGGTAAGGTGATTTCTCGTCTAAATTTTACTACATGTTCTCTTTTGTTTAATGTATAAAATACCATATAGATTTATTTTATCATTTATTTACTAAAATCTATGTGATTAATAAATTCATTCTTTATTTTCTTATACAATTCAGGATTGGTATCATCCTCTCACGTTTTGTCTCTCGGCAGCGATTCCCTAGCTTGATGGAGACGGTTACTGCCTTCCCCCATCCGGCCATTAGGAGGGGGATGACTTCATCTGGTTGGATTTGATGCCTCACCAATTCATCCCATTCTCTATCCCTGATTCTTTACCCCTGTTCTTGATGATATAAATTAGCCTAAAGGTTCCCGACTATCATGATGGTGTGACTAAACTTCTATTATCGATCATAGAGTTCGTGAAAGATTTAAGCCTTCTAGATCTGACCCTTGTCCCTCATTTTGGCCACTGAAGAACATATGTTGATGATGTCGACCATTTTATATTTTGATTTGGGGGTTTTAATAGTGTGATATAGTATGTCTCCTCGACAATCACCATATGATGATTTATTTTGGCTCAGAAGAGGATCTTATGTAGGATTGTTCTAATGCTCCATGTAAGTTCCTCAACTACACACTCTTCCTTTTTCATTGGTATTATTATTTTCATATAAAACATGTTAATCCATCTCTTTTGATTTGAATTAGCTTCTCAAAACACACATTTCTATTTGATAACCCCTTAATTATTTTAATGTTATGAAATATGGTAGGTCGTTATCTGTGCTCTTGATAACAGAACTGGATCTATTAGATGTCTGATTAACCTGCAGATATGACCCACCAGTGGAGTTGGTTTAGATCACTGTTAGTGAAGAATTTAGGTGCAACCAATTGGTATTTTCAAATCATGTGTGGACTACTATAATATGTGTAAGCACATGGGGGATTTGGATTCATGTTTCCCATAGTGTGTGAAGGGTTGTATGAATCTGATGATGGGTAAACATGTTTTCATAGATCCGGTGCATGACCATGTTTTTTCGATTTATGCAGAGGGTCATAATTTCATGTGAGGACCCAAGAAGACTTTCATCCCCCCGTCACTAGTGACGAAACTGGTATGTGAGGTGGGGGTGAAGCATCCAAATTATTATGAATTCAGAAGAAGGTTTGTATGAATATGGATAATCCCCAAGTTTCAAAAGTGTTTAGAAGATTTAATCATGATCAAGATGGACCAATTAAATAGGATTTATCAATTTCAGGGGGTACAGAGGGATCATATGTCTTTGTTCCTCATAAATTAGTTAATATTTATTATTATGTAGAGGTCATAAGAGTTGTAAGTGGTGCTTAACTCAAGGATAGAATGTAGGGGACTGACCAAGTTATGGTTAACCAAGCCACACATGTAATGGGTGCATGTTTTTAGGACTCAGTGGGTTCTAATTCTGGAAAGAAATTTAAAAATCAAATGAAAAGACCATATATTCAACTGGTCAACAAATTTGAAGAACTATCTATGAAATTATTCAATATAGATCAACTAGACTCATTTTAGGCACACAGTTTAGGTTTAGTGAGTGATGGGGTCTATGGGAATGAATCTAGTGATGGTGGATCTGATTTTCCTATAGGCGATAGTACAAGCCCAATGAGATATATTAGCTGAAAGGGAATTTTTAAGGGGTGGAGGATTACTCCTTCTGACCACCACTAATGGAGACATGACCAATAAGGAATTTTAACTCATAGTAGTTAAATAGAGATAACATTTGTTAGTAGAATGTAGGTGGTGTTTTTGATCAATCCATGGATTTTTTTTGAGCTTGGAAAATGAAGTGGTTCATCATGTTCTTTCACTCAATGCTACTGGAGAAGAATATGCAAAAATAATGGGGGAGGTCATTGAGGGTGACTCTCAATGAGGGGAAATATTTATAGGTCAACAATAAGGACTTAATTCTTGTTGTGGGATTAAGAATTAGTAAGATTAGTCTTGATAAGTAAATCCTATCTTGGGAAAAGTTGTCCATTTAATTTGATGATTTGATAATGGATGAACAAAACTATCAATATACTAATATCTCTTGTAAATTGTTTACAGAGAATAAAACTGATAGACAACAATTTTTGTTCAAAGGATCTGTTATTACCTTTTGTGGTTTAACTATTGGTTTCCCACATTTTCTATATATGTGTTTGAAATAATAAAAAATTAATTTTCATCCAGTCGTCTGAAATGTTTTTTTGATTCCAAAGTAGCTAAAGTCATATGTTTTTTTTTCAAATCCTAGTAATTTTTTATTATTTTCCATCCACCTCGTTTTCCTCTAACCACTTGTTTCCTAAAATGTTTCACAAATTTTATTTTTCTTCTTAAGTGGTTATTTAAGTTAATATTTTATAAATTAAATTATTTATTGTTTTTTTGAAAGGTATCTTGTATATTTTTCTTATATAATTACTTTTAGAAAAAGTAAGAAAGTTATTTTTTTAATTTGTACTGAATGAATATAATTTCCCTCTATCAAAAAAATTATTATTTAATAAAAACCCATTATAAATTTCATGTGTTTTCAAATAAAATCATATTTCTTGTTATTTTTATAATTTTTTAATGATATTAGAAACAAAATGTATTTGTATCCATAGTTTTATAAAAATCCTAAAAGTGTTTCTTCATATATGTTATACAGGACATTTTATGATATTTTATTATTGAAAATCAAGATTATAAATGTTTTATTTTTCTTATGGTCCTCATACCTTGTTCATGATTATGACTAAACACTAAATATCTATCAAATTCATTCAGTAAAGTGACAGATTTAATAATAATTAAGTTACTTAAAAGGGATATGTTTGAATTATCTAAGTAAAATATTAAATTTTTAATGGTTCATATAAGGTCTCGATAAAGAATATTACTCAAGGAAGATTCATGAAATTTTTTTTATTTCAAAAAATATTATGGATACCTTTTTATATCACAATTTAAAAAATGATATTAGGTTTTATAAATGTTTTAGAATAGTTAATGGGTAAAAGACATGTTTTTCCATAAATTTGTTTTACAGGTTCTCATGTTTTCTAAGAAACCCTTGTGATTAGGGTGTTAACATCAATAATTATTAATAAATGTTTTTTAAAATACTTTTCCAAATTATGATGATTCTAAATGTTTGAAAAAAAATTGACCATATGTTTTATGGAATTTTTACTATATTAAAAGGGAATATTTTCTTTTAGATAGAGTAGTTTTAAAATGGGATACCAAGTTCCTTTCCTCTTTATATCACTTACATAGATATTTCTGTATCATAACAAGTATTGAAATGTTTTCAATGGGTCATTAAGATGTTTTAAAATAATATTTATATCAATGGTGACACATCATGAAAAAAAAATAGTGTCATAAATGAAACATGATAATAAATTTTTGAATATTTTTCTTGTGGAAAAAATAAGCATTTAGTGGAAATTTTCACTGTGTAATTGTAACAACCAATTATTCTTATCCTTTATTAATGCATTCTTTTTCATCATTTTGGGTGAATTTAAATAAATCTCAATGATAGATTGTTGTTCAGAGGACAATTTACAAATTGTATGGGATGTATGGGTTTTTTAATTAATAGGGTCTCTATATAAATGTTATAACGAATCTTTAGGGTAATCTATAGATACATATTATTCCAAGGTTGGTTTTGGTATTTTTACATTACTGGAATGTTTAATGTATGTGGGGTGATGACATGATATGTAAAAGAATTACATGTTGTGAAATGGTCCCTTGTAAAATACCCTAAATATAGTTCAGGATATGAATTGTTTAAACACTATTTATAGAGTTTACAACATTTAATATAAAAAATATGCTTTTTATATAATTTTTATGTGTTTTATGAATTTCTTACCTATATAGATTACCCAATGCTTAATGGGATCATGCGTTATATAATTATCGTGATTTGTGATTTTAAGTTATTATGATGGTGTTTAACACTTAATTTGATCATGCAGCCACCTAATTTTGACTTAGAGATTTCACTAGTCAATTTCAGTATCTCCACCCCTTATAAATTGTCTGTTTCAAAACCGATCATTGCAGTTGTTATGGTGCACCTCTTTGGGTATGTAGTTCTCCCCATTATTTATTCCTTTAGTCATAGTTACCAGGTTGTATGTGTTTATGGTTCATATTAGTGACCTGATATTGATATATATTGAACCTTTTTAGTAATATGTAATTCTGTTTCATTAAATGGATGATCAAATGGTTTCCAATCACAATTCTCAAAGGAGGATTCATTTCTACCATTTTGAGGTAGGTGTTTCAATACAATGGTCTACATTTATTAATTTTTTATCACTATTATAAATTTCTTTTGGTTTATTCACCATTTTAATGTGATATTTGGTTTCAATTGGTTTATTTAAATGATAAATATTTTTATGCGGTTTTCATTGAAATAATGTTTTTTACACTTAGGATTATATGAAATGCTTAAATTAATGGTATTGATATTGAAATGGTTTTTCAAACTCCTAAGGTAATTTATCATGTCTTTGATAATGTTTCATAAATTTTGGGCATTGTTTTGAAATTTATTTTAATCATCTTATAAATAAGGGATGCTTGGGTGCATTGGGAAATATATATTGGAAACCTTTAGTGTGTGTGGCACCACTAGTGGCCATTTGGTTGATATCAACAGTCAATAGATGGACATGATATCAGTAGGATCTATATTTTGGATTTTTGTTGGATTATTTTATGTATTTTATTTATTTTCCCATAGTATAGATCCAAAATTATAGTTTTCTTAGTCATGTATAGATTTTTATTGCATGATGGTTTTTATCAAGGAATGTTTCTCACATGTTTTTATATGAGGTTGTATCACATGGAAAAACATAATGGTATTCCATGGATATTTTTTTAATTTCATTCCTTAGGATTGAGGTATATTCTTCCCTAATTTATCTCTTATTCTTTTAATTTTAATTTTTTTTTCATAAAATGAATGGATTTTCTAAAAATAAAATGGAATATGATTTTCAAATGAATTAGATTGCTAAAAATTAATTGTAAAACATTTTTTTAAAAATATAGTGTTGTTGCTTAAATGATATTTGACCTTATATAGACTCTACAATGGTATTTTATTGTTTATTCTCCTCACACCCTACCTATTCCTTTTTTCCATGTTAAATTATTTATTATAGGATACCGGTAAAGGGAATGTAATCTTGTGTCATGTTTACTTCTCCTTTCAATATTTCTTTCATAATGGTATGGGTTGTAGATGAATGTTGGGCACATGGAGAGTAGTCATAAATTCAATTTTGGCCTATGTTTTTAAAGGATTATATGGTTTTTATTGTCTTTATATATTTCCTCTTTATACTCTAATTTTATTTTGTGTTTTGTTTATATCCAAGTCTTCCTTCTTTTATCATTGTTTTACCTTACGATGGGATGGCAGAATCAGGTGTATAGATTGGTTGATCGGGGATAGTCTATTATAATTTGGTATCAATGTATATTAATTAGCCTAATGTGTGTTACCAATTCCTAATTTATATTTCATATAACGGGTTGATAGGAGATTGGACTATCATCGTTCATGTAGAATGTGTAAGAGGGTTCCTCTCCAGCTCACTTCCTTGTCGAACTCGAGTTACTAGGTGGTTATGAAATATTTACGAGGTTTGTGACTTAGTGTTTATGGTAATGTGAATAAATAATATTGCATGTTTATTTATATTTACATATTTCATTAAAAAGATTTTTATTTTTATCATTGGTAAATAATATTTCTTAAAATTCATACTGTTTAAAATCATTTTTATAGATATCTTATGTTGGTCCATTGATTTCAGAATGTTCTTGGGAAAGATTGTTTTTTTCTTCGGATAATTAGACAATTACTTCCAGAATATCTCTTCCAAATTCATTAGGGGAATAAATCAGATAGGATATGTTGGTGAATACTCCACTGGGCCCTTCTTTGGTATAAGTAGTAATTATCACCATTCAGACTCTAGGTCAAGTGGGTGTTTGGAACCCATTATGTGTGGTGTATCCTGGCTCTAAGTTCACAAAGATGTATCAATCCATATTTCCTGGTGAAGATAATTGATATAATATATGAAGTTTCATAGGAATATTTAGAGGATGTTCCCTTTCATTATGATTCCAAAAAACTCTATGGTGGGTTATTCCATGTATGTGCATATGGGACTAGGATGAGATGATGGGATCTATTATGCATGTTATGTTTCATTAGAATAAATCATGGTATCTTTTCAAGAAAATATTTAATCAATAAAATAAGACTCATGCGTTATGTGTGGAAAATAACATGGAGTTTCTGACCAAGGAGTTAGGAGAGGCTACCATTCTGGAGTATTCCACCCATTTTTTTTAGATGGTGCTTCTGGCACCGAAGCATGTCACTAATGAGTTCATAGGGAATTTTGGTTTATGTTGGGACTGATTTGTGACATTAGGTCAATATTTATTCTCATGTGAATTCAACCATTGTGGAGATAGTTAACAAAGATTCATTGGATTATGTAGACCCGGATGGGAAGGCAGTTTTGGGTGTTGCATTAATTGGTGTAATTGTTATCCAGGTTGTATCTTTTGGCTATAAGAGAAATTGAAAAGGTATCATTATTTCACAAGAACTAGTTTTAGGGGCTTCTATTGAAAAAAAAATCATATTCATTTCTATCAATGTAGGTGGTGAAGAAAAATTGTACTGAGGTTCCCAGTATTTTTCATCACTGTGGATGATCTATCCATATGAAATATTTTTTTGATAGGATATCCCAAGTAAGTGAGGGGGGATCCACATTCCCCAAGGGTTCATAGGTTTTATAAAATGCTCCAAGGTTGGTGGGTCTTATCCAAAGTATAATGGGGTTGTTCATGTGGCTGTGAAATCTCTGAGATGATCTAAGACCGGACATCTTTAGGTAATGCAGTATTCACTAATGAAGTCTCAACTAGGTATTTCAATAGTTAGAGTGAAATTTTTTATATATTTATTTATGGTGAATGATATTTTTGATATATCTTCTCATCATTTTTTGAAATTTTCCATGATGGTAGATTTTATGTTCTTGTATGGAGAGATTATTCAATTATTCTTGGATATTTCCACTAATTTTGGAAAAAGGATTGAAAAATGTTTTATGTTCCCAACATATTAGGTGATGATATATGAATTCGAGGAGGTACGATACATTTTAGTTCTGGATTTAAAAATAATTTTTGATGTAGTTGCTCAAGAGGGTTTGTTTTTTTTGTGATGGTTTAATCACATGCTAGCAGTAAGAGATGTTTCTTGATACAATTTACCCTTTTTTATCTTGTCAACTTCCTGTAGTGGTGTGGGTACCCAATGATCATTATGGATGATTTTTTTTTGTTTTCTTATATATTGAAAGGATGTGATTGCAATGGACCTGCTGCCTTGATTGATTCCCATTTTTATTCCAAATTATCATATGGGCTTCACATGTCCTCTTTTCTAAGAAGTGAGATATGATCCTCATAATTTTTATTGACTATTATAAGATGAATCAAGTTGAACTTTAAGAAAAAATATCATTTTCAAAGGATTAAAGAATTTTTTAAAATCTTATCGGGGCCTGTAGACTTCCAATGACTGACCTTTGATCATCATACCACCAGTAGAGAGTTTAAGAAGATAATATACCTAAGAAATTGTTCAGGAGATATTATAGAAATTTTAAATTTTTGGGTTTTCCATTCAATCTGACTAAATCTCATGAAGTGTTCAAAGAATTGATAAACTGAATATTTCATCAGTTGTTAAACTATTTTTATCTAATGAATATTTGATTATATATTGATTTAATCCAATTCATTGGATGTTCACATATAATAATTTCATTTCATTATTGGATCTTTATAGGATCATATTCTATTTTTTATGTGATACAAATTTTAGTTTTGGATTCAAGAGGTTCAATTTGTAAAGAATGTGATATTTTACAGGGGTATCTCCATGGATTCTAGGAATATAATAGATTTTTTTCCTTAGAGGTTCCAAAAAATTCCTTTCAAACCCAAATCTTCTAGGGGTTACCTTCTTACAAGATTCGTCTTTCTCAAGATTTCTCTTATATTTCATATTTGATGGAAGAACTGAACCATAATGGTGTGAAGATATAAAATAATTATAATTGTCATATATATCTTTTTTGAAGATGATGGTGAGGAAGAATTTAGAAGAAGTTCAAACTCTTCCAGAACCATCTTTTAGTTCTGATTTCTTTTTTGATACTTATGGCATAGGTTTAGGATTTGTCTTGATTCATGGGAAATTAGTGGTGTCATATGAATCACACTAGTTATACCATCATGAGAAGAACTACCCTACCCATAATATTTATTTGGTAACAATTCTGCACGCAATCCAAATGTGGTGTTACTATTTCATTGTTATGTGATTTACTATGTATTATGATCTTAAGTGGCTAAAATATATTTTTACTCAGAAAGATATGAACATGAAGTATATATTCTCGTGGGGTACCTTCATTCTTATTATTTTGATGTTAAATACAATACTGGAAACATAAATGTGGTTTACAATGAGTTGAGTAGAAAATTATCGACCCAAGATATGATGGAATCATGTGAGGTGTGGTCTATATTGTGTTTTTTTTATGAGATGAGCGTGGGATTATATGATTTTTCTAGATATATGTTCTGGGATTCGATGAATGTTGACCCATTATTGGAAGAAAGATTTAAACTCTATCACAAGATTGATATTGTGTGGCAATCTTGGGTAAAGCCTTTCTGTTGGGGAGACATCAGGTAACCATTCTCAATATCCAAATGTTGCATTGGTTTGTCATGGTAGGTAGGTTGTTATAGTTTCCCGGAGGTAGGAGCTAATTGATAGTGGAATATTTCTTGTTAGTTTGTTCTCACTAGGGATACTACGATTTTAAACGAACTGATATACTAGTATTGGTGGCTAGGGATGAGGCGGTATATTACAGATTTTTAATCACAGTGTCTTACTTAAAAAATAACTAAGGAAGAACACCAAAGACCAACATGTGTCTTATAACCCTTACACCTTTCTATATGTATGTGGGATGATATTTCCATGGATTTTACCATTTTCTTCCACATAATCTAAGTGTGAAGGCATTGATTTAGGTGATCATTGGGCAACTCATAAAATTGGTGAATTTCCTCCATATCATGTACATAGTGGTAGTTGAATAGCATGGTGTTTGAATGTAAATGAGATTGTGAGGATTCATAGGGTTTCCTCGGTAGTTGTTATGATAGGGACATGAGTCTCACATCCATGTAATGGAACGTTTTTTAGGTGGTGATTGGTTCCCTTGTGAAATTGAGCATGTCTGATCATCTTTAGATAGATATACATAGATAAATGCATATCCAGTTTCTTTTAGATATGCCCTAATCTTGTGTGCTTTATATTTGTGGTTATTGGGAAAATCATTTACCTTTGGTCAATGTTTTCCTAAAAAAAGTTACCAACATTTGACAGAGATGGTGCTCTTCAAGACATTATATGGGTATCCATGTATATATTCCTGGTCATGGGAATAGTGGGGAGAGAGGTCCTTGGTTTTGTCAAGTCTTATTAAGGAGATTACATAGATGTTTAATTTGATATTTGAGAGATTTTTCATGGAATATAGTCATCAAAAATTGTATTTGGACTGTCCTCATCGACTACTATAGATTGAGGTTGGTGACCAAGATTTCCATAGTGTCTCACATTATTTTGGTGGGAATGATATATTATCCCCAATGTTTTTAGGCCACTTTGAGAAATTTGTAATACTAGTAAATATGGCTTATGAGTTGTATATTACATCTAGTTTGACTTTTATCCATTATGTGTTTCATGTTTCCTATATAGGGAGGTATATACCTGATCTGTCCCATGTGATTTGATGTGATAATGATGGTATGAAGGCTGATACCATAATAGTTGACTATCCAGTTAAGATTAAGTATATTTCAGAGAAATAACTTCATTCTAAAATGATTCCTCTTGTCCTGATTCTATTAAATTTCAAATGGTAAATCCATGATACATGAGAGAGGTAATTTTTGATGAGGTAGCAATTGAAATTTATTTTTGAAAGTCCAAGTAAATAAGATTTTTCTATGGAAATAAAATCTTTATATTGGAGATATTGTAACACCCATATATTATTTTATGGTACTCCCTTATTCATTCTTTCTTCCATCTTGTTTTTGGGGTGTTTGTGGCTTTCTAGGGATAAAGATCGTTGTTGTGGGGGAAACAATTCAGGAATTTATTTTTCTGAAAAATAAATTTTAGGTATAAATGTGATAATGTCATTAAAAGGTTCTCCCCAGTTAAAAAAATTTGATGGTGGTTTTCTAATTTTTCGACAAAAGTATTGTGTTTTCTATCTGTAGAGACATTAAACATTGTGTATAGGTATTATATTACATGTAATTATCATGGGAAAAATTCCATTTCACTTGTTTAGAATGAGAAATTTTTACATAATGTTAAAAGGGTTCTCATTGTGTTATGTGAAAAATACATTTTAAAAAAGAGATATTCATTTTCTATGTTTTATGATATCATGGATTACATGATGTGTAATGGGATTGCACATGATATATTTCTCTTAAGTTATAATTTTTAGGATGTTGTGACGATATTTTAATCTTTATTTTACTACTGATAATCCCTCTATCAACCAATAGCTATCCATATGTAATATTATAGATATTAACCCCCTTAAGATCATTTGTTTGGAAAATCGATCTCCATGGTATTTTTAGTTCACCTACCGAGGTACATAATCACATAGGTTATTTGTTATTTTGTCCATGCATATTATATTGGCCACATTTATGGTCTGTACTCAGATATGGAAGGTGCTTTATATCAGTCCAAAGTAGTTTCCTTCAATGCCTTTTCATTTGAAGACTGGTCTCTTGGTTTCATGTCATCATTATTGAAAAAATGTGGGTTTATATAGTTTTAAGGTATGTTTTTCTATACAATGGGTTGATTCGATGAATTTCATATCATTATTTTGAAAATATGTTTTTTTTCATTTTATTGGAGTGATTTGTGGTTTCATGTTAAATATTGGGACGATAAATTTTTTAAAATGTGTTTCAATGTAAACATGTTTTTTCGCAATGAGAGTTGGATTAAATACTTGATTGGTGGCTTTGATTTGGTAATGGTTTTTAAAACACCAAAGAAGAATTATCATGGATTTGAAAATTATTTATAAATTTTGACAATGGTTTAGATATTTATTTTTCACAATAATGGATATTAGGGAACCTTGAGATTGTAAAGAAATAGACATATGAAACTATAGTGTGTGCGGAAGCCCAAGTGGTTGTTTTGTTGATATTAATAGACTGTGGTAGGACTCGATATTAGTTGGATCCAATGATTAGTTTTTTTAGAATTCTACTCTTTATTTTATGATTTTTCTCATATGATAGAGTCCAATTGAATTTATTCTGGGTAATTCATAGAATTTTTTCACATGATAGTTTTTGTCATGGATTAATATTCAGATCATTTTTTATAATGTTGTTTCACAAGGCTTCACATGATGTTATTTCATGGATATGTGTTTACATACATACATTATGATTCATGTATATGTTTTACATATTTATCACTTCTACATTTCATATTTCTATTTTGAAGATATGAACAGATTTAATGAATACCAATGGGAAAATGATTTAAAATTTAATTTAATTTATGAAAATCCTTTATAAAGCATCTCTATTTTAAAATACATAACATTTTTTTTGATTTTGGACCCTTCATAAACTCAATAGTTGTATGATACTTGTATTTAATTTCTCACACCCAACATTTTCATATTGGAGGTTGTAGATGATTTATTACATGATATAGGTAAAAGAATGGAATCTTGTAGCATGTTAGCTTCTCCTTTATTATATTCCTTTATAGAATGGTGGTTTGGAGGTGATTTTTGGTTACATGGAGACTAGTAATATTTAATGGTTTAGCCTATGTTCGTATTGGATTGTTTGATTATTATTGTATCTCTTTCATTCATATTTGTATTCTGGTTATATGTATTGTTTTTGTTATATTCATGACTTGTTTTGATTATATTTGTTTCACCTCACTATGTGATGATAGACTCAGATGTCTGGTTTGGATGACCTGGGTTATCCAATTACAATAATATATGTGTTTGATATGTAAGAGTTAATACTAGTTATCAAACAATATAAGCCTAAAATATCATATGAATATAATAAATTTGAAACCATACAATTAACCTCATATTTATGGGTTCTTAATGGAGGATAATGTTATATAGATATTCTAAATAAGGAATTATAAATCCTTTATTTTGAAACAACACATATAAATGACATAATTAAGAAAAATTAGTACTTATTTATTCATGATGTTTTTCAATTTTTTTATCTGAACCACTATTTTTATATATCATTATCTTATTTCTTGATATTATATAAACATCTATACAAATGATAAAATCATTATTATTATATAACACTTTATTTTTACACCTTTATTAGTGTAGTATCTTCATATTTTGGATAGTTCAACTACCTAAATGATTGATTATATACTATTTAAATTCTTTTAAACAAGATAGATTTTAATGAAATTTAAAATATTAATATATGGTATTAAAGAGTATTTATTTCTTGAATATGGTTCTAGAATGGATACACCAAAATGAATGGTCAATATAATGTACATTTTCATTACTGGTAACATACATGAAACATGCTTATCATGGGTTTCATTATCAGGAACAATAATATGCCTTAGACTATATGAAACTGGGAATAAATTTATCATTTTGGAATTTTGATTCTAATACCTTGAATAATCTTGTACAGATTACTTTGTTATCAATCATTCTGAATCAAAACACTCAAAATTACATGAATTTGGTAATGAAAATAAATATTAACTAACTAATATATTTTAAAAATTATTTTAATTGAACAATATAAAAGTCTATATATATGAATATAGTTATAAAATAAGTGATTAATATGTTTATATTTATTAAAAAGAGATTAAAGATCCTTAATATAAGTCAGTTGTAAATGTAAGGGTTTCTCATTTAAATTTTATATTTAGTGAGATATGTTCAAAGGTCATCACCTATATTTTTTTGTGGGGTACATATTTCTCCATGATTTTTTTAATCAAAAATTTCATTTAATTCATGGTATTTATAAATAAAAATATAGTTATCTCTTTCATTCAGTTTTGATTCAAATATTATTAATCCCAAAAGTATTTAAATCCAATCTCAAATAGAAATAAATATGGTCAGTAAAAACCTACGTAATTTTAGAATAAATCAATTTCAATTAATATAAATAACCGTTAATTATATATTATAAAGTGATGTTAATAAGAAAAAAGTTAAATTAAAAAAGAAATTGTTATAGAAAATATTTTCATAAAAGTTTTTATTTAATATTTTAATTTTAAAATTATATATTTCTAAACTCAAAAAAATTAATCCTATTTTTGAATTCAACATCTCATAATTATATTATTATTAATTTTTGATCCTTTTCTAAAAAATATAGATTTTAATGAAAATTTTTATTTTATTATTAAATATTGTATTTTTTTCTTGAGTATTTACAGATTCAAAATATATTTTGAGTTGGTTTTTAGTGTTATTTTTTCTTTGGATTTTAAAATACTACAATTTTATTAAATAAATTTTATAGAATAATTTAGTAGGAAACCGTTTTGACATTAAAATAGTGTATTTATAAAAAAAAATTCATCCCATTCATCCTGTATTATTTTATATTAAATATTGGAACTTCTATGAACATAATATTAAAAATGTATTCCATATTTGGAATCAATGGATCTAATATTTTTCAACATATTTTTATTTCTGAACGATATGATGAGAAACCTTAGTTATTATTGTTATTATGGAAAAGGATATATCTGTTAATTAAAATAAAAAAAAATTATATGATTTATAAAATGGACTTATAACATTTCCAGAGTTTATTAGATCATTCCATTTAATACATAATAATATATTATTTGTTTATATGTCTATTTTTCCAATTGGGTGAGGCTATATGATTTTCAATATTTTTTTTTAATTTTTTTAAAAATTACACTCTTTTTTTAATAACAATTATTATTATAGAATATGGTTATGAAATTTATATTTATGGTTAAAAATAATATTTTGGAAGATAAATGATTTATATTCCTAATCGTAATTTATTTTTGGTTTTTAGAAAATACATAATTAACCTACATAATTACAAAATATTGATGTGGTAGTTATTCTATTAATCGTAAAATAATGTAAAAGTAGTAGAAAAATTTTAAAATTAATATAATTTAATAAAATTAAATTGAATCATGAATTTTATATAATAAAATTACATGTTAGGGATATAATAAAATTTCTTTTCTTAATTTTACTTTTTTTATTGATGTTATTAACATCAATGTAATGGATTGTTTTAAAATTTTACATTAATGATATATTATAATAAATAATATTTATTAAATTTTATGAAATTTAGAAAAAAAATATATTTGTAAATTGATTATAAAAAGTTTTATATTATCAAACATGGTCCATTTTCAATTTTCTTGTCTACTTATAGCCACTTTATAGACCCTCAAATAGTAAAAATTCATGTTGTCAAGGTAAGTGTGGGATCAGTTAATGAGGGGTTAAAAAAACCAATGGTAAAAATCTAATAAAAAATTTAGTTTTTATTCTATGAGATAATGTAGATACATTATCTTCTTACATTGGAAAGAAATTATTTTAGAGTGGTTTTGAATTGATAATTAATTTATGTTTTGAGAAATTCCACGAGTTCATATCCCTCTCTTATAAAAGAGAATCCATTTTTCACTTTAAATAATAATAAAAAGTCATTTGGTTCATAAAATATCTTCATAAATATATTCCCAATAGTATTACCTAGGTTATAGAGGCCTTATTTATGGTATAATACTAACCATTATGGTCTTCATGTGTTAAGAAAAGGAGGTTGTCCAAATAGGGGGTATCATTTTTAATCCGTAATTTCTATTTAATTTCATCCTCCTCGTCATTAAAATACTCCTTACATATGATTATATAATAAAACCTTTATATTAAATATACCAGGGTGTTTTTATGATAATTGAACAACCTAAATCCAACTCCACTTCCATCAAATGGGAAAAGAAGCCATAATAATTTTGTACGACACACAACAACCTCACAAACCGATAATAGTTGTTTCCCACAATAACAAAACACGGTAGGATTATAGCAATGAAATTAATTATTATTTATTATATTTATGAAATATTTATCATTATGAAAATATAATATGTCATTTACCATCATACATTTCTATTCACATAAAAATGAGAATGTTGTGCTTTTTTTTGGACTTACACATCTACGAATCGATGTGATTCTTTTTTCATCACAAATTCACATGAATAATGTATATATGTATAATTAAACATCTATTATGATATTTATTATATTATGATATATCTGTAATGATAAAATAATAATTACATTACTTCCATAAATATCACTGAAAAATGGACACATTACTCGTGTGTACGTACAGCCTACCATCTATATGATTGTAAAGTAGGTCATTCATCATAACCACATTTAATAATTTGAGTTAAGAGTATATCTAAAAAACAAAAAATATAATTATTTCATGATTATTATTTTTGACAGGATGTAATAATGCCCTCTTTGACCATAGTCAACCTACCAAGGTCATTTCTGACATATGAGCGGAATATCATCAAAATTACATACCTTAATTTAATTGATTATTTAATGGTATATAACAAGTTATGAAATTAAATATATTAATATTTAACAATAAACAATTCTTATAAATGTAAAAATTTGTATATTATTATTATTCAGGTAGATAAGGAACATACATGATGGGTCTCACTCGAGGTAAAGAAATTATTTTGAAAACCCATATTTATTGATTCCATTAAAAATATATATTTATTCCAAATCCATATTTTCATAGTTATGGATATTATAATATAAACATAAAATATTTATAAAATTATATTTCATGAATGTTTAAATTTTCAATCAATTGATTTCAAAAAGAGTTTTTTTATGGAATGTTTGAAATTATTTTGGGAAATAAAAAAAGGAATATTCTATTTTAACTTATACAGTGACAAAAATAACTACTACAATCGTAATCATTATTTGATGATTATATTCCTATAATAGAAATAATTTTTTAATCATGAAATGTTATATTTCCCATTTTTTTATTGAAAGAAGATTTTTAAGAAGAACGTGTATTTTGATATCTAAAATGATTTCCACAGTAGTTTAAAAGGGGTTTTATTCATTATATAGTCATTAGAAATTTTTTAAAAGGGATTATCCATATTATATTTTAAGGGTGATGCTGGTATACCATATATGATGGTTGTCAAAATATTTTACTCATAGGCATTGGGTAAAAATTATGTTCTTAAGATATTTATATTTGATGTTATTCATGTGGTTATTCTAATTGTAACAGTTCAGGTAATGGTATTATAATGGTTTTAAGATAATGATGTCCCAAAGAACCAGTATGTCTTTTCTATACTTACCAATTAGTTTTCATGGAAATCATTTGATTTCAAAAGGTAGAATAATGATAATTGTTAAGGAAATAAGGTAATCATTTTGATAAAAAAATTATGTTTTTAAATTATTCATCATAGGTTTTCATGTTTTCTATTGGACTAATAGATATTTTCTTCTTATGTAAATTACCATGATTTCATTAATATAAAATTCTTTAAACTGTATTTCATAGGGTTTAAATTTTGGTAAGTGAATGTAAGAAATCAACATCCAAGTTTGGGAAGGTTTATCAAGAAAACAAATAATGATATAATTTAAAAAAAATTAAATTTGGGGAAAATAAATATTTATTAGAATTGTCCAATTTTTATGTATATATGGGTTTGTAATGGAAGAGTATTGACATTACACTCTAATGTTCCAAATCAGAATGATCTTTAAGAATGTAAGAAAGTGACTTCTAGTTTAATGTCACTATAATATTTAATGTTTATGGAAGGTTCCTTGTATATAGACTCAGGGAAATGTATAGATAACATACGGGGTTAGGATAATGATTATATAATACCCTTTAAATGTATTACCTAATGGTTATGTTGAAATGATATAAAATTTGACTTTTTCCAATGTGCTTTGACTAAATAATTTTTGTTCAGAATTGTTTTACACAATGGAAATAGGGTGGCTATTGTAGGATGGAACCAATATAAAGATATCCTCCAAAATAATCAACCTAGAATGGAAAAAATCATAAAAGAGATTCTTTTTTGTCATGATGGATATATTAAAACATGCAATAATAGTGGTGGAATCTATGATATAGTGTAATGGGATAAACCATAGAAGAAATTATTGATGGTAGATAATTTTATAAGAAAACACCCTCTAGAATTCAATTGATATTAAATCCCAATGATAGATGAAGGATAGATCAATTCCAAATAGAAATAATTTGACATCATGGTGTTTTCAGAGCATCATTGTGTGGACAATTCCATTTATCTTTTTTAAGGTGAAGTTGGTCAATGATGGTATTAGTTAGGAATATGAAATAGATATATGATCTTGATTCCATGGAATTGGAGTCATATAATAATCTCACCCATGAGAAAATTTCTCTAATGTTGTGCAAGTCAGGATGGAGAAAAATTCCTAGAATTGGGGAAACAAAGGAGTAACGTCCAAACCTGACTCAGCTCTAAGACGGTGGTCGAAGAGGTGGGTTACATTAACTCAAACGCATCTCCCTGATTGCTAGAGGCTACCGACTTACAGCGAGAGCATTTTGGTGTCTGAAGATGAGACTATTCATTAATTGGTAATACTTATTATCATATAATAAGTGAACAAAAAATAATAATAAATAGAAGAGGAATATAAATTAATAAACTACAGTAGAAGAAATAAGGATAATCCAAATGAATGAGAAACATGTTTAGAAGCTCAAAAAAAATGTCATGCCATGGTGTCTTTCTAAACTAAAAACATGGAAAATAGAAACCAAAGAATATTATCCACTAAAAAAGAAAAGACAAAAAGTGTGACAACTACATCATGAGAAAGGGTTGGTCCTCTGCCCCAGTCTCTATCATAAGCAGCAAGAAACAATCAAGCATCGGAAGAATCATGCTTCCCTTTGTCAATACCTACAAACATATAATCTACTCAGGTGTCAACGACACCCGAGATAGTTGTGATATAAAATCCCAGTAGGCCGAAACCCCCATTGTCTAAACATTTCCATTTCATGCAATAATAAAATGCAGTGTGCCACTATATAACAATTGTAGATTATTTAATATGTGCAATGAAATAATTAACTCAGCCAGGGTTCCCAAAGGGACTCATCTCTAATCACAGACTTCGGGCTATGTCAGATTTCTGAAAGAAGTACTTGTAAGAAGAATACACATATTCATATATATGAATCTTGGAAGAGTATGGTAAAACAAAGAAGAGGCATACCCCCATGCGTGTGCTTTATCTTCGACTCTAAATCATGTGTCAACCAGGTGTGCTTCAACACACTAGAAAATATCTCAAATCTCATGGGATTAATAGAAAAATTAATATAAAAATTTAGTGCAACATTATTATGGTTCATGTTGAGAGTTAGAGTCTGAGCCCTTCCTGAAGATATCTCAAAAGAATATCCTTCAATTATCAAATATCACTGAGCCCATCCAAGGAAATCTTTAGAAAGACCAAGTATCACTCGAGGCATGGATTTACCCTGAGTCGGTTCTGATCTCGTAAAAAGGGGTCTAGTGTCATCTAAGGTGGGATTAGCCACATTTCCAATAACTCCATCATGATGGATCATTTTGGAACCCGTGTCACTCATAATTATTAAAATTTCCATGGAAGTCTTAGTACAGCAAATACAACGACACCGCCCACCGACACGTAGTGGAAACAGTCAATAAAGGAGGGTCTAAGAGTGGCCCTTAATACGGCAACCAACTTTTTTCCCCTACCATAAATTAAAATATGGTTTTCACAACAGCATAAATGAAATAATTATTAGATGAAATTACATCTTGAAAACTAAACAGATACACTTGTGCATCAGAAGGTACCAATTAAATATTGCAACATTGGAGTCTTAACAAGGAAACATACCGTATCAAAATGAATATATAAACACACTTTATAATAAATAAAAAATTCATCACAAACAAGTACGAAAGATCCAATAACTCAAGGTTCATAATTATTCTAAAATAATTATATAAATTAAACGCTACAAAAATAGGTTCTGCAACACATGCTGTTAAATTATTTAAATATCTCGGCTAATAGAAAAATAAAATGACCATGTAGTCACATCCAAAGGGTTCTCCAACCACATTGTAAAAAATTAAAAAAACATTATTTATGAAGAATATGGCTGCATCGATTTGGCGGAACAATTAAATTAAAAAGATTGGGAGAATTTTCACAACATCAGTAGGCCCCGATGAACAACACAATCCTGTGTTTTTATTAATCTCAATTAAATAGAGTAAAATAGAGTATACACCCTTCTTTATGGTCATAGATGATCCCATGATCCGCATTAGGAATTAATTTGACCTAAAACAGACGAAAAAAGTTGATTTTAGAAAAACCTCAAAATAGGGTAAAATCCTTCTACGTTGAACTGCACAAAGGATTTGGAATGAGATTGCACGATTCCTAGTGCATGGGATAATCCATACTAAGGGGTTCACAATGCACCTAACAGTGAATAAACAGACAATTAATAGAGGTGTGACGATCTTCCAACGGGAAGAGAAGGTGGAGCACACCACATAGGGAGAGGGGGTGTGCCACACACAGGAGAGGGGGAGAGGAAGAGAGGAGAAAATAAATAATAATAATGGAATGAAAATAAATGGGAAAAATAAAAAGGAGATAAATAAATAAAATAATAAAAATACAATGGTGGAAGAACTGAATAAAATAATTAAAATATGATTACCTCATTTTAATTATTTTATATTTTTATCCAGCCGAATCTATTTTATTATATATTTTTTTCATTTTTAAATTCGTTAATTTCATTAATCCTTTTTAATTATTTTTAACCTGAATGATGTACTATGGTGCGATGTAATATTTTACATAAAGCTTGAAAAATCATTTAAATATTTTTAATAGTTGTCTGGGACCCGCAACAGGGTGCCCAGGCGCGAGGCCTGGGTCGATTTAATGATTTGGATTAAAACATAAAATTCCACAACATAGTTTAAGTCAACATGTTTAATTCATTTATTTCTGTAATTAATAATTTTTTATCTAACTAAATAATAAATATCAACCCATGTATATACATGTTATATATATACACACAAATCTACATATTCATATATATACACCCACACATGTATATATAACTATATATATATATATTAAATCCCATATATATATACCTCGTATATATATATATATATACATAGATTGTTTTGTCCCAATATAATAATAATAACAATTATTAAAATAATAATATTTATTTATTTCAACTTATTAATGACACCATTAATTTTTATTGACAACAACCATTAATAAAAAAGATAACGATTATTAAATAAATATTGATTATGCATTTGTATTTATTAGAAAAAAATTAATAATATCATATTTACATTACCCGGTAATTATTTACATAACGGAAAATTTATTAATTATAAAGTGTATTTTCATTTTTTGTCTTCAACGTAAATAATAATATTATTAATAAAATTATTATTATTATTTCTAAAAGCCAACAAAAATATTTATAATCCAAATAAATAACCGTCGGGAGCGATATGACAGAACATCAGACGCTCACAATGGTTATACCATGCCCAGGGTAAACCCCACGTCTCAGAACTATTGATAGTCTCAGATTTCTCATTTGACACACCATTTGTGGGAAAATAATTATTTATTATATAAAAATATAATAATTAATTAATTAAAAATAAATATGTAATTATCATGTTCAAGGGTGACGAACACCCAATACAAATCAAGGTTATGCCTTATATAGGATAAACCAAACGTTTCGGACCTAACGGTTGTCTAAAATTTCTCGTACGACACATCGTTTGAGTGTTATTTCAATTTTTTAAAAGAAAAAAACACACGTATAAATAAAATAAATTTAGTATTTTTATCCAATAAATGTCACATTATTGACTATTGGAAAAAATGTTATGATGCTTGGTTTTTAAAAACCGGCCTGCCCAGTTAACGAAAAAAGTTTAATTTCCTTCACATTTCATCTGAATCAACACACAGAACGTTGCAACCTTCCCACCTTAGAACTTCTCATACTTGAGAAGCCGTTGGAAAAAATGTAACCTTCACCAAATCTATATGGACATGTAGTCTAATAAAAATGGTCACATTGTTCCTCTCATCACCCAACAAACATTCAAGCATTGGTTAGGGAAACAGAATTAAAGCCATTATGATCTGATCCAACTCATTCTCCTATTGAAACACTGAGACGGTACCTATCCAAACACGTTCATCTAGAGAGACGACAATGTCATTATCTCATTAACTTCTTACCCATGTTTACTTCCCAACTTAGCTTTTAATGTTAGAATATGGAAAATTCTAAGTCACAACACCTTCCACAGATGGAATTTTGTACAAGACATGCCCTTAAGCACTCTAGCAACGTTCCCCACTTAATTTCCAAAACATATAAAATGGTCGATTCCTCATCACCCATAAATCCCAAGTCGAGCCAGATATATATGAAACACCCTGGTCTACACAAACTGCACATGTCATACCTGACAACGTGACAAAAAAAATATTGCTTCACTAACCGCTTTATAGAACAAAAGAAAGAACTAGTCAAGAAACTCTGGCTGACCATTTAAGAAGATACTTGACTTAGATGGAAGGTATATTATAGACTAAACTATGAATTTTTCTTCAAAATTATCTCACATTTACTGTGAACATGCCCACTAAAGATCATACCTGACCTCCGGTGACATTCTATGATTTATGTCTCATTGTGCCAGATAACTTGTCCAGGGTAACCTCAGATTAGGACGAAATGAGTGAATGGAACTAATGAAAGGTAGTCCATACTCCATGTTTATGAGTGAGATGTTGGTACAAGAACAAGACATCAAAAACAAGATTTTGACTAATCCCAGAGTGGCATCCGCCTAGTGGTCACATTAGATGAAACAACTACTGTACAAGAGTTTTTCCAAATAATTTCTTCATGGAAATCTGAGGTTCACTCAAGACTAAACAAATCCTTGATAATAACAATGCATTAGTGTGAAACACTGAGAGAAAATCCCTAAAGAACTAAAAACATTTCAATCTATAGCATGGAATAAGCCTGATTCTCTCATAGTGCATCAAGGATGATAGCAATTTATGGGACCTGCTCGTCACCTAAGGAAGAGTATAATAAGAGGATTTGGATATTACCAAAAGGAAAACATTTTCAAAATTGGCATGAAATACCAACCAATCAGGATGGTGTGTCAAAACACCTAAGTCCTTGGAAGTTATCCTGAGCAATGGTAAGAACATGATTCCTTTAACACAGAAGATACTACACTTCAAAGATGACCCAAAATGTATTTAACAGTGCAAGACCTTACGATTACACTGAACTCAACCAGTTCGACACAATGTTATGAACTCGATGACAACGTGGGAATGAATGCATATTACCTTGATATGATAAAGAAGAAATAATACTTTTAACTCGATGGATGAATTATTGAATCATCTATCACTATGGAGAATAGTGGGTCTAACAACCTATGATGAAAATGACCATTCCTAAGGCATTCCTACACTGTTGGAAATAATAATTTCATGATGCTCAAGCCCAAAAATAATTTCAAGGGAAACATGACCTCCTCTATGAACAAGGGATTCATTTAAAGCATGGTTGTTTGACTAGGGACAATGGTATGTGAATGGTTTTTTCAGATGAAACTCACGAAGAAACTCAAACTACCAATATACAGGGGTCTTAAACAGAGGACATCACTACAGTTTCCATATACAAGACCTATATATTTAATCACATCTAATTCTTAATCATCAAAATATTTAATCAAAATATAATGTACCATTTTTTTAAAAAACACACAAGGTATGTACTCTTAACCAACTCCTAAAAGAAAAAATAGGAAATATTAATAAAACTCCATTTTAAAATATTTTACATTAATTGACATCATATCTATAATTAGACAATCTATCACATAAATTCATTTTAATAAGATTAAGCGACCTACATAGGACCCACTAATCTAACTAGGGTTCATTATATTGCAACGTAAAAATAGTTTTTTAATTATTAAGAGTCACAACACCCATATCGGGTTATCTCATAAGGAACATACTCTAACTTTCCTACTTGGTCCTAGTTGTGACTTTAGATAACTAACCAATTAATTTAAAAATATAACATGCTCAAACACATATCAGCCTAGATATATGGGTGGTTATCAACCTAATATGTGACTATACACTATTATTATTGGAATTGGGACCCCATTCAAAGGTAACCAATAAATTTTAGCAAAGAAACCAATTACCTATACAACAAGAAAGCAGGTCACTACATGATGATAAAAGAGAGAGACACGTTGTAATAACATAAGCATAACATTTTAATCATAGAGACAAGCTAATAATCACATAAGAAGGATACAAGGCAGACATGGTATTAAATAGGAAGCATGGAAACAAGCTAAAATTCTAATTATATCACAGAAAAATGGTATCTAAAAATTCATGATAAACAATTTCAAGACAGGGAAACCATTAAAGGCACACAATTTGAATCAACGGGCAGCCTAAAATGCAACTACATGGCATCGAACACTGCAAGACCTGTGAATTCCTATGATCCTATTATGATGCATGCAATGATTCATCCTTATCTTAACAGTACAAGGATAAAATATCATAAATTCCCTGAATTCATATGCTACAAAAATTACAACAATCACTTGAGGTGAAATCATATCAACTGTAATATTGAAAGGCCTCCACATCAATCCCAACCCTGACCACATGGTCATTTCCTATACATGGGGTGATCAGTCCCATGAACATCCATTAACAAAGCACTGACACATTCCTAATCGCCTGTCTATCAACACAAAATAGTAAGACAAAAGAAAAATACCACCACTCTACTACTTTCTATCCTCTCGACCCAGATCAACATTAAGATGGTGGTTAGACAGGTGGGTTACATGACATCAAGCACATCTCCCCAAATGCCAGAGGCTGTCAACTATAAACGAGTGCCTTTTTGTGTCTGAAGGCAAGACTATGCCCTCATATGTTATAGGTATTATCACAGCATAAGTAATTAGGAAATAATATTAAACAGCTGAGGCATATAAATGAAAAAACTCCAGCAGAAGCAATATGGATAATCCAGCTGAATAAGAATCACATGTGGAAGCTCAAAAAACAATGTCATGCCATGATTTCATTGTAAATTAAAAACATAGAAAACAGAAACCCAAGCATACTTTCTACTAAAATAAAAAGGCACAAAGTGAGACAACTACATCATGAGGAATGCCTGGTCCTCTACCCCAGTCTCCAACCTAAGCAGCAAGAAATAATCAAGCATCGAAAGCAACATGCTTCCCATTGTCAATACCGACAATCATATAATATACTCTATTGCAATGACATATGAGTAGGGTGTGAGATAAAATCCCAATAGTTCGGCACGCACGATGTCTAAACCATTCTATTTCATTCAATAATAAAATGCAGTGTTCCACTATATAACAACTGCATATAATTTATTAAATGTAATGAAATAATTAACTTGGACCGAGTTACCAACGACACTTGTCCCTAATCACCTGCTTCGTCCTATGAAAGAAGTCTGAAATGAGTACCTATAAGAAGAACACACATTTGCATATTTTTGAAGCATGGAAGAATTAGGTAATACAAGAAATATGCATACCCCCAAGATTATACATTAACATGGGTCAAAGTCATGTGTCAACCAGGTGTGCATCAGTATTCTATAAAATATCTCAAATCTCAATGGACAAACAATGACATTAATATAAACCTTTAAAAATTAACCAATACCACAGAGCCTGTCCAAGGAAATCTTTCAAAAGACCTAGTATCGCTCGAGGCATTGCTTTACCCTGAGTACTTCCCGATCTCGCAAAAAGTGGTTTAGTATCATTGGAGGTCGGCATTACCACTTTTCCAACATATACATCTTTTTGGGAAATTTTGGAACCGGTGTCACTCATAAGTATTAGAAATCCCGGGGAAGTCTCGGTCTGGAAAGGCAAACGACTCTACCCCCAGTGTGTTGTGGTAACCGTCAGGAATGGAGTGTCTAAGAGTGGCCCTTAATACGGGACCCAAATTCCTTCCACTTCCCTTAATTTAATTAAGGTTTTCACAGTAGCAGATATGACATAATAAGCACATTAAATTATTGGTTGAAAACTAAACAGATACACCAGTGAATCATTGGGAAAAAATTAATTATTATAGCATAACAATCATAACATTAACAAATAATGTATCAACATGAGAAGATAAATTGTATTTTTAATAAATAAAAAATACTGCCAAAACAATGACCAAAGATCAATAACTCAAGGTTTATAATTATTCCAAAATAATTATTTAAATTAAATATAACCGAAATAGGATGTGCAACACATGTAGTTAAATGAATTAAATACCTAGACTAATAGAAAAATTTACTGACCACATCAGCACACCCAAAGGGGTGTTTTAAAACATTGTAACAAATTAAAAAAATTAATTTCTGTAGAATATGGATAAAACAATTATGAGAAACAATTAAATTAAAAATATTGGGTGAATTTTCACAACGTCTGTAGGCACCGACGAATGGCACAGTCAAGTGTTTTTATAAATCGCAACGAAATAGAGGGAAAGAGAGTATATGCCTTATCTTATGGTCATAGATGATCCTCTGAACCACAATAGGCATTTATTTGACCTAAAATGGTGTAAAAGATAAAATTTTAGAAAAACCCCAAAATAGTGTAAATCATTCTACGGTGAACTGTGAAAAGGATTTGGAATGAAATCACACAACTCATGGTGTGTGGGATAAGCCTTACTGAGAGATTCAACGTACACCAGACCACAAAAAAATGGACAATGAATGGAGGCATGAAGATCTTCCAAAGGGAGGAGAAGGCGGTGCGCACCACTTAGGGAGAGGGTGTGCACCACAGATAGGAGAGGGAGGAGATGAAGAGAAGAGAAAATAAATTAAAAGGAATGGGAAAAAAAGGAAAACTAAAAATGAGATAAATAAATAAAATAATAAAAATAAAATGGTGGAATAAATGAAATAAATAAATTAAATGGGTTGACCTCATATTAATTATTTTTAATTTTTCTCCAATCATATCTATTTTATTATTTATTTTTATCCATCTTTAGATTACATTAATTTTCATTTATTATTTTTAATTATTTTTAACATGAATGATGCAATATGGAGGGATGTAATATTTTACATAATGCATGAACAATCATTTAATTAAAATTAATAGCTATTCAGGACTCGCAATAGGGTGCACCGGCATGCGCCCCTAGTCGATTTATTGATTTGGATTAAAAACATAAAATTCCAAAACATGATTTAAGTCTACATTTTAAATGAATTCATGTAGGTAATTAATAATATTGTATCTAACCCAACAATAAATAACCACCCATGTATATACGTGTTATATATATATACACACACACATCTGCATATTCATATATGTACACCCACACAAGTATATATTACTATATATATATATTTAATCCGGTATATATAAATATACCTCATATATATATAAACATCAATGTTTTTGTCCAAATATTATAATAATAACAATAATAATTATTATTATTATTTAATTCAACCCATCAATGACACCATTAATATTGTAATGACAAAAACCATTAATAAAAAGGATAATGGTTATTAAATAAATATTGATTGCGCATTTGTATATAATTAAAATAATTAATAATATATTATTTATTACATTACCTCGTTATTATTTACACCATGACAAATTTATTAATTATGGATGCGTATTTTCATTTGTTGTCGTCAGCGCATATAATAATATTAATAATAAAATTATTATTATCATTATTTCTAAAGTCCAAAAAACTATTTATAACCCAAATAAATTATCTTTGGGTGTGATATGACCAAACGTCCGACACTCGCAAAGGTTATACCCTACCTATGGTAAACCCCACGTCTTCAAACTATTGGTGGTCTCAGATTTCTCATTTTACACAAACTTTGTCAGAAAATAATTATTTATTACATAAAAATGTAATTATTAATTAATTAAAAAAAATATGTAATTATAATGTGTGAGGGTGACAAAAACCCGATGTGAATCATGGTTATACCCTAACTAGGGTAAAACCAACGTTTTGGTCCTAATGGTGGTAACAGATTTCTCGTACAACACACCGTTTGAGAGTTATTTCTATTTTTTGAAATGAAACAAACACATGTATGACTAAAATACATTTAATATTTTTATTCAAGCAATGGTACATTGTTTACAATCAGAACAAAATTTTTTGGTGCTCAGTTTTTAAAAATGGCTTGCCTAGTTAATGGAAAAAAATTAATTTCCTTCGCTTTTTCATCCAGTTTGAAGCACAGAACGTTACAAACTTCACACCTTATAACTTCTCGTACCTGAGAAGCCTTCGGGAACAACATATCCTTCACCCAATCGACAGGTTCATGTAGAATCATACAAAAGGGAATGGTGTGTCTCTAAACACCCAATGAACATTCAAGCATTGGTTATAGAAATGGGACAAAAGCCATTAATATCTGATCCAACGCACATTCTCCAACTGAAACACTCAGACAGTACCTTTCCAAACACATTCATCTAGAGTCACGACCATGTCATCATCTCAATAACATCAGGCCCAAGGTTACTACCCACATTTGGATTTATTGTTATAAAGAGAAAAAAATTGATTCCCGAAACCATCCACTATCCGAATTTCTTACAAGACTCACCCTTAAGAATTTTAGAGATATTTCTCAATTGATTTCTGAAATGGATAGAATGGTCAATTCCCCATCGCCCTGAAATCCCAAGTCAAGATAGATTTTTTTAAAACACCCTGGTCCACAGAAACTACACTAGTCTCACCTATCAATGTGATAAGAAAAATGTCTTTTATTGATAGCTTTATTGAACAAGAGAAATAACTAGTCATGCCACTCCAGCCGGGCATTTAAGAAGATGCTCGACTTAGATGTAAGATGTTTTATAGACTAAACGATTATGTATTCTTTAATGGTATCTCGTATTTACCGCGAACAAGCCCACAAAAGTTCATACCTAACCTCCGGTGATGTTTCTTGATTTAGGGATCACTGAGAATGATAACATGTCTGGGGTAACCTTATATCAGTAGGACATGAGTGAAAGGAACTAACGCTATGTAGCACATACTCCATGTTTATGACTGAGACGTTGGTACAAGAACCAGAGGTCCAAAACAGGTTGTTCACTGATCCTAGAGTGACATCCCCCTGGTAGTCACATTAGAATAAATGGCTGGTGTACACGATTTCATCCAAAGAATTACCACACAAAAATCCATGGGTCACTCTAGACTATACAAAGCCTTGATAATAATGACTCATCACAATGAAACACTAAAAAAACTCCCTAAACAATCCCAACAACATTTAATGCTTTATCATTCTGTATGATCGATTCTCTCTAGTGCATCAGGGATGAAGGCAATATAGTGGACATGCTTTTCACTTAACGAATATTACATCAATGGGATTTAGAGATTTACAAAATGAAAACATTTAAACTATTAGCATGAAAGCCTAACCAAACTAGATGGTGTGTCAAAATACCTTTGTCTCTTAATATTGTCCTGAGCATTAGGACGAACCTGATTCCTTTAACATAGATGATACTACACTATTGAGATGACCCAAAATGTATTTAACAGTGCATGACTTGAAAATTGCACTGAACTCAACCGGTTCATCACAATGATAATCACTTGACGACACATCATGAGTGAACACATATTACACCAGGGAGATACATAAGTAAGATGACTTTTAACTCGAAGGGTGGCATATTGAATTATCCATCAAGGTGGAGAAGAGAGCGTTGAACATCGTGTGATGAAATAGACCATTCCTATGGGACGCCTAACCTAATAGAAATGAGCATTTCTCGATGCTCAATCCCAAAACAAAATTCAAAAGAAACATAACCACCCATCCTAACAATGGTTTCATTTTAAGCATGGTGGTCCGAATAGTGAAAATGGCATGAAAATGGTTCCCTTCCATAGAAACTCATGGAGAATCCCAAACTACCCTTATACAAGGGTCTTAAATAGAGGATATCACTACAAGATCCATATCCCATGCCATAAAATTTAATCACAGTTAATAATTAATCCTCAAAATATTTAATCAGAATATATCAAGTACCATTTTTCAAAACAAAACACAATGTACTTGCTCTTAAACAACTCCTCAAGGAATAAAAATAGGAAATATTTATATAAAATCATTTTAAAACAATTTAAATTAATTGAAATCTTTTCTTTAATTGGGCAATCAGTTACATAAATTCCATTTAATAATATAAGGCAACCAACAAGAGTCCTACTAATTCGACCTAGGTTCATTAGAATGAAACCCAAAAATTGTTGTTTAATTATTCATAGTCACAAAACCCATTCCAGGTTATCTCATAAGGAACATACACCTACTAGACTACTTGGTCCTAGTTGTTCCTTTTGGTAATAATCCAATTAATTTGAAATTACATATGCTCAAACACATATTACACAAGATATATGGGTGTCTATCAACCTAATAAGTGACTATACACATTATTATTTTTTAAATTTGGCTCCCATTCAAAGGAAAACTATAAATTTTAGCAATGAAACCTATTAAATAACCAACAAGATTGCAGGTCACTACAAGAATCTAACAAAGAGAGACATGTTGTAATCACATAAACATAATATTTTAATCACATAGACAATCAAATACGTAAAAAATCATGATACAAGGAAAACATGGTTATAAACAGGCAACATGGAAACAATCTAACGTGCTAATTATATCACTGAATCCTGGTATCTGAAAAGTCATAATAAACAATTACAAGACAAGGCAAAAATTTAAGGCACACAATTGAAATCAACAGGTAGGCTAAAATGAAACTACATGGCATGGTACTAAGCATGACATGTGAATTTTTATATGCCTATTATGATGCATACAATGCTTCATGCTTACCATAATAGGCCAACGGTAAAATATCATAAATTCCATAAATTCATACGCAACAGAAATTACATCAATCAATCGTGGTGAAATCATTTCAACTATAATATCGAAAAGCATGAACATCAATCCCAAACCTGGGCACTTGGTTATTTTCCATACATGGGGTGATCAGCCCTAGGAACGACTATTAACCAAGCACGGACACATTCCTAGTCACCTTTCTACCAACCCAAAATAGCAGGACAAAAGAAAAATACCACCTCTCATACCACTTTGTAACGTCCCAACCCAGATGACCTCTAGGACGGTGGCCGTACTGGTGGGTTACATGATGTCAAGCACATCACCCCAAACGCCAGTGGTTTCCGAATAGGAGCGAGAACCTTTTGGTGTCCTTGGGGGAGACTATGCCCTCATAGGTAATAGGTATTTTCACAGCATAAGTAAAAAACAAATAAAAATAATTAGAGGATAAATATAAATGAATAAACTACAGCAGAAGAAAAATGTATAATCCATTTGAATAAGAATCAATTGCGGATGTTCACAAAACAATGGCATGCCGTGTTTTATTTCTAAACTAAAATCATGAAAAACAGAATCCCAAGAGTACTATCGACTAAAAATAAAAGATAGAAAGTGAAACAACTGGATCACAAGCAAGGCCATGCCCTCTTCCCTAGTCTCCATCCTATGTAGCAAGAAATAATCAAGAATCGGAATCAGCACGCTTCCCTTTGTCCATACCTGCAATCATATAAAAAACATAGGTGTCACTATTTCCCGAGTAAGGTGTGAGATAAAATACCACTAGGCCACCACCTGTGGTGTCCAAACCTTTCCATTTCATGCAATAATAAAATGAAATTTTCCACTATATAACATTTTTAGATAATTTATTATGCGGAATGAAATAATTAACTCAACCCAAGTTCCCAACGACACTCGTCCATAATCACCTACTTCGGTCTATGTTGGATGTATAAAATGAGTACCTATAAGTATAATACCCATATGAATATATATGAACCCTAGAAGTGTATGGTAAAAAAGGAAGAGGCATACCCCAATGCTTGTGCTTTAACATGGGGTCTAAGTCACGTGTCAACCAGGTGTTCTACATCCCACCAAAAAATACCTCAAATCTCTAGGGACTAATAATTACATTAAAATAAACTTGTAGTGAATCATTATTAAGGTTCATGTTGATAGTTGGAGTCTAAGCCCATCCCTAAGGTATCATTATGTAACATCCTTCAATAATCCAACAACACCAAGCCTGTCCAAGGTAATCTTTTGAAATAAAAAGTATCCCTCAAGGCTTGGCTTTTCCCTGAGTTTGTCTCGATGTCACAAAAAGGGGTTGAGTATCAACTGAGACTGGCATAGAAACATTTCCAATGGATCCGTATCGATGGGCCCTTTAGGAACCGATGTCACTCATAAGTATTAGAAATCCTAGGGATGTCTCAGTACGACAATGCCAACAACCCCGCCCCATGGCGCGTAGTAGTAACAGTTAGGAATGGAGGGTCTAAGCATCAGCCTTAATATCAGACCCACCTTAATTCCACTACTCTGAATTTAATTAAGGTTTTGACAGCAGAAAATATGAAATAATTTGAATATGAAATTGCAGCTTGATAACTAAACGAATACACCAGTGTATCACAAG
This sequence comes from Viscum album, assembly GCA_963277665.1. Lineage (NCBI taxonomy): Eukaryota > Viridiplantae > Streptophyta > Magnoliopsida > Santalales > Viscaceae > Viscum > Viscum album. Next base: position 783,478,620 of record OY728164.1, read on the forward strand.
GTGCCAATTTAATATTATAACATAGTAATTTTAACAAGGTAAAATACCGTATCAACCTGAGAAGATAAATTAGCTTTTTAATAAATAAAAAATTTAGCACAAACAAGTACCAATAATTGAATAATTCAAGGTTCATAATTATTCTCAAATAATTATTTAAAATAAACACAACAAATATAGGTTGCGCAACACATGCAGTTACATGAATTAAATACTCAGGATAATGGAAAAATATATCGACCACATTAGCACACCCAAAGGGGTCTCCTAACACATTGTTACAAATTGAAAAACTTAATTTACGATGAGTACGGGTACAAAAATTAGGCGAAACAATTAAATTAAAAATATTTGGTGAATTTTAACAATGTTGGCAGACACTGATGAATGACACAATCGTGCATCATTATAAATCACAACAAAAAAGGTAAATATAGTAGAATCCCTACCATAGGGTTTTAGATGATCCTATGATTCGTCGTAGGTTTTGATTTGACCAAACAATTGACGAAAATGATTGATTTTTGAAAACCCCCATAATATGATAAAATCCTTCTACAACAAAATGTGAAAAAGATTTAGAATGAGATCACATGATTCTTGGTGCGCGAGATAAGCCTTAATGATATGTTCACCGCACACCTGATGACAATAAAAACAAACGATGAATGGAGGTGTGATGATCTTTTGTAGGGAGGAGAAGGTGGTGCGCTCCACGTAGGGAGAGGGGGTGTGCCACACATAGAAGAGGAAGGGGACGGAGAGTGGAGAAAATGAATAAAAAGGAAAGGAATGAAAAGAAAAATGAAAAATCAAAAGGAGATAAATAAATAAAATAATAAAAAAATGGTGGAATAAATGAAATAAATAATTAAAATCGATTTAACTCATTTTAATTATTTTTAATTTTTCTCCAATCAGTTCTATTTTTTTTTATTTTTATCCCCCTTTAAATTTCATTAATTTCTATTAATCATTTTTTATTATTTTTAACTCGAATGAAGCTCTCTGGTGAGACTTAATATTTTACATAATGTCTAAACAATCATTTAATTAATTTTAATAGTTTCCTGGGACTCGCAATAGGGTGTGCAGGTGTGCACCCTGGGTCACTATTAAGATTGGGATTATAATCATAATAGTCCAAAACATGATTTATGTTTGACATGTTAAATGAATTTATGTTTGTAATTAATAATATTTTATCTTACCCGACAATAAATATCCACCCATGTATATACGTGTTATATATATACACACATATCTATATATTCATATATATACACCTACAGATGCATATATAACTATATATATATTTAATCCCATATATATATACCTCATACATATATATACATATATTTTATCCCCAATATAACAATAATAACAATAATAACAATAATTATTATTATTTAATTCAACCCATCAATCAAACCATTAATATTTTAATGACGAGAACCATTTATAAAAAGGGTAAGTGTTATTAAATAAATATTGATGGTGCATTTGTATTTAATTGAAATAATTAATAATATCATATTTCTTACATTAACCAGTTATTATTTACACAACCACAAATTTATTAGTTATGGAAGTGTATTTTCATTTGTTATCTTCAATGAAATTAATAATATAAATAATAAAATTATTATTATTATTTTTGAAGGCCAACAAAAATATTTAAAGTCCAAATAAACTATATTCAAATGTGATATGGCCAAATGTCTGATACTCAAAAAGTTTATACCCTGCCTAGGGTAAACCCCATGTCCTTGAACTATTGTTGGTCTCAAATTTATCATTCTACACACCATTTGTGAAAAAATAATATTTTATTATATAAAAAAGGAATAATTAATTAATTAAAAATAAATATAGAATTATCATGCCTGGGGGTTCCAACAACCCAATGCGAATCAAGGTTATACCCTACCATGGGTAAACCCAATGTTCCGGAATAACAGTGGTCTCAGATTTCTCGAAAGACACACAGTTTGAGAGTTATTTCAATTTTTTGAAAAGAAACTAACAGACATATGAATAAAATTAATTTAATATTTTTATTCAATCTACATGGAATTGTTGACTATCAGAACAAAACGTTCAATGATAGGTTTTTAAAATTGGCCTACCTAGTTACCAAAAATTAAATTTAATTTCCCCTGTTTTTTCATTTTCATTAAAACATAGAACATTACCAAGCATATGATTTTATAGATTTTTATGATGCAAATGTTACAAGATTGGACAGGTATATACTATATTTTTATCCGGATCTTGATAAAAAGAAAAAATATATTTACTCATGTTTTAAAACAATATATATAATGGAATTAGCTCCCTAAAAATTCAAAACATATGATGGAATTATTCAGAGTGTCAAAATGGTTGAAATGGAGTTCATAGATGAACATGTATTCTATGAAAACAAGAATAAAAACAGTATTGAAGGCTATCAAGGGGGAAGTAATTATCAAATAACTATGGAGGTAAAATATAATGTTCTCATATTGTGTTAATTTTGGTAAAAAAATATCCTAGGGAATTAATTTTAAATTCTAGATATTTTTAACAATATGAAATGATTGGTTGTAGGACTATTGAATGAAAAGAAAAGAGTCAAAAACAATCAATGAATGCGGTAAATAATAGTTATCAAATAGTGATATGTTTTAGTGTCAATGTGTGGTTTCATTCTACTATATTATTTTTTATGTAAGTTACTTGGGATTGAAGTCATAAAAATAAAATGCAGAATGGTTTTGAAAACACTTCTATTTATACTACAGTTGGTGTCGGGACATCTACTGAAGTGGTGAAATGTATGTTACATATTTATTTAAATTATTATAATACCCTATCATAATAAGGATCATTTCATTAATTCATTATTTATAAACCTGAAATAGTACAGGGAATATCATATCCTGATTGTATGATAGAACATTTTCTGAAAACTCGTGGTGGAAATTTAAATCAACCAAGATTTATCTGAATATTCCTTTTGTTATTAGTGGAATGGTCATTCTAGAAAATCTTATTGAATATTACATGGTATAATATTATATTATTTTGGGTATGGAATTGATTTTAGTTTAATAAGATAAAAATGATTTTATGGATAATAATTTTTTTAAATTATTCCATAACTTTTATAACCTACAAATAAGCTAAGAAATTGATTATTTATGGTTCGGAAAGTTACATAGGATATACTGTTGAAATGAAATAAATTTTATATATTAAATATTTTCTTATAGTGAATGGATATATGAATGTTTTCCCTAATGATTTTCTAAGTGTTATTAATGACGGGGAGGATGAAATTTTTAATGATGGCTTATCTAATGCTAATCTAATTCCATAAACCCCATATCGAATGGACCAAGATGAAATTTTAGAACTAAAATATAAATTCTTCGAGTTTCTAGATAAGGATTTAATATATCGATGTACATCACCTTCAGGTGCACCAGTTATTTACAAAAAAGAAATATGGATTCATGATTGTTGTTAATGATTATTGATCATTGATGAAAATCAATGTTAAAAATAAGTATTATTTTCCTCATATTAATGATTTATTTCATTAGCACTTGGAAGAGAAGTATATTTCAAAGATTTATCTCTAGTCAGGTTATGTAACACCCTGACCACAATTACTCAGAGTCAGTGCATTATTACATTACATTGGCATGATCACAAGAGATGATGTGCCGAAAGACCAATCAATTTAGTAGCCTTGGAAGTACTAGATACATTCACAATTTTTACATTACAATATGAAATGAAAAAAAAACATTTTTTATCCTTTTAACACACTAATTTACCTTAGATTATCCCTATAGGTCAGTCATAATATACATCATTGCATCCTATAAAAAATAAAACACAAAAAAGATATGAGCACAAATACTCTATAAAGATATCAATATAGCAAAAAATGTCATAAATATGTTTAAAAATTTCATAGAATGTTTAAGACTAAAACACAAGCCTTTTAAACATAATCTTCAGCATAATATGGTGAAGATAAATTTAATATTTTAATTTACATTTTCATAAGGGTATTTTACTAGTTGAATAATCACTTGTAATATAAATAGCTAATCTCATAATGAATTAATGAATAATTCCAGACATTATAAACACATAGGCAATGCCTCGTGCCAAGACTAAATATAACAATATTGTCGAGGCCATGTGTTGAGACACTACTATGTCTCATGAGACCTACCGACACATCAAGGGGCTATAGCGGGCCCCGCCCGTCACTTACTACGTCTAATGCATTCCTCATATGAAAATAGTGAATCATAACATAAACATTCGTATTAAACTAGAATAATAAATTTTAATACATTAAAAATAAATCCTGAATGAAATAAAAGTAGAAAATCCATAGTCAAACATATCATAAAACTATCAATACAATATGGAATATTTTATCATGATAAATCAACTTCATTTAAACATAAAATCTAACAATTTATGTTGACAGAGATGAAATCTATCCAACAAATATTTGATAGAAATATCTCTTTCTACTTTGAAATAATTTAAAATTCACTTAATTATAAAATAAAATAATTATTTTGAAAATATACCTATAATATTTTAAGGGAAGCTTCGAACGTGTAATAACAGTAGAAAATAGATGCACCCTCTGTATAAGATAAAAAATCATTCCTTCTTTAATTTGTCAAAAATGTCAAAAGGTACATGTTTGGAAAACGACAGAAAGATTCCTTTCAGAAAATAATAAAAAGGAAAATGATGGTATAAATGACTTAAACCTATTATCTATTATATAATGATAAGGTTTTTGAAATACATTTTTAAGAAATACATATATGGATGATAAAGAAGCCCCAGTAGATTCATACATATAAAAAATCTCAAATAATAATGAATTTGTAAAATTAACCCTTATCTTGTACTTTTCCTTAGTCGAGGGTATGTTAACCTCTTATATAATGTTTAAATAATAATTATTAAATTATAAAAGAACCACATATATAAATATTATATCATATATGATCCTCTTATATTGCATTATTAATAATATTTAAGTAGTATCATTGTTTCAGCGGTAAATTGATTCATTTTAATTATTATGTTTGGTTACATAAGTATGATAGGGATATGAGGTATTTGATTCATATATATAATTAAATTAAGTTATTAAACATTTGTTTTTAATCATAAAATGAATATTATTCTTGAATGGTTATGATGGGTAATGATATCTCATCGCGTCGTGGAGACCGTAAGCTGTACATATGCACGAGCGATAGTATAATTCAATTGATGATGTAATCTTATGTAATTGGATGGATTGTTATATATAACGAATAATTAACATGTTATATTTATTTTTTACATAAATTATACTCATTATTATACCAATCCAAATAATTATGTTTTAAATAACAAACAATATCCCGATGTAGAGATGGTAAGCCATATGTACTATGTATAGTGACATTGTCATTCATATGATGGATATAATATTGAATATGGTTGTACCATATTTATAATAACATATAATTATGTATAATTTTTTGAAGTTGTTATTTTAATATGGAAACAATATAGAAATATACAGTAGTAGAAGAATGAACTTTGAAAGAATTGATAAAACAATTACCTCTTCATCGGGTGCTTCCTATTGATTTGACACAAAGGGATCCTTGAGTTGGATTTATGTTCAGTATATGAATTCCAAGATCAAGTGAGGATATTTTGGAAGAGATTTTAGTAGGGTATCAACAATAGAAATAGAATTGGATGTATGAATTTAAGATATGGGGAATTACGGTTTTATAAGAGAGGTTAGGGGAACCTTAGGAAATGGTTTAAATATTAATTTATTATAAAATTATTTATGATTTATAGTATCTCCATATGGATTTATTTCTAGGATAAGCATATAATGGGTTAAAATTATATCAACCAATATGTTTTAGGCATGTTTAGGTTACCAGACCAACCTTATCTTTTAGATTTATCTCTTAGTTAAAAAGTTTAACTTTTACCATGTCTTCTAGTATTTTTATACTATATGATTAATATATTTTCTACAAAATTCCAAGAGAACCTAAATTGGTTCAGTAATGACATATATAACATTATATACATTCTTTAAACAAATATTATTATTTTTTAGAATATTATATCATTTAATAAAGAAATATTTGTTTTAAAAACAATTTTATGTCAATTTTGGTACTATTTAGTATTTTTTAAAAAGTTATAACAACATGATTAATTCAAAAAAAATACATTGAATAAACCCTATCATTTAATTTTTATCTATAAAATTATTTAATGGATTAAAAATTTCAATTTACATTTATTTATATATTTATAACATCAATTATTTTAATCATTCATTAATAAGGTAATTATTGCATCATCATTGGGTCCCAAATAAATTTATTTTTTTAATGTCTAGAAATTATAAATAAAATACCATGACGTAGGAAATATTTTTATATTTCTCATTAGTATTTATAGTGAGATTTATATTGTGTATAACTCAATATAAAAAATTGTTATTTTAATAATATTTAAATTTAACACTTTTAACACTTCATTAAATAAAATATAATAAATGTCCAAATCTAATCCATGTGGATAAAAATGATCATATTTTTTTCCTAAGGATTATTTCGATGGAAATAAACATAGTAAATAAAATTAGGACGTGTGTTTGGGAAATTTGATATTATTATAATATTATTTTTACCTTTAATTACCCTATTTATTTTTAATCGTGGTAAATAAAATTCATATGTTATATTTCATCAAAAATTATTTTCATCATGTTGAACCAAATTTTACTCACTAATGACAATCATGTTGGTAAGATTTTTTAAATTCAATTCATAGAAGCAGTAAAATTACATTTTATTGAAATTTTGAAATGTACCGAGAATGTGGGTAAAAGACATTACAAAGTTCAATAAAATTTTATAAATATAATATTATTATAAAATAACTCCAATGAATTAAATTGGAATAACATAGGTATTATGTATCTATTTTTAGTTTAAATTAAATTTAAATCTAAATTAAATTTATAAATAAAAATTCAGTTTTAAACAATAACATAATGTTTTCCACTATTCATAAAAAATTGAAGGTTTTTAGAAAAATACAAAAAATTCACCCTAAGCTATTTTTTATTTTCCAAATCCAAAAATGAAGTCCATTTTGAAAAAACGTTATTAAATTTCCAAAAGTGGGTATTACTATTCATAATTACATTTTGAAATGGCTATTTTGATTAGTCATGTTGTGCTAGAACTCGAAGTTGCGTAAAGCACAGGCCATTGTAATAATCAAAATGAAACGTACTATGGAATCTTGAGGTGTTACAGTCTTCCCACCTTCAAATATTTTCTTCCTCGATATTTCTAGAATATTACTGCACAAAATGATTCAGGTGGTTCTTAATCATATGTTCCTCAGTTACCCACATTGCCTCTTCCATTTAATGGTTTCTCGAAAGAACTTTTACCGAAAGAGTAATCCAGTTTCTCAACACTTGTTCTATAGTATCAAGTATCTTAATGGGATATTCACAATAAGGTAGATTGGGTTCCAGTTCTACTTCCTCATAGGTGAGCAAATGCATTGGGTCTAGAATGTATATTATAAACAGTGATACATAGTAGACTTTGTGGTCTTTGGGGAGACTTTGCGGCATTTCTAAATGATAATATATAACTCTTATTCGGTATAGAATTTTGAAAGGTCTGATATACCTAGGACTTAATTTACCCTTCTTACCAAATAATATAACATAATTTCATGGAGATACCTTCAAGAAAACCAGATCTTCTACATGAAATTACAAATCCTTCCTTTGGTTATCATCATAGCTATTTTTCATACTTTTCACTAATTTGATGTGGGTTTGGATAATATTCATTTTTTCTATTGTTTCCTCAACATGTTCTTGACCTACGATTTTTCTATCACAAACACCATCCTAACAAGTTGGTGTGTAACATCTCTTTCCATATAATGCTTCATATGATGCCATCTGAATACTTGGATGGAATATATTGTTATAAGAAAATTATACCATAGTTAAATACTAAACCCATATACCTTTAAAGTCATGTGTGAAAGATCCCAACATGACATCAATGGTTTGAATAGTTAGTTCTGATTTTCTATCAGTTTGATTGTGGTAGGAAGTGCTCAAGTGAGTTTCAATATCTAGGGATTTCGGAGGAATTTTATAGAATCTTGATGTGATATGGGGATCACAATTAGAAACTATAGATAGAGGTACACCAATAAGTCTTCCAAAATAATTAATATATAGTATAGTTAAACATTCAGGTCTTAAATCTTCTCTTATAGCAATAAAATGTGATGAATTGGTATGATGATCAATAATGACCTGTTTTGTATCTTTCCTTAAATGATTCTTTGGTAGCCCCATGAAAAAATCCATCGTAATATCATCCAATTTCTACTAAGGTCTGGGAAGTGGTTGCATGACACCTCAAAGATGTGGTCTTCTAGCCTTCACTTATTGAAAACCCATAAATCATAACACACAATCTGAAATCTCTCTCTTCATATTGTCCCACTAGAAATGGTCCTTAAAATCTCTATAAATCATAGTACTATCAGAGTGTATAGAGAAATTTGTGCTATGAGCATCATCCAATAATTCATTTTTTAGATCAGGTATATCGGTAACCCAATGCCTCTTCCCAAATATCAAAATTCCATCTTCATATATGAAGTCAATCTATCTCCCATCATTTACAGCATTAATTTTCTTTTCAAACTCCACATCATCTGTTTGAGTACATTTTATTCTTTCTAGTAAATGTTGTTTGAAACCATTTGAAAAAGTATTGATGTTTCACCTTCCATGATTATTTACATATCTATATTTACTAGATACATGAACATAAGAATCCATTCAACATTCATCTTGTTCAAAACTCTGTGATCCTTTCTGATCAAAAAAATTCTTCATTATTTTCCTTCCTCAGGGTGGTAGTGTATTGTGAAATCATACTACTTTGTAGTTCAATCGATCACATATGCCTCATGTTGGGTTCTTTTGGTGAGAAAATATACTTTGAAATCTTGTGTTTTGAATATATATCAAATTTATCACCATAGACATTGTGTATATATATATTTAGAGCAAGCATTATAGCTGCTAACTCATGATCATTAGTAAGATAGTTTTGTTCATGAATATTTAACTTCCATGATGCATAGGCAATAACTATATCATTCTATATAATGACACAACCAATTCAATTATTTGAAAAATATATATATTTATAATAAACCCAAAATTCCCCAATGGTAGTGTCAAGAAAAGTGCATTGACTAATATTATCTTCAATTCATAATATAATTATTCAAGTCTTTATTCCAAACAAATTTCTCCCCATTAACTGTGATCATGGATTATTGGTTATCCAATTGAGTAAAATTCTAGACAGAACATCGATAGTAACCTACTCAACCAATAAAACGACATAATTCAGTTATACTCATCGATGATGGCCATTCTTGGTTTTCCATGGACCTTGAAAATCAGCAGAGATTCAATCCTTAAAAAAATATGACCCAGAAAAGAAATTTCATGAAGCCAGAATTCACACTTTCTAAACATCACATATAATTCATTACTTTTAAGAGTTTTCAGAATAGTGAACATGTGATTTTCGTAAACATTATAGATTTTGTAGTATACCAAGATCTCATAAATAAATAACACTACAAATTCATCAAGATATTCCATGAAAACTATATTCATTAGATTCATGAAAACAGGGGGTGTATTAGTAAGTCCAAAAGGAAATTCTGTATGCATGTAATGCAAAAAATTAGTTTGAAATGATTTCATTGGAATGGTTTCCTTTTTCATGCACAGCTAGTGATATCCAGATCGAAGGTGAAACTTGGAAAAATATTTATCTCCAATAATTTGATCAAATAAATCTTCAATGTGAGATAAGGGATACTTGTTCATTATTATTATAGCATTGATCTCCATGTAGTCAATTCACAACCTCATATATCCATATTTCCTATTAACAAAAAGAACAGGGGCTCCCCATGGCGAAACACATGAAAGAATAAATCATTTATTAATCAATTCCAATAGTTTTTTCATTAGATCCACTAATTCCACATTAGACATTTTATAAGGTGTATTCGATATAAGCCTTGAAAGAGTAATTAATTCAATGGAAAACTCAATTTCATGTCTTAGAGGATGTCTAGTTAAATCTTCTGGAAACACATCAAAATATTATTTCAAAATAGGTAAATCCTCTATTTGAAAATTCCTTTCCTCACCCATAGTTATATCACTCCATTCCTCCCAAATAATTGAATTTAGTAGAGATACTAGAGGTGATTCTAGATAAAATTAGATGGTGGTGTTTCTGATTTAAAGATAAGGGATTCCTTATCATTATCCAATATTGTATCTTCATTCTAAAAATAAAGTTTCACATCATGGTCCAAAATCCAATCCATATCAAGAATTATATCAAATTCAATCAAGGGCATGACAATAAAGTTAGCAGGTAAAGCACGTCTATATGCCATAATGTTAACTAATTGACAAAATTTTTTGGTTATGATAATTACTTTAATATTTTTGACTAAAAAATACCTTAATAAGTCAAATTAGAAATGTATAGTTTTCTAGATAAACTGGGAAGATATGAAAGAATGAGATGATCCGGAATAAAAAAGCATTGGAAAATTTTGGGGAAATGATTAAATTACCTTCCACCACAGTATTCCAAAGTTCAAACTCAGCAGTTGTGATAAAAAAGCTTGGCCATTCTCCCTTGGACTTTTTGAGGTATGTATCCTTAATTCATAAGACATTAATTTTCATTATGACCTATTTCATTACTATTGTTTCATTGAACATAGATATCCTATTTCTCCCCCTTACAATCATGAGCTTGGTGGACTTTTTATCCACACATTTAACAAACTCCCATCCCATTTAGTCATGTATTGGGGTGTTTCATCCCACAATTATTATAGTATGGAAAGTAAAATTTTCCCTTCTTCCCCTTATTTCCTTTTTCAGAGTGTTCAACAGATCTCTTCTTCTCTTTCTTCGCTCTAATGTCACAAGACTTAGGGAATTATATTTCTATCATGATAACACATGAGACTATATCTTCATATGATGAGAAGGATTGTGAGACTAATGTTAATCATATAAATTGTTTAAACCATCAAATAATCAATCAATCATACCTCTTGGGATTCATATATAATATACAACATTCCTTGCTAATAGTGTAAAGTTATCCTCATACATTTCGACATTCTGATCCTCCTTTTGACTAAGACATAGAAGCTTCCTTTCCATATCAACTCGAAGTTCACAAGGAAAGAATATTTCCAAAAAAATCTCTTTAAACTACCTCCATTCAATATTTGATATATATTCATTATCCTTTCTGTTTTGAATTAATGACCACCACTGATCTGTATCTCATAATATGTTCTAAACTACCATGACAACCATTTTCCTTATGCTACTCCCCAAAGATTGAAATATTTTCTCTACGGAACATATCTATTTCTCATCTACAAATGGATTTTTAGTCACATTGAATATTGATGGATGTTGCCTCATGATGTGGTATAACATTGATTCTCTTTATTATGGATCAGGGTGATACATATGGGTAATGTTATTATTCCTAACCTAATTGAGTTGTCCCAGTATAGTAATAATGTGAAGATCACCAATTACATCACCATCTCCAATATAATTATATTGAATAAGAGGAAAATAACTACATGGATTATGTGCGTTGATATGGTTTTCATTCATTCCACTAGGAACCGTTTTTAAACAATGGCATAAACTAGATTAGTTTATGAATTGAAATGCATAATTCCAACCTTGTAAAATACTAAACATAAATTGAACAGTTTATGAATATAATCAATAATCATAAAAAAATTCTTTGATAATGTATTTACTCATAAATCATTCATAATGGTTGGTAAATAAAATGTGAATTATCCTAAGAATATCCCCTGATAATGTCAGACAAGGTGTGCAGTAAGGATCATTGTCATGTACTAGGATAACTAGTTCAAAACAGAAACCCCTTGTTAGTGTTTTTACTACAAGGTATATCTATGACAGAACCACTTCTACTTGTAGTATCCTTTCAAGGAATTATTTCTTGTAAAACCCACATAATTTCTATATTACCAAAAAAAATTGGATGTTCTTCTATACATATCATAAAAGTATATCATAGGGTAATTTTATCTAATTGTAATTTTTATAAATCTAGTTTCCATGGATTATTCTAAAATTCCACTTAAAAAAATAGCAACTCCCAGACCATAGTTAATGAGATTATGTGAATTATTATATAACATTTTCATGATCACAATAGATCATGTCCAAGAAGACCGATCTGTTTAGTATCATTGGATGTACTAGATACATTTAAAAGTTTTACATTACAATATGAAATAAAAAATCTATATTGTGTCTCCTTTGAACACACTCATATCCCATATCCTATCCATATAGGTCAGTCATAATATAATTCTTCATATCATGGGAAAAATAAAACATAAGAAAGGGGTAAGCTAAAATGCTCATAAAAGATATTAATATAAAAAAATCATAAATAAGAATAAAAATTTAGGGGAATGTGTATTACTAAAACACATATAATTTATAAATAAACATCAGCATAATTTGGCAAAGACAAATCAAATAATTCCCATAAAATATTCACAGTGATATTATAATAGTCGAATAATCACATTTTATTTCAATATATAAACTCATAATGATAGAATGAATAATTTCAGACATCAAAAGCACATAGTCAAGGCCTCATTCCATGACTACAAATAATAATATTGTCAAGGCCTTGTGCTAGGAAACTAGTTTGTCTCGTGAGACCTACTGAATATTAAAGGGGCTATATAGGGACCTTCCTGTCACTTAAAATTTCAAATTCATTCCTCATATGAATAGGGTGAAACATAACATTAACATTCATATTAAACTTCAAAAGAAATGTTAATAATTTAACCATAAACCGTGAATAACATAAAAATAGCAAATCCACAGTCAAACATATTAGAAAATTATCAATACAGTATGAAATATTGTATAATAAAAAATCAACATCAATTAAACATAAAATCCAATAATAGATGTGGACACAAATAAAATCAATCTAAAAACTATTTGAGAGAAATATATATTTCAAATTTGAAATCATTTAAAATTATCCTAATTCTGAAATAAAACATTTATATTGAAAATATTCATATAATCTTGTATGGGATGCTTAGAAGGTGGTATAATGGAATAAAATAGCTACACCCTCCGTATAATTCTAGAAAACATTATTTCCTTTATTTTTTAAAAAGGTCATAAAGTACCATATTTTGAAAACAATAGAAATATTCCTTTCAAATAAATTTATAGAAAGTAAAACAAGGGTATAAATAACTTTAACCCAAAGTCTTGGAAATATAAAAAATGTTTTTGAAATAATTTTTTGAGAAACACAGATGTCAATGATAATGAAGTCCCAGTAGATACTTACATATAAAAAACCTCAGGTGATAAAGAAGTTGTAAAATTAACCATTAACTTGTACTTCTCCTTAGTTGAGGGTACATTAGCCTAATTTATAATCATTTAATCATTGTTATTAAATGATACAAGAACCAAATAAAAAAATATGATCACATATCTGATCCTCTAGTATTGTTTTGTGAATAATATTTTAGTTGTATCATTATTCAGGGCGTTAACTGATTCGTTTTACTTTTTATGTTTTTCTATATAAATCATGTTTGTGATGGATAAGTTGTATTTGATTCATATCCAAAATTATATTATGTTCAAAAAAATTATTTTTTTTTAATTCTCAAATAAATATTATTATTGAATGGTAATGATGAGGAATGAAATCTCATTGCATCATGGAGATGGTGAGTCGTACGTATGCACGAGTGATAATATCATTCAATTGATGGTGAAATAGTACTTAATTGGATGGTATATTATATATAAAGAATTATTAACATGTTATATTCATTTTTTAAAAGAAGTATACTCATTATTATACCCAAAAACATAATTAAGTGTAGAAAAACAAACTACATCATGATGTGGAGATGATAAGTTGTACATACCACGTTTGGTGACTTTGTCCTTCATCGAATGGATAAAACAATGAATATGGTTATAAAATATTTATAATAACATATCAGTATGTATAAGTTACTGGTGTTATTATTTTATTATGAAAACAACATAGAAATATGAGTTACATGAAGAAATTAACTTTTAATGAGGTGACAAAACAATTACCTCTCTTCGGGTGCTCCCTATTGATTTGAACAAAAGGACTCATTAAATATGATTTCTGATAAAAGTAAGGCCACCATGTTGAAGTGTGGGAAGTTGGGAAGAGAATTTATCAAGGTTTCGCCGATCCAAATGGCATGAGAGGTCTGGATTTAAGATAAGGGGAAGTTCCCTTTTATAAGAGAGGTGAGGTGTACTTTAAGAAAAGATTGAAATATTAATTTATTATAAAATTATTTTTTCCTCTTAATAGCTCCAAATGGAATTATTTTTAAGATACAGTGGTTATGGGTCTAAATTCTCTCAACCAATAGGTTCGAGACATATTTAGGTCACCATATTAATCTTATCATTTAGATTTAACTCTTAAATAAATAGTTTATCTTTTACTAGGTCCTTTAATATTTTTATACTACATGGTTAATATATTTACAATAAAATTACAAGAGAATTTGAAGTTGTTAATTAATTAAATATCTAAAATTATATATGTCCTTTGTCCGAATCATATATTTTTAGGAATTTTATATCATTTAATAAAATAGTATTTGTTTTAAAAACTCATTTATATCAATTTTGACACTATTAGGTATTTGCATTTTTGTAAAAGTCATAAAAACATGATTACATGGAAAAAAATACATTTAATCCACCCCAAAATGTCATATTAACCTATAAAATTCATGGATGGCGTCAAAAGATCCAATTTTTATTTATTTTAATATTTATATCAGCAATTATTTAAATATTTCATTAATTTGATAGTTACTACATCATCATTGTGTCATAAATAAATTCATTTATTTAATTTAAAAAATTATAAATACACTCCCATGATATAGGAAATATTTTTAGCTTTCTAATTAATATTTATAGTAGAATTTATTTATGTATAACTCTATATTTAAATTGGTCATGTTAATAAAATTTTAATTAAACATCTTTTACACTTCTTTAAATAAAATAGAATTTATGTCCTAATCTAATCCAAGTGGATAAAAAATGATCATATTTTTCCCTATGTTTTATATTTGTCTAAATACACTTATAAAATATAATTTGGACTTTTTTGGGGTAATTTTATATTATTATAATATTATGTTTACCTTTAATTACATTATTTACTTTTAACCATGGTAAATTAAATTCAAAAGTTATTTTTCACAAAAAATTATTTTTATCCTATTGAGCCCAATTTTACTTACTGATGACAACCGTGTGTGTAATATTTTTGAAATTCAATTCACTGAATTGGTAAAATTACGTTTTATACAAATTGGAAAATGAGCCCAGAAGGCGGGTAAAAGAAGTTAAAACATTCAATAAAATTTTATAAATATAAAATTTTTATAAAATGACTCCAATGAATTAAATTAGATAAATTTTGGTATTATTTATCTATTTTGATTTTAAAAAAAATAATTTAAATATAATCATTTAAATTAAAATTGGGTTTTAAGCAATAACATATTGTTTTTCAATATTCCTTAAAAACTTAATGTTTTCAGAAAAATACCAAAAATTCACCCTATGATAATTTGGATATTTAGATTCCAAAAAAAATTCCATTTTGAAAAAAAATTAATATTTCAAAATGTGTGTATTACTATTGATAAATTCTTTTTTAAACGGTTATTTTGGTTGGTAATGTTGTGCTAGAACTCGAAGTTTCATAAATCTAAATCCATTGTATTAATCAAACAGAAGCATATAATAGAAGCCTGGGGTGTTTAATTTTAACATAAATTTAAGGTAATGAATAATTTTATTCAAAATGATTCATTTTAGAATAGATATTATAGCATCGAGTTTTTAGTTATTCCCTTCGTGTTGCCTAATTAACAATTCTAATTTATGGATCTTATTAATAATGTCTTCCTTGAATATTTTGATATGTTATTTTGATGTGTTCATTGATGTAATGTTTGTGTATTTTGAAATTTGTGAGGATTTTAAAAACCACCTCATTAGTTTTTTTTCATACCTTAAAGAAAAAGAGACTATATAAGTTGTTTAGAAAGTGTGATTTTTGGTTGAAACAAATGTCATTCCTTTAAAATATTAATTCTAAATATGAAATAATTGTTGAGCATATTATAAATAACGACATTAAAGATTATCCATGTCTTAATAGTGTCATGGGTATTTTTTGTTTTCTTATTTTATCATGTTACATCTAGTTTTTTGTCCAAAAAAGTTTTATTTATATATCGCACTTAATATGTTCTATTGAAAATTACTTAAATTTATAGTGATGGAAGAATGTGATGATTTTTTTTAAGAAGTGAGAAGCATATAGGTGAATGATACAATTTTGGTCTTCCCCCTTTAAATGGGTAATGTTTCATATATGGTGATTCTTAATTTAAGGGATGTGGATTATTTTTGATGAAGAATTATAAAGTAATAAATTATTCCTTATGCTTCATGGAAACTAAAACATAAAGTGTTTAATTATTCTAAATAGTAACTAGATTTAATTTTTATTGTTTTTACTTTTAAAATTTGGGGGAATAAATTATATGGATCCAATGTAGAAATTTATAATAATCATAACATTTTGAAATATTTATTATCTTGGAAATATTTGAACACGAGATATAGAAGATAAATTGAACTGATTATGGATTATGACTGCCTGATTATTTTTCATCTCCTAAAATCAAGTAAGGTAATTGATTCTTTGATTCAGAAAAATAGTATTTTATTAACTATGTTATATTTTAATCCTGACACTTTGATTAATGACTAGATTAATTTCATTCAATATGTTTTCACTAAAGGAACACCCTCTATTTTATTTTTGATTTCAGTTAAGCCTACTTTTAAAGATATAATTAAGAAAGCTTTGATGAAATGCTACATGTTATAAGAAAAGGTAAAATTAGTTAAAAATTATATGTTTCTAGAATTTTATGTTGACAAATATTGTGTTTTGAGATTTTTATTGGGATTATGTAGTCCTTTTAATTATCATCTTATGAATGAATTACTGAGTTAGGTTCATAATTCAACATTCATTGTTCATTCTGGTTATACTAAGATGTAAAAATAACATCAGGAGTATTATTTTTGGATGGAATGAAAAGATATATAGATGTCATTATAATGAAATGTTTTTAATTTTATTATTTTAATACAGAAAAAAAATTATGAAAGATTATTATTAATACTTTTCTAGTACCAGTGTGGAAAGTGGATACTATATACGTGGATTTCATAGTGGGACATTCAAAGGCATCATGAAGTAACAATGCAATTTGGGTTAATATTTTTTGATTAACAAAATATCTGAATTTACTTCCAATTAATGATACTATTCTTAAGGATTAACTTTACCAATATTATCTCGGAGTGATAGTCTATTTACATGAAGTTCCCCTCTCAATCATATCTGAATGTGATCCCTAGTTCACTTCAAATTTTTGGAAAGGACTTCAGAAGATGATTGGTTATAAATTAAATTTTAGCAAAAACTTTCATCCTCTATCATATGGACTATATTAAAAATAATTAAGACCTTGGAAGACAATATTCATAATTATTTTGATTATTACCAAGGAATTTTTGACCAACATCTTTCCTTGTTTTGTTTTACATAAAATAACATTTTTCATTTTAGTATATAGATAAAAAAAATTAATGATTTATAAGTAAAAATATATTAAAATCCCACATTTTGGGATGAATTGAAGAAAAAAAGTGGATGAGACTATATTTGGTAGATGAAATGGTTGAGAATGGGAAGGTAATTTAGAAATCTGTTAGGATGGTATAGAATGGACCAAAATGTTATATTGACATATTGAGGAATATTCTTTTCGAGTTAGGTGATGATCTTTCACCTAATGTATCTACATGAAAACGTTTTGTGCATTTTATTAAATTTGGGATGTTAATACCACAACTGCTTGGACCATATGAAATCCTAGATAAATATAGATATGTTCCCTATTTAGTGCATTTAGGTCTATGTTTATCCAAGGTAAAGAATTATTTCATGTTGTAATGTAAATAATTTTTTCCTAGATTTATCTCATTTTATGAGATTTGATGTAGTTCAATTGTAAGTGAACCATTATTATGAAGAATATCCTATCTATATTATTTTCCATGCAACGAAATTATTACATAGCAATTTAATTCACTAGGCTTTGGATTTTTGGAAAACCGATATGATTGAAGAAGAAATATTGGAGTCTAAAGATGATATGTGGGAAAAGTATCCCCACGTGTTTAATAAGTGAATAAAAAACTGCTAAATTTATTTTGAAATTGTAGAAGAATATAATAAACCATGTAATTTTAGAATAAAAAGTTTTCATGTCATATAAATATTTAATAGTAATATGTTATAGTGTGATATTAATTTTAAAAATGTTAAATACAAAAGGGAATATTTTTCTCTTACTCTTTTCTTATTATAATTTATATAAAAATTTAATTTTACATTTGTAGAACTAAAATTTGAAAAAATTTATTTTAATTTTGAATTCAGAACATCTGATTTAAGTATTGATGATTATTTTTTAATTTCTTAAAAGATTTACACTTTCTGAAAATTTAATATATTTTTATTAAAAATTTCACTTCATTTCATGTTTTCATAGATTCAAAATGAATTTTTGATATGTTTTATAAAATCATTAGTTCATTAGGATTATAAATAATAAAATAACGGTTTTTTAAATTTAAATTTATAATTGAGTTTATAACAAATAAATTTATACAATTAAATGATAATTTTTCTATAATAATATTTATCATCATCTTTTTTTGTTTAATTTTCAAATAAATTCATCCACTAATTTTTATTAATTTTTTTTAAAAATTTCAAGAATTTTAAATAGTTTTTTAAATTTGGTAATATTTACCCTTTGATTTTTGGGACATTATGAATAGTACACATAGAAATTTTGGTTACCATTATAAAGGGTAACTCATGTAATTAATGTTAAAAATAGCATAATAAGGATTATAGAATATACCTAACAATAGACTAAACATTATTTTCTAATACCATTTAATCTATTCTCATCTAATATTTGGTTATATGGACTCTTATTTTCATATGTAAGAGACTATAATATTTATAGTATTTTATTTAATGAAAAGTAAAGAATGTCACACTCTCACTTTTAATAAATATAATATTTTGAATATATGATTAACCAAAGGATATGATTAGTTATAAATAAATTTTTATATAATAAAAATTTAAATTAACAATGATAATATAATTTTTTTTGGAAATAAATGATGAACGTATATATTTACACATTGATGATGTAGAATTTTTCCAATTAATGGAGTTATCATACAAATGATATTAAAAATATTAAAAGAAGAATAATTACTGATAATTAATTCGAAACACTAATTTCAAAGAAAATTTTGACATATAATAGATATATTAAAAAATTTGAATCTAATTTTAATTATTTATATGATGTTATTAAAATCAAGGTAATTCATATTTATAAGAGAATATTAATGATATATTAAAATAAATAATATTTACTAAAAGATTTTAAATTCAAAAAAAGTCAAATATTTGGGAAATAATTATTATTTGGTCGATAATATAAAACATGGTATGTTCATGGGATATTGTTATGGTTAGTGTTAGAGGGGGTTAATGAGGTGTTAAAAATTTATAATGTTAAAATTGTGATCAAAAAATTTATAATATTTATTTTATTGGATAATTTATGTCTATAATCATAGCATATTATAAATAATTATTTATGATCCATTTATTATATGAAAAGTAATTTATTCAAAATTTATTTTTTGAGATATTCCAGGAGTGCTCGTCCCCTCACATGTTAAAGATAATATCTTCATCCATTTACATAACACTAAAAAACAATTATATTCATCCTAAAACTACAAAATTACATTTCTAATATTCTTCCCCATGTCATCTAGGCCTTAGTTCTGATAAAATACAAGCCTAACTTCTCTTCAGGTGTTATACAATGGAGGTTGTCCGAATAAGTATGGTCATTTTAAATGACTGTTTCTATTTTATTACTTCATAGATCGCTTTTAAATATTCCATAACAATGATTATACAATAGAACAATCATCATAAATATATTGAGTTGTTGTTATGATAATGTACCAACCTATACATATCTTATCTTCTATCAAATGGGTAAAAACCCATTGTCCATGTGTGTGGAAGACATCCTCCTTACAAACCGATGTATTTTTCTTCCCATAAGCATCTCTCATAGAAGGATTAAAAGGATGTGATTAATATTTATATATATTATATTAATCAGATATATTTAATTTTTAAAATATAAAATATTTTTAACTTTTTTATTTTTCATTCACTTAAAAATGAAAACATTGTCTACGTCTACTTGTAGACAAGCACCGCTACGTAGAGATGTAATTGATTTTTCATTAACACATCATATGAATGATATATTTATTTATATTTTAATATTTAATATAATATTTATGATATTACTATAATTATTTAAATATAGAATTATACTAAACTTTTTTCCCGAACGATCATTGAAAAATGGAAGCGTTACTCATGCATTCATATGAACAATTGTTTTCATGATTGTAACATATTGTTTTTTTAATCATCTTTAAAAATTAGATTTAAAATTATAATTTTTATATAAAAAATATTTATTTCATGATTATATTTTATTGTATATTCTGAAATAATTACCTCTTTGACCATAGTCAATCGACAAAAGTCATTTGTGAAATACGATCTCTATATCTTCAAAATGCCTAGTCTGATTCTAATTGATTAAGTAATTATATATAACATCATATTAAATGTAATAATAGAATAATGAAAATGAAAATTTTCTTTATGTATGTAATATATATATATATTATTTATAAATATAAGGAATGTATGTGACGATTCGGACTCAATGAAACATATTTTCATTTAAAAATATACTTTTAAAGTATCCCTTAAATTCGCCTTATTTTTCTATATATATATATATATTTAAATTTGTTGATGTTTTTATATAGACATAAAAAATCAACTGAAATGTTATTTATTTTTTACCTTCATTAAAATTATTTCTATGGAAATATTTTTAAGGAATATTTGTCTTCTTTTCAAAATGAAAAAAAAGTAATGTTCAAATTTAACATATATTAACACAATGAATTTTCTTACCACCATAACCATTATTTTAAATTTGGATTCCTCTACATGATTTCATTTTTAATAAAAACATGGATTTTATTTTTTATAGTTTTATTGTAATGGAAAATGTGTTTTTATGATTAAATGGTATTTCAATATTGGAAATGTTTTTCACCCACGTCTAAAAGAGTTTTTCAAAGGTTTTATTATTGATATGGTCTTGGGATATTTTTTTCAGTGGTTTGATCCTCATTATAAATCATGGGTGAGCTCGATATATCTTATATAATGGGTCTTCCTAGATAGTTATCCAATTAGTTGGGTAATTATTTTTTTCTCCACATAATCATATCGGAAATCAACCATATGGATATTATAATGATAAGTGTTCATGTAAGGGTTTTGTAAGGGGTTTTAGATGATGATTCCCAAAGGATCATAAATTTGTCTTCTAATATTTCTAATGAATTTTAATGAAAATATTTTTAATATAAAAGGAATGAAAATAATATTTTGAAAGTCATTTTTTAGATAACAAGGGATGTTTTTTAGAAAATATTTTCCATGGGTTATCTTATTTTTCACTAGACTACCCAATTTATTATTCTTATGTACAATTCATATATTTTAAATCTCATACCACATTTTAAATAAAATCAAATGGTTTATTGATGAATTAGTTAACTACATGATTATTTTTTATTGTTGTGACGATTTGTTATGAAAATTAATTATGTTTTATAGAAAATGTTTTATTATTATGGGAAAATCAAATAATGATTAGAAGTGATCATTTTTTATATATTTGGGTACTTTATGTAATATTTAGGATCTAACATTGTAAATTTTAATACCTAACAGATCATTGAGAATTTAAGAAACTAGATTCTAAAATAAATTCACTACAATATGTAATGTTTAATAATCTATCCTTACATTATTTATGAAATAATATACATTTCAAAAAATTGTATGTTAATTTTATATTAATTTTTATATATTTCTTTCTATTTTATTTATTTATGGGTTTTAGATATTTCCTTTCTATTTAACCTCTATTTGGATAAAAATTCAACTGAAATGATTCTCATTTGTGGAGTTGACATTATCTGTTCCTCTCAGTTAAGAATATTTCTCCCCCTTGTTTATTTTAAATTTTTTATTAAATAAATATCATTCTCTATATTTGTATTATTTATTAACGAAATTTGATCTTCTTGTTAATTTTTTTTATAATGGAGTGGAAAGAATTTTTTCTGTCATTTTTACAATATGAAATTTTCTATTCTCCTAGACTTTCATTAAAAAAAGTGTGAAAGGAATATTTTATAATGATATCTCCATGAATACATTTTCCCACATTCATAATCAATTTTCCTAAATTGTATAATTATAAATTTCTTCTACATTCCCAAAGTAATTTATATATCCATTATTTTTTTAAAATAATATTTTCAAAAATAACATTTATCTCAAATTTAATGGGTATTTAATATATTTTTCTTTTTGTATTACATAATACTTTATAATAAAATTCATCTATGTAAATATATTATGTTATTTATTATGACTCAATGGGGATTTGTATTAATTATAACATTTACCTTATTTATATATATGTACTGTGAATATATTTTATGATATTTTTCATTAAACATGGTTATTTATCATTGGTTAATCAAGATGTGTTGGAATATTTAATGGTATCATGTTTATGTGGAAAAAATATATATGGTTTATCATTATATATCCAATTTTCGTGATATATCCCTCAATTTATTTGGGAAAATTTTTATTTATTATGGGATCTTGATGGGATATGGGAAGTTTTCTAATGTCTAAAATGATAATTTCTGTGGGTTGTTAGCCCTATTCCACTATGAAATAGGAATGTTGTTATCCAAGTTCATTATGATATAAAATTTATAAAAATATATAACCTAAATAAACAACAATTATTAATTTATTATTAAGTAGTAAATATTATTAACTTCATATTATGTTTTTGGTTTATATTTTTGGTGAATCAATAAAATCATTATATTAAAATGTGGATGATTCACATTGGAGTACTTTTTTCAGTAATTTTTTTATTATTACAAAACTCGTGTTTCATTCATGACAATTTTTCTTTTTCATGATGAGATATCAATACTAAATTATTGACCTTCATATAGTTCATACAGTTCCCTAGTCCCTATTAAATATATTTTAAAATTATTAATGGTCTCAAAAAGATCAATATAATTATAAAATAAAAGAAACCCTAATAGTCCATTTCGAATAATAATTATTATAAAAGATGTATTCTTGTTACATAAAAAAAAATTTACTAAAATAATTTTGACATACCCATGAAAGAAAATTCATTTAACTACATTATTAATAAAAAATTTGTATTCAAGGAGAAATTATAAATCCTAATCATGAATATTACATCAGAAATCTCATAAAATCATGAGAAATTTTCCTTGAAAATAAAATCTTTCAACATTAATAAGTCAAAAAAATCATAAAACATAATATTATTTAGTTATGTTATGAAATAGATACATTTCCAATAAACTCATAGGTACCATAGAAAACCCATACTGTAATAATTAGTTATTATTCATGTATCACACAAAAAATTTGTCTTATAAGAACACTTGTAACAAAATAACCTACAAAATGAATTCTAAAATGTTTCCTATTGAGAAAATAACATTTTGAAATGAATTAGATGGTTATTTATGACCCACCAATTATCACATACAATATAAAATAATTATTACATAAATAAAACACAAAAGATATTTCACTTTCATCATAAAACTAATAAAAGATTCATTTACAACACATTATTATAAGAACCTCTATTTATCCCATAAAATAAAATGAAATAATATTTTCTTTGATTAATCAATAAAAAAGATAAATCATTGAAAAATCAGAAATCAATTTACTTCAAAAAATCATGAAAACAAATATATTAATATTCCATAATTTTTTTTGTAAAACGAAGAAAAAGAGAACCTATGGTAAATGTAAAAAACATTATTTTCCTATAATTATAATAATGTAAAAATGGACCATGTAGAAAAAATTAGAAATATAATTTTAAAATAATTTCTAAATAAATTAAAATATATTTATAATTGACCAAAATAATTAGCATTGAATATTAATAGACATATTATATAAATAGTTAAAATAACATGGATTTGTTAATGAATTTAAAATAACATTAAAAATAAAAGTCGTTACCTCAAGTCATGAATCACCACAGTAATCTTCAGCATTATATAAAATAAAATAATATTTTTTATTTGATCGATTAAGAAAATTAATTCCTTTTATTAAGTTATTAAAATATCTTCTATTACATTTATTGAAACATTTTATTTAGTAACTAAAGCATGTATGTTCACATTAAGTGATTTAGGGTCCTTCATCCCAAGCAGCTTCGGTGAGTTTTCAAGGGTATAATTGCTAATAAATTGGTTCAATAATATTTCAAGAATCTTTAAAATATCATAGATATTGTATTCATTAATTTAATAAGTTTTTATAACTATCCATGTGTATCAGAGATGAACAATGTAGCACACCATTTATGGATATGGTAGCATAAACATACGAATGACTATCGTTTCGAATTTTGAATGAAATGATGTGAATAAATGTAGATTAATGTTTAACATTATAGAATAATAATGTTGTTATACATAATATTATTATTCATTTTATCATTATCTATAACCATATATGTGAGGTTGTAAAGACAATTTATATATATTGTACAAGGAAGTGGTATTTTAAACAAACAAAAAGACAATATTTTCATTTTTAAATGGATATAATTAATGTGCCTAGGAGTTTTTTAATCAATATAATAACATTTAATAAATACAATAATAAAAATTTAATTATTGAAAAATTAATATAGAATAATCTTATATGTCTTAATAAGGATGAAAAAAGAACATTGTTATAAAAAATACATCCCCCACTGATAACTTCCTTTAATAATAACCCTAATCTCTTATAGATTTATACTTCTTGAAGAAAAAAATTATAGTACATGGATAATAAAATTGGGAAGTGATTTGGGTAGATATTGGTTATGAAAAGAATCTCTATGAGTATTGAGAAGTGATGACAGTAGGGATCCACATATTAGTTAGAGGGGTGACACTATTGTAAATTCTCTTAAACATTAAATAATATAGTTATCATATTAAATGTCAAGGTGGAAAAAAGGAATCTGAAATTATTATATGTGAAATTATAGATCAAAATAAACTCAACCAATCACATAAAGTGTATATTTTGTAGTATTGTAAAAATTATATCATAATTTAACACCTATTAAACATTATAACAATTACTATGGTGGATAAATTTGGTATGGAAAGATAATTTTATGACAATAAATGTAATATACAATATTAATTAATTTCAAAGTGTTGTTTCCAAATATGGAATGCATTATTAATTACTACAAAAATTATGTTTAATAGAAATACACATAACTCAGTAAAAAATGTTTTGAAAAATATCCTTTTATGCATAAAACATAATTTACATGAAATTAATTCATAGTATTGATTAAAATAAAATTTATTGGATTATAATTAAAAACATTTTATTTATATGACTCTAAAACTAGTATAAATTTTAATTTTACCATATAATTAATCAATTGATTAAATGGACCGAAAACATTAGTATTGTTAAAATAAAACATCAAGTTCTTTAAAAAATCTCAATCATAGGTTTCTAAATTCAAAATAATATTTTTAATTTATCAATATTACATTTTAAATATGTATCTTGTGTATCAATAAAAATGTAAAAAAATTATTTTCAATCATTCATCATGATTATGTCCTAAAATTGATTGTGTTTGTGAAAATGTTATTTTCACTATTCACCTAAAATTTTATATTTTAATAAAATTCAAAAGATCACCCTAAGATATTATTGAAATAATGAGTTATAAAATTAATTACTTTTAATTAAATTAAAAATGTAAAATTTAGAATTTAATATTTTTAAAAAAACCACATAATTCATGGTAAATGATTTAGTTAAAATAAAACAATTTCATTGTCTTCAAAATATTTACTATATTGAATGTAAGTATATCAAATATAGTATTGACCATTATTAATACATTTATATGATTAATTATTCACATTAATGGGGTATTTATATTCCTTCACTGTTAAATTTATTGTTTCATCATATTTTTATTCAGTAATAATCATGTAACAACATTTTTTCCCTAAAATCCTTTTCTCATTGTCATGATGCTTCATCAATTATATTTTATTCCACTAAACACTAAACATGTGACATACCTCATTCTGTAACACCTTGTCTCTATGATCAAGAATAAAAAGTATATTTTATTTATATGAAGAATTATCCTCTAACTGGAATACATTAGGACCCAATACATTTAATGCATCATATATATATTTCCTAAATAATGAAACATGAAACAAATCATGCAACTGAGAAAAAATTATAGGTAATTATACCTATTATAAAAATAATCCCAAACTGTTTAGAATTATATATAGACCAATGATTATTGGTATTAATTTTCCATTTCTTCTAAAATTCATCACAGATTTCTATTTTGATATTTTATTAGAAACATGATTCTATACATCAAATTAATGTAATTTCTTATGGTTTTATACATAAATTATTTTTCGTAAAATAATCTACCCTGGCATGGTGTTAAATCACCATTATCTTATCATCCATTTACTCTATAAATTCAGGTCCCAACAACATTATCTATTTGACTTCAACCAAACACGATGGAGTTATGCATTACATTCTATATAATACCTCAAATAGTTACATCTGTATATTATAATGAAAACTATTTTTATGAGAAAATTCAAATAAGTAAATATGTTGATCCAAACATTCTTGATGATACCGAGAAATATTTCCGAGAGTATATTCTAATGTCAAATTTTTTCGATACTCTATCCTATTAAGGGATAAAGTTTGTGTTAGAACATAAATCAATGCCAAAAGACATATAATGTCCCATTGGAAAATTAAAAGTAAACCATGTATCTTTAAAATATATAATATTGATATGGACTACATATTATCAAAATATCTATTTAATATTGTGTTAATAAACCTTATCTGATGGAATATTTTCTTTAATAGGAAAAAATGTGCAGTTATGTTAAATAAACAATAATAGCTCACCTAGTATTATTACCAATAGAAGTCATTATAAATCCCACTAAAAATACATGGTATATTCCATCATTATCATTTAGTAGTTGACCAAATTTCAATCATCCCCTTCATTAGTTATCATTCAAATTTTACTTTTGTAAATGTAAAACATTTCATGGTATAATCTGTAATATCATTATTTATTCCATCCCACAAATAATATTCATAAATGACTCTATATATCATAGTGGAATAAAGATGATCAAAAAATTTAGAATCATGTTCTTCAATCAATAATTCTTTTTTCAACTAAAAATTTCTTAGCATATCCTCTTTCCGAATATTATAATACCTTATTTTTACATTTTAAAATTTGGTTGCATTCCTTCTTTACCATATGCTACCTTTCTTATATAAAAAGATTTTTTTTATGAGAATCCATAATTTTTTTTGAAAATGATTATTATAAGGATTTGTTGTTTTAGAGAGAAGGGGTTTCATATATAAAATATATGATATTAGATACATTAAGTAATTAATTATTGTCTTGTGTTCCAAACACATCATGGTTAATGATGTAATATCCATTAGATCCAAGCACTACTCTATCATTTTATCTGTTCTTATATGATATGAATCATGAAATCATAATCCTTTATCAGTTACAATTATATTATTTAATTATTGTTCAATTATTTTTTCTTTAATATATAATTTATCATTTTATAATCCATATATATATATATCTAATTTCTCAACATATGAATAATTCCTCTAACATTTTAATGAAAAAATAATGTTGCAAGATCAATGTCATGTGTTTTATAATTATTCTCATGGGGTTTCAACTATTACAATGTGTGACAAATTTCATGTTCACTTTTAAACATAACACTACAAATTCCCTTCAAAGTAGAATCAATATAATTAAATAATTAACCATTTATTGATGAAAATACCTAAACTAGAAAATTAATCAATTAGGTTTTCAATTAATGAAAATAGTTATCACGTTTTGCTGCCCAAAATAATTTCAATACATTTTGTGTTAACATGGGATGCGAGTAAGATCTCTAATAAAAAATTCATTAAACAATCTATAGTAACCCACTAATCTTGGAAAAATATGAATTTTTAAAACATTATTTGGTTTGTTTATTTAGTCTTCTAGTTTTTTCAGATAAAATTTAATTCCATATTTTGTTTCAATGTGTCCATGTAAATAAATACAATAATACAAAAATACACTTTTAAAAAATTTTCTATATAACTTAATTTCATTTCAGGTTTATATAAATATCCTTAGATATTAATCATGATCCTCATAAAAATTATGAAATAAATAAATATCATTAATGCGTATCACTAAAAATTTATTTAAATATTTATGGTAAACTATATTTGTATGATCCATAAATTAAATAATTTAGTTTTTCAACATAATGGGCATAACCATAAAATATAATTTTCTATAACTAATTTTAAATATCATCCTTGGAATGAGTGCATTATTTTGAATATGGTAATAACATATTCGAATAATCTATAGAATTGAAAAACATTGAGAACCCTAGATGTAATAAAATATATCATCGATATGAGGAAACAAATATTTTTTCCAAATTTTAATGTTATTAAGTGAACAATAATCAATAAAACCCCTCATAGAATAATATTTAATCTAAAAAACCAAAATAAGTTCACTCTAATGTTATGTTATAGTTTGAGTAAAACCCTTATCAAAAAAATCTAGTACCTACATTTTCAATTATAATAGCTCCACATGAGATATTCAGTAAGGGGTTTTTAAAGTATTCTTCATTTATAAAACTATTTCTATGGTAAACATAACCATCATATTATGAATTACACTAGTTGGATCACCATGAAATACACTAAAAAATTAATCAACCAAATGATCCAAACAAAGATGAATAGTTCCCTTATTTTAATGAATAGAGACTGATAGAAATCTGGCCCATCTATAATTAATCTCTTCGATTCATGATATTTTATCCCAGGTATAAACTCTTAAATATATAAAAATTGAAACTCATTCTAAATTATTAAAATAACTTCTTTACCCATACAATCATTATTATCCTGAGAAAATAAAATCTCGTGCATAAACGAAATAACCCAAAACTCTATTATGCATAAGACAACAATTTTTTGTAGAAAAACCATTGTTTAGATAAAATTATGAGTATTTCAATATAACATTATTTCATTAATACTTACAATATTATTATTTACTAATACATAATTCCCCATTTCCTGAGGCAATATTTATATCTAAATATAAACTCTCCCAAAAATAAATAATGTATAGAATGGGAATTAGTTATGAAATTGGTATTATTTGAGTAAAAACCTAATATACTAGAAACCACATTATGTTATGGTCCAACATTTATTGAAGGTGAAGAAAATGATTTTCCCACAACATTCAACTTATGTAATGGATGATTTATATCATTCATATATATATTTGAGAACAAATTTTCATAATTTCTCTCAATTCAATTAAATTAAAAAATAATAATTACCATATTTTCATTATAGGTATGACCATTTGCAATTCCATTTAATATATAGTCATGACCCTAATTTCCAAAATTACCATAAGAGTAAAACTTTCCACATCACATATTAAATTTAACATAATGCTTCTAAGAACACTTATCGCATAAATAATGTTTAAATATCATACAATCAAACATTATTTAAAAGATGTTTCCCTGTTGATTTCCACCTATAACACTTCGTATATTTGTATTGGTAAATGTCAATAAAATCCATCTCGACCTTCTTGGAGAAAATAAAAATTTCCACATAACATATAAACAAATAATTAATTGAATCCCTTCATATGCATTTGATATTTATTAAAATTTGTCAATTTTACTATCATGTCCCTCAATAAAATTCTATAATTATAAGGAAAATTTGTTAAATTTTTAATCATATGAATAAACTGAATCCTTTTACTTTTATATAAACACTATTAATTTATTTTTCATTATATGATTAAAATTTTATGGAAAATATTAATAATTAAAATATCCTTAAAATTCATCTATTACAAGGTATTAATATCATGACTGTAATTTTTTATTCCTAATCAGATACCAGCACTCATGGGAAACACATTAAAAAATAGTAATTGATAACATATGTTAGTTTTAATATCCCAAAACATTAAATATCATAACAAAAACATTAATAAATACTTCTATTTGAAATGGATCTGACGTTACACCAATATTTAGAGTGTATTGTTTAATGTCATGATCTAGTATTAACATATTATTCTGTATAGAATTTTGTTTCTCCCTTAAATGGGTATAACTATTAATAAACTATGCCAATTGAGTAAACATTACAAAATAACAACTCAAATATAACTTAAAAAATTCTATGTTTATATTTTAAAAAGACATTATCCACTTATTGTGTTTCTAGGGACTCAACATATTTTACCTATAAAAACCCATTATAAAAAAGATATTGGATAATACTTTATGAAAACTATATATATATATATCTGATGATAATATAACTATATATTCTTCTCCCAACATTTTCATTTCATAACAATATCCTCACATTAACTTTTTTCTAAATATTACTCTGATATAAAATATAATAACTTGTAATATAGACAACCAATATTTTTTATTTTAATAGAAGATATTGATTTTTTTACATTACCTTTGTCTTTTAGGTCTACAATTTTTGATAAGTAAGATAACTGCAAAATAAAAATTGGGAACATCTATAGATTGAAATTTTTTCAAATAATTATGTTCTTATATTTAGACCTCTTTTGTATTACAAAAAAAATTATTCATCTATATGAGTCATCAATATTGAGTATTTTAACATTATATAGTTCAAAAAAATATTTGGCCCTATGAAAAACAATTAGAGCTTTGTAATAACATCAAAAACATTCTTAAGTGATACAAGAGGGAAAGAAAACTAGTTAATGAATTAAAAATATTAATATTTATAAATATGTTTTTTAAAATAATGAACATTAAAACCAAATAATAATTTACTACACATCAAATCAGCTTCATTTACCAATTTTTTCATAAATGTTTTTTAGCAATCATAATTAAAGAATCAAAATAATATATTTTACTTTAAGAAAATATAAAAACATGTGAGAACATCTCTTTGAAAAAAAAATCACCTTTATAAGTCTATAATATTTCTTTTAACTGTTAGCTTATTTGGATACCTCATAGAATCAAAATATTTATAACAAAAATAATATAGAGAATAGAAATCCCATTTTGTAATCTTTGGAATTTTTTTCATCTCACCCTTAAAATCAAACTTACTATAACCCATATAAAGAAATAAACTACAATGATAATTACAACACATCCACTGTAACAACTCAATATTTTATGATAAGTATTTTTTTTAATTTATTTTATGTCATGTGTTTTATGCTACAACAAGATAATCGTGTGATATACGCAACACCGTATTAGCTTGTAGTATACGCAACACTATTCATAGATTGTGTTACACATAATTTCAAGTTCGTTTGATAATAGTCATTCTACGCAACATTGAGTAAATATATATATATATATATATATATATATATATATTCAATGTATAAATGAAAAATGGTGGGAATCTGTTATAATGAAACAACAAAGGAGTCTTGCACAACACGCAACCCTAACTTGGCTTGCATTACACGCAATCACGACCTTTCCCAATAGCGTGTGTTGTACGCAATACCAGGTTTCACAAAACAATAATATATTGTTATAATATTATTATGGACTAGCCTTTTATGAATATTATTAACTAAATTTTGAATTTTATAACTTTATTATTCATCTTATATATTTTTTAAAACATTTTATGTGAACAAAATAAATTTTTCGGGTAAGAAAAATATTTTTTTTCAAAAAATGCAGGTTTGTCGCCTTTTGATGGGGCAACCACATTAAATATAGTTTTTGACATTTTTATAATTTAAATTTTAAAAAATAAACTTGTTCTTTTGAATCAGGATACAAAATTTACGTTGGATAAAGTTTTGATATTTTTCTGATAACTTTCATATTTTAATGAATAGTAAAAACACGGTATATTTTAATTAAAAACAATTTTTTTCACCGTAATAATTTATATGGTTAAATTATAATATTGAATGGTTTTAAAGTATAAATAGAATATATTTTTACCATTTAATATAATTTATGTCATTAGCATTGATTTTTCCTTGAATTCGTTTGTTAAATCAATTCAATCTTTTGCAATGTTTTAAACAAAAACCCATTTTCTTTCGACAATGGGATTAATTTTAATTTAATTTCTGAAACTTTTTTGTATCGAATTTGGAAAAATGGATTCCATATTTAGAATCATTGGGTCCAAATTATGTTAATAAGCTACTTTTTTTGGGCATTATGAATAGTAACTACGGTAAATTTTATTTACCATAGTTAAAGGTATATCGGTTAATTAAGGGTAAAT
The DNA here is from genome assembly GCA_963277665.1 of Viscum album. NCBI lineage: Eukaryota > Viridiplantae > Streptophyta > Magnoliopsida > Santalales > Viscaceae > Viscum > Viscum album. Next base: position 783,511,859 of record OY728164.1, read on the forward strand.
ATAAGATTATAAAATTACCCTAACACCTATAAAAATCCTATTGGATGACTAAAAGTAGACCCATATCACCTAATGATTGTATTCGATTCATTTAATGGGTTTTTTTCCATGAAAATTATTTAAATATTATTAAAACCAAAGAAAGTGACAACATGTCACTCTTATAAATCCTATAAGTATATTAATTTTAATATAGTGATAAACTTCATCAAACTGCGAAAATTAATAGTTTCCAGAAAGATAATAAAATTATCTAAATTATATGAATTTATTTATAATTTTTAAATATTAAATAATTATCATTAAAGGTGACATAATAGTGATGTTGAAATTATTTTATTAAGAGAAATATCAAATAAATGATTTTAAAAATATTAAAATAATTATTATATGAACTATGTAATGTGGTACAATAATTTTATAGATAAATAGGACATGATATTAATATATTTAATATTTTAGTTCAAACATATCTTATGTATATTTTTTATTTAAATTAAAATAAATAAATAGTTTCAAAATTGACAATATTGTTATTTTATAAAAATAACATATTATAAAATTGTTCAAAAATCAAAAAATTATTTAAAATTTATAAATTTAAATTTATATTGTCTAAAATGTTATAAATTATCCAATTATTGAAAATTCACAACAAATAAGTAATTATTTATAATAAATTAAAATTGATAATGTTATTACCACAAATAAAATTAAATTTATTAAATAAGGATAAATCAAGTTGATAATGTTTAAAATAAATTCCTAACATGTCTAAATTTTATTGGTTGATGGTATTACAACCCTATGTCATCTAATATTCGGATTTTAGTAATTTGGGAAGTTTTTATGTGGGTTTGGGATTTAATATAAATTAATATTTTCTTATATTTCCAAAGGTGCCCCTCTCCTCCCTTAAAAATGGGCACCTCCTCCCTCTCCTCCTCACACCATTTTGAGCCTTGAAGCTCGGCCAACACCTACCCATTTCCATTATAAACTTCCCTAGAAACATACTTTAGGTCCTGGTCTTCTTCAAAAACCAAATTTAGTACCCTAAGAGGAGGTTTCAAAGAGGCGTATCAAAGAAGAGGTAATATCCGTTACCGATTCATTCAAGTTTATTTCATCTTTAACTTCTTATTCATTAGTTGTTTCATTATGAAATAATAATATCAGTATCAATTATATACTGATATGTTATTATATGTATGAAACAACCCCATTACACCTTCTATCTATCCTAAGGAAAATGAAATCACCGCGCATGCGTACGTACGAAATACCGTCTCCACGATGTGGTGTAATCTGTTTTTCCACCACCACCTTACCTGGATGGGTATAATGGTGTAAAGAATGAATAAAGATGATTATTATAACATCATACTGATTCTATGATATTATATCATTCACTCCATTCCGATTCAACAAATATGGGAACGATATCATCGCTCGTGCGTACATACGGATTACCGTCTCCACAACGCGATGAGATTCATTTTCCATGTTAACCATTCATGAATGATTATAAAGTATATATAATAAGTAATCATGAGATATATGACATAATAATTATACTGCATTTATGTATATATTTGTATGTCATCTACACAATTCCATTCAATTCAATAAGGAAACGAAAACATCATTCATGCGTATGTACGGCCTACCGTCTCCATGAACAGTGTATTTCATTCTATTTATCGATCTATTATATATATGTATACTCTGACTATATATTCTATATAAATCATGTTTTATATTATGGAATTAATTAATCATGAACTAATTAATCATATGAATTATTACAAGCCAAAACACGGACGATATATGAAACAATTTTTCCCAAAACACTCTTTAACATGGAATTTACAAAAGAACAGGTAATATAAAGTCATAAGTGAACCATATATGATATAATAACAACAAATATGATACATAAATATTTCAATGACATTATTTAAATCATTATACAGGAGTTTCGGATCCATACGAAGCATATCGGACCAAAGGTAAGGGATAACTATTCCAATCTCGCTCTTATCCGAGATTGTTTATTCGTAAGTATTTACTGGGGTTTTTTGTTATCATCCATGTCCCGTTTTTTCTAAAAATGTTTTAATGTATTTTTAATGTAATTTTTACCCATTTTTGAATTTTACCACATGTTATGAAAGGAATATTACGTTTTTTTACTATACGAGGTACTTTTTGACTTTTCCAGCAAAAGTACGGGAAGAATGTTTTTTTAACTTATACGGCATGAAAGGATTTTAACAGTTTTATAAAGCCTTATTTTCATGATACTTCCACAAAAAGATTTCATATCTATTTTCAACAAAATATTTTTCTTTTAAAATTTCCTGATTTTTTGTGAAAAGAAATTGATTTTGAAGAAGAAAGGACAGTTTCCTCAAGAATTCACTTCAAGTGTTTTATCAAAACCATTTTCCATATAAGATGGGAATATTTCATATGTGTATGTTTCAAGTATAAATTCTCTATGATTTACATGGATTCACTTTTCTTATTATAAAATGATATCCATTTCTTTTATAAGGATTATGAGATGATGGGATGATGTTTATGAAACCCATTTTATTCGTTGGGTTATTGTGAATTATGTATGTTTATTTTGTGGAACAAGTAAAAATGATTTCATTATGTGATGGGTGGGACCTATATCTCCCTCCAATGCATTGGGTATAGATTTTTATCTCATGAGATAGACATGGCTGGAATAGTAAGTTAATCTGGTTCAGTGTTACAGGACTAAAAGGAGGAGTGAACTCAATTCAGAAAGGGACTTTGTCCACTAAGAAGGTCTTCGCAGCAATGCCTTGGATACTATGGAAATCATGAAATCTGATGAATGGTTGCCAGAATTATATTTTTTATTCCCATTATATTTTATCATGATTGATGTTTCATTATGATATATTCCTTATGTACTTCCACGATTTATGTCTTTGCTCAAGATTTTAATGTTTAAATTTCATGTTCAAGTTTTTACTTTCAAATGTTCATGGATTGTTTTATGTTTACTATGTTTTCCCTTACTGAGAATTGGAGATCACCCTTTTTATGTTTTCTTTTCCCCAGGATATAAAGAATTGTTTTAGGTAAAAAAAATGGGATATCTTTATAGGAGATGTTGAGGATCTTTCACCAAGATTTGAAGATTACGTTCCATGTCTCCAAAGACACTAAACAATTACGGTCCTTCGGTGTCTATTTTTGTTATGTATTAAGAATTCCGCAAAATTAATTTAATGTCCATGTACGTCAAACTTCGGGTCTCTACAGTTGGTAATAGAGAAAAGGTTTGGTCAAACTTTGGAAACTAGGATGTGAAAATGTTAGTGAGATCCCTAGAGATATTTCTAAGGTATGTCTAGGGATGTCCATAAGGATTAGTATATGTATAAGATATAGTCCTAGAACTACGGTAACGATCATAGAATTTAACCTAAGATGTTAGATATCGAGGGTACTCCCCCTTTACTATGTTGTTTTCCCTAGCATGTTTTTTTCCTCTCACACTATGCTTTTTGGGTTTTAGAAAATGGCTGGAAAAAGGAAGATTCACGATAATAGAGGATATGCCGGACAATGGAATGATCTTCTTCATGAGAAACCAAATGAAACAGGATTTGGAAGTTCAAATATCATTATTATACCTAATTAGCAATCTCATAATATGATCAATAATCTCAAAATTGGTATGTTTCCCGACATAGATTATAAGAGAAAAATGGAGTTTCATGATGATCATAGAGGAAAGAAAGTTCAATTTCCCTCATGTAAATCATGTTGGAAGAGGCATCAGTGAGATTGTTTCAAAGGAACTGGAGGATTCTTTGGGTGTGGAAAAGAAGGACACAAAGCTAGTAAGTTCAATGGAAAAGGTTCAGCTAACACCATGTACAATAATAATGGTGTTTCTATGACATCAACAATGATTAGATGTTTTAAATGTGGAATGTATGGGCTTTATAGAAACCAATTCCCTTAGGTAAAATCCCATGAAGAGAATTAGCATGGTCATATGAGTATTATTTATGTGGATGATGATGAAGAGACTACAAATAAAATATGAGATGAAAGAAATGATGATTATCAGTCAATGGTTTAAGAAGTTAGTGGAATGATTGTATGTTTATAAAGAATAATGTATGGTAATATGGAATAAAGAATTACCTAAGGCTTGTTACTCTATTGTTTTTCCTAAAGTATTTGAAATTATATATTGAATGGTACCAGTAACCATGGAAGGTTATTCAGATATTTTTTGAAAGTAGATGATATGCACATAATTAAGGGATAAGAAGATAATGAGATGTTTGATTGTATTCATGATCTCATGATTGATATAAGGACTAAGTGATATCATGGTTTGAGTATATACAATTTTTGGGATTTTTTTATGTGGAAAGAGTTATCTTTTGACAGCATTCATGTTTTCACTAAGGTTAAATGGGTTTTTATTTTTTTTCAAGAGAATACATGATTAAGGTATTCACATGTTTGTAATTTGATCAACAAGATATATCTTATGATATATGGGGGATAAATGATGGAAATCAGGTGATTGTTATGTGACATTTCAAGTAATCATTTTCTTTATACTAGGATGTTGGACCGAAATATTTTAGATAAGCCTAAAGATTGGAATGGATTATGTTGGACATAAGTTAGTATTGTTTAAGGATAGAATTGTTTTCTATATTATTGGTGGGATGTTAGAGTAATGTAGTTTTAGAAAAATGACAACTTGCAGGACGGGCGACAACCCATCACGTCGGACAAGGCTGTGGGAATTGAACCCACAACTGAAGTGCGACATGCCATTATCTCCTACCACTGACCTACAAGAATTCCATGTTTTGTAGAAACTAGTTTTATTGTATTAATCAGTATGATATATGAAGTATAAGTCCATTTTCAGAACCATATATGATTAATATCACTATATATGGACTTATGTATTTTTGATAACTTTTTCTAACCTTTTATTTGAGACAGATGGAATGACCCATCATTCTATCACATGATATGCTAACACATCACGAATGACAAATTCTACTTCATTTCTTTTAGAGATGAAGTGGAAATTGTCTAAGGAATGAACAACAGTGAGACTATACCAAAATCAAGAAAGAATTTTTTCTAATTCCAATTTCTTCAACTTTAGGGAAATCAACTTGAAAACCATAAATGTTGTCCTAGTGAACTTATATCAGATGAATCAGATTGTACCTTAAATCATCACAAATTTATTGCTTTGTGATTAATGGCTTTTTCATAGCCATGTTCTCTACCACTCTCCATCAGAACATGATGGTTAGATTTCTCTTCCGTATCCATATTTTCACATAGGTTCTCGTATGTGTAAGCCCAGTGATTAGTTTGTTTGGATAACTATTACGTTTCATACTTCGGTTTTTAAATATAAGTTTTGGAATTCCTTTTTATGATGTGTGTTTCAATTAAACAAACTTTCAAGTAGAAAACCATGTATAACCCCGAAGAATTTCGAGGCCAAAATACATTTTAAGGGGGTAGAATGTAACAACCTGATATTTTATGATAAGTATTATTTTTAATTTATTCGATGACATGTGATTTATGCTACAACAAGATTATCATGTGCTATACGCAACACCATATTAGTTTTCATTATACGCAACACTATTCTTAGATTGTGTTACACACAATTTCAAGTTCGTTTGATAATAGTAATTTTACGCAACATTGAGTAAATATATATATATATATATATATATAATCAATGTCTAAATGAAAAATGGTTGGATTCTATTATAACAAAACAACAAAGGAGTCTTGCACAACATGAAACCCTAACTTTTCTTGTATTACACGCAATCGCGACCTTCCTCGATAGCGTGTGTTGTACTCAATACCAGGTTTCACTAAACGACAATATATTGTTATAATAATATTATGAACTAGCTGTTATGGATAGTATTAACAAAATTTTGAATTTTATAACTTTATTATTCATCTTATAAATTTTCTAAAACTCTTTATGTCAACAAAATAAATTTTTCGGGTAAAAAAAGTAATTTTTTAAAAAAATTCAGTTTTGCCACCATTTGATGGTGCACCCACATTAAATCTAGTTTTTGACATGTTTATAAGTTAAATTTTAAAAAATAAACTTCTTCTTTTGAATCAGGATATAAAAATTTTAATTGGATAAAATTTTGATATTTTTCCGATAACTTTCATATTTTAATGAATAGTAAAAACATGCTATATTTGAATTAAAAACAAATTTTTTCATCATAATAATTTATAAGGTTAAATTATAATATATAATGGTTTTAAAGTATAAATATAATATATATTTACCATTTAATATAATTTATGTCATTAGCATTGATTTTACCTTGTATTCGTAGGTTAAATCAATTCAATCTTTTGCAATGTTTTGAACAAAAACCCGTTTTCTTTTGACAATGGGATTAATTTTAATTTAATTTTTGAAACTTTTTTGTATTGAATTTGGACAAATGGATTCCATATTTGTAATAATTGGGTATAAATTATGTTAATATGCTACTTTTTATTTTTGGGCATTATGAATAGTAAATACGGTATATTTTATTTACCATAGTTAAAGTTAAATCGGGTAATTAAGGGTAAATATAAGATTATTAAATTACCCTAACACCTGTCAAAATCCTATTGTATAACTAAAAGTCGACCCATATCACCTAAGGGTCGGATTAGATTCATTTAATGGACTTGTTTCCAGGAAAATTATTTAAATATTATTTAAACCAAAGAAAGTGAAAGCTTGTCACTCTCTTAAGTCTTATAAGTATATTAATTTTAATTTAGTGATAAACTTTATGAAACATCAAAAATAAATAGTCTCCAGAAAGATAATAAATTTATCTACATCATATGAATTTATTTATAATTTTTAGGGATTAAATAGTTATCATTAAAGGTTACATAATAGTTATGTTCATATTATTTTATTAAGAAAAATATAATATTAATTGTTTTAAAAATATTAAAATAAATATTATATTAATTATTTAATGTTCTACACTAATTTTCTAAACATATATGAAATTATATGAATCTATTAAATATTTTAGTTTGAACATATCTTCTGTATATTTTTTATTTCAATTCAAATAAATTAATAGTGTCAAAATTGACACTATTGTTATTTTATAAAAATAACATATTATAAAATTGTTTAAAAATCACAAAATATTTAAAAATTATAAATTTATATTTATATGGTCTAAAATGTTATTAATTATACAATTATGGAAAATTCACAACAAATAAGTAATTATTTATTATAATTTAAAATTTATAATGTTATTACCACAAATAAAATAAAATTCATTAAATAAGGATAAATCAAGTTGATAATGTTTAAAATAAATTCCTAACATGTCTAAATTTTATTTTTTGGTGAGATTAAAACCTTTTCGCATCTAATCTTTGGATTTTAGTCATTTTGGATGTTTTTATGTGGGGTTGGGATTTAATATAAATTAATATTTTCTTATATTTCCAAAGGTGCCCCTCTCCTCCCCTATAAAAGGGAACCTCCTGCCACTCCTCCTCACACCAATTGGATCCTTGAATCTCGTCCAAACCCTACCCATTTCCCTTATCAACTTCTTTTGAAACATACTAGAGGTCTTGGTCTTCTTCAAAGACCAAGTTTAGTACCCTAAAAGGGGGTTTTAAAGAGGCGTGTCAAAGAAGAGGTAATATCTGTTACCGATTCTTTCAAGTTTCTTTCTTCTTCAACTTCATATTATTTAGTTTTTTAATTATGAAATAATAACATCAGTATAACTAATATACAGATATGTTATTATATGTATGAAATAACCTCATTTCAGCTTCTATCCATCCTAAGGAAAATGAAATCACCGCACGTGCGTACGTACAGAATACCGTCTCCACGCCGTGGTGTAATCTGTTTTTCCACCACCACCTTACTTGGATGGGTATAATGGTGTAAAGAATAAATAAAAATAATTATTAAAACATAATACGGATTCTATGATATTAGATCATTCACTCTAATTCCATTCAATAAATATGGGAACGATATCATCACTCGTGCGTACGTACGGATTACCGTCTCCACGACGTGATAAGATTTATTTTCAATGTTAACCATTCATGAATGATCATAAAGTATGTATAATAAGTAATCATGAAATATGTGACATAATAATGATACTAGATTTATGTATATATATATGTATTTCATCTACTTAATTCCATTCAATTCAACAAGGAAACAAAAACAGCGGTCATGCGTACGTACGGCCTACCGTCTCCATGAACGGTGTATTTCTTTCAATTTATCGATCTATTATATATATGTATATTCTGAATATATATTATATATAAATCATGTTTTATATTCTAGAATTAATTAACCATGATCTATGTAATCATATGAATAATTACAAGTCAAAACATGGACGACATATGAAACGATTTAACCCAAAACGCTCTTTAACATGGAATTTACAAAATAACGAGTAATATAAAGTCACAAGTGAACCATATATGATATCATAACAATTAATATGATTCTATAATAAGTAAATGAAATTATTTAAATCATTATACAGGAGTTTTGGATCCATACGAAGCATATCGGACCTAAGGTAAGGGATAACTATTCCAATCTCACTCTTATCCGAGATTGTTTATTCGTAAGTATTTATTGGGGTTTTTTGTAATCATACATATCCCTATTTTCTAAAAATGTTTTCATGTATGTTTAATGGAGTTTTTAGCCATTTTTTAATTTTACCACATTTTATGAAAGAAATATTACTTTTGTTTACCATACGATGTACTTTTTGACTTTTCTGGAAAAAGTACGAGAAAAAATGTTTTTTTAACTTATACGGCATGAAAGGATTTTTACGGTTTTATAAATCCATATTTTCATGAAGCTTCCTCCTAAAGATTTCATGAATATTTTCACCAAAATATTTTTCTTTTAAAATTGCACGCTGTTTTGTGAAAATAAATTTATTTTGAAGAAGATATGATATTTTCCTCAAGAATTCATTTCAAGTGTTTTATCAAAACCATTTTCCATCAAAGATGAAATTATTTCATATGTGTATGTTTAAATTATAAAGTCTCTATGATTTACATGGATTCAATTTTCTTATTATGAAATGATATCCATTTCTTTTATATAGATTATGTGATGATTGGATGATATTTATGAAACCCATTTTATTCATTGGGTTATTGTGAATGATGTATGTTTATTTTGTGGCACAAGTAAGAATGATTTCATTATGAGATTGGTGGGACATATATCTCACTGTAATGCATTGGGTAAAGATTTATATCTCATGAGATAGACATTTCTGGAATGGTAAGTTATTCTGGTTCAGTGTTACAGGACTGAAACGAGGAGTGAACACGATTCAAAAACGGACTTTTCCCACTAAGATGGTCTTCGCAGCAATGCCTTGGCTACTATGGAAATAATGACATGTGCTGAATGGTTTACACATTTACATGTTTTATTCCCATTATATTTTATCATGATTGATGTTCCATTATGATATATTCCTTACGTACTTCCACAATTTATGTCTTTGCTCAGGATTTTGATGTTTAAATTTCATGTTCATGTTTTTGCATTAAAATGTTTATGGATTGTTTTATGTTCACTATGTTTTCCCTTACTGAGAATTTGAGTTCACCCTTTTTATGCTTTCTTGTCCCCAGGATATAGGGAAAGGTTTTAGGTAAAAAAAGGGATGAACGTTATGGGAGATGTTGAGGATCATTCACCAAGATTAGAAGATTATTTTCGAAGTTTCCAAAGACACTAAACTATTACGGTCCTTTGGTGTCTGTTTTTGTTACGTATTAAGTATTCCACAAAAGTAATGTAATTTCCATGTATCTCAAGCTTCGGGTCTATACATCTTCTCTAATGAAAATTTCATCAAACAATTCATTAGACTGTTATATCTGACAAACTAATAACCTTATAAAATTTAAAATAATTATGACACGAATAAAACACATATTAGATTTTACTTTCACCATGAAATTCAAAAAAACATCCTTTTTAATCCATAATAATAACCACTTATAGTTATCCCCAAAAATAAAAAAAATTAATTTTCATTGAAAAATATATAACAATAAAAGTTCATTGAATAATGGGGCATAAATTTAAATTTGAAGAAAAAATGATAACACAAATAAGAATTATTATTTTGATATTTTTTATAAAATAGGTAATAATTAAACATTCATTAAATGTTAAAAAATTACTTACCAACTTTTATAATAAATTAAAATAACACATATAAAAAATATTAAAAATGATTCCTTTTAAAAAATATTTTCCCAATATAAATTAGTGTTTAATGTTATCATAGTCATTTATTTGGAGAATAAATTAGAACATTATTTATTACATTGAAAGAAAATCGACATGGAAGAGAACGAGTTTAAAAAAATTAAAAAAATGTTTTAAAGAGAAATATCTCACTCGGAGTCCAGGCACACCTCATATTTTAGTTACATTAATAAATAATAATAATATATAAATATTTCAGTTCATTTTAACCATTTTCATGTGTCTTCCTTTATTAGTATTCATTTTATTTTTTTTACAATCATATTCTACTTAGCTATTAAAACATTTCAGTTGATAGGGCCATTTAGTTAAAAACGAAATTGATGATATTATTGAGGTAAAGGGGGATATAAAATTGTTCCATTATCAAAAAAAATTCATAATAATTCAATAAAATCTTATTTATTAATTATTTTTTTAGAATAATTCATGTAAGGTCATGATGAAAAATTTAATATGCCATTCATTGAGGTGGTAGTTTACATATACAAATGAGTGAGATTTTTACTTTTTAATAGACTGAATGAAAGGAAGGTAGATAATGGATTATATATATTCATAATTATGTTATAAATATCGTAATTATTCACATAATCAATATTTGTAATGATAATTCTGAGGCCATTATGAAAAAAAGGATATGTTATCAATGGTGGTGGTGGTTTTCACACAAACGTGGATATTGTTATCATTTTTCAATGGATATTTAGAATGTAGTGAATGGTTAATAATTAGAAATTTAAAAATATAAAAAAGATAATAATACTTATTTCATTTTTCTAATATGGGTATAGAATATTTGGAAAAGGATTAAGATGATATAGATATTAAAGAACATGGAAAGAATAAATACCTCCATGAATAACATCCATTGAAAATAAAATTAATCCATCATATTTTTATTTTTGGAATATTATAACCAATATGATATGGATAAGGGTGTCATAATTGATTTTAGTACATATTGGCTGAGTTATTGTGCTCAATGAGAGTGGATAAGTGAGGATAGGAGGGTTGTTTTTATATGTGAGTGGGGTGGTACCTTTCTAAATACTCTTCAATTTATAATAATGTACTTTTCATTCTCAAGGTAAAGTAGAACCAAGGAAACATATTTAAGAATATATGGTATGATATGTAAATATATACTCAAAAAAATATAGTTATGGTTTAGTTATATTTTAAACATTATCTGTGACTCCTTGAACATGTACTCTAGGATCTAGTACTCATAAACACATTCATTACATATTAGTTTTGATATCATCTGTAACATCATATACATAAATATCCATATTTAAATAAATTAAAATAATATTACATTATATATATTCAAAATACCATTTTGGTTTATATATTTTTAGAATTAAGAAAATCATAAGTTAATAGACAAAAAGGCTTTCACAGCTAAAGGTTGTTTTTTTACAGAATAAGAAACAACTTAATCCATTAAAATCCCTTGAAATATCACCAAAATTCTCCATAAAATCAATTAGTTTTTATATATATTTTGTATTGATTTTGTCAAAACCTAGGGAAATATAAGCATATGAATAGGTGAGCTCGAATGTTCAATAATTGAAATCATAACATTGATGAAGCCATAGTAAAAACCTTGAATAAATATTATCGCAGGGATAAGTAATCAATATAAAGTCCTAATAAATTTAATTTGAGATAATAATATGTCCACATATAGTATTTAAGATTTATATATCACTTAGAAAATATAAACTAGTTCTTTATTATTGAAATCCAAAATGAAAGAATGTTAATTCGATACCATAATATAACACATCATGATCTTAAACATCATGATTTTATTATGAACTAAAAAACTTATTCTTGTCAGGAAAACACCAAAATATCGAAACATTATTGTCTCATGGAATGTACTGGTGCATCAAGGGACTATATAATGTTGGTTGAACTCATCACTTGTTTTATTCCAAAGCATTCGTCATATGTGAAATTGAGTAAATAGTTTATAATCGTTTTTTTAATAATCATCTATATTGGTATAACAACATATAGAATGCTAATAATTTTCCACATGTCAATAAATGAAACAACAAGAACATATCCCATCAAGATAAATACTTTTGATGCAAAAACTGTACATGGAAAACATTCCAATAATCAATAATCTTCTTTATTATAATGATATATAAATATATTTTCAATAGTTCCCAAATCAATAAATGGATTATCATTCTCTGTAACCATCCCTCGGGATAAAATATTATATAGTAATGGTATATGGTAATGTTAGTTCATGAATAACATGATCATAATCCATATCATGAAATATGGTGATTTTTTGCAGAATAATATATTATAAAAATGAACACATACAAGAATGTTGATGTAGATGAAAACCATCCTTTAATTAGAATGATTTGAACAATATCACAAAACAATGGCTCAACAATGATGTTTTTTGATACTCTAAGAATAATACATCAAATTATTAATATATATTAGTGTATAAATAGTGAAACCTAAAACCTATTATTGAAAATCCATTTTAAAATTAAAATGGAAATTTATGTGAAATTCTAAAATATCTTTTTAAAACAATTTTTTTAATTGATGTAATATATTATGTAATAATTCATATAAAATATAATTTTCCAAAATCTAAAGTGAAAAATATTTTAAAAAGAATAATTTTAGGAAAAGTAATTAATAATAGGTCATCTAAAGGATATAATCATTATCATGTAGAAATATTTATTCAAATATGAAATATATGATAGTTAAAGGAAACACCAATTTTAATATTATAAAAAATACCCTCATTGGAAACTCATATATTAAAAAGAGGAAAAAACATTATTTTGTATCAAAATTTATTTTTCAATATTTATGTAAGGAAATAAAAATAATGTAATGGAATGGATTTCACAATTACTGGCATGAGGATTTCGAAGAAATGAAGCATTGAAATTTGAGATTGTTTTTCTTTTTGGTTATGATGAGCGTCAAAAATAGTGAAAGAAAGGAGCATTTTGGTGGTGCTTTGCTGTGGTGCAAAGGGTTTTGACGAAGAGCTCCATGAGTACAACAAGCCTTAATAATTTGAAGTTTCAGCAGAGCTTCACGAGACAGAGTAAGTGCCATGAAAAAGTTTGGACAGATCTGAATTTCACACCTAAATAAGTGGAGCTCCACTTTCGACCTTGCATATAAATAAGAGTCCACCACTCTTCATTCCACCCATTTTTCAGAGAGAAAATCCAGAATCACTTTGACTTCATGAAGCAAGGGGTGATTTGCAAAGAAGGTCCTTCTAAATGAACATGAGCTTCATGAAGAGACATTCATTGTCTTTAATGATGCCAATGCTTCTTATTCATGGGTTATTTGGAAAGATAGGGTGTTCCACATTGGCTTAGTGAGATTCTCAAAGTAGATTTCCCTGAGAGATAGTGATCTTCATGAAGGGTTGTGCTCTGTGAGGTCGTGAGTTGTCCAAAGGTTTATACATTGAGAAGGGGATTTGCAAAGGGTTATTTTGAGTATCATTGTTGATGGGATATGGATTTCAGTGGTCATCTACATGGTTCTCTGATGAAAGTAGTGTCTCTTTCTGGATAGATAAAATGTCTTCAATGAGAATCTATTGAAGTGACCTTGAAGTTGATAAACTATGTTTTACCAATCACATTTATGTGAGATAGGGGGGATTAGGGAAGTGTACTGATGGACTTGGTGAGCTATTCATAGACATTTTTAACGAATGTGTGCCTGGCATTGAGTGACTGTGACCAAACTATTGTACTCCTAAAATTGTGAAGATTTGTGGATTTAGGTACGACCGACACATTATGGGTGTATGCTCTTTGGCGATGTCCATTTGAGGTGAACAAAGTAAAAGTGATATTTTATATCCTTGAATTCACTTGAATAATAGATTTAACGAGATCCTAACAATTTTGGAACAAGATAAACAACTTTAAAAAGACAATTTTGACACATGTATTCACTAGTACCCTCTCAGGGTGTTCCGGGGTCCTTCAAGTGGTATCAAAGGTAAGTAACTGGTGTTTTATCTTTATTTTAACATCCTGGATAATTCATCAATGTTAGGAGAGTCCCCCTCTTTGATGTAGATATTTTTCATATATGTAATTATAGAGTGATATCACATCTATGATCTCTTGGAATGGAATTCCTTCTTTCTACTTTGAAAGTAATAAATATTACTAATTCAACATGGCTGGATATGACAGATGCAGAGTGGATAATTCTTGATATTGGTGATAAAGTGAAGAATTCACTCACCATAGCACATTCTGATTAGATTTATCAAAATGTGATGAGATTAAACTCAGAAAATTCAATGTGGGATAAACATGAAAATATTTATGAGGGAGTTATCAATGTTAAGGAGGTAAAACTATAAGTCCTACACAATAGGTTTGACGATATGAAGATGCATCCTGATGAGAATCCAGAATCCTTCTTCAATAGAACTACCAAAGTGGTTAGAGAAATTTGAGGTCTAGGAGAAGAAATCAAAGACATTTATATTGTAATGAAAAGGTGAAGAAATCAAAGACATTGATACTGTAATGAAAATATTGAGGTGACTTCCTCCCATGTACAATTCGATGTTGACATCCCTTGCAGAAATATATCTTTCCAAACATTATATGGATGATCTGTTGTGCAGATTGGTGGAATATGAAATCAGATTCAAGATGAAAGACGATACTACTAGAGTGAGCAAGGAATTGGCATTCAAATATATGAAAAAACTGAAAATCTAAAAAGATTGTAGTGGGGAAGATGACAAGTAAAAAAGAAATTATTTCTCTCATTTCCATGAAGATCCCCAAGGGAAAAGGAAAATTTAATAGTGATGTTACCTCTGTCTTTCTTTCATTGTGGAAAAGTCAAGAACACTACCTCTCAGTGAACCAGAATATTCGAAGATGAGGAAAGTGAAGGTGAACACATTGAGAAGTCTCATAAAATGTTCTTCAAGAAGTGAGACATAAAATATAGAATGAAATTAATGAATAAGAATATTTTATGTGGAGAGGATGATGATGATAGTGAATTATGTGATGAATAAGAGGAACCATAATTTAAAATTTGAAAACATTCTTCTAGGATGGGTACCATTGAAAAGTTAGAACAATCATTAGATAATGATAGAATTAATTAGGTGTCAAATAATTCTGATCCCAATTTACATCTTAAGGAAGATTTTGGTAAGCTTGTGAATAAATGTAAGAGATGAAATAAGTGGAATGAATTTGATGAGGAATCATTAGAATATGTTGATCATTATGAAGCTAAAATTGAACAACTGGAAGAACTGGTGAAACTACAATCATCAATCCTTGAAAAAATATATGATGTAGTATAACTAAAGCTTAGAATCGAAGAATAGAAAAACTTCTTCAATGATATTACCTTGAGACTAGATGAGAAGTCTAAAACTATTGGGGACTCTAGGATGAAGTTGTTACTCTTATGAGTACACTCAAAAGTGAATCATGGATAAAATAAACAAAGAATAAAATAGAATTTGGTAGGTTCTCTGATGACGTGCTACTGGAGATAAAAAAACGAGGGTCTAATGGAGTTGATAATATATGGAGTGATCAAAGCCCTGTAGGCATGGGAAATTGTGGAATCAGTTGTGATGTTGAAACATAAAATTCGGCAGAGAATGTGGACCAGAATAAAGGAATGCTAAAAGCTGATCATGTTGTAAAATCACCAGAAGTGCATAAAAATAGATCTATAAATCAAACTGAAAGGAGAATAAAATACTATCCTCAGGTTTCCAAAAATAACAAGAAGTTAAGCATTTTTTCCAAGTAAGAAGGTATGCAGATAAATATAAGTGACAAGACATTTTCTCTCATAAAGTGTCAATTTTGTGGATACCTAGGTCATACTAAGTCCTATTGTGAAGATATAAGGAGATATCTAAATTGGGTAGAGCTTGGAGTTCAATATAGGAGAAAAATTAATATCATAGAACTTATAGAGGAAATACATTTCATGGATATTTTTTTAATTGTTCTATATTTGGCCATAAAGCCATTAATTAAAGGTAGGAGAGAGACCTGGACAAATCAAACTAAAATCTGAGACAAGTCAATGCTTATAAAAGAGACAATGGTTATCTTTTAAATAGTTTTTCTCCGTTGGATGACGTTTTTGACTATGAAAAACCCATGTACATGGGGGAGAGAAATAAAAGGCCATTAGTTTCCTAAACTCAATCGGATGCCTCATGAAATGAAAAGAAGAATATTGATAAATCTGAACATACATAGTTATCCCTCAAAGATAAAAAAACAACACTTGGATTCTTGATAGCAGTTTTTAATCTCATATGACAGGTAATGCGTAATTTTGAACAAATTTCAAGAGGAGTGTTGATGGAACAGTAATGTTTGGTAATGATTGAGCTTTGAAAATCAATGGCAGTGGAAGTACTGAACTAGCATGTGGAATGCTAAAGAAAACTAGTCCCCTTTATATGGATTGCATACATCATAATATCCTCAGTGTGAGTCAAATCTGTGACTTATGACATAAAGATACATTCAATCAGAAAGGCTGCACTATTAAGGTAAAGATTGGAAATTATCTTATGAAATCATTTAGAGTATAAGGAAACCTATATCAGGTTGAGATCAAAGAAAAAAATTTCTACATTACTGTTGAATAAGAATATAACTTGTGGCATCAGATAATGGGTCACATCAATCATCAAGACATAGATAAGATATAAAAACTGAATATTTCCATATATATTCTAACCCAGATGTGTGAATGTGAAATGTCTTCTGATGCTTGCATTCGGGGGAAGCTGGTATTTAGTTCATGTCATCCAAAGAAAAAATGAGCAACTTATCTTCTTGATCTCATTCATATAGTCGTATGTGTCCCGATAAATTTTGTCAGAACTCATAGAGAAAGGTACTTCATTCTTTTAATAGATGATTACAATATAATAACATGTTTAATAGTTATACACGTGGAACACAAACTGAATGACTACATGAAAACATATTGTCGAATCACTAAGAATGATATTGGACACACAATCAAAGTGTAATGATTTGACAATGAATGGGAATAAACATGCATTGAATTTGAAAATTACTTAAAGAAGCATATGATAGAACATGGGGTAGAAACTATGATAACTCCATAGAAAAATGTAGTTGTTTAGCACATGAATAAATAGGTGAACAACATGGAAAGAACTATGTTTTTTGAGAGTTGAGTTCCTTAACATTACTAGAAAAAGGTTGTTTGAGCTGTAGTGTATATTCAAAATCAAACACAGCTTTATATGGGTAAGACAAATACACCATAAGATTTGTTTCATTAAAGGAAACCCTCGGTTTAATAATTTCATGTTCATGGATAAATGATTCATCATAAAAAAAGATGTAAATCAAGGGAAGTATGGTGACAATGCAGAAAAAGGAATTTACCTTGGATTCTCAATGAACAGAAATGCCTACAAGTGGATCAAAAAGCACTTGGGAATAATTTTGGAATGCCGAAATGTTAATATCATTGAAGAGAAACAAAAAACTCATCAAGGAATTCATATGATGATGATATAGAAGTTGTGGAAGAAAGTGAAAATAGAGAAAAGGAAAATATAGAAATAAATGATGGTGTGAGAAACTCTTAGGATCCACATCATGATGTTGTCTTAGAAGAAGAATATGAAGAGGAATCCATGGCTGGAGAATATTTAGTTGAATCTCAAAAGGAATAATTTAAGAGCATAGATTGATCAATCTAACATTACTGGGGATTGGATTTCACCCACACAGATGAGAAGAATGATGAATAATAGAAAATATGAATTTCTATCAGTTGTGGAATCATATTTATTTGAAGAAGCTCCAATGTGTTAATCATGGGTGAAATCCATGAATAAAAAATTAGATTAGATTTACAAGAATAATACATGGTACCTTGTCAAGCGACCTGAAGGTCACAATGTAATTGGCATGAAATGGATCTTCAAGAATAATTTTGATGAGCATGGAAATATGGTCAAAGAAAAGATGTTCATGGTGTGTAAAGGATACTCAAATATTGAAGGCATTGATGTTGATGAGTCATTTTCTCCAATAGAAATACTAGAGTCAATCCGATTATTTCCTCCCCTGGAATCCCAGAGACGTTATAATTTTTATCAAATGGATCTCAACATAGCATATTAAATGGAGTTTTGTAAGAAGAAATATACATCAAACAACCCATGGGATCTTTCATGTAAATGAGGAACTAAAGGTTCTCAAATTAATGAAAGCACTCTATAGACTAAAACAGGCACCACGGGCGTAGTACTCTCAATTGGACTCTTATAAGAGAAAACTTATGTATAAAACAGGATGAGTAGATTATAATATCTAATTGAAGAATTATAGAATGGATCCTTTCATGGTATTGTTATACATTGAAAATATAATTTTCGGTTCAAGAAGGCAGGGATCAGTTGATGAATTTTCCAATCACATGAATTCATAATTTGAAAAGGCCTTGATTGGATAAATCACATTATTTTTAGGGTTGCAGGTGATTCAGAAGAAGGATTACACATTCATCTCTCAAGACAAGTATGCAAGAGATATATTGAAAAAATTCAATATTCATGATTCCAAACCAATATTATCATCGATTGTGGTTGAAAAAAAGATCAGGAAGCACAAGGAAGGGACTTCGGTGGATCCCACCTCATATAAAAAATTCATTGCAAGCGTCTTGTACCTGATGGAGACACATCCAGATATTTTAATTGAAATGTGCCTTGGGGATCGCTTTCAGAGTAATCCAAGGGAAAATCATGTGGGGGTGGAGAAAATAATCATGAGGTACATTCATGGTACTCATAATTATAGATTATTTTTTATTATTGGAAGAGAGAGTGAACTATCAACATTTTCTAATGCTGATTGGGTTGGGGATGTTGTTGATAGAAATTCTACTAGTGGTGGGTCATTCTATATTGGGATGAAGTGTGTGGGATAGATAAGAAAAAAACCGGAAAGTAATTTTCTTTGTACTAATATATTGGAATATATACCTACTACCAAGGCATGCACTCAGCTACATTCGATAAAGTAGTAACTGACTAACATAGCTGATGAGATGAAACAACCAATAGTGAATTTCTTGTAATAACAATATCACAATTGATCTTACAAAGAATCATATTCAGCATTCCCATATGAAACATATTGAGATCAGATATCACTTCATCAAAGAAAAAGATGAACAATGATTCATTAAAATCGACCATGTGAGAACTGATGAGAAAGTGGTTGAAATTAGGAAGAAGATACAATCAATTGATATGTTTGAGAAACATCAATTGAACCTCAGTATTCATCTACCTCCAAGCGTATAAGGATTTTACAAGAATCCCCTCTCCCCCAATTTTATACTGTGTTAATATGTTTGCGGAAGTGATGCAGGTTTATGGGGGAGATACGATTCAGTGAGAGCATGTTTTAAATATCTTCATATCAAGACTCAGTTCATTAGGGATATTGACAATGTTGGAGAATGGATAAATTTAATGGAGTGTGATATGGTTTTTGTCTAGATACTTGAAATGTGGAGAATAGAAAAACCCAGTAATGAAACTATATGGGAGAAAATATATGATTGAGAACTCAATTAATGTCCTCTTTATTTTTTTCTACACTAATCACTACTCAAGAAGACATAGAGTGATAACTATTTTGTTTATTGAATATTCAAGTTTGGATCATAGCGGGAACATTAGTGAATTTATTGGGAGATTCCAACAAACCTAAAGGAGAAGATTTTTGGAACCAAGGCTGTTATTTACTCGAAAAGGATCATGGGTTGTTTGTTTTGTCAATCCACCAATGGATGATTAGGGATATTACAAGTAAAGGGATCATACGGGTCAAGAAGTACGCAGGTTTGAAGGTGACGTTGTTTCCTAGTGTTTGCCAAATTTTTGGGGTCCAAAATGTAGAGAATGAAAAGATTTGTGAAAACTGATTCTACTTGAAGGCCTTATGAAAATATGGCCAAGGTAAGAGCTTTTCAATGATAGGCTTCATGATGTGGATTTCTAAGAAACTAAAATAATTGAGGTGGTGAGATCTATGATTACAAAAGTTTGATATTTGAGCATCGCGAAAGGTATTCTTTTAGAATCAACATTTTATTTATATGGAAAAGGAATGGATTCTGCAATGACTGGCATGAGTATTTTTAAGAAATGATGATTTAAAATTTGATATGGTGTTTCTTTGTTGTTAAGATGATCATCGCGAAAATTGAAGGAAATGAGATTTGTAGTGGTGCTTTGTAGACTTGTGAAGAGTTTTGAAGGAGGGAATCGCGAGTACGATGAGATATGCGAAACTAAAATTTTAGAAGATCATTGGGAGATAGAGGAAGCAACATTAAGATGTTTGGGCAGATCTAGATTTTACACTAGAAGACGTGGAGCTCCTCATTCGACTATTAATATAAATAATTTCCACTCCCCTTCATTCCACATGATTTTTCTGAGAGAAAAACTGGGATCAATTTGACTTCACAATGAAAATGGTCCTCTATAAATAAAGTTGATCTACATGAGCATGATATTTTAAACAATACATCAATAGTCTTGAACGATTACAATGATTCTAATTCATTTGATATTCAGGAATACGTGGGGTACCTTATTAGCTCTGTGATCATTGCAAAGTAGGTTTCTCTACGAGACAGTGAGCTCTGTGAAGGGTTGTGCTCTGTGAGGAAGTGATCTCTGTGAAGGGTGGTGCTTTGAGAAGGGGCTTTTTGAAGGGTTGTTTTTAGTATAAATGTTGAGTGGTCTGGGATTTTAGTGAGTATATACTTGGGTTTTTGATCCTAGGAATGTCTTTTTCTGGACATAGACAATGTCTTCAATGTCAATCTATTGAATCGACCTTCAAGTCGATAAACTGTGTTTGACCACCCTCATAGCAATGAGCTAGGGGAGTTTATAGAAGTGTTCAGAGGGAAGAGGTGAGCTATTCCAGAACATATATATGGTAATTTTTCTTATAAAAAAGGGACTACGACCAAACACGTGTATTCCAAATCTTGTGAAGATTAGTGGATTTAGGTAAGACAGATACACTATCAACGTTTTCTCCTTGGACATATCCCTTTATAGTGAACCATGTAAAAGTTATCTTTCATCTCCTTATTTTACATTGACTAAATTACTTATGTAGTTCCTATCAATGTGGTAATAAAATCCAAAAATTTAAAAAGAAAAAGTTGACACCCTGATTCTCCCCTCCCCTCTCAGGGTGTTTCGGGGTCCTTCAAATATCCCATTTGGGCAAAATACTCCATGATGTAAGAAACATTTTGAAAATTTGTTTTATATATAGGAAATATAAATTCATAAAAAATAAGATAATACCACATAATATATATAATTTTTTGAATGTACCCAACAGTTATGTCCAATAGTAAAATCATAACTCAATGATTGGAAATCGAGCTCCAAAAAACAATACATCTCATGTAGCATTTGAGTAAAAATACATTTGATGAATAAAAACATATTTTACATATTATTTATGAACAATAAAAAAATAATGATTAAAATATACATGTGGAGTAAATAAACCATTCAATCTAAAGTATAGTGTATAACGTAAGAAAATTTCAATGAATTAAACATTGAGAAAACAAACAATTGGGACGTGAGTACGTTTTTAATCAAAATCTCATGAAAGAGAGGGTCTATAATGAGCACCAAATACCACAACTCAATGAATAAATATATTATATCTATAGTAAGGTGAATATAAAAAAAATAAATGAAATTAGGTTAATAATACAGAATAAGATTCAATGAGATAAATTTGAGATGAAAGCTCTTAACTTATTCCTAATTCATTCTATTAATACACCAGAAATCATAAATAATAAAATCAAGATTATTTTACACATTATTGGGAGACAAATTCATATATATTTTATTAATTATGTACCATTTCTTATCAAACTCTATATATTTATTATATATGTTTTCTTATGTTTTTGTGAAAATTGAATTGTTTTCATCTTATTTTTGTAATTTTAGCGATCAAATGTGGTATTTTAATAATAATTTAAGTACTCGATATAAAAATTTCAAAACCAAAAAAAAATTTCTTCTTTCTAACGTATAATAATAATATTATTTATGTTATCATGGTCATATATGATAATTGTTTGTAGCATTATTCAAATAAGTTGTTTAATAGGCACCAACCATGAAAATGTTAAACCTTGATGGGTGATTATGGTAAAAGAAGTGCATAATATCATTATAATATTATAATAATGATCTAATTCAATTTTTTTAATGTTTATTTAATTTCATTTTATGTTTCTTGGATAATAAATAAAATAAAAATGAAAAACAAAAAAAGTTACTTCATTTATGGGGAACTCGGTACAGGGCACAATTAACATTATTTTATTCTTCTATGTGAATAAAATATAGCAAATAAATATTTTTTAGTTAATATGATGAAACTTTTGTATAATAATGATTGTGATATTATCATATCACATTGGTAAGGGTAGTATTGATATTAAAATATAAAGAATAATATATTAACAACCAAGTAATAATCAGTTTGTGACTTTATATTTTATCTTGAAAGTCTACATGGAATTATTGGATTTGGAAACTAATTGAGACAAAATGACTTTGAAAATAAAAAAGGATTATATGAGTACAAAATGTATCAGTTTTAGGAATAGTACAGAAGATATGGATTTGGAAATAAGGGGTGGATGTGTCAACTTTTATATGGTAATAAATGGAAATTTTGAAATCACCATAAAATTTTCAATGATATTATTATATTATTAAAGTGTGAAAGAGTCAAAAAAGTATAAAATAATGGATTTTAGGGTGATATTTGTCTGAGAAGACCAAAAAAAAAATATTTGTGAACATTTTTTAAACATTATGGAACACTTTTTTTTTGAATTATTTTTTTAACGTTTTGTTGTTTTTTTACATTGGTTTCTAGATTTTATTTGATTAATTTATGTTTTACTGAAAATAAAATATAATCCTTATTATAGAAATTAGGATTTGAAAAAAATTACCTTGTCTTATTCTAACAAATTTTTTAAATATTATATAAATAACATTAAATTTAAAACATATAATATATATAAAAACACTTCACGAGAGAAAAATGGTTTTTACCTATAATGTGTTCTAAATATTATTCAATAGTTGATAATAATTAAATATTTTTTAATGTAATTATGAATGTTTTTAAACATAATATTAGAGATATTATCTAAAATATGTTAATTTTATTTATTAGATAAAAAAAATTGTATGATCTTATGTCTATTTGAATTTTAGATTTCAAGGATAATTTAATTCTCAATTACTGGATTAGTTAAATTTAGATCAGATATTGGGAATATAATTCTGAGAGTCGAAACCATAATAATTATGTTTTTATATGTGAGATGAGGCTCTAAATTTTTCCTCTGTTATTTGGCGAGCTTCATAAGAGTTTGGTTATGATTTGGGAGTTTGGGAGTGTTCTGGACACGGTTCATGGTTTGAGGACAACATTTTAGAGGAAACTATATGGAACCCAAAGGATTATAAGGTTTTTAAATTTTTTTATTTTGGATTGTTTTCATTAATTTATTTTGAAATATTTTGAGGAAAACTTATGGTTCATATTAGAACCTATGTAACATATTTTGATAATGGGGATTGGTATAATATGGTAGAAAAACTTTATAAAAATATTCTAACCAAGAAAATATTAATTTACATGGTTGTAACACTTTTTAGCAATACATGTATGATAACAAGGTGGTAGGGATTCTCTTGTGTATTTGATTCCACATGATTTTGAAAACCCTGATGCCAAACTCTATTTCTCATTAATTTTGTAAAATTATAATTTTTCCTCCGAAATTAATGTAATGGGAACCCCTCTTCCCCACATATTCTAGTCATGTTGACAAAGGGGATTCTCCCCTCATCCTCCTTCCATCCCCCTTTAATTTTGGGTTTATTTGATCATTTTACATTGATTCGAGATATGTGTAACCCTCTATTGGCCATTGTTTCCTTCTCCCTAACTAATTTTGATTTTTCTATATAGCTAGTTTGGGTATTCATTACAATTCTAATAGATTTTGGGGAATTATAATGTGATGATAAAATATCCACTATACATTAAAATAACACATCTCAAGGAACCATTTTCACATCTTGATGTGTCATTTGGTTGAGGTATGAATCCATAATTTAAATTTCTTCATGTTTTCATGATGGATGAAATTAATTTATTTATTATAATGTTCTATGTATTAATTATTTTCATGGGAAGGGTGTTTAAAGTCCATTTCGGTCCTCCCATGTAATTATCATGGATTTAAATACATTTATTCGATTTTAAATTAAATAAATAACATAATTATTAAATTCAGAAATTAATTTTTTTATTTTCTGTTCTATTAAATATCGTCTAGTTGAGGCGAGCTTGTTTTTTATTCTAAAGAGATTGGGTGAAGATTGGATGGACCTCGATAGAGCCACCAATGCTTGGGAATGTTTACTCATGCTCTGTATGACATAGGTTACCTATGAGATATTTCCCAATGTTGATTGGTTTTCATTTTTATGTTATATGGGTAACAGAATCAATATTTATTGGGTTTTATCCTTGTATTAGGAAAATATTTTTGAACATTGAATTAATGCATATGAATTTCAAAAGATCTCAATAGTTCTATTCGTAATAATAGGCTTTAACATACTGCATCCCATGGGGTGTGACGATTAACATAAATGGTAAATTGGGGATTTAAATCATAAAATGTGTGCATTAAAAACATGACCCAATGAGGCTCTCTTATAGAATTTATAGATTTGTTAATGATAAACTTTGTATAACATGGGGATATGTTATTAACAACCTATTGATATAATGATATGTACTATGATTATGTGATAATATTTTATGAAATTCTAATGACTCCATTCAAAACATTTTTATGATGAATTAGATTTTGTTCAGCATTTGGTTTTCAATGAGTGAAAACTATGTTTAAAAGTGGGAAATTCTATAAAATTAGGTTTTGAACACAGGTGATTTATAAATGTTTTTTAAATTAATAAAAAATCATGATTTGAAATGAGAGTGTGGTTTCCCCTTTTGTTAAAATGAATTAAGGGATATTTTATGTTTTAATATGGAAATTAATTTCCAATTCCTTATTTTTGTCTTTAAAGATGAATAAATAATTTAGAGGTGGATTTGAAAATTATATTTGATGGTGTGTCACTTCCACTAATTTCCAAATAGTGTTTGGATTGGTGTTTCTGGAAACATGAAAGGGTGTCAAATTCTGAAAAATTAACCAGTGTTAGAGTCCTATTTACTCCAGGTTAAATAATAAAAAGTTATTAGATATTGGAATGATTTAATACATATACAGTTTAGGTGTTAGACTGAAACTCTAGGATCAAGTGGCATTTTAAAGGATTTGTGGAAGCAAGTATGAGTACGTCCATCCATGGTTTAGGTTCCATCCTGACACACTATGCACCAGTAGAAAACTAAACGACTTTGGGATGTTTTAATAATTCTCTAGAACTATTTTTTAGGTTTTAGACTAATTCAATAGGAAGAAATAGTATTTTTATGGTGTGTTCGGTCAGATTAACACTCTTCATCCATGGTTTTGGTGTCATACTGATGCTCAAAGATCCTATATAAAGTTCTATAAGATGGATATGATAGACTGATGATCTATATCCCTGTATTTGCTGCTTTAATGATTTTCTAGGAACCATTAGTGGTTAATGTGGTTTAGGATGTTTTATAGATGTTCGATATCCACATTTTAGGTGTTATACTGATGCTCTAGGAACTAATGATATTTAAACAATGTATGGGTTACTTATAACGATGTGTATTTGTAATGAGAATTATGTAATTAGTTAAATTAAAATATTTTACAAAAAAATGCATAAACCTATAATTTAGGACATAGATGAATGGAATATAGTGGTGTACGATTTGTAGTCTTGGGAGTCACCATGGTAACCAAGCGATAATATATTAACTAAATAATTTCATTTAAAAAGTATCTCTTTTTAGATATTTCATGTTATTCACTTCTATATCATTATACACAGTTTCATACATTGTATATTTCTCAGGAAATATTTTTTAGTTCCCTATTGGGTTATACTCACACCCTACTCAAGGGTCTATGGAACTTGGGAACACAAGTAGATTTCCCAATTGTCATAGGCACATGTTGGGCAGTGGACTTGTATGATGTTCACGATCGAGATGACTTGCATGATCTTGATGTATATAGGGTCTGAAGAGAGGCTTGTGGAATTGGGTGATCCTCATGTATTTTGTTTTATTCAATATTTATGTATTTATTGGTTATTTGATCAACATGTTTTTTTATCATACCTGGATGACCAAACTGATTCATCATTGTAGATTATTATAACTAATTAGGTTGTTTTGTTCACCCTATTCACCCTGATGTATTTATTTTTAATATTTGAAACATGTGTATTATATCTATTACTATTAACTCTATTAAGGGGGTAAAGTTTCCCTATGATACAACCATATAACACTGGATTGTTGGTAGCCTATGTCATATAGGGTGATATGTTTGAGGTCCTGTGGGAACCTACTCTTGTTACTGTACATAAAGCTAACTGAACCGGGACCATACATTGTGGTATCTAAGGATTTTATTTTTATATTTTTACTTTATTTCAACTTACTATTTATGGATATGGTAAAATAGAGACTTAGGAATCTATCACAGACTATGAGGGATATGAGATAGGTGTCTCGATATAAATTATTCAAATATGATGTTTATGTCAACATGGATGGGATTTATGTACTTGTTTAGTGATATTATTCTTTTATGTGATTTATAAATAGAGAAATTAACATTTTGTTTTTATTTATTTATTTAAGAAGGATTTTGTGTTATTGGTATTTTGGAAAGATGATAATAACTTGATTATGACTCTTATATTTGGAAGGAAATAGAAATCTCATGATTCATCTTATGCATGTAGGATCTACAATTTATAGGCTATGAGATCCCAATTTTGATTAAAACATTGGATTCATTGTATACTATGTCAATAACTTCTCATATAGTGTTTTCTAGTTTATTCACATAGTGGAAATATAATCAACAAGTTCAACATGTATATGGAAAACATTTGCACGGTGTCTTATATGGATTTATAGTGACATTTTCTCTAATGAGGATGTTGATGCAATACTTGTGATCAACTACTTCAATGACCAAGGTGGGATTGCATGACATCATTTCATAACCATTATACCCCTTGTGGGTTGTTATTTTTCATTTTTTGTTACAAAAATAGAACAATATAAAATTTTATGTTGTTTTCCTGTATATCTTGGAATGCATTTCTACTTAACTAAATCAAGGTTTTATCATCTTCCCAACATGTATCACCTATCAGGCCTCCATGCGGGAGACCCATTTGGGGTACCTAGTAAATATTTGATTATTTTATGGGAAATTATTTCATGTATGTGTGTCTAAATATATATCTTTACCTTTTTGTTACTGGTTTAATGTGATGATTTGTGGAGAGGACAGGTTCCCTAATTGGGGATGGATAGTTGGGAATATGACGTTGCCATAGGTGAATCCCTAGAGATGCGGTTTTGGAAAGTTGATAATATGAGATGTTTGTTGTTAGAGAATACTTGATTCCCCATGAGATATAGAATTCTTTTTGTTGTCTTAGGCCTAGATATTTCGAAATAGGTATTCTGATGCTAGAGTTATTCACTAAACTATGTGAGAGACGTAGAGAACCTCAACTTGATTAGGTCATTGTGGGTTGATGGTTAGTTTTCCATTGAGGGAAACTGGTGAGTGTGTCTGGCCTGTGGTTTTTGTTTTTTATAGTGATAAGAAGCACGGAATGGTTCATCATGATGTGAAACTAGTGATTGTTATTTGTAGTTGAGATTATTTTTTTTCTCATAGAGATTCATTAACCAATTTGGTGTGTGGGTTTACCATGATTGTTATAATTATGGTATAAAATCGTGCATCAAATGGTATGATTGTTCAGGTTCCTGGAATTGAATTAGTTTTTTCGTTTATTATGTGTTGATAGTGTGGATACACACTCAACTAGAATGGTGTTGAGTGGTTTTTAAAATTATGAGTTAGACCATAGCATGAATAATGTGCCACCTTTGATGTTGATTTATATAGAACTCCTGGTATATGGATATTTATGTAAGAGTGTAGGCATCATCAGTGGTTTGAAATGGTGAATCTTGATATAGGTGATATGTGAGGATCCTTTTTTGGTGATAGATCATGTGAAACATAGGTTTGTGTAGTAAAGACATGGTTGGGATATAGTTCATTGTTGGATTTGTCTTCTAAGGCTAGTTTGGTTGGGATGTGACTTGTGGTGTTGTCAGTCAAGTTCCTAGTGGATGGGGGTACTATAACATACACTCATTCTATTTGGGAAGAAATAAAGGTGGTATTTTTAGTTGTGAATTGGGAATGTGGCGTTTTGAAATGGTGATGGTTTTGATAATTTTAAGGATCGCTGTAAATATTTTATGAGGAACTTGGATATAAAAAAACACTTCATGGGGTTGAGGTGAGAACATGGGTACATCGTGATGTAGTGTATTGTGAATTTCGAGTTTATGATTCCTTTTTTCACCTTAATGATAATGGACGGAAATTTGTAAGTGTGTTTCTGTCAATGTGACATTGTTTGCTAGAGAACATTTGAATAACATGGGAATGATGAAGATCAGTTTTGGAATCAGATAATATGAAATATAAAACTAATACATTATGGGATTATGATCAGGAATACCATGTTTGTCACACATGGTGAATTATGAGTTGATATTGATATAAATATTGGTTTTTGGTATTCCAAGAAGCCGAGAACCTATTCATCATGGCATGGAATGAGAAACACTTGTGTGACAGAAATGTAACATTGAAAAATTCATGCTTGAGCAGAAATTTAATAAATTATTCATGGTGGACAGTCACTCCATGTGTAGTTGAGGGAAAAATGATTGTTATAAAATTATATTTGGGGGTAGACTTTGAAAATGATACCATGGGACTGGAACAGGTGGTTTATTGGATTTTCATTTTATCTCTTGGAAATGAGTTGGATGGAATCACACGATTCATATGATATGTGATGGATAGGGCATGGGATATCATGATCTAGATCATGTTTAGATAGTTTTATTATAAGGATTATCTAATAGTTGGGAGGGTGATGTCAATCGTGAGTTGGTGACCCTCACATTAGTAGGGTTGTGCAGTTTATGGACCGGTTGAAGGATTCATGTTTTTTATCATGATGTTAGTGGATAAAATGGAACATTTTACTATAATATCCCTTAGAGAATTTCATATGTAAATTTGTAGGTGGTTTTAGGTGGTGACCGAGGGTGAAAATCATGCTTGGAAAAACTCATAATGATATGGAGTTGTCGAATTGGGAATACATTGCTGTTTTGTGTTTATAATGATGTTTTTTTATTCGATTATGATTTTCACCATAGTATCACAATGGAGGTTGGGATGACACTTCCTTGGTTGTATAAAAATGATCATATGATTTCATGGTCTTATAAGCATTGTGACTGGGTATGTTGGTAGTGTATGAGTTGGTGAAACCGTGTATTCTTATGAAAAGTATGTCATGGATGTTTCAACTTGTGATTTAATATTTATTTGGATGGGGCCTATAAGAAACCACATCATGCACAATATATGTGTTTTGATGAAAGTATTTTTAGGATTGATTGAAGGTTTTCAAAAAAGGTGTTTTAGATGGATTATTATCATGTCATCTGGAAATTTGATTCATTCATAGAAAAATTGAGTTTTGGGAGTAAATTTCTCATTCCTAAATAGATTTTATGAGTTAATGATAATGATGAATGAATCCTTTTATTGGGGAATTGGATTTTAGTAGAAAATTCATGGTGAAGGAGTACTATAACATCAGAATTATCTGTTTTAACTGATGTCTCAAGGGTAGAGGCTCTATAGACCGAATGATGAATTGGAGGATGATGTGGTTGTGCCCTGGGATAAAGGATCTTGGATAAGTGTCAACTCAATCTATCAGTGATCGTTTTGAATTTTGATTCATGTTTTAGAAGATCCTGTGATGGTAAATGTTTTGTCTCTTATTGGATTTCACATAATAAGTCATATGGTGAGGAGAGAAGTAGGCAAGATTATGAATTAGATAAATAAAGAATCATGTGTCTAGTTAGTTGAGATCCAAAAAACACTTTCTTTTTGTCTCATATGTATAATTCAATCATTGGATCAGGTTTTGGTGGATTAAAAATCAGAAATTTAATGTGAGAATTTGAAAGTGCATTGGAAGTTTAGATATTGAATGTGGGGATTTGAAAGGGAATTCATTATTGAGGAAGCTCTGGTTTTTTTTGGATGATTATCTAATCCTGTTGGGGATGATAAGTGTTATGGTAGGAGGTTGAAAGATATAATTTCTGTATGTGTTGATAATTTTATTAATAATGGTAATTTTTAATTACTATACTGGTTAAATTTTGATATGTTATTTGGAATAGAATTACAAGGGTTAGAATTATTTAATGTCATGTTGTAGATATGGAATTTGGATCATAGGATAGTTCAGGTTATTAGGATAGATTCATTAGAACTATGTTATGTATCATGAGTTATGGAGTTTTCATACTACGGATCTTAGTTAAGGTAAATTGGTTTAGAAAAATACATATAATGGACTAAGACACTGATTATTTTAAAATTATTTTTGTATATTACATGGTTTTTAAGGATGGTTGGTTCATGGATGGAAAGAAACAATTTGCGTATCAGAGGAAACCATGAAACATAGATTAAATCTTTGATCAAGTTCATGGTTTTAATCAAACCATGATAAATGTTTCAAATTGATACAGTTTCAATTCTCAGAGGTAGATCATGGATTGAAATACTTTGTATCAAAACCATGAAATAAAGATTCAGTCTGGTAGTTCCTAGTGAATATTTGGTGCAGGGTATGGAAAATTGTGCAGTCGAACCCTACAACTGATTGAATGTTAAAAAATAATGATTTTCCCTCATGATTTCTTAAGAGGTAAACTCATTTATCTCTAATTTTAGAGCATCATTGACCAGAGGGTTTCTCCACCTCATACTTCATCCTTCCCCCTATTTATTTATCTCTTCTTAGGTTTCATATAGTGTTTTGACATAAGTTTTACCCTATATTGGCCTCCATTTTCCCCTTATTTTTAATTTTGCAATTCCCTAGTTAGGGCTTCATACCAAATCCATTAGAACATGGTGGAATGAAATAATGATGTTTAGGATTTCTCTCTCCCTAGTAAGTGTACATACTATTATGTTTTTCAAACATAGAAATGAGTCATTTTTTTCAGGTTTGTGTTTGTAGTAATTTTCCCATAAGATTTTCATAATGATATAAATTAATTTAATAATTTTAATGGTTATACATATTTGAGAATTTCCCTACAATAGTGTAGGGAGTATGTTTCGAACCTACCTTGCTAGTTGCACAGATTTTCTACCAATAGATAGTACCCATTGAGGATAGATACCTTTATTAAATATAAATTTAATTGGTCAAATTAACAATTAAATTGTAAAATTAATTTTTTTTACATCAGATGTGGTAAAAGATCAAGTGATTGTGGAATCTTATTTGAATGTATATGGGATTTGGTGAGTCTTGGGTGGGCCTTAGAAATATAGACATACCTTGGGAATGGTTGTTTAATCTTTATATGAGTTAGGTTGTCAAAGAACATGATATTTAACCCTGTTGGTGAGTAATCTCTAAGTGAATCCACAAGACCGAAGTTCAAAACCTGGTAAAGACATAATTTTAGGGTACTATAACATTACAGTAGTAGGTATTGTTCGGTATTATAACATTTGTAACTATTCACAATGGGCCATCGGTTTGGGATTTAAGCCTTTAAGGCCTTTGGGCCACCTAGGACATCGAGCTAGTAAGGCTTTCATGCCACCGTCAAGGCCCTCAAGCCACCACAAAGGCCTTTGGGGTCACCTGATATGAATATTCCTGGAATGATTCTACAAGGAACCTAATCTAAAAGAGGATTCAATGGGAAGATCCGTTCACCAAAGTAGGGATAACTAATTTGGAAGAATGATAGGGTATTGCATTGACATCGGAACCGGGCATATGCATCACTTCACTCGACCACTAGCCAAACATCCATGCAATGGTGGAGTGCTGATCACGATGCAGATGCTGGGGAGGGGTGTTTTCCAGTAGTCAAAGTCTGTATGATTTCCTTAAGACCTGCAAGTCCTTTAATGTCTCCAAGCCTATGGGAAATCTAATATATAATCCTACATGCCTTGTAAGGGTCCCCCCCCTCATCCCTTGAATGTGGTGTTATCATAAATAAATAAAAAATATGGCTTGTGGGCCATTCAGGCCAGGAAAGATGGTGGTCTAAGATATATTTACTATAATCATGATAATATTATATGTTTATGTAGTATGTGAGATAGAAGTAATTTGTGGTGAGTTTGATTCTGTGGTTTTAGAAAATAGTTTTAAGTCTCAAAATGATGTTTAGAAATTCCACATATCATATTAGATCTAGTAGAAATTATGGGACCTAGACTACAACTACTCATGGGATGTATATATTCCTAAAAATGGTAATGTGGGGTTCTAAATATGGTAATAGGTGGATTATGAGCTTAACCCAATTAGGATCATTTCATGGATTGGTATCATGGTTAACGAGCTACATGGTGTGACTTGGGTTTTAATGTTTAATAATATATTAAGTGGATGAAATGGAATATTTTTTATATGGTATTATTTTGTGAATTTTGTATAATTTTTTTGAAAAAGGTTTTAATAGTTTCCATTGTATTTTAATCCATGAATGGTTTTGAATGGGTAAAATCTATTTTTTTATGTGGAATTTATTTTAAAATTAGGAGATGACAACAAGTTATTTAAAAATTATTTTAAATGAATTTTATAATTATATTTGAAAAGTAAGTGTGGTGTATCCTTTAGTGAAAATTCAGTAAAGGAAATTTTTATGGTTTTGATTGAAATAAAGATCTGTGGCCATGTTTTGAACTGAATAGAGAATGGTATTTTTTAGGGTTATGATTGAAAATATTTTATATAAGTGTGTCCCATGAAATGTTTTACAAAGTGTGTTTTGGTTATTTGTTATGAAATTTGAATTTTCATGGATTTATGATACATGTTATGGAGTTATATGCCTGTTTATAAATTGGTAAATGATGGAAAGATTTTTTATGTTGTAATAAAACATTAAATCAATGGATAATGTGACTGAATTAATCTCTATGAACCTATAGAATTTTTATAGTATACGGATATTGGAATGATATGTTACAAATATGGTTTATGTGTCAAATTGACACTCTTGGAACCTGCAGCACTCTGTATGGTTATGGGATATGTGACCAATTCACTACATACATTTAATCGGTGTTTGATAGATTTTATTTGAACCTGTAGAATTTTATATGGTTTTGGATGTTCGACTAAGGAATTGTATCCTTGGATTATGTGTCAGACCAATGCTTTAGGAACTAGTAGAATTATGTAAGGTTTGGGGATGTTGTAATGAAATTATGCATCCATATTTTATGTGTCAGATTGATCTTATAAGAACCAATATAATTTTATAGGGATTAGAATATTGGGGTGAGGCTCTCCATCATTGGTTTTGGTGTTGGAATGATGGTCTATGAACTGAAGACATTTAAACATCGTAAGGGTGCCTTGGACAGATTCTTATTTGTACCAAGAACTGAGTAATTAGTTTATGTACATAATTTTACTCGAACTATATATTACCTTATGCTTCATGATTCATATGGTAAGCATTTTATGAAATAGGATTGGTTATCTATGGTGTCACATTACAACCGGTGGTCCATCAAGATAATTATAATGTTGTTTTCAAATATATCATGATTCATGTATGGCCTATTATTCCCTTTTATGTCTACATAAAATGTTACTCAGAATAGTTATTTATGTGGACACTATTGGTGGTGGCCTACTATGACATAATAACACCTATCTCTAGAATCCTTGACACATGGGATATTTTGTGGATTTCTCACTTGTTGTAGTACTAGGTTAGGTAGTGGCCCAATATGATAATGATTAATTATTTGATCAACTCATGCAAGATTGAGATTGTGATTGAGAAGAGGCTCAAGGGTATATGCTAGTATCTTTCTCTTTTGTTTTACTCAATATTTATACCTTTATTGGGTATGTGATTTTTCACGTTGGTGATTTTCCTTTCATAACTATATTTCACCCATTTGGAATAATATTATTACTAATTAACTTGTCTTATTTAACATATTAACTTTGATTTCGTTATTATTGATATTCGATACTTGGATATATTATAAATTACTGAACACATTGATCAGGTAGTATAGTGTTTCCAATATACTTCCCTAGACCCCACTATTAGTCAAAAAACTCCAACATACAGGGAGCCATGCCTGAAGTCATTTGATGAACTAGTCTATTTCTTGTTTATAGAGTAAACTATGTTCGGATGTTATAGTTATAATTTTAAAATATAATAACTCATTTAAAATAAGATTTTCACCATTATCATGGTTGTTACATTTAATCATAGTAATCCTAATTTTATGCCTCAAATTTAATTTATAATTTTTAAATAATATGATCAAGTAGATAAAAAATAAAAAATATAATCTTATAGAGTTAATTTTTACAAGGGATTAAAAGTAATTTTTAAAATACGTGAATAAAATTTTCTTTTAGAGTAAAATATTACTTTATATTC
Organism: Viscum album; assembly: GCA_963277665.1. Classification (NCBI taxonomy): domain Eukaryota; kingdom Viridiplantae; phylum Streptophyta; class Magnoliopsida; order Santalales; family Viscaceae; genus Viscum; species Viscum album. The sequence continues at coordinate 783,547,271 of OY728164.1, forward strand.
TAAAAGTATATAGCTAGGTTTTATAAAAATGACATATTAATTTTTAATGATTTATTTTTCTTATATATATATTTATTTTATTGAAAATGGTTTTAAAAAAATTATTTCTTTCTTATATTTTAATAAATCCATAAAAGTGACAATTTCTAACAAAATATGAATGTTTTCACTATTCCTTTAAAAACTTTTGTAAGAAAAATATGAAAAAAACATCATTCTATTAATATTGTATTTATAAAATAAAAAAGTATGACCATTTTTTTTGTTTCAAATTCTAACATTTATATTTTAAATTTTTTAATAAAATAAATTAATATAATGAAATATAATTTTTATAGAAAAATGACACTTTCAAATATTAACTATTATTTTTCTTATTTCATACCATTTATCAACTAAATTATTTTTGAAAAACTAATACCATCAAATTTATCAATCATCATTAATCATACATTTCATGATATAAAAATAAATATCGGATACGTTTTTGTTAGAATTTTTTTTTCAAAATAATAATTATTCTTATTAGTCATTATAGCTAAACTTCTTGAATTTCATCCATATTAAAAGTATCAGTTATTTTATTTTTATATATATTTCATAAATTGGTTACTCATATTAATTCTCATTAAATCAGTAGCTATAATTTTATTGTACTACTTAAATATATCATGGAATTTTTTAAGTTTATTGTTTTGTAAAGAGAATGATATCAAAAATTATAAAAATTTTAGAGGTAAAAATATTATAATATCATGTGTTATAAAATTATTTTATAGTTTAATTACTTTTTAAATATTTCAACCCTTACCATGGATAAAAAAATTTACTATGGAATCTTAATTTTAAGACTAAAAATGAAATATAACTCATTAACTATATTGATTTTTATGATTACAAATACAGAATTCATTTTACAAAAATATATTTATAGAGTATTAAAAAATTTATTACAACACCGAAACTAAAAAAATAGAATTTGTTTTTTCAGAAATTAATTATCAGGAAAATAGTGACATCACAATAAAATTCATTATACAGTTAATTCCAATAACATATATTGTATTATAATGAAAAAAAATTGAGTTATGTGCCATTAAAACACACCCAATATAGAATGTAAAATTTTAATTGCTTAATTACATAAAATTTTCTAAATTTATACTTTTTTCAGAATATAACAAAACGTGCATTTCAAAATTTTTATAAAATGATTCTATATTGAACATAATATTTTCAAATATTTTATTAATTTTTAAATTTAAATTTTCACTACCATATATTTTTTATAAAATTTTATGAAACATTATTTCACGATGTTCTCATTAAAATTAAAGTATTTAAACATGTTTATTTTTCATTATTCACCTAAAAATAATTTTTTTTAAATCATGAAAATTAACCATAATTAATTTTGGCATAATTAATTCAAAAATAATGTACATTAATTGAAATTAAATTTTAAAATATAGAAATTTAAATACTGAAAAAAAATACATAATTATAGAAAAATAATTTGGCATGTATTAAAATATTTATCTTTATGTTGATAAAAAACTACATCGAATGTGAATTGATAAAATATAATTATCAATATTAATTTTACATGAAATTTAATTATTATTAAAATTACAAATTTTTTAACAAAATTCATGATGTTCAACCTTGAGATATGTTATGAATTCTTATAATTATTCTGGTTCCATAATTATTTGTTATGTCACATTATTATGTTTTATAAAAATCCCAGGTAATGTTCTTATACCTTTTGATTATTTACTCATATTGAAAAATTCATATGACTAATGTATTATGTTATTCAAAAAGATATATATAAGGATTCACAATTTATGATCCATGTTTTTTTGGTAATTACCACCTTATGTTATGTTCATGCACCATGATTATCTTATCTTACACAAAGGAACATCTAATTCTCACTTCAGATCAATGATTTATATCTCTCATGTATACCCCTGTTGAGTTTCTATGTTTAAAAATTCATTTGTTTCTTTTTAATGAGGTAATTATTAAGATTATTATAAATGATATGTCCATAAGGGTATGATTATAAAGAATGTTATCTAGAGATGTTGAATAGTGATTCTAAAATATGTTTATTTTGTATCACATCTCTAAATATGCCATACCTATAGGTATTGGGGCATGATTACTTGTTGAATATATTGAATAATCATGTAGAATGATATATTTTTTAATCAAGTTATATTTTTTCATCGCAGTTGTTATCAAAGATAGTTATAACTGTTTTATAAGATTTTGTTATGAATTATAATAGGATAAAACCTTAAATATCCTATGATGCACGAAATGTGAGGTTAGATGATCCTAAAAAATTTTATGTTAGAATAATGGTTTCATTAGTTATGACATATTAGGATTACTTTTCCAAATCAAATGATTGTTAAATTTTATTTATGTTTATTGGTTCTAACATAATTTTTTTTAATTTACTTTGATTTCCAAGTGGAACCATGTACACAATGATTTCATTAAATAATGTAATTATTTCCCCAATATGAAAAAATATATATGGGGTTTGGTGAAAAAAATCACATGATGTTTCTCATTAAATACTCTCAATATATAAATAATGACATGCACCATACTGAACTACTAAACCTGGAAATGAAGGAATTGTAGGTTCTGGGTGCAATGGAAGCGCGTTGGTGGGTTTGCCCAACTTTAATTTTAACGTTAAACAACATTCTATCCAAGATCCATCATGATTTAAAACGCCGAATCATCGGAATAGAACAAAGAAAGAAAAAGAAAAGAAGAGTCTCGAAACCCTCGAGATAGGATCATCATATGTTGGTTACAATTAATTTAATTAATTCACAAAAATTACCTTGGTGGAATTCTTTTTTCATTGATGTCTCCGATCAAGATCATGTGATCCATCATTGTGTCGTAGAATCCAAGTGTAGGATTACTCTAGTGGTGATCCACACGTGTGCCATGTATCTCTGGATGTCACCGAAGGGATCTCCTGGTTCTAGCACGAAAGAGCCTTCGCATGCGATATCCTCCTTCAACCGCCTTAATCTGGTGGAGGATCTCGCTCTCGTAACCTGAGGGTGTTCTTGGTGGAAAGGGAATTCTCTCTTGGCTTGAGAGTATTTCTAGATCCATTGTGAACAACAATTGATCTTTTTCTATGAGAATAATGTCATTGGGATTATAATACATAGAATAATAAAATGAATTAATTGCGTGAAAGCATTTAATCATTTCATTTAATTCTTAGTAATACCCCATGTATTAATAATGATAGTTGACTATCATTATTTCTTGACATGCACCCAACGTATTACATTTAATATCATTTAATTAAATAGACAATATTTTCTCACGAATCCCGGAAAACAAACTACATGGCGTGTACATAAATATACACAGTGTGTACTTTTATTTTTCATTTTATTTATTTCTTCCACCAAATTTATTAGACCTTGAGTAATGGCTATTTATTTCTTAAATAAATGTAACTGTATTAAATGCTAATAAATATATATTATTTCGCCCACAATATATTCTATCGAATAACTAGTGTCAATATAAATGTGATCAGGCATCCTTAAATAATTATTAAACCACAGTGGGGAATAATATTTATGTAACTTGTTAAATTAATATTTAACTGAGATACATGGACACACTTAGTGTGTGACCCTCTATGCCTCTTTCTTAGTGGGATTAGGCGGAGCCTGCCTAAATTCGAAGGTTTGCGTCTTGCAACACGCCAAGGAACCCATAGAAAAAGAAGTTAACACTACAATGACATGTCACCTCCTAAGAACGCTTACCGTGTAATATAATCCCTTTGTCTCGATATCTCCAATCAAGATGGTTGCATGCTAGTGCCATCAACCCATGTGCTCAATTATTCTTTCTTTGACATCCCAGAATTGAACTCGCCCATACCTTACCATGGCCATGGATTTATTTAGGCTATATCAATTCCATAAAATGTCCTGAGATATATACTATTGTTATGGAACAGAAGGGGCAAATCCTTTCTCGCATTATCTATTAATGTAGTATTACTCATGACGCAGACAGCGTATCCTACCTCTCTGTGAACAGTGTGTCATCATAGTTTTCATCAATATATCTAAGTGTGTGAGTTGTAATACCCATTAATAATAATCATAATGTCTAAGGACCAATACACACGTCTGTAGATAGGAACATCCAATGTCACTATGAAATTTGGATTTCCTACTGGTGAGTCTCGTTCTCAGAATATCCTCCTGGATATTACCAAGGGCACACACCATGAGAAGGTTCCTCAATGTTTTATGAGTCCTCACCCCTAATGACCTGTATAATTTATGTCCCTCAAATAATATCATTCGACCATAGAACATATATTCAAGAGTAGTGTTATGGATCTTTTGGGTTCTCATCATAGCAGGGATCCACTATGACCCATTAATGCAACAGTTGTCCTTAGGACATTATCACAAGCATTATCACGCAGAAGAATAATAAAGATGTGATGAGGCTTTTATTAATGAATATTGTACAAAATAGTTGGTTCTAGACCACCAATTCCAACAGACTCCTACTTGGACTAGAGCCAACCGCTAAAAACCACTAACCCGGTAGCTCTCACATGATATTCATGCTTCTGCTGAGATAGGCCTTTAGTCATGGGGTCCACCACGTTCTCTTATATGGACACTTTTCTCACTGAAACTTCACCCCATTGATGGAAATCCCTCAAGAGGTGATACTTTCAGAGTATGTGCTTTGTCCATTGATGTGACCTTGGTTCTTTTTCAAGAGCCACCGCTGCAGTATTACCACAATAAAATGTAATGGGATCTTTACTGCTAGGCACCACATCAAGCTCTTGGACAAAGTTCCGAATCCAGACGGCTTCCTTGGCTACATCAGAAGCCGCTATATACTCGGACTCCACTATAGAATCGGCGACAACGGGCTGTTTTGAACTCTTCCAGCTCACAACTCTTCCATTGAGACAGAAAACATATCCATATTGCAACTTCAGATCATTCTGATCTGTCTGAAAACTATCCTTAGCATACCCTCTAATGAAAAGCTCCTCGTCTCCTCCATACACCATGAACATATCCTTAGTTCTTCTCAGATACTTAAGGATAGTCTTAATAGCAGTCCAATGTTGTTCTCCAGGATCTTCTTGATATCTTCCTACCAGTCTCAGTGCATAGGCAACATCCATCCTGGTACATAACATGGCATACATGATGGATCATATAGCCGAAGTGTATGGGATCTTACTCATTCTATCATTCTCCTGTTGTGTCTAGGGACACATTTTCATAGAAATATATATGCCATTTGACACTGGAACCAATCCCCTCTTGGATTTTTCCATACTAAATCTCTTTAGTATCTGGTCATTGTATGTACCCTGACATAGTCAAAGTAGCCTCTTGGATCTATCACGAATTATATTGATCCCTAGAATGTAGGCTGCATCTCCTAAGTCCTTCATTGATAAACACTTGTTCAACTAGTCCTTAACTGACTATAAGGCCAGTACATCATTTACAATAAGCAATATGTCATCAACATATACCATTAGGATGATGACCACATTCCCATTAAACCGCTTCTAAACACATGGCTCACATTCGTTCTTAATTAATCTAAATTACATTATGGCTTCATCAAATCGAATGTTCCATGACCTAGATGCTTGCATCAATCCATAAACATATTTCTAGCCATCTTGCTGCTTCTTAGCTTTCTACTACTTCCTTGTAGGAGAGAGGTTCATCATTGTCCAAAAATAGTGATTCACCATCCACGATGACTAGGAAACCAAATCTCTCTGGTTCCCTTACCACTCTTGAGCTCCTACGCAGTACTTGTGATTCTAGAACCTCTTCCACGGGGACCTGTGTAACTTGTTCCTATAGAAACTATTGGTTATCTTGAGAATTAACTTCATTGAAGTCAATATTGCTCCCACTATCCTTCTTGAGGATGTGCTCCCTCTCAAGAAAGGCGGCTTGTTTGGAGACAATCACTTTCTTGTCTTGAGGGTAATATAGGTAATATCCTTTCGTTTCCTTGGGATATCCTATAAAGATACACTTTGTCCCCTCGGGGTGCTAGTTTGTTGCCTGAGAAGGCCTTATCAAATGCCTCACATCCCTATACACGTGTGTGTGACAAAGTGGGTTTCCATCCTTTCCATAACTCGGATAGAATTCCATTTGCCTCCTTAGTTGGTACTCGGATAATGTGTATGGTACAGTTTGTAATGCATATCCCCAAAAGTATAATGGAAGATCCATATGACTCATCATCGACCTCACCATGTCCAACAAGGTGCGGTACCTCCTTTCACTAACACCATTCCACTGTGGTGTATAAGGAGGAGTGAGTTGAGATAGAATCCACGAATCCCGTAGAAGTTCGATGAACTCTTGGTTCAGATATTCTCTACCTCGATCCGATCGATGCTTCTTTATCTTCTTACCAAGCAGATTCTCTATCTCATTCTTGAATTCCTTAAATTTCTCTTAGGACTCTGACTTATACCTCATCATGTAGACATAGCGATATCTACTCAAACCATCAGTAAAAGTAATGAAGTATGAATATCCACCTCTGGCTTCTACTAGAAATGGTCCACAGAGATCCATGTTTACAAATCCTAGAAGCTCTGTGGCCCTTTAACCTTGTCCATCAAAAGGCATCTTGGTTATTTTTCCTTATAAACAAGCATTACATCTATCATGTGGTTTTATATCTATAGAGTCTAAATAGCCATCTTAGCTAAGCTTTGTCAAGCGCTTCTCGTTCACATAACCAAGGCAGTGATGCCATAACTGGGTGATGTATGAGTCTTGTGAGTTTGTTTCGTTATCGATTGCCAAGAATTGTTTTTCGTAATTTAGTACGTACAAACCATTATTCAAATGTGTCATACCATAACATATGTTGTTCTTATAAAAGAGACAACCCTTATTTCTGAACATGAAAATAAATCCATCCATATCCAAACAAGATACAGAAATTATGTTTATGGTAACACTAGGCACAAAATAACAGTTTTGTAAAACCAAAATCATACCAGTTGGCAATGAGAGGTGATAGTCGCCAACAGCCAACGCAGCCAGCCTTGCGCCATTGGCAGCTCAAATATCCACCTCTCCTCTGGAAATATTTCTAAATCTACTTGGTTCCTGCATTTGAAAACATATGTGATCCCTATATGCTATATCTAATAACCAAAGTGTAGAAATAGAAAGATTTCACTTGATAACGAACACACCTTTAGCATCCCAATGCTTCTGGGTGCAGTTCCTCTTCTAGTGGCCCTACTTGCCACATGCAAAACACACCACCTCTCATTCTTTCCCTACCTCTGGATCTTCCCCTTCATGGAGGGACAGTGCTCGGGGGATTCAGACCATTTATAAGTCTTTGGTCCCTTTGCCTTGTCCTTCCTTTTCTTGTTCACCATAAGGACTGTGGGTTTGTCACGCCCCATGTCTTTGTCTACCTGGAGAATCAAGATAAGAAGCTCCGACATACTCTTCTCATTGACGCTCATGTTATAGTTGAAAATGATGTTAGAGATGGTCTTGGGCAGTGATTATAGGGTGAGATCTGTACGCAAATCATCCGTGAATTTAATCCCTAATATGTACAGGTGTTCAATGTAGCCAAAAAGCATGACTACATGAGGCCAGGCTAGCACAGACTCTCCAAGCTTCATGGTGAACAAAGAATTGGAGATATCATACCTCTCCTGTCTTGCCTTCTCTTGGTAGAGATCTTTAATGTGAGACATCATGCTATACGCGTCCATGTTTTCATGTTTCTTCAAGAGCTCCTTAGACATGGTCGATAGCATGAAACAATGAACATATATGGCATCATACATGTTTTTCATATAGAGAGAAAATTCCTCATCACTAGCCTCTTTCCCAAGTGCAACTGGAATAGGCTCTTCCAGCACATACAATTTCCTTTTGTGGTGAAGGATGATGCGTAAACGCCTCTGCCACTCATAGAAATTGGTGCTGGTGAGATGGTTTTCTTTTTCAAGTATGGTGCAAAATGATATGTTTGAAGTCATTTTCATGTCATTTCTACAAATTAATATGAGAAAAGGTTTAGTACTTTATTACATAAATTGAAAAAAAGAATACATTAATACTTATTAGTCTACCACTATTTTATCAAAATCCAATAGCCCTCACCATTGAGTTCGGAATATTCTGTTGTGTGAATATTCAAGTGGAAAGGATCCATATTTCCCTTCGTGTTACCACAACTAATATTGGTCAAGAAACTTGAAGGGTTTTAGGTAGGCATTCCAAATTCCAACTGCATTAACTCGCAACTCCTTGATCCGTTGAGTGGACTCCCCAATCCTGAAATCCTTTTTGGATTTCCTCAACCTTTGCCTCTTGGTAACACCAAGTCCTACTGTGGCAGTCAATCCTTGATGCGAACCAAGTCAAGTCAACCCAAAACCTTGAATTATTATTCCCCTATAATTGAAAGCACCCCAACTAGGGTTGGTTAAGCACTTTGAACTATGGTTTGATTCTAACCAAGATTATGGAAGGCTATGCCGACTTAATATTTTTTTTGAGGGATTTTATCCTTATACGTAAATTTCCATTTTATTATCTTTGATTACATGCTTGTTAATATTATGTGGGATATACTTAAGTGATTAACCATGTCTAAGATAATATTTACATATAAGCTAGTTTTATATTAGTTCCATCTTGCATGCTCGTTTAATTCATTGATTGTGTGATCGTGACAACACACCCACAATAAATAAACCCTGCAACTGACATAAATAAAATAAATAGTATGATCATGATCATTTCTATTGGTTAGTTTATCTAGTGTCTGATAAACTAACCCAAGACCTAGCGGATATTCATCTTGAACATTTCGTGTTCGTGTTTATAGCTTTACACATGTCCACCTTTGTATCTCCTTGGATTGGTTTCACCATGGATCCTGACTTGAGATGCCTGCACTAGCTTGGGAGCTCCATCCATTACATATGAATTTATATCACAAGCAGGTGAGGGGTAAAAGGGGTTTTTACATAAAATAATCCTTGGGTGTGTAGGCCCTACATATTAATGAGGAGATGGATTGCAAGACAACAAATTTAAATAAATAAATTAAATGAAACCATTCCCATACAAAGGTCTCAGTCTAGTTCATGATCATCCATACATACAACGATATTTACGCATAAATAAAACATGCATTCAATTATTTAATCATTCTTGTTTAAGATAAATCATGCTCTAATCAATTAATTATCTTTAATTAATCAATCCTTTTATCTTAAATCATTTTTCTGAATTTCCTTGATTCTCTCATCCATCATAATTTTAAACAAATAAATTCATTTAAAATTATCCTTGTACGTAACCTGTACCTTGGAGGAAACCTAGTGAATTCCCATTTATTACGCAGATGTTAAATTAAACACTCATATATATAACACCTATCAGGTGTTGTGCCTCAGCTTTACACCTGTACCATGGTACACGACTCAAGGGTTTGTATAATATAATAATAAATTTTAATAAATCTGTGTAATTTGGGTGAGTACACGGCGTGTAGTTTTGACTACACGGTTTGTACTTTTCTTCACCGTCCATCCGAAGTACATGCCTGGGGACATGGCTTGTTTATGTACTTCAGAAATTTTCAGAGTACACGGCATGTTCTGTGGGACACAAGCCATGTAGTTTCTGTGTTACACAGTTTCTAGCCGAGCAAGCCGTGTACGGGGTACATGGCCCAACCCTAACCCGAACGGACTACACGCCGTGTTCATTGGACCACATAGTGTGTAATCCGGAAACCATGTGCCACCTATTTCTGGTCAACACACGGTGTCTTAAATTCTTTGAAAGAATCCAATACACGGCCTGATTTGGCAGATCAGTCAATGCATTGAACCTAGACTATACGGCGTGTACATTCGAATACACGCAGTGTACTCTGGTGTTGTACAGCCAAAAACGTTGGGCTCCTTCGGATGAGTTCCTCTATTTTATTTTAATCAAAATTAAGATTCGTTTCTGTGAGGTTAAAGAGAAACAAGGGAGGAGGAACGGATCTCGATATTCAGATTTCTGGAATGATTAATGTAACGCCCCAACCCCAGCTACCCAGAGCCGGTGCGTTACTTCGTAACATTGGCATGATCACAAAAGATCAAGTCTCGAAAGACCGATTAGTTTAGTAGCCTTGGAAACACTAGATACATTCATAAGTCTTACATTACATCATAAAGTGAAAAACTAATAACAAAGTCTTCATAGTCCACACTCATATCCTCTTCTGACTATCCCTGTAGGTCATTCATAATATACTTCTTCACATCCTGGAAAATATAAAAACATTGAAAGGGGTGAGCTCAGATGCTCAATAAGGATAACAATATTGCGGAAGCTTTCATAAACAAACATAAACATTTAAGGCAATGTATAACTAAAAAAACCCTTTTAAACATGAACTTCAACATAATATGGAAAAAGTAAAATGAGATAATGCCATTTACATATTCACATGTATATTCTACTGGTCGAATAATCACATGCAATATCAATAACCAATTTCATAATGATGAAATGCATAATACCAGACTATCATAACCACGTAGCCAAGGCCTCGTGCCAAGACCACAAATAAGATTTTGTCAAGGCCTCGTGCCAAGACACTAGTTTGTCTTATGAGACCTGCCGATGCATCGAGGAGTTATAGCGGGCTCCACCCGTCACTTATTGAGTCCAATGCATTCCTCATATGAATAGTTTTAAACATATCATAAACCATAACATAATCGTATCACATAAAACATGCATAAAGGAAACATAACATTTCTACATTTCAATCATAAGATATCAATACAACACGTTGATAATATAAAAACTCTTTAAACACCATTTTCAATACCAAAATAAAAGAAAGTTAAAACATTGTATTTATTTTTCATTAAAAAATGATGGCTTGTAGAGGATGCTGAAACTCAAATAATGGTCACAGCGGTAGAGAAGACGTTGTCGCTACATATGTACGGAAAGAAAAACATTCCCTTTTTGTCGTTTAGTAAAACGCTTCGTATAAAAACATTTCTTTTGAATAAACTTAAAAGTCAAAGGGGTTTATACACCGTATAAAAGAAAGTTGTGTATAAAACCAAATATGCCTCAATGAAAGGAGATTGAGACGAAGTCCTTAAAAAGATCATTTTTAAAATAAAATAGATCTATTATGTGTATTCACTATAGGTGCACATAAAGAAAGTAAAAAATACAAAATAGGACATAATAACATCACGACATAATTTGAAAGTAGGAGATTAACCCAAAGAATGGAAGTTGGGTTAAGAAGTTCCCTTAAAAATATAATTTTTTTAAAATAAAATAGATTTATTATGTGTATTCACTATAAGTACACATAAAGAAAGTAAAAATACAAGATAGGACATATTAATATCATGATATAATTTGGAAGTAGGAGATTAACCCAAAGAATGGAAATTGGGTTAAGAAGTTCCCTTACCTTGCGTCCTTTCCTGACTCGACCATTCTTTAACCTCATGAATAATAAACTAGAGTTAATTTCAATTTTCTTAAGAACCTTTTTCATGTTCATTATTTCTTTTATATCCCTTATTACCATGTTATGAACATTATGTAATTATTTATGTTTATAATGGTCATTTTGTCGATCTTAGGTACTTGAGTCAAAAATAAAATTCTTATAATTACAAGTTGTTCATGTGGTGATATATCCATTATATCGAGAATTATGTTCATGATGTAGATATCATATATATCATATATATACATCATATACATTCATTTATAATATTACATAACATTTAGAGGTATGAAATGAAATCCACCGTTCATGGAGACGGTAAGCCGTACGTACGCATGAATTCTACTTTCATTTCTATTTCATATTTAATGGAATGAAATCATAATTATATAAAGTTATAATATATTTCAAGTATAATATAATATATAATATCATTTACTCCATCCTTTATACATCCCACATATGGCATTAACGATTCACATCACTTTGAGGGGGCGGTAGTCCACACTTCCTAAAATGAAATTATCGCGTTTACCCATAATGGAAATCATAAAGTATGCCATAAATGATAAATACAGAAGAATAAGTAAAACATGAACATATTATATATCCTATATAAATATAGTGACATATTAATGGCCACCTTTGAAGGTGTTATATGAGTGTTGAACAACCATCGTTTCGTGAGGCAGAAATTCGCCATCCACAGAAACCGTTTGTTCTTTAACCATTAGATGTAGGTGTGTGTAAGTGTAGCTCGAATCCATCTCATAAAGACATCATAGTATATTTAGGATACTGGTGTTGTTACAAAAGAAATGAATAAAAAGATTTTAGGGGGTTGGAGAAGAAAAATAAAACAAAACAACATTAGAGAAGACATTACCTCAAAATCGGGTAACTCTTTTTGATTTGAGCCAAAGGCTTCGTTGGGAAGAGTTCTGCCCAAAGTGAGGCTTCTAGGAGTAAGAGGAGGAAATTGGGAGAGTATTTGGGCAGAGGTTGGCCGAGCCAAATGGCTTGATAGTGTGAATGAGGTGGTAGAGGTGGGGGCCTTTTATAAGTGGAGAGGAGGGGCACTCTTGGAAAGTAAGGGAATTTTACATTATTATACAATGCTTTTCGGATTCTAAAGGTCCCACATTTATATAATTCGTGTCTAAGGTGATAAGGGTTCGAACTCTACCCATAAAATAGTCTTTGGACAAGTGTAAGCCTTGGATTGTACATTATATTTTTATTTTATTAAAATCGTTAAATAATGAGGTCATCACTGCATCATAATGATGTCATAAATAATTTAATTTATTTAATGTCTAAAAATTATAAAAAAATACTATGATGTAGGAAATATTATTAGATTTCAAATGACTATTTATAGAAAAAAATATGACTTGTATAACCCCATGTAAAATTTTTTTTAGTAAAACATTTCATGTTTGGGTCATTTTTTACTTTAACATTAAATAAAAGGTATTTATGTCATTTTCCAACTAAAGTGGATCCATGGGGTCCCCATGTTGACCCATGGATTGTCTTGGTCGGACATGGAACATCCAATGAGGTTAGGACATGTTTCAAGCTCATCTCATATTATTAAACCAATATTTTTACCTTAAACTACACTAATTACCACTAATTGCGATTAAGAACATAAAAGTTACTATTCACCAAAAATTATTTTAATCTCATTGAACAGCATTTTACTTCTCAATGACAACCATGTATGTCGGATTTTTGAAAATAAAAACACAGAAGTGGTAATATTTCATTTAAACAAAAAATCAGTTACTTAACTACCACTTAGTGGTTTCACTATTCATCAAAAATTGAAGTTTTTCAGAACAATGCCAAAATTTCACCCTAAGCTATAATTGATATTCCAAATTCAAAAATGATTTATATTTTAAAAAATTAAAAACATATAAGTTGCATTAATTAATTTTATAATTAATTCCCACCATCACAACAAATAGCATGTTTTTAAGAAACAATTTATATCAAAAGATTGGCAATTGTTTATGTCCAATTTCAATGTTAAATTAATTCTAATGAACACCATTGGATAAAATGGTAAAAACATATTCTAATTATACTTTAAAACATCTAAATATTATAATTTATCACTATAAATTATTTTGATTAAATTAGTTGTTTTTAAGTATTTTTCACTATTCATAAAAAATTAGAAGTTCTCAGAAAAATACCAAAAATTCAACATAGGCTAATTTAGATATTCTGAATACAAACATGAAGTCCATTTTGAAATATAAAATTTCTATAATTTTAAAAAGTGGTTATTACTATTCATAACAGCTACTTTGATTAGTCGTGGTGTTTTAGAACTCGAAGTTGCGTACAATGCAAGCTATTGCAATATTGAATAAGAAGCGTATTGTGGAAGATCGGGGTGTTACATTCTCCCCTCCTTCAATAAATTGCGTCCTCACAATTTGAAATTTTTCTGGGAAAATAAAATATTGAAAATAGAAAATACCTTTGTGGAAAACCCACATCAGAAATAAGATTAATAAAATTTAGCATTAATAAGAGGGAAAGGGAAATGAAAAAGTCACCACACAATTATGATCTCGATTAGGAGAACATTGGTGGCAATTAGACACATATAATTGAAGGAAAATGTAAATATTTGTAGGGAGTGATTGAGGTCATCAATCACAATCAACTGTCAAATTGAGGGCCTCAAATCCTTCAATCTATGTTGATTTAAAATATCATCATTTCAACAAGACATAAGGTATTAGGATAACACATTTTTTTTGTTTTAATATACCTTTACTAAAGTTTAAGAATTAATTTATTCATTGAATAAGAGATAGGTATATATATATTTATCCTTGACAATTAGAGTTTCATCCTTCAACTCATCTTTCACTCCAAAAGATAATAGAACTCAAAAATATTATACTTATCCTTATTGTATAAGGTTCCAAATGTTAACAAATACCATTTAGATTAGTAAAATTATTTTTTAATAACCAGGGACTTCTTGTAGGCTAGTGGTAGGAAATAAAGTCTTGTCGCACTATGGTTGTGGGTTCAATCCCTGCAGCTTTGTCCGACGCGACGGGTTATGCCCCACCCTATAGGTTGTCATTTTACTAAAACTAGAGTATAATAATATTCCAAAAATAATCTACATAAATTTTTTAACCTTAAACAATACTATCCAAAGATCAACTTAATCCACTCCAACCTTTATAGTTATCCAAAATACCTCTGTCCATACTTTCTCTAAAAGGTCTCTTAATTCCAAAATCAATTTATCAGATTCCCCAAACAAAGTAAATTTTCTATTATTGTCACATACTAAAAATATAATTACCTTCATCATATTAAAACATTACTGAAATCAACAAGTACTGCAATACAATCCTTATATATATCACATTATTCTAATAACCATAATATAATCCATGAGTCCAAAAGAACCAATACATTAATTATTCAACTTCAACTGTAGTAACAGCATAAGATTGTCCTTGATCCCTTGGCCTTTTATGAGGTAAGTTTCCCTGATTCTTAGGAAATTAATTTGAATAATGCCCCATTTCTCTACAATTGTAGCATTCAACATTGATAGCCTCTTTCTTTCCCTTGCAATCACGCGCCTGGTGACCTTTTTATCCACATTTATAACAAACTCCCATTCCCTTTAGGAAAGTACCAGGGTGATTCTTCCCACAATTATCACATAATGGAAAATCCTTCTTTCCCTTTTTCCCTTTATCTGTCTCTTGCTCCACAGTTCTCTTCTTCTCTTGCTTTACTTTATTGTCATAAGGTTTAGAGAATTCCATTTCTGTCTTGATAGCACATGAGACAACATCTTCGTATGTTGAGAAAGATTGTGATACTAAAGCTCTATGGAGAAATGGTTTTATCCCATCAAAGAAACGATCAATCTTACCTCTTGGGTTACGTATATAATCTTCAGCATACCTTCCCAACCTTGTAAAGATGGCCTCATACTTTGCGACATTCTCATCCTCCTTTTGTCTCAGACTCAGAAATTGCCTTTCCATATCTGCTCGATGGTCATGAGGAAAGTATTTTTCTAAGAAAATATCTTTGAACTCCCTCCATTCCATATTTGATATGTCATCATCTTCCTTTGTATTTTTAATCAATGACCACCATTTATCGGCATCTCTAGTGAGGCGGTAAACTGTCATGATAACCTTCTCTCTTTCGCTACTACCCAAGGCGTGGAATATTTTCTCTAAGGAGTTTATCCATTTCGCAGCTACTAATGGATTTGTACCCCCGTTAAATTTTGGTGGTTGTTGCCTCATGAAGCGGTCTAACATTGATCCTCCACGTTGTGGATCAGGGTGATCCATACGAGTAAGGTTATTATTCATAACTTGAGTGAGTTGTCCCAGTATGGTAATAAGTTGATCAGCACCAGTTGTATCTCCAGATCCAAAATAATTATCTTTAGCAGGAGGGAAATCCCTACACGGAGTGCATGCATTGATACGGTTTCCATTCCTTCCACTAGGCACCATTTCTAAAAAATGGCATAAACTAGATTAGCTTATGAATTAAAATACATAATTCCATATTTGTAAAACACTTTACATAAATTGAACTATTTATGGATATAATCCATAATCATAAAAAGGAATGTTTTCTTTGAGGAAGTATATAATCATAACCCTTCATAGTGGTTTGTAAAGAAAATGAGAATTATCCTAAGCATATCCCCCGGGAGTGTCGTAACCAAGAGTGCAGCAAGGCCCGTTGTCGTGCACTAGTTCCCATTCGAGTCTAGATCAAAGCGGTCTTTTCGGGTTTTACCCCTAGGTACATCTGTGCTAGATCCGCCTCTACCTGCTCGTATCCAGACAGGAATGTATTTCTCGGAAAACTCACAAAATCTCTATAATACCAAAATTCAAGGAAGTTCTTCTATACTAATCCTTAATGTCTATCTTCGGGCTATGTGCTGTAATCAGAGTTTATCTAAATCTAGTTTCCAAGGTTAGTACTAAACTGCCTCTGATACCAACTGTAACGCCCCGACCCCAGCTACCCAGAGCCGGTGCGTTACTTCGTAACATTGGCATGATCACAAAAGATCAAGTCTCGAAAGACCGATTAGTTTAGTAGCCTTGGAAACACTAGATACATTCATAAGTCTTACATTACATCATAAAGTGAAAAACTAATAACAAAGTCTTCATAGTCCACACTCATATCCTCTTCTGACTATCCCTGCAGGTCATTCAAAAAATACTTCTTCACATCCTGGAAAATATTAAAACATTGAAAGGGGTGAGCTCAGATGCTCAGTAAAGATAACAATATTGCAGAAGCTTCCATAAATAAACATAAACATTTAAGGCAATGTATAACTAAAACAAAATCCTTTTAAACATGAACTTCAACATAATATGGCAAAAGTAAAATGAGATAATGCCATTTACTTATTCACATGGATATTCTACTGGTCAAATAATCACATGCAATATCAATAACCACTTTCATAATGATGGAATGCATAATGCCAGACTATCATAACCACGTAGCCAAGGCCTCGTGCCAAGACCACAAATAAGATTTTGTCAAGGCCTCATGCCAAGACAATAGTTTGTCTTATGAGACCTGCCGATGCATCGAGGAGCTATAGCGGGCTCCACCCGTCCCATATTAAGTCCAATGCATTCCTCATATGAATAGTTTTAAACATATCATAAACCATAACATAATAGTATCACATAAAACATGCATAAAGGAAACATAAAATGTCCACATTTCAATCACAAGATATCAATAGAACACATTGATATAATAAAAACTCTTTAAAAACCATTTTCAATACCAAAATAAAAGAAAGTTAAAACATTGTATTTATTTTTCATTAAAAAAAAGATGGATTGTAGAGGAAGCCGAAACTCAAATAATGGTCACGGCGGCAGAGAAGTCCTTGTCGCCGCATATGTATGGAAAGAAAAACATTCCCTTTTTTTCATTTAGTAAAATGCTTCGTATAAAAAGATTTCTTTTGAACAAACATAAAAGTCAAAGGTGTTTATACACCGTATAAAAGAAAGTTGTGTATAAAACCAAATATGCCTCAATGAAAGGAGATTCAGACGAAGTCCATAAAAAGATCATTTTTAAAATAAAATATATCTATTATTTGTATTCACTCTAGGTACACATAAAGATAGTAAAAATACAAAATAGGACATAATAACATCATGACATAATTTGAAAGTAGGAGATTAACCCAAAGAATGGATGTTGGGTTAAGATGTTCCCTTAAAAATATCATTTTTTTAAAATAAAATAGATTTATTATGTGTATTCACTATAATTACACATAAATTAAGTACAAATAAAAGATAGGACATAATAATATCATGATATGATTTGAAAGTAGGAGATTAACCCAAAGAATGGAAATTGGGTTAAGAAGTTCCCTTACCTTGCGTCCTGTCCCTACTCTACCGTTCTTTAACCTCCTGATTAATAAACTAGAGTTAATTTCTATTTACGTAAGAACATTTTTCATGTTCATTATTCCTTTTATATCCCTTATTACCATGTTTTTAACATTATGTAATTATTTATGTTTATAACAGTCATTTTGTCGATCTTAGGTACTTGAGTCAAAAATAAAATTCATATAATTACAAGTTCTTCATGTGGTGATATATCCATTATATCCAGAATTATGTTCATGATTTAGATATCATATATATCATATATATACAGTATATACATGCATTTATAATATTACATAACATTTAGAGGTAAGAAATGAAATTCACCGTTCATGGAGACGGTAAGCCGTACGTACGCATGAACGCTACTTTCATTTCTATTTCGTATTTAATGGAATGAAATCATAATTATATAAAGGTATAATATATTTCCATTATAATATCATATATAATATCATTTACTCCATCCTTTATACATCCCACATTTGGCATTAACGATTCACATCACTTTGAGGGGGTGGTAGTCCGCACTTCCTAAAATGAAATTATTGCGTTTACCCATAATGGAAATCATAAAGTATGCCATAAATGAGAAATAAAGAAGCATAAGTAAAACATAAACATATTATATATCCTATATAAATATATTTACATCTTAATGGCCACCTTTTAAGGTGTTATATGAGTGTTGAACAATCATCGTTACGTGAGGCAGAAATTCTCCATCCACAGAAACTGTATGTTCTTTAACCATTAGATGTAGGTGTGTGTAAGTGTAGCTCGAATCCTTCTTATAACAACATCCTAGTATATTGAAGATACTGGTTTTGTTACAAAATAAATGAATAAAAAGAGTTTAGGGGGTTGGAGAAGAAAAATAAAACAAAACAACATTAGAGAACACATTACCTCAAAATCGGGTAACTCTTTTTGATTTGAGCCAAAGGCTTCCTTGGGAAGAGTTCTGCCCAAAGTGAGGCTTCTAGGAGTAAGAGGGGGAAGTTGGGAGAGTATTTGGGTAGAGGTTGGCCGAGCCAAATGGCTTGAAAGTGTGAATGAGGTGGTAGAGGTGGGGGCCTTTTATAAGTGGAGAGGAGGGGCTCTCTTGGAAAGTAAGGGAATTTTACATTATTATACAATGCTTTTCGGATTCTAAAGGTCCCACACTTATATAATTCGTGGCTAAGGTGATAAAGGTTCGAAATCTACCCATCCAATAGTCGTTGGACATGTTTAAGCCTTGGATTGTACATTATCTTTTCATTTTATTAAAATCATTAAATAATGAGGTCATCGCTGCATCATAATGATGTCATAAATAATTTAATTTATTTAATGTCGAAAAATTATAAAAAAAATACTATGATGTAGGAAATATTTTTATATTTCAAATTACTATTTATTGTCAAAAATATGACTTGTATAACCCCATGTAAAAATTATTTTAGTAAAACATTTCATGTTTATGTCATTTTTTACTTTAACATTAAATAAAAGGTATTTATGTCATTTTCCAACAAAAGTGGCTTCATGGGGTCCCAAAGTTGACCCATGGATTGTCTTGGTCGGCCATTGAACATACAATGAGGTTAGGACATGTGTCAAGCTCATCTCATATTATTAAAACATTATTTTTACCTTAAACTACACTAATTACCTCTAATCGCGATTAAGAACTTAAAAGTTACTATTCACCAAAAATTATTTTAATCCTATTGAACCACATTTTACTTCTTAATGAAAACCATGTTTGTCAGATTTTTGAAAATCAAAACACAGAAGAGGTAATATTTCATTTAAACAAAAATCAGTTACTTAACTACCACTTAGTGGTTTCACTATTCTACAAAAAATTGAAGTTTTTCAGAACAATGCCAATATTTCACCCTAAGATATAATTGATATTCCGAATTAAGAAATGATGTATATTTTAAAAAATTCCAAACATATAATTTTCATTAATTAATTTTATAATTAATTCCCGCTGTCACAACAAATAGTGTGTTTTTAAGAAACAATTTATATCAATAGATTGGCAATTGTTTATGTCCAATTTCAATGTTAAATTAATTCTAATGACCAACATTGGATAAAATGGTAAAAATATATTCTAATTATACTTAAACCCTCTAAATAGTATAATTTATCACTATAAATTATTTTGATTAAAAAAGTTGTTTTTAAGTATTTTTCACTATTCATAAAAAATTAGAAGTTCTCAGAAAAATACCAAAAATTCAACATAGGCTAATTTCGATATTCCGAATCCAAAAATGAAGTCCATTTTGAAATATAAAATTTCTTTAATTTTAAAAAGTTGTTATTACTATTCATAACGGCTACTTTGATTTGTCGCGGTGTTTTAGAACTCGAAGTTGCGTACAATGCAAGCTATAGCATTATTGAATGAGAAGCGTATTGTGGAAGCTCGGGGTGTTACAATTAATCTTGAGTTGAAATAACTAAATTATTAAATGCGTAAATTACCAATGAAAAACTAAATATTTATAATCAACAATATGATCGCTTTGATACCACTTGTAGGTTTTGGGTGCAGCGGAAGCGCATTTGTGGGTTTGCCCAAATATAATTTTAACATTAAACAACATTCAATACGAGATCCGTCACGATTTAAAATGCGGAATCTTCAGAAGATAACGATGAAAAAAAAAGATAATAAGTGTCCTAGAACCCTCGAGATAGGATCATCATATGTTGGTTATAATTAATTTAATTATTTCACAAGAATTATCTTGGTGGAATTCTTTCTTCGTTGATGTCTCCGATAACGATCCTATGATCCGTCGTTATGTCGTAGAATCCAAGTGTAGGATTCCTCTAGTGGTGATCCACACATGTTCCATGTATCTCTGGACGTCACTGAAGGGATCTCCAGGTGCTAGCGCGGATGAGCCTTCGATTGCGATGTCCTCCATCAACTGCCTTGATCCGGTGGAGGATCTAGCTCTCGTAACTTGAGGGAGTTCTTGGTGGAAAGGAAATTGTCTCTTGGCTTGAGAGTATTTCCATATTAGTTGTGCACAACAAAGGCCTTGTTCCTATAAGAATAATGTCATTAGGATTATAATAAATAGAATATTAAAATGAGTTAATTTCCTAAAATCATTTAATCATTTCATTTAATTATTACTAATACCCCATGTATTAATAATGACAGTTGACCATCATTATTACTTGACATGTGCCCAATGTATTACATTTAATATCATTTAATTAAATAAACAATATTTTCTCACGAATCCTGAAAAACAAACTACACGGAATGTATATAAATATACACGGCGTGTACTTTTATTTGTCATTTTATTTATTTCCTCCACCATATTTATTAGACCTTGAGTAATGGCTATTTATTTCTTAAATAAATGTAACTGCATTACACGCTAATAAATATATATTATTTCACCCACAATATATTCTCTCGAATAACTAGTGTCGAAATAAATGCGATCAGGCATCCGTAAATAATTATTAAACCACAGTCGGGAATAATATTTATTTAACTTGTTAAATTAATATTTAACTGAGATACATGGACACACTTTGTGTGTGACCCTCTAGGCCTCTTTCTCAGTGGAATTAGGCAGAGCCTACCTAAAGTCCAAGGTTATCGTCTAGAAACACGCCAAGGAACCCATAGAAAAATAATTTACTGCCGCAATTACGTGTCACCTCCTACAAATGCTTACCGTGTAATATAATCCCTTTGTCTCGATATCTCCAATCAAGCGGGTTGCATGAGAGTGCCAGCAACCCATGTGATCGATTATTATTTCTTTGACTTCCCAGTATTGATCTCTCCCATACCTTACCTAGGACATGGATTTATTTAGGCTATATCAACTCCATCAAAGGGCCTGAGATATCTACTTCCGTTATGAAACAGAAGGGACAAATCCTTCCTCGCATTATCTATTAATGCAGTATTACTCATGATGCACCCAACGTATATTACCTCATTGTGAACAGTGTGTCATCACTTTTTTCATCAATACATCTAAGTGCACGAGTTATAATACCCATTAATATTAATGTTAATGTCTAAGGACCAATACACACATCCGTAGATAAGAACATCCAATGACACTATGAAATGTGGATTTCCTCCTGGAGGGTCTCATTCTCATAATATCCTCCTAGATATTACCAAGGGATCACACCATGAGAAGGTGCCTCAATGTTTTATGAGTCCTCATCCCTAATGACCTGTATTATTTTTTTCCCTCAAATAATATCATCCTACCATAGAACATATATTCAAGAACAGTGTTACGACACTTCTGGGTTCTTATCATAGCAGGGATCCTCTATGACCCATTAATGCAACAGCTGTCCTTTGGACATTATCACATGCATTGTTATGCAGAAGAACAATCAAGATGTGATAAGGATTTTATTAATGAATAATGTACAAAGTAGTTGGTTCTAGACCACCAATGCCAACAGGATTAACTCCCCATTATTTCCTTCCTGATACAACATCCATCGTACTTTTGTAGGTATTCCGATCTACTAATTATCATTTAATGGATAAATACAAGAATATATTTACCATTCTCTAGTGATTTTACTATTAAAAGTTTTATTTACATGTTTATTTAATGGCGAACCTCACAATCTAAAGGAATGTGAAGAAAGAGGAAGAAACTAACTCCCTATAATGGGTGGTGTTTATGAAGGTATTTTTTATAATTGTTTTCCTCTAAGAATTCACATTAAAATGGATATTCAATTACCAAATATAAAACATAACAAGGATAAATACATTGGTAACTATATATAAGACCTAATGATACATGGAAGGTGCCCATCTGGTTTTACTACTAACTCTAAAATATGAATTGAAAAATTCATCAGTGGATTAAAACCATGTCTTTAAAAGGCATTGTTTATAAAAAAACATTGGCCAATACAGTTATTTTTTATTCTGTCAAGGTGAGAATATAAATTATAGACATCTGTTATTCTCTTCGTTCATGGAAAATAAAGGGAATTAAATTTTCATAGAAATTTTAATGATAAACCCAATAAAGAAAATAATTTTCATCATCTTACATGTAAATTTTTTATAATGAAACCTTGGAGAATTATCTAAAAAGTATCAATAAATCATATATGTGTAAGAGATATGGTAATAATTCACTTGAATGTTTAACTAATATAAATAATGATATTAATTCCAACATAATAAACAACCTAAACTCTAATTCTTAAATTGTCATTTGTATGGATATTATGAAAAAAGTGAACAAGATAATGACTTAAGGATGATAATCAACATAAAAAACATCCTAATCCAAGGAAGAAAAGAAAATAATTTGAACTCATAACTACAAATGTTTGTTACAAAACACAGTAGAGAAAATTATACTCATCAACAAATCAAGAAGAGCAAAGGACATTTTTCTATTCTCGTTCTACCCTCTCCTTAATATCGTGGAAATGTTTCAAGATTGTCAAATTACCAACACAGTGATTATATATTACATTATTGTTGAAAACCCATAATTGTATGATGTCTTTATCTAATGTATATAATTTACCTATAATCAATGATTTTAGTAACGTGGTTCGTACAAATATTTTTATTCCCGATTTAGTAAAATTTAATGTGGTCTATATAATAAATTGGATTTCTCTATATATATCCTGGATTAATTTTTTGGATATGGAAGGTGTATTTCATATTCAAAATAATAATTTGATCATCTATCATTGAAAGGATATCTATGGACATATTATGGAATTTATTTCCATAATATGGGACTGAATTCCCAATCATGATGGGTATGTACCTAAAATAGTTTGGGATAAAGTCAATATAGAGTATATTAAATGTTTGAGTGAATAAAAAAATGTATTCACGATGTGGTTTCCTAGTCTTAAACAAGATAATATAGATTAGTTCTTAGTAGAACTAATACCTGGTGTTATACATGTATCAACGTATACATATAGAATGGAACTCATATAGTATGATAAGATGAGGAATAAATTCAATGATAATATGGATAAGGGGTTTATCCTCCCATGTGTTTCATCATTTCATAAATTATCTATATTTTTTACAGAGAAATACATATCAATGTATCATTGTATTGAATTTAATGAACACAAAAAATTTAAAATAAAGAAAAAGTATCCTCTACTTATATTTATGATTGTTTGATCAATGACAAGTAGAATGTTATATCTCGAAGTTTTACCTTTGATCTGGGTAACATCAATTTAGAGTGATGAGATAATATGTACCTACTACAACATTTCAAAGATGATAGAGACATTGTGAATTCATAGGGATGTTAATAAAATGTTAAAATATTCCCTCTATCATTATGGATCTAATAATTAAAATGAGAAGTGATTTCATTGATCTTTTATAGTACTTATAGTAGATAATATCATATATTCCAAATCCAAGGAAGATCTTGAAGACCATTTGGCCATTATACTGAAGAACCTGATAAAGGTGATGTTATATTCTAAATTCAACCTCTGTGAATTCTAGATACAGATAATTTCATTCATAATAGATGTAGTCGCATTACTATATATGACCAATTATAATTAAAAAAATTTATTGAACAGTGGTTTAAACTAACCACTATAATAGAGATCCAAAATGTTAATGGATTAGTTGTATATTATCATGTGTTTCGAAAAAAATCATGATTGTCAAATTTAATGATCAATATTACTATTATGGGAGTAGGATTCTATTAGAAGAATGAATATAAAGAAAAATCATATAGATTAAAATAAGGTTTTTCATATAAACCATACTCACGCTTCCAAACAATGGATAGTAGTTTGTGATATACATTGATGTAATAAATAAGGGATTGGTATGTGTACTTTTGAAAAATAAAATAGTGGAAAATTATGCCACAAATTAATTAACAATTAATGAGATAAATTACATAATACATGATTTAGGGATAGAAGTGATAATAATAACATAAATAGAGTATTGTAATTATCTATATTGTGAAAAGTGAAAAATATATATTGGGACTAAGAGCTAAATATATATATTATCACACTAGAAGTTGAACATGTTCCCACGGTGAATTTGGATATTCTCAAGGGATATGACTTACAAAAAAATTACCAACCTTTTTAGGGGAGCAAGTTTCCTTTTGATCTTATAAAGAATGATCATATTACCTTATTAAAGAAGAATATTGAAAGAAACTCAATACACAAGGATTTTCAAAGGAAGGTAAGGGGAGAAATCATTTAATCTTAAAATGATCACTCAACGATACTTTTATTTCATGATCAGGGATGAGTGTAATAAAGAAAAAGGGTTATAGAGGAAGGTATAGAATAATAAAGATCTCAATATTGAAATCATGGAATTATATAACTCTTGAAATGAATAGGTTCTCTATCAATACCAAAATTAATTGATTTAGTTTATGATGGTCATATCTAAATGTTCACTTCCAATTCAAGTAGTAAAAATATGTTCTTACACTATAACAATAATTTATGGATGGAAAAATGATTTGGGTGATTTCAATTTATATATCTAGATTCTTGGTTCTCTATTATGTGAATGTAATATTAAAAATGTATAAGGGCATAATGAAACCATTAAACATACATTTATTAGAATGGGATTTCATCATAGTGGTTTTTGGTATAGTTCATTGTAAGTCCTATGAATCCCATAATATAATTAAGGATGTAATTGATCCCAACATGATGCTAGTGTATTTAATTACTATTAAAAAATATACCTTTTCTAGTCAATATTAAATGATATAAAAAAATTACGTCGTGAGGTTTCATGTCTTATCACTCTAAATTGCAATTGATTGTGATCTACAAATTACATCAATTTTCAAGATATGTATGTTACAATAATTGGATACATTTCTATGATTTAATTATTCCTATCATCCTTATAATATTTTCCAATAATAAATGACTATTAAAATTTTTAATTGTATGTTGTGACCATATTCGATGTATTTCAATGGAGGTTGGGATCAACACCATCCCCTAATAGAGTAATGATATAACAATAGTTTCTACAGTATAATTAATATGAAACCAATTGGAAATTTATTTGTTATGAATTTAAACATTAATATATATTGGGATTATGTTATAAAATGTAATCTTCTTGGGTTGTGTCTTTCTCATGAAATTGTTGAGATTATTCAAACTATTCAACAACACATTAAAAATATACATAGATTATATAATAGGTATGATGATAATTTTTAGTGTGATATAGATTTCAAATTTATTGAAAATGTATTTTTCAAATATCATAATGGAATAGGGTTATATTATTTGGTGAGATGGGAATGTTGAGCCCTAGATACATTGTCCCTTTCAAAATCCTTGATCATGTATGGGAAATAGAGTATTATCTTCCAATTCCACTAAACC
The DNA here is from genome assembly GCA_963277665.1 of Viscum album. Taxonomy (NCBI): domain Eukaryota; kingdom Viridiplantae; phylum Streptophyta; class Magnoliopsida; order Santalales; family Viscaceae; genus Viscum; species Viscum album. The sequence continues at coordinate 783,573,802 of OY728164.1, forward strand.
ACTTATAGGTGAATGGTGGGTTGTTAATAATCATTTTAGAAATTTCACACCATATATAGTAAAATCAAAATTATTAAAAAAATGAACTCTCAAATGAGGAACAACTAGTATAAATCTCGTTTCATAGAGATAAATTACTATAAAATAGAACATCTTAAAAAAGTTAATATCTGTAGATAAATATTATGTCTAGGGAAGTTTCATTGGATCTTATGGATTTAATAAGGTAAAGGTACCACAAAAAATTTCTATCATGTAAACAAATTTATTTGGGTAATATAATTATTATGTGGGTGGAATTCAATATAATGATAATTTAATATGTATTTCCCATTAAAAATAGTTTTTTGGTCTAGAGCAAGTAATACACACAACCCTTAACTAAAATTAACCATAATATAATTTATGAAGATATACTATTAAAATATAATATAAATATTAATAAATTAAGATAGGATAATATAAAAATCATTAAAAAAATAAAATTTGAAAAAAATAAAAGAAATTATCATGAACATGAAATACTTATCCTCATTGTTTTCTTTGAAGATGTAGTAATTGAATATAATAATACAGAATTGGTACATTGATTTTTTTTATTATTATTAACAAATTAAAATTAATATAATTCCAAAATAATAAACAACATAATAATGATATAAAAAATAATATTTAACAAAAATAATTTATTATTTTTAATCATTAAATAATAATAATAATAATATCTTTTTTTAAAATAAAATTTTTTTGTTTTTATAAAATTATAATAAATATATTTATACCAATATTTTAATAAAATTGAATCGATAAAAGATAAAAAATTAAATTTAAGAGGATGAGAAAATTTTCATTTATTGTTTACAATGACAGATTTCATAAAGAATTATTTTTTAATTAATTTTTATTGAATTTAAAAAAATAATTATTAGATTTTAAAGGATGAATTAAATATTAACATTATCTAAAAAAACATATATATTTATAGAAATTAAATTATAAATTTATATGAAATATGGTTAAGAATACTTATGGTTAAAAAATCATTTTTCTATAAAACTATCTTTTTTATATATATTTTGTTCTTTCATTATAAATTTAAATATATCATATTTAGAAAATAAATTATATTAAATATAGTTACATTTTTAATAATTAATTAAAAAATAATTTGGATGTTAAATTTCATTTATAGACATAAAAATAAGTTATTGAGGTTTATATTGATTTACCGTGATGATGGTAAAGAAGACATAAAATGAGTAAATCAATGTCAAAAGACCATAAATATCTATAAAATTACCTATAAAATGATTTACATATATGAATATAGGCGACAATACACCTTACAGAATGAGTTTTTACGGAAATTCCACATAAAGATCAACTATAAATGTTCACTTCATCTACCAATCCCATTCCACTATTATCCTTATAATATCACTTTAATCCTTAACAAATTTTTCCTTTATAAATTCTTATTTGACATTTAAAAGCCTCTAGTTTGAAGAAGGGATCCTAAATCCTTCATTATGAAGGAACTTATTTCAACTTAGTTTGTATGATGTTCATCACCATCATTTCCATTTACATTCACATATTTTCTACTATAAAATCTAATTATGTAGAATAATTATTTTATATTAATACATTTATTCTTATAATAAAATTATGTTACTATTATATTACACTATACTCTTACACATTTGTTAGTATGACTTGTTCTTGTTTGGTTTAATTTAATCACCTACAAAAACAATTTTATATTATATCCACCATTTTCGAAATTAATGAGTTTAAATAAATTGATATGAGTTGTATGATATATTAAAGACTATTTTATCTGAAGAATGTGGTTATGTAAGGGTGATACAAAAAGAAATTTTCTTTTAAAAGTAACATGTTTTTAATGTTAAACTACCTAGAGCATGCTCACCATGCATTCCATTCACATAAATCATTTCCATACATTTCCAAAAATTAACATGGAAATAAATAAATCATTGTTTGCGAAATATTACACTAACTTTTTTAATCTAGTATTTATGATCATATTTTTAAATAAAGTGGGTCGACAACTCCATTTAAATAGATAATTTAAATAATAGAAATTATTAATAAATAACGGTGAAAATAGATAGTTACTCACTAATATATCTGAAATAAAATATAGAAATTAAATATTATTGAAGGAAATATATATATGAATAAATTTATGAAATATTTGACTAATAAGGTTCTCTTTATTATACAGTAGGTTTTTGTGCCTTCAGGGATGCCAGGTGTAAAGGTAATAGTTTATCAATTGAAATTTTCCATCACATAGATATTTTCCATATTCACCACCAATATTCATTTTTGGGGTGCGTATACTGCCAAAATTATTTCATTAATTATAATATTAATTTAATTTAATATGTTAGAAATAAATCTACGGTCTTCTATTTCAACTTATTTTGATTCGAAAGATTCAAAATACAGGGTTTCCTTCCAATATAAATTTGAGATCAGGATTATTTATGACTAAATTATGGGGAAATAATTTATTTTTTCTATATAAAACATCATATATTTTCTATTAATCAACTAATATTATTGTTTTACATATCTAATTTCCAATTAACCTATCACTGGTCTTCTATTTCTCTAATAGTATTATTATAAATGTAGCAGACCTTATCATTTCATTTTGACCAAGAATATGTCTCCTATATATTCATATTAATTATTCTGTTATATAACTATACTTAAATATACTTCTATCACTTATTGTGTTTATTATAAAGTATTCATTACATTATTTAAAAAAATTAAAGTAATCTTTTTAACTTTTTTCACATTTTTTAATTTATATTCTCACTATCTTTCTTTATAAAACCATGAAAGGAATCCTTATAAAAAAAATTCTTCATGAATGATTTTTCTTATCATATTTATAAATTTATATTAAAAATAATACTCTCTATGATTTCATGGTTTTGAAATGTAATATATATTCTTTTATTTATAATTTTATGTTAAAATAAAATTCATCAAAATGAATAAGGGAATTTATTTTATTTCTCAAAATAATATTTAATAATATTTTAAAAAACATAGCTATGTTAATATTCAATGATTTTTAAAACTTCATTGGGGATAGTCAATAATGAGATCATTGACATTATTTCCTTTTAGGACTTTTTTTAACTCTACATGTTTCTAAACCCCATTTCTTTACAATTCCTAAAGTCTGTAGGATACAAGAGTGAATTCAGAGTATTTTCGTTCTGAAATTTTCATGGTTTTCCTTCATAGTTAGTTGAATTGTTGTGTTTTTAGTTAAATGGGTTGTTTGGAATATTTATTACATCATATATACATTCATTTTTTTTCTTACACTTAATATGTTTCTTAATTTGGACACTTCTTCCATCTTTTGTTCTATCAATTTTTTTATGTTCTGATTGTTTTCGTCAGTTGGTTGATATGATCCTTCATGTGGTCGCTTAACGAAATTGAGGTTCGTTGGTTCCTTCATGTATTTAATTTGATTAGTCATGTGGTTCATTCATCATAGTAGATCTATCTGGAAATAATGTTGGTCTTTTGTCATGTGGTCCATCTACAAATTATCCCCAATAGTTTACAATTCCAATATTATCTAAAAACATAGTTATTTTCTAGAATAACATGAATGTAATATTTAACATAAAATATAGAATTTAAGCCACAATAAAATGGTTTTAAAACTATTTATGTGGGTATTAAATTGTATATATTTAATTAAATTTAATTATTTGTTTCAAATGGGTCATTTTCGTGGGGGATAAATAAAACCTAACTGATTGGAAACTAAAAAAGAAATGAGACTGCATTATTTAATAGTGATATTCCAAGATCTATATCTAGTTTTTTAAAATGTGGGATTTCATAATTCTAATATTTTTTCCCTTTAGGTATGGATAAATTGAATACATTGATATGAAGTATTACGGTTTTTCAAACCTTGACCTAATACTTCTTATTTATAAATCTTTTTGTGTTCAACAACCCTTGTACTTCTCTCTATTTTCAATAGCACAAAATATAATTCGATGTGTCTATTTTCCCTCTTCCAAGTTTTTTATTTCTCTATGATAATTATATGCTTGATAAATTCTTAATCATTTTTATATCATGGCTATGAAATATTGTTTCCTTTCACTTTTATTAGTTTTTTATTATAGATTCACCAGCCATATAAGATGTATTTTACCACTCCATATTCCGGTGCATCATGTTATTACCATTCCCATATATTTCTTTGAGTGAGATATAAAAAATTACTAATTAATATAGTTATGTTAATTATTTTTAATCATTGGGTATGGGGTATGTTCATATTTTGATTACTAGTATTATTAATATTTCTCTTGATGATTCACTACCTACACCTAAAGGTTGTTTTTTTGTTTATGGTGTCGTTATTATAAATAAATAAACCTATGTTTTAGATTAATAAACCCTTATTATAAATCAGTAATGGAAGATTTCCTTTAAAAAGGGAATCATCTTTATATGGGTTGAAAAGGTAGTAAGATAATTAATATATTATCTAAAAATACTCTGGCTAAAATAATAAATTATCATGTAATACCTATATAAATGATTATTTTAAATTACCTAAACTAGATTTATGTTTTTGTGTGATTATTGAGTGTTTTTTTCATTATGGTAGTGTAGACATAGTGGGGTTTATACTGTGATAGTGGAGACCATTTAATATGTATGAAGTGTAGATATATAGATTCATGGTCATTGATATACTGTTTTTATGGTGATATGTTTTTTTTGTAATGTTAGTTTTTAGTTGAGGTGATATGGATATTGTGGCATGGTGAATGGGTTACTGTGTGGTATTGTTGTTTTATCTTCTCTGTAGCAATCTAATAGAATTAGTATTAATGAAATTGAAACTCTGTTAGACTAGAAGATATATATTTTTATGATGGAACTCATATGTGGTAAATAAATATTGAAATTGAAGATGAATAATTTATTAAACATTAATGCAAAGAAATATTGGTGTTGGATAAAGTGTGTTGAAATTAATGATGTGACTAAATTTATTAAAGAATAATTGGGGTTTCTAATATGATAATATGTTAATTTTTTGAACCTATAAAATAATTAATAGGAATTTTGGGATGTGTTTGGTAATTCTATGAAGTATGTTTCCTTTTTTTGGTAGTATATTATAATTTTATTATGGTGTTGATGGTTGGTGAAGGGGGAATGGTATTGATGTCAACCCTTGTCATAGACATTTCTTTTCTCAATATATATATGATTTTATTTTCATGTTAATTTTATACCCACACCCCCTCTAATGAGTAATATAGACCAACAAAAAAATTATTTGGGGGTCCCAAATATCCAATATGGTGAGGGAACAGATGGATTATTTCCTCATATTCCCCATTCTTCCCTCAATAAAGGAACATTAATATAGTAACTAGTTGATGGATAGTACCATAAATATATGTCATTGATGGTGTAAAAAACCTCAGTAATAGGATAATACATATAGGTGTAGTTTTGTATTGTAGTATGAGGGAATGATGTCAATGTCCTCCACATACACGATGTTCTACAACTATGGTCATGAGGTTATGTTGGGATAAAAATGATATTTATAATGGAGAAGTAGTGTAATGTTAGATGAAGAAGTTGACTAATTCCAATATTGGATATCAATCCATCCAAGAAATATCCCAATATTTTATAATATATAAAATTCAATTGATCGCTTGATATTCCCACAACACCGAGCTTAAAACCACGATATACTATTAAATTTTTTTATATAAAGACGATTGTAATAACATTGTCCTTAAATGGGTCCATCTAAATATAAATAAACATATATTAAGTTCATATTAAATAAAATAATATCAATTAATGGTTTGAAATAATCAAAAAAATAGAAATGTTATATTATTCTTTAGAAATAATTTTTATTCAAAGAGAAACTTTTATTACATTATATATCAAACTAAAAATAATTAGTATTTGAAAAATTTAGAAAATTTATTACATAAAATGTAATTAATTTATTAAATAAATATATCAAAATTATCTTAGGGTGTTCATTGGTATTTTTCTAGAAATATTTTATTTCTAATGAAATGTGGAAAATACAGATTTTTATTGAAAAGTTATTTTTATTTCAACCATATAAAAGATACATTTTATTTTTAATTTAAAGATATGTTAGTAATATTATATTATTAACAGTATAATTATTTTTATTAGAATCATTTTCAATGTTTATTTTGATATAATTATTTTTAGAAAGGTCAATTCTCTGGAAAAAAAATGTTTGTTTGTGTTTTAAAGATTTAAATATAAATATTATCCTTAACTTATTTGTTTTTTATAATGAAAAATAGAATGATTTTTTTAATAATGATTCTAAAATTTAGTGAATAGGTGCCTATTATTTTTGGAAAATATAATTTTTAAATGTAGTAACCTTTGTTACAATAACTAAATGAAATCATGTAATTAAGGTTAAAAATAATATGATAAATATTATAAAATCACCCCAACATTAGTCCTAATTTATTTTTTGTGTTTTGAAAAAAACAATCTAGGGGTAGAATTTTGACCCTTTTGGACACTTGGTTCCTATTACGTCTCTCATACTATTTTATTTTCAGAAAAATGAAACTTGTTATGGTAATTTTTTTTCTAAGTATAACATTTGTAATATATAATTATATAGAATATATATTAAACAGAAAGAGTATTTTGTAATAATAAATATTTTTATTCATCATGGTAACATATTTTAATTATTTTGGAGAATATAATTATCCTAATGGATTTCACAACAAGAACTCAATAATTATTCAATTAATGTAAGAAATTATGAAAATTATATTAATTAAAATGATAAGAACCATTAAATTACACACAAAAGTGAATTTTTTTGAATATATTAGTATTTTTTTTAAACCATTCCTGGGAAATATTTTCGACAATTTTTTTCCTTTTTCAAGTGATTATGAATGTTATTGTTATTTCTGTAATGAACAACAAAACATGTCCTACTCTGGTTTTCAATAAGTATATTATTTATGATATATTATTATCTAGAATATTTGTATGAATATAAATATTATTTGTAAATATAAATTATTTATCTACATAATTTTAATTTATTTTTATTTTTTAATGGTTAAATAATTACCATAAATAATTACACCATTATTATGAATTAATTATTAAAATAATGGAAAGTCAAATAAATTATACGAGTAATACTAAAAGTAATTTAGTTTGAGTTAATTAATATGTGACCCAAATTTTATAGACTAATATGGCATATTATGGATGTAAAAAAGTCTTTTATATATTATATCTTGTTATCTTGATATTATTGATGTCAAAGTAATGAATATTATCAAATTTGACAATATTGATATTATATGGAATTAATATTTTATTAAAATTTTAAAAATCATAAATAAAAACAAATCGGAAAATTTGTGTCCCAAAATTTCATAGCATATTCATTTTTAGTCCATTTTTAGTCATTTCTAGAAAAATAGACTTTTTATATTTTAATATTTTGACAAATTGATGAAGTGTCACTCACCTCAATTATAAAAAAGAATATCCTCCCTCATATATTCACACAATGTTGTCGAATCTAAGTCAACCAATTCCTAAAAATTTCTCTTCCAACCCCTTTATCCATTTTATGTATTACATGGTCTCTCAAAAAATACAAAATCTAGATCCCTTAAGTATATATCTAAAGGAAGTACATTGAAGAAGAGGAAAATATCCTTACCAACTCATTAAAATTCATTACTACTTCAACTTCATCAATATATTTTTCTACCATAATTAAACAATAAATAAAATTCCATATATATATATATAATAAGATGATATTATGAATATGAAACAACCATATTCTATCTTTTATCCATCCTATGAAAAAAAGGAAGCATTACACACTCGTACATACGAATTACCATCCCGATATAACAGTGTAATTGGGTTTTCATCCCTATATTACCTTTATGTTTAAAATTATGTAAAATTTATATATTTAGTATAATTATGAAATTATATTTATTCTTTAAAATTAATATATCATCCACTTACATACCCTTTAATGCAGTTAGAAATTATATCATTACTTTTGCATATGGATTTCTCACCATCTCTAGGATGAGATGCAATTAATTTTCATTGTCCATCTTTCATTAAAGGTTCCAAAAATTTATTTATGTCTTAAATATTATATTTATAAAATTAATATAATTTGGGATATGATTTTTATATTTCTTAAGAAAATACCAGGGTCATTAATGGGTAAATAGCCAAGAGAAAACAATTCAATTAACTCACAAAATATGAAAAATAATGAAATATTACTAATGAATTGGTGGTATTATGTTATAAAAGGATAATATAAGATATTATAAAAAATATTATTATATTATAATATATTAACATTTTTAAAACCAATATAAAACAGGTCTGAACATGTTTGAAAGAAGTTGAACATGAGGTACGAGTTTCTCGTATCACATTTATTTTGGAAGGATATATTACTTATTCAACACCGGTCCCCTTGTTATGGTGTATATTCTACCCATGAATGGATTTTATCATACATATTATGATTTTTATTGGGATTAAAATACTTATTTATTTATTTATATTAGGAGAATTATGATTAAAAGGTTACCCCAAAGGTAATGGTTTATTTCACAATCTCATAATTATTCGAGATAGTTTATGTTTAACTCATGACTAGGGAATATTTATCTTCTCTGTTAATGTGTTATAATAAAGTTTTAAAAAATGGTTTTCCTATTATAAAAAAATTATTTATAATCATTTATATTTATTTTACTTTTAAATGTAATTTTAATGGAATAGTAATGTTATTTTCAAAAAACATTCTCATTTGGCTTATATCGAAATTGTGAATAAAATATTTCTTTAAATGTATGTGGAGTGAATATTATTTAAAAAATCATGAACTCAAAACTTTTTAAAATAATCATTTATAAGTTTTATAGATTTATTTTGAATAAAATATTGAATTTTTTTTAAATTTTAGTTAAAAAATTTGAATTTCAAAGTGAAAGAGGATATTTTTCTCAAGATTATTTTAAAAGATATTTCTTTTGATAAATGACATAAACCCTATAATGTACATATTAATAAATTTGTATATGTTCTATTAATATCATACTTATTATTTTTACAAATTTTTTATTATCATTTTAACTAGTGCTTTTAAATTTTGATACCATTCATTATATAACTCTCGACGGTTTATATATTTTATTATTGAATGGGGAAAGTATTTACATTTCATATGATAGATTCAATATCAATGTTTATGTTGTTATTTTGTACACATCCATATAAAGAATAAATTAGACCTAGTAATCGATGAGTGGGACTCAGAATATCCCCTTGATGCATCATTAGTCTTTATGAGATAAACTAGATCAAGTTTTGAATGATTCTTTACCAATTTATGTTGACTTATTTGATGATGCATTAATAGTATGTTTTAGATGTCCAGTATTACTCATTCTATTTTAATAATACTAGTTATTGATATTCTATGGGGTATTATATTAATATAATATCCATGGATATGATTCATTTTCATGGGATTATTTATATGTATTTATTTTATCATAATATATTCAAGTCATATTATGTTCAATTTTTTGATTAAGTAAAATTTCTTTCCGCTAGTTAACATTCAATATTTTGATTTCTTTATATAATCATAACATTCATTGTATTTTTACCTTTACTAAGCATTTAATATCTCCCATTTCTTATGTTTTATTTTCCACAGGATATGAGGAGGCCTTTTTTTATTGATATATCAATATATACTTTGAGGAAGGATATAATTCTAGAAGAAAATTCAACTTATGACTATTTTGAAATTTATTATTAATTTCAATTATTTATATGGGTTACTAAGACAAATAAATTATTTGGTCCTTATGGATGTGATTCATTGTATATAATGGAAATGTAATAATGTAACCACTATCTCTTGTATACTAGGTTAAGGGACGTTATAGTTGGAATCAAAGCATGATTAGTATAAATTTAAGGAACTATATTTATACAAACATAGATTATGGAAGATAACCCATTGATGGAATTTGAGGATAAGACTAAATATAAGATAACATACTATATATTTATTTAGTCACATTGGATAGACTAACTAAACCAAAGAACTCATAGTTTGAGAAGAATTTATCATGATTTATACATACATTGATTACTATTTCTTTGTTACATAATAGCTAACTCTAACTATTTTATTATGGTACTTACTCATCAATGGAGAAAACAAGAATAAACTGAGTTAATATTGAATTTGATAGGAAAAGTATTGATGATAACCCCAATGGGATCATGATTAGGGTAATGGATATTATTTTTAAGAATAATAGGTTATAAGGACAAATAATTAACAATCTGAACCTTAACAAACTCTAAAACTCTTCAATGAAGATAAGGATAGTCTTCCCTGAGATCATGAGAGGTGGAATCCATGGAGGAAGGGTGATTAAGTTTATATATTTTGAGAATGTGAGATAAATACCCAAGTAAATTTCATAGATTAATTATAATATATTTTGTTTCTGTGAAGGAAGGTCACAATGCAAGTAATTACCAAGGAAAAATGAAGAAGTTTGGTTAAAAAATAATGAGCATAATTATTAACATATGGTATTATAAATGTGGAATGTATAGGAAATATGAAAATATATGTTTTTTCAAGAATGGGCATGAAGATAATAAGAATGGATTTATGTGTAATGGATATATTATGATCTATGTAGATATGAAAAGTTAAAATTAAATGAAAGATTTATTAATGAAAAAGGTGATGAGTCAAAGTTAATGGTTTGAGAATATATAGTAATGATTAATGTTCTTGAGTAAGATACAGTAATTATGTTACAGGAGTACTCTATCAATAAAATATGGTTATAAGAGTCATGAAAAATAAAAAGATTGTATAATAGTTTTTTTAAGGATTCACGAGAATTTGATAAATGATACTAATGTTCCAGAAAATTGATTCAATGGAAAGTTAGTCTTTTGTAAAACCTATATTGAAAGAATATAACCCTTAATATATGATTTATTATAAATATATGTTTATTAGATACTATTGGTTAGTGATTTTATGGTTAATGTTGGGTTTACTACATATTTGTATTTAAGGGATATATTTATAATCCTGAGACTTTATTTTTAAGAGAATCACTATTTTCATTAAGGATTTAATTTGACAGACGAATTAAATATTTTTCTATGTAAAAATTATAGATAAATTATATTGTTTTGGTTGTTTAATTTTACCTTGATTTAGTGACATTCCTTCTAAATATTTTTGTATTAAATTTTGGCTGATAATTTTTGTAGTAGTTTTAAGGTTTACTACTTTTTGGAATTTATAAAGTTGATGATTAGGTTTTTAGGATAAATTAGGATTTATCATATTTTATAACCATTGATAAATATTTATTTCAATAAATATTTATAAGATAAAAATTATTTATGGATCTTTAGATTCATTAAAATTTCATCATACATAAAAAAACATTCTTTATGAATATCCATTTCCTGGAGTCAGATATGAAGAGGAAATATATCAAAGCCTAAGAAATGGATGGGATTATTCTAATAACATTAAATGGTATCATGTATTTTTTTTATCATGTGATTTATCTAGATAGTAAATGAATCCCTCGACTATACAAAAAAATATTTTAGAATAAAAAAAATTATTTTTATACTAATAAATCAATTTTTTTTTTACCCATCATAAGTTTACAGTTTTGTGATGCACAATTTTCTAATTACTATGTTATATATCACTCTTCATTATACATTTAGTGTTAAAATTTTCTCCCATTTTCATATATTCACATTCCAATAATTTTCACCATCTCATAATCCTAGTTATATTGTCAGCTTCACATTTTTTATTCCCCTATTTTAAGAGAATTTTTTATTACACTTTGTTACGATGTGGGTATTCCATAAAGGAATTTCGAATATAATACTTTTCTTTTAAAAGTGAAATCCAAAATTCTGACAAAGAGACTTATTTATTGTGGGGATAGTGTAACATACTGATATTTTATAATTTATATAATTTAATTTATATCTTGATAGTGTTGCATAATCGAGATTAAAACCATGACATACTTTTAAATATTATTATTTTAACAAAACCATTATAACCTAACAATAAAAGTTGATGGATTGAATAATAATAACTATATTATTAAATATATATAAATTTTATGTTTAATTAAAATTTCATACTTAATTCTATGTAAATAATCACCTAATTTATAGTAATGAATTTTTATTCATCAAATACAAGTTTTAATCAAAGAGAAATTTTAACAACTTTACATCTGAAAATAAAAATATTTAATTTTTGATACATATAGAATTTTTTATTATAAAATGAAATTATTTTTTAAAATTATTATATCAAAATTAGATTAGTTTTTTTTTCTAAAAATATGTAATTTTCAGTGAATAGTGAAAATATGGATTTTTATTGAAAACTATATTTTTATCTAAACCATTTAATGTTATATTTTAATTTTGTTTCAAAGTAAAACTATAAAAATTATATTATTTATAATACAATTATGTTCATTTGGAATCAATTTCATGGATTAATTTGGTATAAAAACATTTTTAAATTTGAATTAAAAAAACAATTCTCTATTGCATTTTGTTAGTTTAATTTTAAAACAAATTATTCTTTTTATTGAATTAATAATAAATGAATAATTATTTTTATTTATTATATCTAAATTTATTAAGTAGTTCTATTTAATTTGTGGAAATATGAATAGTAAAATTTAATATAAAATTACCATAGTTAAGGGTAAATTTGGTTATTAATGGTAAATATAATAAGATAAGGATTATAAAAATACCCTAAAACTAGTCCTAAATTTATTTTATTAGTATGTTTCAAAAAATATTATAGGTGTTTTATTTATGAAAATTTTGGTCAACATGATTAACATTATGTTTGTTTTTGTATTTATTAGAAAGGTAAAACAAAAAAATAGTTGTTTTTAATTAATATAATTTTTTTAATATATGGATATGTAGAAGATATTTTAGATGATAAATAGTCTTTTAAATGATAATATATTTATATTTATCATGATATATATTTCTTGTTTTTAGGGAATTAATAATGACCAAAAATTATTACACCGCAATGATGAAATAATTATAAATCAATGGGAGAATAAATACAGTGATTTTAATTATAATGGAAAAAACCATTAAATAGCAAATATTCTTGACTAAATTTTATTTTTTGATCAAATTTTTAACATAATAAATCAGGGTTCAAATTTATGAATATTCTTTCCATTATGAAGTGTTTATGACCCTTATAATATTTTCATTAATTAAAAGTCAAACATGTCAAACTCTTGTTTTCAGTAAATATAATATTTCAAATATACTACTTTCATGAAAATATGTTAGACTACAAATAGTTTTTTCAAATATGAAAAAATTTTCTACATCATAGTAATATTTTAATTTTTATTGTGGAAATAATTACCTTAATTAATTATACAATGATGATGAAGTAATTATTCAACAATTATAAAATTGACATAAATTATATTAAAAATAATAAAAAAAATTTATTATGAAATAATTAATGTTGTCCAAAAAATTTATATATTAATATGACATATTATGTATGTATAAAATTCCTTTTTTAGGATACATTATTATCTTTATATTCTTAATTTCAAAGTAATTAATGCTATCAAATTTAAAAATAGTGATATTATATTGAATTAATATTTTATTAAACTATATAAAAAACCTCAAAATCATAAATAAACATTAAGGGGGTAAGATGATCTCAAATATTTTAACCCGACTCATTTAAAATACATTTTTAATTCTTTTTCTATAGAATATCCTTATTATATTTTATTACTTTGAGTAATTGAAAAAGTTCCCCTCACCTTAATTTTAAATGGGCACCTCATCACTCTCTTATTCTCCCCAAATTGTGCCATTTAGCTCACCCAAGTACTAACAATTTCACCTCCCAACATCGTTTTACAATTTTTGGATGTCCTTGTATTCAAAAAATACAAACTCTTGATCTTTTAGGAAGATATCTATAGGATGTCCACAAAAGTAGATGTAAAAATTCTTACCATCTCTTTCATATTTATTTTTTATTATAATTGATCATCATATTTTTTTCACTCCAAAAATAATAAATCTTGTATTTCATATCACAAACCAGCCTGCGTCGACCCTGAACTGGTCACCCGAGATGGCCCGCGACATGGCCCGAAGGGCGTTCCCGATCCCCACGGGTTGGCAACTAGTGCTGGGCATCAAAACTTTAATCATTGGGAATGATTTGGCCCATGAGAAAGAGATAAATAGATAGATAAAAACTCACGATAAAAAAACCAGCAGGGGAAACAAACAAAATGTCACATACCTCCTTGTGACCCCTTGGTCACCTCCCAACTAAATCAAACCTTGCTCCCATAACGAGCAACTCGGCCATGAAAACCTGAGCATAATGAACCTGCATCTAAAATGATATTATAGGCGTGAGCATTAAAGATTCTCAATAGGGATACCAAAGTAACCCACAGGATCCAACCAATACCACTTTCTAGAAACAAACCCAAAAAACACAAGTTTGCACATACAATGATAGAAAATAGGTTTTTCACATTTTAAAGGAAAAATGATCCTAATTTACCATTTCAAAACCAACACACACCACAACCAATTTTTCCCAAAACAATGAATTTCTAAATAACTGGATTTCAAATCTATGTTTATCACATTATGAAAAAGATGAACAGGTAAAAAGTAAAGGCTGGAAACCAAGTGCAAGTAAAAGTACACAAGAAGAAGTAAGAAATAACCATGGGAGATCCTAAACATCCCTGGAAAACCCTTGGACGTACTCAGTTTCAGACTACCTACAGGCGTGGTACTCCATAGTCAATAACCAACTGGCCGCCCTAATAGACAACCAGTGGCACGCCCCACAAGGCCAACCTACCAAGGGGGAACCAACCCGTCTAATATGGGCTAGCTAGAAACCGTCACTAGATATTCTAAAGGACTCCCAGGAACCCATGGGGTTTTTAGTAATACTATGTAAGTGGGAGGCCCGCGCTCGCATGACTCATCTCACCGCACTTTCCAACGCCTTACACGGACACCGCTACACGAAAACCCTCAAGGGAAGTCCCCCTGTAGAGATGCCTCGCAAGCATGCACACATCAAAAGTTATTTCACATTCAATAAGGTGCCAACCGGGCCTTGACAACATTTGAACCTTTAAACATTTCAAAAATGGGTTGGGTTGCCGATCAAGCACATCCACCTTTCTCAAAATCCAACACAATCATCAGTTTACATTTTAAAATTTCAAACAGAACTTTACACCAAAAAACCACTCAATTCACACAAACAGCCAACCAGGACAAACACGCTTCCAACCATTCATCCAAAAACCTAGTGTTCATAAAATATAGATTGAATGCGTCATTTTCATTTGGAGGCATATCCATGTGAGCACCTAGCGCTCCATGGATGTGCCAACATCTAATGGCACATCTAGTTTTTAAGAGGAACACCATAGAACATGTCCTTCATAGAACACTTTAGTATTGGAACCAAACCTAATCCTGTCACAACACTTTTTTTAAAACCAAAATGTCTTTTTCAAACCATTACCATTTCAAAAACATTTATAAAACAACTAATAAGTGTATAATTTTGTTAACCAGAAACACACTAAACCAATATTACATTTTCAAATCTCAATCACCATTAATTTCAATCAAACACATCACAAGGCACTCAATATTAATTTACCAAGAACCTATGAATTTCATATAAACCAACATCAAAACCACTTTTATAAATTTAAAACAACTTTATAACCTTGTTAGATGTTTTTCATAAATATAATGGAGACACAAATACTATATAAGAATAAATTAAAAACATTCAAGTGCTCAAGGTTTGAATCAAAAGTGAAAATGGTTAGACCACCTACCTCGACACGTGTGAAAACGGTTGAACCCCAACAGAAAAAGGAAAGACGCTCTGTAGACCAACTGCACAACCTCGGTTAACCCATGTGCAAAGGGCACATGACCTTGAAGTTCATACATACATATATATATATATATATATATCTTCATATATATATATATACACAACTATATACTCATACACCATTGGTATATATATATATCCTGCAATGCAAACTTCAAAACATTGCTAAATTTTACAACTCAGATAAAGCTGACTCTGGACCAGATAAAGACCGCATGGGTTCGCAACTCAAATTCTAAAAAAAATTCATAACTCTATAGAAAGATAATTAAGTGCATAACAAGGATGAAAAACAAGTTTTAAAACAAAAAGGAAGAGTCAAAACATTAGCGGAGTGATCCAGCGATAAAATACGCGAATTCACCTTCCTTGGAGGGGCGTGAATACAACAGCGCATTAACGGAAGGAAGAAAATCACTCTGCAGACTAAACACATTACCTGGATACCGAGAAAAACGTGCCAAAATGAAACACGATATTTGAGTGTTATGGATTTCAGAATAACACCAAAAATAATAAAAATAAAATAATAATAATAATAATAATATTTATAATAAAGAAGAAGAAAAATCGCAAGGGAGAGCATCGGTGAAAAGGGAAGTTGAACCGGAGGGGGTCGGCTAGGTCGGCTGGGTCGGCTGGGCAGCGGACGCCGAACGGGGGTGTGGGGTCATGGCCGGGAGGAGGGCAAGTCGGGAAGGTGAGCTGGACAGGGAAAGGGGAGGCGGCCGAACGACCGAGCTGAGGGAAAAGGGAGGCGGCGGTGCCGGTGCGGTCAGGTGAGCGAGCAGGGGGCGGGACGACGGCGGCGGATGGGAGGCGGCTGGAGGCGGGGTCGCATGGAGGGGGGTCGGCGCGGGCCGACCAAACCAGGAAGGGGGGAATCGGGGGAGAGAGCGCACAAGAAAGAGGGGGAAGGGGGGTATTGGGGTTTCATTTTTTTAATAAGAATATTATAATTAATAGTAATAATAATTTAACAAACTTTAATAATAATAATTATCATACCCAAACAACAAATAATAATAATAATAAATCATATTTATTATAAACATATATACATATATAAATATATATATATAACACATATAAACATAAATACATATATACATATATATATATAAACATATATATAACATATATAAACATATATAATTATATGTACCTACATATAAACGTGTATACGCATAAGCATATAACGTTAAAACATATTTATTTGTGAACATACGTGTATATATATACACCTATAACCATAAATAAACATACATTATATATATTTACACACAATGTTAAAACATAAACACATAAAAACATAGATACACATATATATATACACATATATAAAAATATAAACATACATATACATATATCTACCCACATAATGATAAAACGGGATGACCATGTAGTATTTCTGCACCGTACGGTACCCAAGCGGAATGCAAGCGGGCTACATGTACCCAAGCGAAAAGCACGTGCCCAAGCGGACTGTGCGTCTTAAATGCATGCTGTTCATGCACTATCCCAAAACATAAACTCATCCCAACGTTAAAAATTTAAATTGCGACTCACTCGCACTTAGGAAAAATCGTCCGACGCCAAGAGAAATAAAATAAATAAAATGACTAAAAAAGGCGAGTGTGACAATTCTCCCCACCACAAACACTTTCTGCCCCCAGAAAGTCACCAAGAAAACAGTTGACACAACTCGAGTCCATGCCCAGGCAAAACCGAGGAAGAACTGTGAATCTCGGGATGACCTTACTCTCAACTGGTCACACCTGACTAATTCAAGCGAAAACTAAAGCCTAAGGTTGAGGGGAGAACACATGAGGGTTCTCCCCGCCACGACAATCCACAAAGATGGAAACCTTGAAACCCGATCGTACCATCCCCGAAGGGGCCATCACGGGAACTCCCAAACCGAACCCAGTTAATTTCTCCACATAGACCGGACAACACTTGGAGATTTAAACAAGAATATTGCTATGAACGACCCAACAACTCGAGGATGAGAAATTAACTCAATCCCTCACACACCAACTGAATAAAAACCTCACCGCAACTAGAGACTAGGGAATTTCTTGCCCGAACTCACAAAGGACCACGAAATACTGCACGTTAATTTCATGAAACCAAAAATTCCCCTAACGAACACAATTGAGACCCAAAGAAAAATTAGAATGACCCGTTCATTCGCGGGCCCATCGCCCTTCAAGGAGAGCCGAATGACTTGAAAACACATTGAGAACAGACAAGACCTCTTAGACTGCGGTAGAACACGTTAATCACATCATCCCAACTATTCTTAGCTTACAACGGTGGCAAGAACAGAACAAGGAATCTTTGGATATTTCCATTCAGAACGCTAAAAACATAATCTGATGCGAGGTTCTACACACCGTCGGCAACTCCTGACCGTGCGCGAGCTTCACCCCGAGACCTGTCGCTGGGGCTCTTATGGCTGAAGCATCCTCTGCCTCAAAGTCAAGCATTTGCATCATCTGGTCCCCAGCTCCTTCCTCCCGAACAACACTTCTTCCTGAACTCTCATCGGTGGCCCAAACAGCCGCATGGTAGCAATGGAGGGATGCAGCAAGGCGATATAGAATGTCTGGACAGGGCATACTGGTGGTGCACAAGAGAGCGGTCCTATGAACTATGATCCAGTAACGACGAGGATGGTTTCTTAGAGACAGGTTCCACCGGCCCGGACTCCTTTCCAGGAGGGAAACCTTCGCGGAAGTCGACCACCATTAATCACACCGAAAACTACAACAATGATGAGACATCTCATCTTTACTAGTCTAAAAATGATCCCTCAAATAAACCTGATACAGTACGCACCCTAACAACCCTAGGAGTTCCCAAAAACCTGAAAACCCACTCCAATTTCACAACCACACAACTGCCTCTATGGAAATTTATTACTTTGATTGATAGGCAACATGCAGAAAGAACTAGAAACTAGACATGACTCATTAGCAACCTTAACGTCCTTTCTAGGAGGCATACTCATGACAACACGAGAAACATCATCAAAACTGAGATCAAGCCAAAACTCATTCAAGGTAACAACAGAAGACAAGGGAAATAGGCCAATAAGACAAACATATACAAACACAATCATATATCGCTTTTCCAAAATCATCATTTCATTAAAATTTTAAAACTCACCTATGGCACCTTATGAACCATCACATGTGTGTTCATTCAATCTCGCTCACATCATCTGCAAACAAGTGCCGCTACGCACTCTCCGTACATACCCATGCACATGTGACCCTTGACAAAGAGTTCCAAGGTTCAGACACTTCTTTTTTCCTTACCAAATCAAAACACATGACATGATGTTCCAAACCAATACACTTCCTCTTTAAAAACCCACTTTACCAGTCTCAAAAACAATTTGGAAGAAAACCCTTTTTTTCATTTCGAAATCACTTTCATTTGCAACACACACACACATAGACTGAGTTTAAAATGAAACACAACCAACTATAAACCATCAAAATGAGGGACTATTGTCTGTACTTAACTCGGCAACATGGTGGTGAGTCGGGCCCCATGTAAGACATAACACTAAGAGGACCTTAAACCGAGCACTTGGACTCCACATCGGTCACCACCCCACGTGAGGCCGCAATGTGAACCGATTTTCCCCTATTGTCATACCTAAATCCCAAGAAACTGAAGACAAAAGACTCAAATCCCAGACTACCCCTGGTAACTCAGGTCTCGTCACGAGCGGTGGTGATCAGGCACTGACCTGTAACTTACCACCTGAGCCCCAACAGTCCAAATCTCCTTCTACCATACATCCCAAATATCAAGAACCTCCTTTGAAACCATTTTGTCAAGAACCAGCCTGGGTCGACCCTGAACCGGTCACACAAGTCAGCCCGCAACATGGGCCGAAGGGCGTTCATGATCCCCACGGGGTGGCAACTAGTATCAGGCATCAAAACTCTAATCATTGGGAAAGATTTGGCCCATGTGAAAGAGATAAATAGATAGATAAAAACTGACGATAAAAATAAATAAACCAGCAGCGGAAAGAAACAAAACGGCACATACCTCCTTCTGACCATTTGGTGACCTCCCAACTAAATCCAACCTTGCTCCCATAATGAGCAACTCGGCCATGAAAACCTAAGCATAAGGAACCTGCAACTGAAATTATAATATAGGTGTGAGCATTAAAAATTCTCAATAGGGATGCCAAAGTAAACCACAGGATCCAACCAATACCACTTTCTAGAAACAATCCCAAATAAAACTAGTTTGCACATACAATGATGGAAAATATATATTTCAAATTTTAAAAGAAAAAATGATCCTAATTTAACATTTCAAAACCAACACACGCCACAACCAGTTTTTCCCAAACCAATGAATTTCTATATAACTGGATTTCAAATCTATGTTTTATCACATTATGAAAAAGACGAATAGGTAATAAGTAAATGCTGAAACAAAGTGCAAGTAAAAGTAAACAAGCAGAAGTAAGCAATAAACATGGGTGATCCTCATCATCCCTAGAAAACCCCTGGACATACTCGGTTTCAGACTACCTACCGGTGTGGTACTCCATAGTCAATAACCAACTGGCCTCCCTAATAGCCAACCAGTGGCACGCCCCACAAGGCCTACCTACCAAGGGGGAACCAACCCATCTAATCGGGGTGGGATAGCAACCATTACTCGATATTCTAAAGAACGCCCAGGAACCCATGGTTTTTTTAGTAATACTGTGTAAGTGGGAGGCCCCCACATGTGTGACTCTTCTCACTGCACTTGCCAACCCCTTACATGGACACCGCTACACGACAACCCTCAAGGGAAGTCCCCCTGTAGAGATGCCCCGCAAGCATGCACATATCAAAAGTTCTTTCACATTCAATAAGGTGTGAATCGGGCCTTCACAACATTAGAACCTTTAAACATTTCACAAATGGATTGGGTTGCCAATCAGCCACGTCCACCTTTCTCAAAATCCAACACAATCATCCCTTTACATTTTAAAATTTCAAATGGACCTTTACACCAAACAACCACCCGTGGGGATCGGGAATGCCCTTTGGGCCATGTCGCAGGCCGGCTCGGGTGACCTGTTCAGGGTCGACCCAGGATGGTTCATGACAAAATGGTATCAAAGCTTTAATAACTGGGAACGATTTGGCCAATGCGAAAGAGATAAACAGATAGATAAAAACTGATAATAAAAAAATCAACATCGAAAATAAACAAAACGACACATACCTCCTTGTGACCCTTTGGTCACCTCCCAACTAAAGCCAACCTTACTCCCATAACGAGCAACTCGGCCATGAAAACTTGAGCATAAGAAACCTGCAACTGAAATGATAATATAGGCGTGATCATTAAAAATGCTCTGTAGGAATGCCAAAGTAAACCACAGGATCCAAACAATTCCACTTTCTAGAAACAAACCCAAAAAAATAGTAGTTTTCACATACAATGATAGAAAATAGATTTTTCACATTTTAAAGGAATAATGATCCTAATTTACCATTTCAAAACCAACACACGCCACAACCAGTTTTTCCTAAAACAATGAATTTCTAAATAACTGGATTTCAAATATATGTTTATCACATTATGCAAAAGATGAACTGGTAATAAGTAAATGCTGGAAACCAAGTGCAAGTAAAAGTAAACAAGCAGAAGTAAGCAATAACCATGGGTGATCCTAAACATCCCTAGAAAACCCCTGGACGTACTCAGTTTCAGATTACCTGCCGGTGTGGTACTCTATAGTCAATAACCAACTGGCCGCCCTAATAGCCAACCAGTGGCACGCCCCAAAAGGCCTACCTGCCATGGGGGAACCAACCCGTCTAATCGGGGTTGGCTAGCAACCGTCACTTGATATTCTAAAGGACGCCCAGGAACCCATGGTGGTTTTAGTAATACTGTGTATGTGGGAGGCCCTCGCACGCGTGACTCATATCACCACACTTGCCAACCCCTTACATGGACACCGCTACACGACAAACCTCAAGGGAAGTCCCCCTGTAGAGATTCCTCGCAAGCATGCACACAACAAAAGTTATTTCATATTCAATAAGGTGCCAACCGGGCCTTCACAACATTAGAACCTTTAAACATTTCACAAATGGGTTGGGTTTCCAATCGGGCACATCCACCATTCTCAAAATCCAACACAATCATCCCTTTACATTTTAAAATTTCTAATAGACCATTACACCAAACAACCACTCAATTCACACAAAAATCAAACCGGGCCAACCACGCTTCTAACCATTCATCCAGAAACCTAGTTTTCAGAAAATATAGTTTGAATGTGTCATTTTCAATTAGAGGCATATCCATGTGAGCACCCAGAGCTCCATGGATGTTCCAACATCTAATGGCACATCTAGTTTTTAGGAGGAACACCATAGAACCCTTCCTTCATAGAACACTTTAGTATTGGAACCAAACCTGATCCTTTCACAACACATTTTTTAAACACAAAATTTCTTTTTCAAACCATCAACATTTAAAAAACTATTATAAAACAACTCATAAGTGTATAATATTGTTAACCATAAACACACTAAACCAATATTACATTTTCAAATCTCAATCACCATCAATTTCAATCAAACACATCATAAGGCACTCAACTTAACTTTACCAAGAACCTATGCATTTCATATAAACCAACATCAAAACCACATTTAGAAATTTAAAACAACTTTATAACCTTGTTAGATGTTTTTCATAAATATAATGGAGATGAAAATACTATATAAAAATTAATTGAAAACATTCAAGTTCTCAAGGTTTTAATCAAAAGGGAAAATGGTTGGGCCACCTACCTCGACACGTGCGAAAATGGTAGAACCCCAATGGAAGGAGGAAAGACGCTCCGGAGACCAACTGCACAACCTCGGTTAACCCATGTCCAAAGCACACATGAACTTGAAGTGCATACATACATATATATATATATACATATCTTTATATATTAATATACACAACTATATATCCATACACCATAGGTATATATATATATCCTACAATGCAAACCGCAAAACATTGCTAAATTTAACAACTCAGATAATGCTGACTCTGGACCAGATAAAGACCTCAGGGGTCCGCAACTAAAATTCTAAAAAAAAATCAGAACTCTATAGAAAGATAATTAAGTGCATAACAAAGCTGCGAAACAAGTTTTAAAACAAAATGGTAGAGTGGAAACATTAGAGGAGTTATCTAGGGATAAAAATACACGAATTCACCTTCCTCGGAGGGGTGCGAATACAACAACGCATTAACGGAAAAAAGAAAATTACTCCACATACTAAACGCATAACCTAGATACCGAGAAAAACACACCAAAATGAAAGACGATATTAGAGTGTTATGGATTTCATATTGACACCCAAAATAATAATAATAAAATAATAATAATAATAATAATAACGAAGAACAACCACAAGGGAGAGCACCGGTGAAAGGGAATGTTGAACCGGAGGGGGTCGGGTAGGTCGGTTGGTTTGGCGGGGCACCGGACGCAGAACAGGGGTACAGGGTCACGGCCGGGAGGAGGGCGAGTTGGGAGGGTGAGACGGAAAGGGACGGGGGAGGCGGCCGAACGACGGAGTTGAGGGCAAGGAGAGGTGGCGGCGGCGGCGCCGGCGCGGTCAGGTGAGCGAGCAGGGGGCGGGCTGACAGTGGCGGACGAGAGGCGGCTGGAGGCGGGGTCGCATGGAGGGGGGTCGGCACGGACCGGCCGAACCAGGATGGTGGGGGGGGGAATCAGGGGAGAGAGCGCACGGGAAAGAGGGGGAAAGGGGGGGCAGGTACTAGGGTTTCATTTCTTTTATAATAATAATAATAATATAATTAATAGTAATAATAATTTAACAGACTTTAATAATAATAATTATCATACCCAAATAACAAATAATAATAATAATAATAATAAATCATAATTATTATAAACATATATACATATATAAAAATATATATAACTTATATAAACATAAATACATATATACATATATATGGGTATATAAACATATATATACCATATATAAAAATATATTCTTATATGAAACTACATATAAAAATGTATACGCATAAGCATATAATGTTAAAACATATTTATTTGTGAACATACGTGTATTTATATACACCTATAACCATAAATACACATAAATTATATATATTTACACACAACGTTAAAACATAAACACGTACAAATGTAGATACACATATATATACACATATATGAAAATATAAACATACATATACATATATCTACCCACATAACGTTAAAACAGGATGATCGTGTGGTATTTCTGCATCGTACGGTACCCAAGCGGACTGCAAGTGGGCTACACGTACACAAGCGGAAAGCAAGTGCCCAAGCGGACTGCGCGTCTTTAAAGTATGGTGTTCGTGCACTATCCCAAAACATAAACTCATCCCTTTGTTAAAAATTTAAACTGGGACTCACCCGCACTTCGGAAAAATGACCAGACGCCAAGAGAAATAAAATAAATAAATTGACTAAAAAAAGGTGTGTGTCACAATTCTCCCCACCACAAACACTTTATGCCCCCAAAATATCACCAAGCCAACAGTTGACACAACTCGATTCCATGCCCAGGCAAAACTGAGGAAGAACTATGAATCCCGGGATGACCTTACTCTCAACTGGTCACACCCGACTAATTCAAGGGAAAACCAAATCCGGAGGTTGAGGGGAGAACACATGAGGGTTCTCCCCGCCACGATAATCCGCAAAGATGGAAACCTTGAAACCAAATCGTATCATCCCCGAGGGGGAAAACACGGGAACTCCCGAACCGAACACAGTTAATTTCTCCAAAAAGACCAAACAACACTCGGAGACTTAAACAGGAATCTTTCTACGAACGACCCAACAACTCGAGGATGAGGAATTAACTCCACCCCTCACAAACTGACAGAATAAAAACCTCACCGCAACTAGAGACTAAGGAATTTCTAGCTCGGACTCACAAAGGACCACGAAATACTACACGTTAATTTCACAAAACCAAACATTCCCCTAACGAACACAATTGAGACCCAACTCGAAATTAGAACGACTTGTTCATTCGCGGGCCCATTAGCCTTCAAGGAGAACCAAACGTCTTGAAAACACAATGAGAACAGACAATACATCTTAGAATGCGGTAGAAAAAGTTAATCACATCACCACAACTGTGATTATCTTACAACGGTGGCAACAACAGAACAAGTAAACTTTGGATATTTCCCTTCAGAAAGCTGAAAACATAATCCGAAGTGAGGTTCTACACACCCTCGGCAACTCCTAACTGTGCGCGAGCTTCACCCCGAGACCTGCGGCTGGGGATCTGATGGCTGAAGCATCCTCTGCCTCACAGTAAATCATTTGCATCCTCTGGTCCCTAGGTCCATCCTCCCTAACGACACTTATTCCCGAACTCTCACCGGTGGCCCAAACAGCCGCACGGTAGCAACGGAGGGATGCATCAAGGCGACTTACAATGTCTGGACATGCCATACTGGTGGCACACAAGAGAGAGGTTCGACGAACTATGAGCCGGTACCGACGCGGATGGTTTCATTGAGACAGGTTCCACCGGCCTGCACTCCTTTCCAGGTGGGAAACCTTCACAGAAGTCGACCACCATTAATCACACCCAAAACTCCAACAACGATGATATATATCATCTTTACTAGTCTAAAACTGAATCCTCAAATATACCTGAGACGGTCCACACCCTAACAACCCTGGGAGTTCCCAACAACCTGAAAAACCACTCTAATTTCACAACCACACAACTGCCTCAAAGGACATTGATTACTTTGATCGATAGGCAACATGCAGAAAGAACTGGAAACTGGGCATGACTCATTAGCAACCTTAACGACCTTTCTGGGTGGCATACTCATGACAACATGAGAAACATCATCGAAACTGGCATCATGCCAAAACTCAATCAAGGCAACAACACAAGACAAGGGAAATTTGCCCATAAGCCAAAAATATACAAACACAAGCATATATCGCTTTTCCAAAACCATCATTTCTCTAAAATTTTATAACTCACCTATGGCACCTTATGAACCATCACATGTGCGTTCATTCAATCTTGCTCACATCATCGGAAAACAAGAGCCGCTATGCACTCTCCGTACATACCCACGCACGTGTGACCCATCACAAGGAGTGCCAAGGTTCAAACACTTCTTTTTCCGCACCAAATCCAAACACATGACTTGATGTTCCAAACCAAAACACTTCCTCTTTAAAAACCCTCTTTACCAGTCTCAAAAAAAGTTTGGATGAAAACCCTTTTTTTCATTTCGAAATCACTTTCATTTTCAACACACACACACATATAGAATGAGTTTAAAACGAAACACAACCAACCATAAATCATAAAAATGAGGGACTGTTGTCTGTACATAACTCAGCGACATGGTGGTGATCCATGCCCCAAGTAAGTCATAACACTATGAGGACCTTAAACGGGGCACTTGGAGTCCACATGGGTCACCACCCCATGTGAGGCCGCAACGTGAACTGATTTTCCCCTATTTTCATACCTCAATCCAAAGCAACTGAAGGCAAAAGACTCAAATCCTAGAATACACCTAGTAACTCATGTCTCGTCACGAGCAGTGGTGATCAGGGACTGACCCGTAACGTACCTCCTGAGCCCTGACAGTCCTAATCTCCTTCTACCAGACATCCCAAATATCAAGAACATCCATTGATACCATTTTGTCACGAAACATCCTGGGTCGACACTGATCCGGTCACCCGAGCCACCCCGCGACATGGCCCGAAGGGCGTTCCCGATCCCCACGGGCTGGAAACCAGTGTTGGGCATCAAAACTTTAATCATTGGGAACGATTTGGCCCATGAAAAAGAGATAAACAGATAGTTAAAAACTGATGATAAAAATAAAAAAACCAGCAGCAGAAATAAACATAACGATACATTCCTCCTTGTGACCCATTGGTAACCTCCCAACTAAATCCAACCTTACTCCCATAATGAGCAACTCGGCCATGAAAACCTGAGCATAAAGAACCTGCAACTGAAATGATAATATAGGTGTGAGCATTAAAAATTCTCTGTAGGGATGCCAAAGTAAACCACAGGATCCAACCAATACCACTTTCTAGAAACAAACCCAAAAAAACAATAGTTTGCACATACAACGATATAAAATAGGTTTTTCACATTTTAAAGGAAAAATGATCACAATTTACCATTTCAAAACCAACACACGCCACAACCAGTTTTTCCCAAAACAATGAATTCTTAAATAAATGGATTTCAAATCTATGTTTATCAGATTATGAAAAAGACGAACAGGTAATAAGTAAATGCTGGAAACCAAGTGCAAATAAAAGTAAACAAGCAGAAGTAAGAAATAACCATGGGAGATCCTAAACATCCCTAGAAAACCCCTAGACGTACTCGGTTTCAGACTACCTGCCGGCGTGGTACTCCATAGTCAATAACCAAATGGCCGCCCTAATAGCCAACCAGTGGCACGCCCCACAAGGCCTACCTACCACCGGGGAACCAACCCATCTAATCGAGGCTAGCTAGAAATCGTCACTTGATATTCTAAAGGACGCCCCGGAATCCAGGGTGGTTTTAGTAATAAAGTGTATGTGGGAGGCCCTTGCACGCGTGACTCATCTCACCGCTCTTTCCAACCCCTTGCACGGACACCGCTACACGACAACCCTCAAGGGAAGTACCCCTGTAGAGATGCCCCGCAAGCATGCACACATCAAATGTTCTTTCACATTCAATAAGGTGCCAACCGGGCTTTCACAATATTATAACCTTTAAACATTTAACAAATGGGTTGGGTTGCCAATCAGGCACATCCACCTTTCTCAAAATCCAACACAATCGTCCCTTTACATTTTAAAATTTCAAATGCACCTTTACTCCAAACAACCACCTGTGGGGATCGGGAACGCCATTCGGGCCATGTCGCGGGCTAGCTCAGGTGACCGGTTCAGGGTCGACCTGGGCTGGTTCGTGACAAAATGGTATCGAAGAATTAATCCTTGGGAACGATTTATCCGATGCGAAAGAGATAAACAGATAGATAAAATCATACGATAAAAAAACCAGCAGCGGAAACAAACAAAACGGCACATACCTCCTAGTGAACCTTTGGTCACCACCCAACTACAGCCAACCTTGCTCCCATAAAGAGCAACTCCTCCATGAAAACCTGAGCGTAAAGAACCTACAACTGAAATGATAATATAGGCGTGAGCATTAATAATGCTCAGTAGGGATGCCAAAGTAAACCACAAGATCCAACCAATACCAAATTCTAGAAACAAACCCAAAAATCACTAGTTTTCACATACAATGATAGAAAATAGGTTTTTCTCATTTTAATGGAAAAATGATCCTAATTTACCATTTCAAAACCAACACACACCACAAACTATTTTTCCCAAAACAGTGAATTTCTAAATTACTGGATTTCAAATCTATGTTTATCACATTATGCAAAAGATAAACAAGTAATAAGTAAATGCTGGAATCCAAGTGCAAGTAAAAGTATACAAGTAGAAGTAAGCAATAACCATGGGTGATCATAAACATCCCTTGAAAACCCCTGGACGTACTTAGTTTCAGACTACCTGCCGGTGTGGTACTCCATAGTCAATAACCAACTGGCTACCCTAATAGCCAACCAGTGGCACGCCCCAAAAGGCCTACCTACCAAGGGGGAACCAACCCATCTAATCGGGGTTGGATAGCAACTGTCACTCTATATTCTAAAGGACTCCCAAGAACCCATGGTGGTTTTAGTAATACTGTGTAAGTGGGAGGCCCTCACACGCGTGGCTCATCTCACCGCACTTGCCAACCCCTTACACGAACACCGCTACATGACAACCCTCAAGGGAAGTCCCCCTGTAGAGAATCCCCGCAAGCATTCACACATCAAAAGTTCTTTCACATTCAATAAGGTGCCAACCTGGCCTTCACAACATTAGAACCTATAAACATTTCACAAATGGTTGGGTTGCCAATCGGGCACATCCACCTTTCTCAAAATCCAACACAATCATACCTTTACATTTTAAAATTTCAAACGGACCTTTACACCAAACAACCAATCAATTCACACAAAAAGTCAACCGGGCCAACCACACTCCCAACCATTCATCCAAAACCTAGTTTTCAGAAAATATAGTTTGAATGTTTCATTTTCATTTGGAGGCATATCCATGTGAGCACCTAGCACTCCATAGAAGTGCCAACATTGAATGCCACATCTAGTTTTTAGGATGAACACCATAGAACCCATCCTTCATAGAACACATTAGTATTGGAACAAATCTTGATCCTGTCACAACACTTTTTTAAAAAACAAAATGAATTTTTCAGACCATCACAATTTCAAAAACTTTTATAAAACAACTCATAAGTGTATAATTTTGTTAACTAGAAACACACTAAACCAATATTACATTTTCAAATCTCAATCACCATCAATTTCAATCAAACACATCACAAGGCACTCAATTTAACTTTACCATGAACCTATGTATTTCATATAAACCAACATCAAAACCACTTTTAGAAATTTAAAACAACTTTATAACCTTATAAGATGTTTTTCATAAATATAATGGAGATGAAAATACTATATGAGAATTAATTGAAAACATTCAATTGCTCAAGGTTTGAATCAAAAGGGAAAATGGTTGGACCACCTACCTCGACACATGAGAAAATGGTAGAACCCCAACGGAAGGAGGAAAGACGCTCCTCATACCAACTGCACAACCACGGTTAACCCATGTCCAAGGCACACACGACCTTTAAGTTCATACACACACACACATATATATATACATATCTGCATAAATATATATATATATACAACTATATACCCATACACCATAGGAATATATATACAACTAATGGAATCTTCAAGTCGTTTTCAAAACCATGCCTTTTTTATTTTTTTTGAAAATTTCAATGGAATATTTAATTTAATATATACGACATGAAAATACTTATATCCATCATGAAAAATAAAATTTTTCAATGATTCTTTTATAAGTTTTTAAGGTTTTTTTCATTGTAAATTATTTTCCAAATGATATGTGATTTTTTAAATGTGAATTTAAATGTGAATACAAATATTTTCCTCACACATGTTTTTAACGATATTTTTTTCATCATTTACATCAACCATATAATTTAATTATAACCATGTAGGTATATTTTTTTCATATCATCTTTATTCATTCGATTTATTTATTATTATCAGTTTAACTGGGGATGTACTATTCTGATACCATTCAACATATTTCTCAAAATGGTTTATAAATACATTAATTGAATGAGGAAACTATTTAATATATTAAAGTAGATTCATTATGAATTGTTATGATTTTATGTTCCTCCCCTTTCATATGAAGAATTTATTGGACATGGAGAGTGATAGGTTGGTAATGCTTTATCACATCGATGCATTGGTAGGTGTCATGAAACAAACTATACTAGGTTTTGGAAAAGGCCTTACCCATTTATGTATACTTCTTTGTCAAGGCATTGAAGATATGTCTTAAAAATCAAACATTACGCATTCCATAATTATGATATTATTTATTGATATTTTATGTGATTATTCGATTAGTATAATATCCATGGATATGTTTCATTTTGAAGGGATTATTTGTACCGAATTATTTGAATATCATTTACTAACCCATTTTATATTCATGTTGTTGTCTTAATGACACGAGCTTCAGTTATTTAAAATTCTTTAATTTTTATTCATTATTACTCATAGCTTTTTTTGTACACTTTTCCTTACTAATCTTCTGATCTCGCCCTTCTCTTATGTCTTACTTCCCCTAGGATATGGGAATGTCTGTTGTGATTGATATTAATGGATATAAGAAATGGAATAATGTAATTATATATGAAAATTATATATGTATTTTATGTTTTAAATTTAAATTTTAATTTCAATATGAATCTAGTTTACCAAGAGTAACAAACAATTATATCCTTTGGGATTTAATTCTTGTATCTAGTGAAATTTTTAAAAAGTAAACACTGAATCATTGTTATTAGGGTTAGGGTATCTGTACTCGAAGAGGCTATAATAATAATGATTAACAACTGACCCCCATTATATATTGTGTGTTATGTGATAACTGGTACATATAGATGGGATAATAACACAGACCATTTGATGTTCGGTTGTGATTGATATTACTCATTGGGTAAGTGGATGTGGGATGAATTCGTCTATGTTATCATTGTGTTGTTTTAATGTATTGATTTAATTACTTGGATAGTGATCCTTGGTGAGTCTATGATGGTTAGTTGACCTAGTTAAGATCCAATTGGATTTGTTGTTTGGTTATAGAAAAATTAGTATTGTTTTTTCACAATTTCATGAGTGATAATGTATATGATACAACTTGTTATTCATGTTATACTCAACATATGTATTTGATAATTAGTTTTCTTATTAAATGATGGTTTTAGAGAATGAATTGGGAACTACTATCTTGGATTTCGGGGTTATTGTGAATTCATTCCCTTCGGATTTTTCCATTAGAATTGTTTTTTTGAAAAAATTATTTGTTTTTATTAGCATTCATTTAGGGATGGTTGTGATTTATATATTATGTAATGGGATCATTTGGTGGTTGTCTATGGTTTTTATTGATCTTCTCTATATTTTTATAGAAATTAATTTCATTTGATTTTTTTATACCCTTTGTGATATTCACAATCCATGGTTGTACAAGAGGTGGGACTCAGGGGTAACTCCTTCTACTCTCAACAACCCTAAAATGGGTACTAGTTGAAAATGGATATAATATAGTTTTATGAAAGGCACGTTTAGAGATATAATAGTGTTTAGATTCATTCATTTGAAAGACATGTATAGGTTAGTAGGAAAATAGATTTAGACCAACATTTAGTTTGATGTATAAAGGGTGACTAGCTAGGAGAAAAGCATTTAGGGTGACATGTGATCTGACCAAAAGAAATGATGATTATTAAACACCCAATGATATGTATTATTGATTATAGGATAGAGTGCTAAAAGTGAAACATGTATCATGTTTGATTAATCGTTTGATTAAATTAAGTGAAGTTGTGAAATTAAATTGATCTTGAATAAATGATTATAAATAAATTCAATTGTAAAAAGAAGAGGGCTTCTATTGTGTTTTCCATCATCAGTGGATCTTTTTCAATTTTTATGTAGTATATGTATGATAGTTTTAGAATATTTATCAAGTCAATCATTAGAGGATTTAACAAACAAATTGTGATGAGTTGTGAATGAATTCATTGCATGTATTACAAGTTTGGAGTCCAGAAAAGTATAAAGGGAGTGTTTATGATCTAGATATGGAGTAATTTTTAGAGTATTTTATCATTGCCTTATGTTTAATTTAGGTCGAAGTTGTATACTATTTCATTTAGAAGGAAATTTAAATTCTCGACCCGAATCATTAGTGGAGGATTTAGTATGTTGAATAGCAGAAGGAGGAGGTTTCTTCTGGGTATAAAATATAGAATTAGTTTCATCTGGAATTATTATAAACAAAATTATTGTTGGTGAAGAGAAATAAGATTCACTCCCTTAAGAAGTTATGTCTGGTCATATAGGTTCCAAGTGTAATGTCTCAGTTTGGGGTGTTTCCCAAAGGTGCCTCATACCCGGTTGGTCACATGGTGTCAAACACATTTCCATGATTACAAGAGACTGCCGACTAGAAGCGATTTCTTTGTGTGTGGTAGTGTGGAAACTATGACTTCATTGGAATAGTAACATAGTAGATACAAATATTAAACAGTAGAAAATGTAGTAATACCAGATGAAGGAATTAAATAGTTGAAGGCAGATAGTATAAAAAACTACAACAAAAATATAAATAAATGATGCATGTCACATGTATCTTGGAAAATAACCAAACAAGTACCAATGTTGTAAATAAAATAAATAAAACCAAAGTACATAAAATAGTAAAATCCAACAGCATCACAAGCCTCATATTAGCCCCATGCTCTCCAGCTCCAACAGCACTCAAGTACCTGATGAATAAGGGAGTGTTCTCTTTAATATTCCTACAACCATATAATCTGTTTGGGCCCAAAATCGTGACCTGCGTAGGGTATGAGACGAATCCCAGTAGGCAACCACAAAATGATATATCCTCAACAATCAATGAATATATAATGAATGTAATCAGTATAAATGAATAAATAAACTACTATGTACTCAACGTTAAACAATACAACGATTTAAAATTACATTATATTACATTTATTAATTATTCAATCCATTGAATAATGTAACCTCCGTATCAAGGCTATGCTTTGTATCCCCTTGTATAATAAATAAAAATAGACGTCTTAGACGACCATCTAAACTAACATGTATGACTGTGTCCAAGCTTTTGGTTTGTCTTGGAATACTCTTCACAATCATTCAATCATTCAAAAGAATCATATATGATAGTTCATAAAATATAAACCCTTTGTATCAACATATCACCATATCAAAAAAATAATGACCCTCTGGAAAAGATAACATTGTCTAACACCTTTGGTGCCACATATCATTAATAATTTACAAATAACTTCCAGGGTAGCTCTCACGGTCAATGCCCACATAGTCTAAAAAGTAGAAATATAAAATATAATGACCCTCCAGTAGATCTCATTGTCAATTCCCTATGGTCCATCATTCATTTAATAATGACCCTCTAGGAATCTCTCGCATTCTAACCCCTATAGTCTATAACTACCCAGCCTCTCTCATAGTCAATTCCACATGTGTCATCATAACATAAATTATATATAAAAGAACCTATCTAGGATGGTCTCAATGTCAATTCCCCTTGTCCAAACATTCACAATGTGAATCACATGCATCTCAAATTAAAAAAAACTACATCCTAACAACAATAGTCATGGAAACAAAGCATCCTATCATGCTTTCTAAAAACCATGGACATAACCAAAAAACACGGGGAACACATCCCTAACCAAGGTAATAATTGTTATTCATAATCTAAAACCCCTTTCTTAATCAAAACCCGTATTAGGAATTACACTGGGTGGAATTAAAAAAAATACAATACCCTAAATATGGGTATTCTTCACTTTAATCATATATAATCGAAATACAATCAATTCTAGGGACAAACCACCTAACTTAATGTTGTACAATGAACAATCTAGAATGTCAGCCCTTGAATCAGACTAGAATATTATAGATATACAAAAAGGTCAAAAAAAATTTCAACCTTTGATATCTCAAGGGAGAGGAGCAATCAGGATGATTTGCTCTTGGGAAAGAGAGAACTCACTAGTGGGAATCTAATGCACCGAAAAGAATCTCAATCAGGGCTTATATTGAGGATCGAGAGGAGCTCAATGTTTCTTAGTCATTCGTTGCTCTCTTGTATGAAACACTGGAAGAAGAAGACACTTCTCAAGATTATATGTGACCCTCATCTGATTAATGTAAAAAGTAAAGGACACGTTCATTTAATGTACACGTCGTGTACTGGACTCAACTTGCCCCACATTAGGCAGTCTACTAGGTCTCCTACACGGCCATGTACTCGGATGTTACATGGCCAGTACACAGCTATGCATGATAAAGTATTACCAGGAATGTACTCAAGGGTACATGTTGTGTACTTATGAAATTTCCAAAACATCCTTTTTACTAAAAAACAACCCGAATTCAATATCCATACTTGAAATGAAGATCCCGGTTCTTACAAACGTCCCTCTTTAATAAAATATGTCCCTGAATTTCACTTCCATTGGTGGAGAAGAAGAAACTTTAAACAAACTTTGACACAATTATCATTTGTCGGCCTCCCTCTCCCAAGTATTGTTATGTACTCACATGTACTACCATAGCACCCGAGCAGGAGGACGCGATAGTCCATAGAGAACCATCATACTACGATCCACAACCTAAATAGGGTTCTCCTCAAATGATGAATCCAACTCCCACTCAACCTCCTCAGGTTGAAAAATGTGATACAAGTATGATAAGTAATGTCTTAGAATTGAAATGGGGAAGACTTCCTACAAATCTCGGTACCTCTAAGGTAGCTGCAATAGATTAGCATCTGTTTCACCTCTCTTCAATACCTCAAATGGCCTGACATGTCTCGGTGAAAGCTTCACTTATCTCCTAATACTCTTGTATCCCAACCGTGGTGTAACAAGTATAAAAACCAGATCGCTAAACATTGAACTCCGTAGGTCATATCCGTCGATCAACCAAATATATCTGTTGAGATTGTGCAGTAGTCATCTTATTCCGAATCAACTCCACCTGCTCAGTGGTCTCCTGGAAAAGATGTGTTCACATCATAACTGCCTCTCCTGACTCTAGTCAATATAGGGGTGATCAGCATGGCCTACCTTACAAAACCTCATAAGGTTCCATCTAAATTGTCCCCTAAAAATTGTTATTGTAGGAAAACTACACTAGGGGTATCTGTCTCTCCCATGAACCCCTTAAATAGAATATGTGTGCTTGAAGCATGTCCTCCAACACCATAATTGTGTGATCGGAAAATCCATATGTCTAGGGATGGGATGTTGTACTCAGAAGTACATATGTACCCAAAGGCCTCTATAGTCATTTCTAGACACAAGAAGTAATATGGGTGTCCCTATCCAAAATGATATAGTGTGGAACCTAATGAAAATGTAAAATCTCACATATATAAAACCTTCTAAGATCATCAATAGTGAATTATTCCTGGATAGTCATGAAATGTTTTACATTCATGAATCTGTCAACAACATCCCAAACTACATCGTTCCCTCATGGTGATGTTGGTAAACCTGTCACAAAATCCATCATGAAATCATTCATCTTACACAACGGTATGGGTAACTTCTGTAAAATCCCTAATGGTTATTGATTCTACAACATCACCTGATGATAGGTGGAACATCTCATAACAAAACAAGCAACATATTTCTTCATACCTTTCCACTGATACCAGTGGTGTAGATCTTGATAAATTTGGTGACTCGAGGATGAACTTCCCAAACTATAGAATTAAAATTTGGAAAAATATTCTTATATATCTATACTTACAACCATACATTCCCATGTGAAAACAATATCTCATTATCTCCTACATTCCACCTAGGAGTTGGGTCCTCTACTAGCACACTATCTCATAGGACTATGCCCTCAGAATTCGATAGTTTCCTCAGACATATCTGATCCAGTAGTGTAGAGGTAATAAATATAGAAGAAAGAAATGTTTTCCCCTTTCTATATTCCATCTCCAAATTCATCTTACTGAATGGGGACATAAATTGCCACTCACTGTTGGCCTCTTGAACTAACTGTATCTAATTCCTCTTTCTCAACACTTTAGCCACTATGTTTCCCTTCTGAAGCATGTAGGCAGGTTCAAAATCAAATGACTGAAGGTACTCAACCCTCCTTCACTACCTCAAATCTAGATCATTCTGAGTAGATATATACTAGATACTTTCATTGTAATTGTAAACCACCAAATTCCCTCCCAAAAGATAATGTCTCCAACAATATAAATCATGCACTACTAAAGCTAACTCAAGATTATGCATTGGGTAGTTCCTCTCATGTGGCCTCAACTGACAAGACCAGTACGCAACGACTCCTTCCACCTACATAAGAAATACCCCATTACTGATACCTGATGAATCACAGTAAACTATGTAACTCATCCTTGACTCTAAAAAAATTAGTATCAGTGTTGATTTCAATCCCCCATTTAGCTCCTCGAAGGCTAAATCGAAGGATTATGTCCACAATTACTTCACAACAATCTTAGTGAGACCTATCAGTGGAATTGATAAGTGTGAGAAGTCCTGTAAAATGTGCCTATAGTAACCAGAGAGCCCAAAAAACCCTATACCTCAAATACATTCTTCGGTTTCTCCCAGGAAACAACTTCTCTCACTTTCCCTAGGTATACTGATACTCTTGTTTCTCAGATAACGTAACCCAAGAAGTGAATATGATCCATCCAAAAGTGTCATTTTGAGAGATTAATATATAACTGAAGCTCTCTTAGTGTACTCAAAATGATCTCATTGTGGATATCATTATCATGTCAAGTGTGAGTGTAAACCATGATATCATCCATGAAGTCTATCACAAAATACTCTAAGTAAGGATGGAATACTAGGTTCATCTGTTCCATGAAAGATGCCAGTGCATTTGTGAGATTGAACAACATAACCACATACTCATATAGACCATACCTGCTCAAAAAGGCTATAAGTTGTATATCTGACTGTTTAATGGACAACTGATGTTAACTGAATCTCATATAAATCATTGATAACAACCAGAATCCTCGAAGCTGACCAATGAAATCATCAATCCAGAGCAATGGTTATCTGTTCCTAACTATCAACTGGTTCAGATTTTGATAATCAATGAAAAGTTTAAAGGGATAGTCTGCCTTCTTTGCCAAAAGGGTATGTGGACATGGGGGAGAAGTAATAGGTTGGATGAATCCCTTTTCCTATGACTCCACTAACTATTTATTGAACTCTTGTAACACTGGTATAGCCATCCTATAAAGTGGAATGGACATTGGTGTCTCTCTTAGAATAAGATCAATAAATATATCTACCTCTCAGACCATAGGTAAACTTGAAATTTCATCTGGAAGGACATCTCTGAAACAATCCACCACTGGAATAAATTCTATCTATGAAATCCCCTGGTCATCCAAATATAAACATGCTATCTGGGTTGTAATTACTCCCAACCCACGATGCTCGGTTCCATCTCAGATCTCCTGATCATCCCATCCGCCCTTGTGTAGAAAAGTACCTCCCTATAGTGATGTGAAACTCACCCAATAGTGATATCTGTGAACAGAGGCCTAGAAAGAGACTAACCAATCCATTATGAAAATGACATCGAAGTATGTCATCTCTAAGACATATAGGTGTCATAAGAAGTGACACCCACAAACCACTAGTGGAAAATCTTTACATTGACATACAATAGCTGTCCAAATCCCCAACAGAGTGTCTAGAATCATGAAATCCTCAAAAGTAATGATATGAAGACCAAGGATCTCCACAATAGAAATAAAAACCATACTATGGGAATCCCATGTATCAAAAATAGAATAAGTTAAAATAGAGGAAACTTGAATTTTACCTCTAGTTGTAGAGGGTTTGGGATCCAATTCTTATTGGGTCAAATCCACATCAAAATTATAACCAACATCATAGAAATGTGACCCTGCCTAACTACCCTGAGCTGATCCACCCTGCTATCATGGAAAACATGATGACTGGCTACCATGGCCATGACCTCCTCCTCGACCTGAACGTCCAGAAAATATATAGTTCCCTGACTGATGATAAACCGGTGGTCCTACTCCTGAATTTGAGTAATAGTAGAACTCCTTCCACTAGATTCTAGCTTGAAAAAATGGATAAAAACATTTAATATGCCCCATATTTCTGAAAAATTGGTAATTGAATGGGTCCATCTATCAATGTGGTCTCGTTTGAGCACTATTCATATATTGTAGGCAAACCACCTGGATACGTGAGAGAACATTGCATGAAGGGTACCTGTGGTGCTTCCGGCACTCTATATAAAGAGTACCAGCCCTGGATGCTGAACCGCCTAGGCTGACAGCTCCCAACTCCCTCAGATTACGCTAGGTAATCAGTGCTTGGATCACTGTAGTCATCACTATAGTCAGCCTGAAGACATTAATCATTGATCATATGTCATACCTGAGACCATCCTCAAATTACTTATACAAAGACAACTCAACACCTCCCAAAATAGGGGTGAATGAGTAATCCATAACTGAATGAGCAACCTACTTCAGAGGAATGAATTCTTGATCTCGATCGACCTTCAACGTCTTAGGGTAGAATTAATCATAGAATATCCTTTGGAACTATTCCCAAATCATATATTAATTCCATCCCACATGTGTGATAACTTCCCACCATCTCTTGGAGGAATCACATCTTATGTATATAGAATTCTTCACCGTTCTCTCTAGAGGTGTCTCTAGATGCTCAATGTTAGAAAATATGGCCTCCAACCAAGACTCTTCAGCCTGTGGTCCACCACCTATAGAAAATTGGGAGTATGATGCTGCTAGAAAACCCTCATCAACTCTTACATAAATGGGGAATGATGTGGTGCTCCCTAGAATGTATGTAACATCCTCATTAATCCTTTATGGAAATGTGCATCATTAAGTACATTCGGTATTACAACTGGTGGCAATAAGGGCATAATTTGAGGTTCATCTGGTAGTCCATGATCTACCATCTTCATTTTCTGATTATCACATTGTACATGGCATACAACCAGAAGACGTATTGATGGTAGGACTCTGCAAGGTAAATTGCACACCTCAGTTTGAGATTATCAAGGAATTAAACATAGAAGAACATGAAATTAAAAGGAGAATGAAAACAATCATTATTTACAAAAAATGGAAACACATTGTGTATAACTATCACATGGAGAGTTCCCTTCAAGCCTTACATGGGTATGTAACTCTGCCTAACCTAGTCATATAACACCCCTACCCATGACATGTTCTTCCTATAACATGACATGTACATTAATTTTCACTCATTCCCAAGTTCTTCTACATGGATAAACCACATGGTTCTCCTCTGGGTAACACTTCACAATGTCTTCACCCAATACACGACATATACTTGTTATGTTTTAACTACCCGGGTCGTTTTTCACATGGTCGGAGACACGGCTATTTCTACACAGCATGCAAGAATCGGACACATCATGTAGAACCTATGTTTTATCCACCCAAGCTGTTAGCCACATGGCTAGACCCATGACCAATATAGTATGACATGTACTCCTAGAATATGACAGGTTTTACCAAAGATTTTCTAACCTCAGGTCTCATCTCACAATGTTGAAGACTATACAACATGTACATTCAGTATATGGTGTGTACATATGGAAAGTTGTTTCTTCTGGAACAGATGAACATATGACGTGTGTTCACAAGACCACACATCTTGTTTTCTGGGTTTCTAGATAGTAAGCCTCTAAAACTTCTCTGTTACCCCTATGAACACATAAGTTTTTCTGAGGAATGAAAAATTATTTCTTTTGAGAGCCTATACTCCCTTGAATCAATGTTTGGTATCCTTACTCAAATTAAAACATGAAAGATTCTAAAAATGATCAAACATAATCCATTGAATTCTGATCCAAGTGCTCCTATAACACCTTTGGGACCAAATTTTGGAATCCACCCAAACAAAACCTTGAAAATACTAATACCCTATCAATAATGTTGGTATTCTACAAATGCATCTATTATAATATCAAGCGTATCAGGAACAACATCTATCACAACAACAAGTAATCAATAATGAACCATTAAGGACATGGCAAGAATGCATGACTTGTGATCTCTAGCAAGTGCATATCTGATTCATGAGAAGTAATACCCTTATCTCCTCTAGTTGTAACATAAATTGAACCTCAATAATATCAATTATAATAACAAAAAACAATTGAATCACACAATGATGAAATCAAATCAACTGTAACAATTAAAAACTACAAATAAATGTAATATTTGAGGTAATGTGGCTTTTCTATATACACAGGTTAGCTAATCTTAGGCACAACTTAGTACCAACTACCTATGCCTTCTTATCCATAGTTATATGCTCCAAACACTAATTCAAAGAAGAAAATAATACCTCTTATACCACATTGTAACATCCCAGTTCTAAGTGCCTTCCAATGGTTCCCCTTACCCAGTCAGTCACATGGCCTCAAGCACATTTCCCTAAATGCGAGAGGCTGCAAACTAGCAGTGAGATCCTTTGGTGTGATAGATGGGAAACTATGCCTTTAATGACATAATAACATAGTGGAAACAAATAGTAAATTGTGGTGGAAGTAGTAATACAATACAACAGAAATAAACAACATAAGATGGATACAATAAAAAACTACAAAATATATATAAATAAAAGTTTCAGGTCACGTTTATTATGGAAAATAGACATACAAGTCACAATGAAAGAAATACAAAACTAAAACC
This sequence comes from Viscum album, assembly GCA_963277665.1. Taxonomy (NCBI): domain Eukaryota; kingdom Viridiplantae; phylum Streptophyta; class Magnoliopsida; order Santalales; family Viscaceae; genus Viscum; species Viscum album. Next base: position 783,615,171 of record OY728164.1, read on the forward strand.
AATATACAAAAAATAGTAAACTCCAACAGCATTGCAAGCCTCATCATGTTCGTATGCTCTCTATCTCCAATAGCACTCAAGTACCTGATGAAGAAGGGAATTTTCCCTTTTCTATACCTGCATCCCTACAATTTGTTTGATCCCCAAAGCATGACCCAAATATGGTGTGAGTAAAATCCCAGTAGGCAACCACCAAAAGATCTATGCCTATCTTTTAGTGAATATATATAACATGTAATAATCATAAATGTTGCAATAAACAAGTAAGTACTCAAAATTGAACAATCCAATCATTTCGAATAAAATTTATTTACATTTATTAATTATACAATCCATTGAATAATGTAACAGAAGGATTTATCATAATCATTGTATCCCCCTTTGTAATAATAATAAATAGACGTCTACAAAGATTATCTAAACAAACTAGCAAGACCGAGTCCAAACTAGTTCTTTGGCTTGGAAGAATAATCATAATCATTCAATAACTCAAAATCCACCGACTGGGAAATTTCTCATAGTCTAAACCCTGTAGTTCAACAAATCATCATATCAAAAAATAAAGAATATCTAGGAAATATCACACAGTCTAACACCTTTGGTGCCACATAGAACCATTCATTTAAGAATTTCCTCCTGGTTATCTCTCATGGTCAATACCCCATTAGTCTACATAGCAGCAATATAAAATATAATGACCCTCTCTCTACTCTCACAATAAATGCCCTATTGTCCAACGTTCATCAAATAATGACCCCTGGGTAGCTCTCATAGTCAACCCCCTCTGGTCTATGACCACCTGGAAACTCTCATAGTTATTGCCCTATGGTTCAAAATAACATCAATTACATATCAAAGACCCTATATTAGGATTTGGTCACAAAATATTCCCCTTGGACAAACATTAACAATGCCAATCACATGAATCTGAAATATACAACAACTCCATCCTAACAACATTCGACACAGAGACAATGTAGCCTAACATGCTTTCTAGACCCAATGTCCATAACCAATCAAAAATTGGAAACAGATCCATAGTAAAGTTAATAAACCTTATTTATAATCAAAATCCATTTCATAAAAAACAAAATATAGCAGACATTAAGAAGGGTTGAATTCCAAAACATTTCATACCCTAAATATTGATATTCATCATTTTAATCACATATAATCCAAAGTCTATCAAAGAAAGGCCCAAACCACCTACATATATGTTTTACAATGAACACTCTAGAATTTTGTCCCTTGAATCATCCTAGAACATTATAGATCTACAAAAAGGCCCAAAATGTTCAAACTTGGATATTTCAAGGGATAGGCAAAAATTGGACGATAGACTCTCGGGAAAGAGAGAACACACAAGTGGGAATCCAAAACAGTAGACAACGTCTCAATTAGAACATGGATGGAGGACCATGAAGAGCTTGAAGTTTCTTTTACATTCTTCTCTCTCTTGTATGAAACATAGGAAGAAGAAGACGCTTCTTGAGATTAGACCCAACCCTAGACTAATTAATCAAAAATGAAAAGAAAAGTATATAGCGTATTCATTTAATGTACATGCTGTGTACTAGCCTCAATAGGCCCCTACATTAGGTGGTCTTCCAGGTCACTTACGTGACCATGTACTGGGCCATTACACGTTTAGTACAGGGTTATGTGGGGAATCCTAGTACACAACGTGTACTCAAAAGTACATAGCCTGTACATATGAATTTTTCAAAACTTCCTTCTTCCTAAACAACATCCCAAATTCATGATCCATACCTAAAATGATGATATGGGTTTATACCCCTGGGATCAGGTTCATGGAAATCCAATGTTTTTTCCCCAATCACTTTCTAAATTAGAATTCCAGAGAACAATATATCCAAGAGGTGTTTCCCCATATGATTATATATGAATCCACTGAATTTTCTATATCTATATATGTGGTAGTGTAGAAGAAAGATTGGTTTATCATGTAGATGATTTTATAGGATGGTATACCTCAATAAGGATGTCTATAGGGATTCTTGAGAAGAAGAACTATATTCGGTGTAATATGGAGTCAAGTGCCTCTAGTGTTATTTATGTGAGTGTTTGGATAGGATTTCTTATTTTATATGAAAAAAGGATGTATAATGATGATGGTTAAAAATCAATTTATGGGATATTATTTTCAATTGTAGATACATCTATTTTATTTCATATATGTTATGATTTTTTTGTAAATTTTTCATGCGATGATCAACAGTTTCCAAAGGAGGGTCATGTTTTCTGATGTGGAGGGATAATGAGTGGTGATTTTTTGTGAGAAGGGTTATCTAATGAGAGGGTGGAATATAAATATTAATTTATCTTTTTTTGGATACTTTTTAGACAAAACATAAGTGGTGGAGGTTCCTAGAGTTTTTTAGGCGTTTATAGGTGTCTTTACGGATTTGTCAGTTACACAACTCTTAAAAAGACTTCATGTTTTGGATAATGTTATAGATTATAGAATATCATTTTCCAATGGATCATTAACATATATATCCCATGGATGTGCATGAATTGATAGACTGAATTTTTTATTTTTAGTAGAACTAATTCATCGGTCCCACTGTAACTCCATGGGGTGCTCGAGTGTGGTTCTCCAAGAAACAATATGGTAATCTAAGGATACTCATGGACTACATGTACATAGATCATGTGACTTCCAGGAAACATTACCCCCACCAAATGATATATACTTTTTTGACCTACTAAATTGGGCTACTTAGTTTTAAAATATACATGCATGGTATAAATATAAATAGATGATGGTGAAAGAGGAGGATATCATGAAGGCTTCTTATTAGTGTTTGTATGGTTACATCATGTTCTTGGTCATTTTGTACTATGTCAAAGATGCACCATTTGTGTTCATAGGTCTCATAAACTCAATGTTTTTTTTGTTTTGGGACAAGTTAATAGTCATTTTTTTGATGATATCCTTATATACTCGAGTATAGATGAGGATCATTTCAAATATCTTATATTTTTTCTATAAGTTATTCAAAACCATCGACTCTATGGGAATATTTACAGGTTCATATATTGAATGAAAGAGTTTCATTTCCATTGACATGTGATGTCTTAATAGGGTGTTCCCATGGGCCCATCAATGGAAGTTGTCATTGTTTTTTGGGAAGTACCCAATAACATTTCATTGTTTCATTGCATCATTGGTCTTACTAAATATAACTAGTTGTTTTTGTTCAACTTCTCTTGGATTTAATTAATTTTAACATATATAACAATGAAGAACCATATATTATTTTGAGATTATCAATGGAATGTATCTCTAGAATACATGAAGGATTGATTGAGTAGTGACTGTATTTTTTAGTTTTCTAATTAAGTGGTGACGTTTAATGTTTTTTATAATACATCTCAACATTAATTAAGATGTGTATTGATGCAATAATGGGTGATGGTCTCTTATTGGACCAATATTTTATATCCCCTAGAACATAACTATATCACTGATCACCTTGAGTAGGATTTAATTATTTTTTATTTGAATATGTTTGGAAATACCACATTAGTATGAGATTTGGGGTTTTCATAGACCACAAGAGTCAAGGGTAAGTAATATCTATACAAGAAATGAACTTATGTTGGAAAAGTTGGATAGGGTTTCTCTATGATTTTTTTTATAATATATTCAAGACCCTATGAAAAGGAAATTTGTTTATTGATTTAATGAAGCTAAAGTAATTAGGTGACTATTTTTTGGAGTTTGAGGATATTAGTAAAGGGATTGAAGATCTTGTAGAAATGTATCATTATTTAAGGGAAGCCTGTATTAGGGGTTGTATTTATTACATTATTTTTTAACCATAAGTAATTAAATAGGTGGAGGATTCATTGTGGGGAGACTCAATGTTCAAGGTGATGTGAGTGCAATTTGGTCGTGGGGATGCTCTAAAGGGGTGGTTTTCATATGATGATAATCAGATGCTATTTTAGGGGAGGTTAGTTGATCTAATAGCCATATATGAGTTAGATATCCATGTATTCTACATGTCACCATATTATAAGTATCCATGTGTGTCTAAGGCGTATTGTGGAATGAGAATGCATATTTTTTGGTCATTCATGAATAGGTTAGTGGTGAAGTTTTAGGTATGGAGTTTGGCCTAACTATAAGGGAAAGTAGAGAACCGTGTTCTTGTTTGTTCATTGTATCCGTTGTGTATCCCTATGTGCAAGATGGAGGGTGTCTCAGGGAATTTACTCCCTGGGTAACCCCATGTTCAATGAGGTTATCATGACTCAATAGTAAAAAAGGTTTTCTTATATCAATAATTTATATTTTTAACATCATTAATGAGGTGATTTCCTTTTAAGTGATGTAATATATATATTTTTAATGTGAGTTATAAAAAAAATTATTTTCATAGATTTTAATTTAGGTTTCTATGATACCAACATGAAAAAGTATCATTAATGATGATTCAAAAAATCAATGTAAATAATTGTTTTTCACATCATTTTTCATAAATATAACGTAAAAGATCATTTTTCATTTTGGTTTATAAAAAAAATAAAAAATATATATGAAATACTTATTTCATATCATAATACCTTACACATATATATTTTCCTATAATCAACATTAAAAAATATATTTTTCAAGATAAATTAATTAATTTTCAATTATAGAGTTCTAAATAAATAAATAGCTCACAAATATATAATGAAAAAAATCAATAAATATTTATTAAATTATCCTAAAAATGATAAAGAATAATAAATGAAATCACTAATTTTATTTTTTTCTGAATTTTTTTGTGACAAAAAATCATGTTAAATAACATTTCTTCATCCTTTTACTCACTAACGTCGTGGTTTATACATCCAAAAATTTAAATTCTATCTTCATTTTGAATATATTAATGACTACTCAATGGAAAAGAATGATTTTTTGAGAGGGAGAAGTAAAATTTTGAGGGTGGAATTAAAATTTAGAGAAAAAAATTAAATATAGATAGTCCATAGTGACATATTTTTTGATAAGAGTTAAAATTTTATTATCATGTGAGAACATTAAATGTCTATGTATCGAGAGTTGAATATATATACCAGAATGATAAATTATGCTAGTGCGATGTGAAACAAATATCATTATATAAAATTGAATTTTAACATTTTTTATTACAATAAAATATATTAAAAATATTTTATATAGTATTTTTGGCATTTGATATTGATTTAACCTATATTAAAAACCTTTAAATAGTATTTTAACAATCGTTTATTTGAAAATGATACATTAAAAATAGTTACATGATAGATTTAATGTTGTTTATTAAATAAATAACATTCAAAATATTTTTTATATAAGTTTTTAATAACAAATATTAAAACACCAATTTTAATATTATTTTTAGAAATAGTGTCATTTTTGTGATAATGGACCAATTGATAAACTCCAAACATTTTTTGGGGATCAGGGAGTGGAGTTTTAGGGCTACATAGGAGGGTCAGTACATGGATACGATTTTTAAAATCCAGGGTGTGCTAAAATCCAGAGTATCTGACTATTATCTTCATTTTACTTCTTGATTATGGTGGGAATTATAGTATACTATTGAGTTGTATCAAACATATAGAACTGATTAATATTCACATAGATATGAAAAAATAGTGTGTTTTTTCTAGATGTTATTATATAAGTTAGGGGTTTCTATTTTGGTTTTTAGAGAATAGTATTTCAAACACCCACCATTGTTTTAGTTTTCCTATAACAATAGATATCAATCATACATAGATATAGTTTCATTCAAGGAATTATGTGGCAGTTTATGACATTCCTGATTTTACTAGAATGGGGATGATCAGTAAACAATCATTAACCTAATTGAGGTAGATAGGGTGACATACATGATCCATATGGTTTGAGGAAAGATAAAGGTGGCATGGGACCATGAAAAGGGTTATGCAGATCATATGTCGATGCCCATAGAGTTTTAGGATTAAGAACATGTTCTCTTGAGATTTTCACCATGTCTAGGGATATATAGGTTCCTTCATGGGATTAATCTTTATCCTATGTTCTTTGGAACATATTAAGGTGTTGAAAAACGTTGGTGGGTGGATTATTTATTAGTGCACCCACAACTACTAGATAATGTTCATGACATATTTCACATACTTTATATTCATGAGTATCTTTATGAATACTCAAATATCACTAAATGGGGATATTTTGATATCAAAGATGATGGGAAATTCATAGAGAATCTAGTTGATATCAATGATCATCGTGATAAGGCACTACATTTTTGAGTTATCCCCTTGGATCCTGATTTAGGGAGGTGAGGTGTATTGGAGGAAATCACATGTGTATGGGAGTGTTGGATACATACTCAATATCCCATATCATTTGAAGGATGGCCATTCATATTTTGATCATTTTGGTGCTTTCATTTCTTTGAGTTAATCTATTTTACCTGTTGTAGTTTTATGATAATAGATCTCTCACATTTCGATAATTTAACTTAGTAATGTGATTTGTTCTTCTTTTTTTTAATTATGGTCATGATAAACTCAGATCCTTGATAGCTACCTCATATAGTAGTTATTTAGAACCCTTTATCTTCTTCTAGAATTATTTAATTCTAGAGGGAGAGAGTTGATTGAGAGGTATATGATGTGATGTTTTGGGTTACCAAAACGTCTTCATTTGTTTTTTCCAAATCCTGAAAGATTAAAGAGGGTTTTTAGGATCTATTAAATTTGAATATTCATTATTTGACAGTCAAGTTAACTTGAGTGACCCTACAGTCAATTAGATGGTTCATGTGGTCAATCTTTTTATTCATGTTGTTGGCCTGGTTGTTCTTCTATTTATATGATCCTTTGTGTATCTTCATATTTTATTGTATGGATTAGTCCAATGAGTTTTGTAATTATAACTATCTGAACCTATAAGGTTTGGTCTATTTCTGTGTGTGTGTGTGTGAGTGAGTTGTTGTGTCTAAGCTTAGGATTTCAAAATAAAATCCTATTTATAACCCAAATATTGTTTTAGTCATAATGAAAAATAACATTAATGTTGATACATTAATAAATATGTACGGAATATTACAAGAGAAACCTTTTCAGTGGTTCAATTTATAATGTATTTATTTTACAATTTATATTATTTCTTGTTGTATAATATTCAATTTCATTCTATGATGTTTATTTATAATTTATATAGCCTATAAATGTTCTATATCCTATCAATTAACCTATATAAATTACAGTATATCATTCTTTTCTTAAATATCAGGGTAAATATATTATTAAATTCATTTGATTTTCTAAATAAGGAATCATTTATAATTTTTCAAATTATAAAATCAAATGATAATTTTTTCTATTTTATTTTAATTTATATTATTGAGTTTGTTATATAAAAAACATATTATAGTTTTCATGAGGATTTGAAAAGCATTATATTGACTTATTAACACCAAGATTTTAATTCCTTATGTTTCAATCAAAAATTGTAACCTAATAAACTATTTCCATTGAGAAAATATTTTCAAATCCATTCTCATTCTTATGTTATCCAATGGGATTTATTCCCTCTCAATAACACCAATAATCATTAAAGAATTTTTCATTTATATATAAAATTATTATTTTCCATCTACTTTGGTATGTTTTTTGGAAATAAGGTTTGATATGAATGTTTTTCCAACATTTTTAGAATGTATAATAATTAGTATAAATTGTAAATGTGTTACTATTCAGCTATAGTGGTAGGGTGGTTAGGGGTTTGGGGCAGTAGTCATGCGGTTGAGTCCCCAAGTTGGGTTTCTTTCATTGAATTGTTTGCAAATAAACGAGGTTTTTATAAATTAATTATTATTACCATTTATGTCATTATCGTAGTCAGTTTTCATTATTCCATAAGAAATATCAATATCTTGTTCAATCACCATTTCATTATCACTATATTAAATATCTATATCATAAGGGTATTTGGTACATAATGTACTTAAAAAATTAATGATATATCTTTTTTTAATTCTACTTATCATTCTTGTTCCTTATATCCATCTCATAATATAAAATGAATCATTATGATTATCCACTAAGGTAAAAAAAATCTATTATATAGAAACCTTTATAGAGTCCCACTTTTTTATTAATCCCTCAAAATCCTTTAGAAAATATTCATGTTTCATTTTTTTCCTCTCTGTTCAACCTCCTTATTTGGTATTTTAACTAATTCATGGTACATATCATCTATTATTCATGAATTACCCATTTTGAAATTTGGGTACCCTAATCGATTCATCATCATGTATGTTATTATAGGATTTTTTGTTTCTATGGTTAGTAAACTACATGATTCTATATATATATTGTACCATAGAATAAATAGTCACCTTGATAAATTAATTTATATGTATATATATAACAAAATAGAGTATTCATTTAACAATAATTCAATTCATATCAACAAACAACAATATCCTTCATTTTATCAAAATAGTGATGATGATGAGTGTTTGGTTATGTTAAGATAAACTAGTTTATGATTCCAATACTCATAAATTAAGCTTATTTTCAAGTATTCTAATAAAAATAGTTTAAACCATCATGAAGTAGAGAAATTAAGGGTATCATATGATTTATTTATTTTTTCTTGTCATAATATTGTATTGTTAAAGGGATATGAAAAATAAAAATAGTCGTTGATATTATTTGTTTAAAATTAATTTGCGGTAATTATTCAATAAGATGTAAATTTATAATTTAAAAAAAGTAAAAAATGGACATCACAAAATGTCTAAAATATCATACAAATTTTTTTATATAATACTTTGGATTTAAATGCCTTGTGTCCATTGTCATGTCACTCTCAATATCACAGAGGAATGAGTTCAAATATATAAATTTAATTTTTGTGGGATTTAAAAATGATTAACAAATGAAATTATATATTTCTCAAAAATAGGTACAATCTATTAAGTAATTGGTTTTTGGTCTATACATCCATGATATGAGAGTAATTGTTTTTATTTCAGATACACATAAACAAAAAAAACTATTGGACAAGTATAAAACTAGAATAATAAATAATAAAATTATTATTTATTACCAAAATTATTATTTTTTCCTCAAAAATAAAAAAAACTATAGAACATGTAACCCTAGAAAAATAATAACAAAATTATTCATATCATGATATCACTGTGAAGTATATAGATGTACGTTATAATAATACTATATTTCATGGCTTTTAGAAAATTTTTAGTAAATTGGTTTTCATATCAATCTCTCTTCTTCTTATAAAATTATTTATAATGTTATTTAATCCTTATTCCCTTATATTTTTATTTATTAAAATTACCTATCTTAATTCATGGGTATTTTGGTTCTCTTGTTATAAATAGTTTCAAGAAAACTTTCATTAACACGTATCAGAAACATCATCTTTTCAATTCACAATTTGAATCACTTATCATATATGATATTATCTATTTTAATTCATCAATCAAATTTATCAAAAAATGGTTATATTATATTAAACCCTATATATTTTATCATATCTCTCAATATCTTTTTTTCATGTCTTTTATAGTAACTTTGTAATGTAATATTTTTATTACACTCACTTTTATCAGAAAATGGGAATCCCATATATCAATACATATGATAATGGATATGAGAATACCATGTACAATAATACATACAAATTATTTTATAAATTATAAGGATAAAAAAATCAATATGATATTTTATTTAGTGATGAATAATATTATAGGGTCGTTTATGTCATTAGAAGAAATTTAAACATATCATTTCATGTTAATGGTTTTTTTATTGATGAAATATATAAACTAGACACCCAAAATGATCATTAATAAATAATTAATTAAAAAATAATAGATTACTATTAATGCTTAAAATAATATAGATCATTTAATAAAATTAAATTTCATAAACAAATAAACAAAATATCAATTTTTTAAAAAAAAATCCAAAATATATATAATATATAGTTATATAACATGTATACCAAATAGGGATACCTCCATATTGGTTATATCTTAATAATACCTGTATAAGTATATCATGAATAGTAATAGGTTCATATTACACATTATAATAGAAAATTATCAAATAGAGATAAATTTATGTTATAGAATGCATTTCATATATCCTAATGTAAAAGAACAATATCATTGTCTAAAAGAAAATGTATTTTATATCACACAAGATTTTAAGACTATAACACATATTTAAAATATAATATATACTATTTTATCATTAAATAAAATATAAATAATGTTGAATACAAATTAATAAGCTTATATAATGGCCAAATTATGATTATTGAAACTAATTATAAAATAAGAATACTAAAAATGAAATTTATCCAGGGTCTAAATCTATGAAAATAGGGGAAAATATTTTTTCATAATGATTCAAAATAATTGGAAAAACGAAAATGGAATTAGAAAAAATTCCATGGTTTTAAAGAAATCATGGATATAGTTAACGTTATTCAATGGTTCGATGAATTTCTTCTAAATAAAACCTATTGTTTTGGTTTGCTTGAATCGTGAATATCTTTGGATTATAGAAATTATTAAAAAAACATTGTAGTGTGTCCCCAGGATATCATAAATTTTAAAATAATGATGGTAGTCATAATAGTACAATTTCTCCAAGAGATAATGGTAATATCATTCGTAAAAAATTATTATATATTTAGGTTATATTACTATTTCATATAATTATTTTTTAAAGATATATTATTACAGTTGTGTCAATAACTACTTTAATATATATTTGATTGAAAAAACATATCCCACATATCCTATAGAATAATTAAGTCATACTATCTTAGTAAAAAATTCAATAAACCATTGAAAAGATCGTTATGGTTATCACATAAAAGGTAAAAAGTATCTTATATATCTTGGGGTATATTATTGAATGAAGAAAAATCATGAATTTATAAGGATTTTAAATTTATATATTTATTTGTTTTAATGTAGATAATCATTTCTAAAACAATATGTATCATTATAATATATTATTGGTGATATCATACACCTCATGTGTTGGACTATGGAATCATATGTTCCTATTTGTGAATATTGAATCAATCATTCTTTTATAAAATTTTAATGAGTAATGAATTATGTTTGATCATATCGGAAGGATTGTAGAATAATTTTATGTTAAAAAATTAAGAATTATTTAAAACTATTTTTACCTCTTCAAGTGTCAAATTACTATGTTATGAGTCACTAAAAGTCATAAATGATCATATCATCAAATTAACTATATTTTAATAGAAACGCGTATTGTTTGACCATAATAGAATCTTTTGTAAAAAATTATATGTTATTTATGTATAAATATATATATATATATATATATATATATTTCATTTTGATCAAAATGATTTTTTTTTAATTTCAACATATTGAAATATTTTAATAAATATTTTTTGAGTTAGGTGCAAATTCAACTCGATAATTCAGGGCCCATAGAGTCTTGATGTGCATATGTTAGAAATATTTTACATATCATATCACACATGTGAATTTTTTCATAAATAATGTTTTATCCCTCTAATAGTGTCTTCTAAGGGAAAACCAAGACATCAATTTAATCTAAAATTCAAATTTTATCATATGCCCATCATAATTTTGGCATCTGATGTTTGGTTTTAGTATTGTTGGTTGAGAAATAATTTATGAAATAATTAATCAAATAATTATTTTTTATATAATTATTGTATCATAAGTATCCTCTATTTAATTATGGATATTCCCAAATCAAATGTTATTGAGATAACTATTGGGTTTGGAGGAGTATACCATAGATGAGATCATTAGTAGACGATGAAGCGATCATGGATTGATGATCCATATATCAAGGAGATTATTATCATCAACTAAGTACTTATATATCACTAATAATAAGGAAATAGATTCAATATTCATCAAGGATCGATCCCATATCGTGGTATGATGTTTTTTATTTTAATCCCTATTCATGATTTCATCATGTTGAATGTGAATTAATTATTTCAGAAAAATATTTCATGGATAGTGGAGATAAAATTTGATTAATTATTATAAAATTATAATATTTATAAATTGTGGATTCTTGATTTTAATCCCAAATTGTTGAAGACATGATCAATGAATATATCCCAATATGAAAATAGACTTCTTTTAATTTATTAATTTTTTTTCATGATTTTCTCCATCTTTTCATTGTTTTTTCTTCATTTGTATTTCAAATGGTTTATGAATTGAAAAAAAACATGGAAACCAATCCAAGTGAAATCAATCATTGGACAAATGATCATTTTCATGGGTTATGTTTTTTGACCGATGGTGTGGTGGAGATGAGAAATGGAAATGGAAATATAATAATTAAGTGGGAAATGGTTTTTTCATATGCTAGACTTTGCTGGCACTTTGCGATGATGATGATTATAATTTTTTGATGAAAAGGGTTGTCAGAATCCAACAATTGGTAGTGAAATGGATCAATCATCCTAGATAAGAGAATATCATTTGAATTAGTGTTAAATCGGTTGATGGAAATTCATGGGTAAATACATATGATAGGTTGATATTTCTATGAAATTTAGATCCACATGTATTTTCATTTTGAAGAAAACATGTTGTATAGAGCCCCTTCTATAGTGGTTATAATTAATGCGAGAAGATAAATATCAACGGGGTATATGAACCAAACACATAACATGTGGCCCTTATATCAGATTCATGATGTGTTCCCCTGGCTAAAATGGATCGTACTAGTGTACATGAAAATAGACCTGAGTAGTAATGAACCTAGTTGGAGAATATGTGTGTCCCTTATACACGTCATGTACACTTTCAATGGAAGGTTGGTTCCCATGATTCCTCTGTCCATTTCTAGTTGAAGTTCATTCTCTTGTAACATCTTTAATATAGTATATTTTTGTATTCAATTGTGTTTATAAGATGAGTGATCCCCTCTAAGGGTTAGTTTTTGATAGATCATGGTATCCCACATTGCCAATCGGGGTGTGATACTCAATCATTCTTCCCTAGCGTTGCTCAGGTATCTTGTTTCCAACATCTAGAGAATGTGATCCCCATCATATTTGGTTACTCTTTATAGGAATAGGTGTCTTCCATAAGCCCGGGGCATTATTTTATAATTTTTTTTATATATTTTGGGTTTTAGTGTATAAATTAATAAGAAAATCCCCAATTATTATGACTTCTCCAATGAGTTCCATTAGTGTTCGTGTAGCCAAACATTTGAGTTTTGTCAGATGAATGAGACCGTATGACTCGAATAGTATCCTAGGCTTATAGTGATTACTTATCCTTCCCTTGAGACTTTCTATATTTATATGAAAATATCATCATCTTAATAGTTTTTCCATTTTCTACAATAGGTTGGACACTTTGTAGAGTTTTTTGGTAATATATTTATACCATTAGTTTTTTTAAAACTTTTTTCATATTATGATGTGGGATTAGTTTTTATAAATTCATATACAATGTCACTAATCTATGATTTTGTCATTATACAAGTGTATAGTGATGTGAGTACATGTATAGTCACATTTGGATAAGGCCTCCCACATGTATGATATGTCATCTCAGTGCTTGTCACCATTCCGTAGCCTATTAGATATCGGATTGATGTGCTACTCTTGGATTTCCTCAACCCACAAAGGCTCTAGTGGGTCCGGTCTTGATAGATTGATATTAGGTGAGGCTTTCTTAGGATTGGAGTTTGTTGATAGTCATGATGTGAGGGTAGTTTTAGGAACAAGTGAAATTGTTTTAATGTATATCGAGTTTGGCTATAAGATTGTTGAACATAGTGATGGTGTAATGGAAAACATATCCTTTCCCCTGGACTCTAATAACCTACTTGTTGACTTTGTATAAATTTTCCTGAGTTGTGGGGGTGCAAACATAAGTAATTATTCATATAGGAATGAGTTGTGGTTTTCATATACCTTATGAGTTACCTCCCCAAATAATTATTTTGATCATTGTTCATCTTGAATATTCTTGGATTCCTCCTTGAGGACTTCTATCTAGGACAGCCAAAATCAATCATTATGATGATCATATTAGAAATCAGGGTTCAATCTAGGGTCTTATAAAGGAGGAGGTTTCTCTAGGCAGTTTATTGATATTGTATCCATCCATTGAGAATCATATTATTACTATAATAGCGGAACATGATGTGTGTAGGCTAAGAACACTTCACGAATTTTAGAGGCAGAGACTACTCAAGTTTATAATGGATACTGAAACCTAGGACGTATAGGATTGGGTTGATGAATTATGGTGAGGATTACAATTTTTTAGAATGCCAACCAATCTAATGGTGGTCTAAGTGGGGAGCATTCACTATGTCCATATAGGGTGATTGTCGAGCTCGTTGATTTGGACACATAATTAGGTGACACTTTCATGAATAGTTTTCAAGCACCTCTATAGTGATGAATTTTATCGAGAAATGTTACATGATGTATTCATCTCGGGACTTTTAGATCTTCCAAAGGGCATCAGTTTAGTGAATGATTATGAGTCAATATTCATTAATCTCTCACTATTATCCATGTAGATGGTTTGTTATGTGTACTTTTGATTGAAATCATTTGAGTATGGGAATTGTCTATATTTCTGAGCTATATTGGTACCACATTGAATCCAGACTAATATTGGGGTAGCATACCATGGTTTCAGATAGTATTTTATATAATAAGATTTTATGTACTGATTTAGGTAGTGAAAACCCTCAATATGAGGCCTCTATAGTTGGTATTTCCTACCAAAATCATGGATTGAGTCTTGTAAAAGAACTCCTGAGGCAGTCTCAGGAGAGAGGCTAATCCACTCAAGGATCTCAAGTATGTTCCAGTCAAGTAAGGGTAATTTGGTGCTAATTTAGTGATGGGAAAGGCCATATTTCATGGGATTAATAGACCCTCTATGCTATAGACAAGGACTTAGTCAATTGTACACTAAGGTATAGGCAATGGCTTGATTAGTGTGGTTCATAATGTAGATTACATGGTTTAAGAGTTTGATGATTTATTGGAGATTATTTATATTATGATCTATATCCACCACCATCACCCCCAAGTAGTCGACACCAGGCTCAGGGAGCTGGTGGTCATGATCATTGCTAGATTCATGTAGTGGGAGATTATGACCATGACACTCTGGGTCAAATAAAAGGTATGATATATACCATTTATACATTAGATAGAATTTTTATAGTCATAATAACAACCTATTCATTCTTTACCACATCCCTTGATCGATATTTGTATGTTACAGTGGAGCATTTGGCTTGACCATTGTAATTGGATACTCTTATTAGGACAGATTTAGTGATCTCAAGCTTCTTTCTATAGTTAGAATAGACTCTTTATGTAGAGAGTTTCATTTGGATCTATCAGTATACATGATGAGTCCTTATGAGATAATTATTAGTACATACTTTCTCTCCATATTTCATTTGTATATAAACTATATTAGGATGATAATGCGATGCATTATATGTAATGGGATGGGATTTTTCATCTTTAGAATGAAGGAATCCAAGGAAGAGTAAGAAAGATTTAAAAGTAGAAGGATACATCCAATTTCTATTCAGTTTTCTAGTATATCATTTTTAGAAGTACACATAGTGAGAAATTGGTTTCTTGTATTGGTGGAGGATCATGAGAACATCGTACCTATATATGTTTCATGTTTACCACCCAATCTAGTGATTGGTTTATATATATACCTACACACAAAGACTACCATAATATCCACACTAGCATTTTGGATGTCCTGTCTAGAGATGTGAATGCTAAATATGATGTAGGAGTATCTATAAACGAATGGATTTTTTAGACATGGTGTATCCCCTTGGGTATCCTTGTTTTTCATCCCAAATAATGAAAATGACATCTTGAGGATTTTTTTAATTATCATCCCTTGAACTATATAAATATTTTGATTAATTAAGCACTTTAAAGAATAAATTCCTTATTGAATAAATTGGTAGGGTGAGGTGGTTCTCAGAGGTTGACATTTGGCCAAGTTATGACTGGCTTCATGTTTAAGTGAATGATATAGTGAAGATTTAATTTAGGTTCCTAAACAAATCATAATGAGTACATGGTGATTCCCTCCAGTGTGAAGTGATCCTAAAACATGTTCGTTGGAGTCATGAATGAGATCTTCCATCCCTTCTCAGACCAGTTCATGGCGGTCTTCATCGATTTCATCCTTATGTACTGAGCATCATAGGGGTATAATAAGAGACATTTGTGGAATTTCATGGTAATATTATAATAAAAATAGATATATTGGAATCTCTGAAAGTGTTAGTTTTGGATTTTATAAATTCACTTACTCATGCATGCCATCTTAGAAGATGAATTATTAGTCGAACACTTAATAACTGAGGCATTTATAGCTTAGATCCCCCCAAGATAATTTCTAAGGAGTGGAGATCCATTGGGATGTAAATTTATTATCCAGTATTGGATCCCAATTTATTTATGATCATAGAACCCCTAAAAACCATGGCCCAAAAGGGACATCATATCATGTGAATAGGGATTTTTCAAAAGAATTTTTAGGATCCACGATAGACTTTAATGAGAACCCCCCATATAGAGACTTTCAGAGGAGGTTGTTTAGTATGTTGTATTCTACAATACCTCTAGAGCTAGGATTGGATGAATTTTTATGAAAAGGCATGTGGATATTTCTTATTGTTCTTTGTAAGCATGACTGTATCAGATAAACTGTTTTATAAATTATTCATAGTTTGAATTAGTATTTCTCACCTAGATGTCTATGTGGATATATCTTTTCGGAGATAGATCAGTCATCTATTTTACCTATATGAGTCTTACAAATACTTTTTTTAAAAAATATATAATATTGAGTCAGACATAATCAATGGAGTTCCTATAGGATTATGACTTTGTGATATTCTATACACCCTTTAAGGGAAAAATTATATAAGATTCTCAAATTACGAAATTCCATTAATCAATAATAAGTGAGGAATCGGAGTTGTTATCCTTATTATAGTTGTCCCTAGTCAACAAGATCATTGTATCATACATCAAGATGATGGTTTTTACCCCTATACTTCATCATTGTTTTAGGTTGAAAAAACCATTGAATATATATTGTCAGGTATTGAGTGAATTGAAATCCACTAGACATGCACCTAATGGATTTTATAATTTGGGGAGAAAATAAACATTTTATAATAATGGATGATGGTACTCACCACATGGTAAAGAGTGGTGAAGAGGTAGTTTCATACACCCCTTTTAGTTGTATATCCATGTGAATAAATAATCTACCAGGACCTTTGGTGTTGGTTTTATGTCCATGAATGAAGTGAATCATAGTTGATGTTATCTCTTGATGCCACACTTTCCTGGAGGTAAAGGATGAACACAGGGTTCAATCTGGTTTATTTTAACCCCATGTGGTTCTAGTGTAGAAGTTGTAAATTATCTACAAGATATATAATGTGAATTCTAGTATAATCTTGGGGTTTAAACATTATCCAGGTGATCATAGACCGACTCACTACGTCAACCCAATTATTAACTATTTGAATATAGGTCTTAGAAATTTTTTTGGGAATCCTGTACAAGAAGAATATTTTATTGCCTCATGGTCCCTCAATGATTTTTTAACTCTGTGAATCTGAAATCATTTCCCAATTATGGATTGGATTTATAGGGAGTCCTTTCATACATAGTTTTAATTGATCAAGATGTCCCACCCATACAAAGATAGTTAGACAAAGCAGATCATTCTCGTTCTGTAGGACATGCTTTTGAATAGTGTGTCTTATTTTGTTCACATATTGGAGGATCATCTAACGTTGTTGTATTTTTTATATAAAATTTGTTCTCATTCTACATTGGTATTGTAGAATATGACTCCTCATATAGAAGTCCCTAAAGGCCACCTCTATGAAAGATGAAGCTAAGTGAGACAATACCTATGGGCCCATATTTGGTGTGAGTGATGATAAAGAAATTGAAGATCATTTAGGAATGGATAATGAATTACCATATACATATAAATTATTATCAGTGCAAATGAATGAGTATTTTTGAGTTTGATGTAGGAGACCATGTGTTTCAGAAGGTCTCTCCTTGAAGAGGATTGAAGAAATTTGGTTGAGGAGGAATGTTATCATTGAGATTCATATTCCCATTCTATATACTCTATCGGTTTTTTGAGGTAGTATAATAGTCATTATTTCCACCAAAATAAGAAAATGTGAAATATTCATTATACACATCACAACTAAGTATATATGTTCATGACTTGTCTCATGTTATCAACATTGGTGTGATTGGTTTTGTGGATGGAGCTTCTTTATTAGAGTTCCTTATGCCCATCAAGGATTGGTAGAATAAGACCTTTCATGGGAGGGTGATTCCTTTGGCACTAATTTACTGGAATCATTGGAATCATAATGATAGCACCAAGGAGTTGGATAACTAGACACAATCTTAGTACCCCCATATTCTTTAATGTGATTTTTCTTTTTGAGAAACAAATCCTTGAAAGAGGAGATAATATAATGACTCTGTTTTTCATTTTAACACATTCGAATATTTTGAAAAATATTTTCATATATTGGTATGAATCGACATGGGATTACAGGGATCATCGAGCCTTGGGTTCTTTATATTAAAAAAAATAAATTTGACATATCATGAATTGTCAGTTTTTCAGAAATAATAATTCTTCTCTCAAATTATTTCTAATATGAAAAAAATGAGACATATATTAAATCTAAAACCGGATTTTGACCATAGAAATAGACTATAATTTTTGTGTGTCAGATGTTTTATTTATGTTTTTTCATTGGTGAAATAATATATGAATAATTTAATTATATAATTTATTTTCTATAACATTCTTATAACCAAATTCTCCACTGTTTAGTTATGCTTATTAACAGATTCAAGGGATGGATACATGGCCCAAGATATTATAAGAGTGGACCATGGAGGTTATCATTTGTGGAAAATGATTGGATCATGGATAATTGATTACTATACCAAAGATATTATCATTGCTGACAATGTTCTTGGATATCACTAATGACAATAATGAAAAATTACTCTTTAACCTTGATTTATCTGATATTGATATAGCTTGTTTAATAATCAAGGTTAAATACATGATCATGATATATATATGGTGTATAAAAATTAATTCTTATAGAAAATTAATTTATTGGGTGTTTCATAGATTAAAAGTTGATTTTTTTTAAAATTATTATATTTAGGAATTATTGATCATTTAATTTAATCCTCATTCCTCATATTCTATATCAATAAAAAAATCCATACTAAACAGTAGACAATGTTCATTTCTTAATTTTGTGTTTTAGGATTTTCTTCCTCCATTGGTTAGACATTAATCAAAGATATTTTTACTTGCGGATGATTCAACAAATTATAAAAAATGATCATTATGTAATTGATCATTAGCTTAATGAATCCTTCACAACTGTTCTATTTGGGATCGAAGGAAAAACATCGATGTAATGAATATGACTAATATTTGATGGTGGTGAAAGAGATGGATTTTTCATGAGCTAAACTATGAGGGCAATTTAGAATGGTGATGACTACCATTTTTTAATAAATGTGGTCATAAAAAACCATCCACTAGATATGAAGTTGCTCAATAAACCTAGATAATAAATTTATAGTTGAATTAAAAATAGAATTAAAAAAATGAATGAGTAAGAGAAAAAACAAGATAGAACTAATATTTCAACAAAATGATAATCTATAGAGTGTATAGTTTGGAAGAGAACATGTTGTGTGGATCTACTACTATGGATTCTAGCATTTATGCATGAAGGAAAATATAACATGGGAATGTAACATGACCACACGTCAGGAGACCATTAAGATGGTTGCCCATAATGAACCATGGGTACATGGGAACATACATGGACAATGTATACGAACATAACTCGAGTACACCAACATAGGATGTAGTACATAGAAAAAACATGAAAGGGGTCAAGGATAGTGGGACACACCCTTGGTCACTTTTATAGTTAGTTTAATCTATCCAGGGAATATTGGAGCCTTTATCCCATAAATCCATTTTCAATATCAATATAGGTACATTCCCTTAGTTCATCCCGAATAGGAAATAGTGTGGTATCTTAACCTTATTATTTGATGGGTGATCTCTTATATGAGTTAGTTTTGTATAAATATTGGCATCCTTCCATGTGTCATAGTATGGGATCCGCTATCATTCTACCATTGTATGGACACGGTATCCAATTTATGAAATCCAGGAAGTGTGATCCCCTTCCAAGTACTTCATTAAAGATAGTGTTACATATCCACCATAGCTTATGGGTGTGATCCCCTAGTCTTGTATCAAAACCATATGAGTTTTCTGTGTACCTTATTGTGGAATGATCATACGAGTCTGAATTATCGATTGACTAGAATCAGTATTAGTGAAAATCAACACGTGATTTCACATAGATGAAAATGAATTTGAGCCTTAAAAGTGTAATAGGCTGAAGTTAATGATGTTACCTTACCATGAAACTCATTGTCTATATATGAGAATAACAATGTTTTATATTTCCGTCTTGGCCACTCACACATTGGTGATATTGAGCTAACTCTCTTTGATGCTTTGTTTGTTTATTTTCTGGATTCTAAGTGGTAATATTTGTAGTCATCCTTAAATGGGTCTACAAACATGTGTCAGGTATTATGAATATGATAATCCATTTGATGAATTCCTTGGATGACCTAGAGAAGGTGGATTTTATTGGAGATATATGGTCCACATATGGTTCTATGAGTTGCATTTAACAACAACCACCTTTTTTAGAATGTTGGACCATTATTGTAGTTATAATAGGTAGGTATGTGGCCCTTTTCCTATCCATATTCTTCATCATAACCTAATGTGGGACTAGTATTTATACACTCATACTCAATAGAAGCTATTTATGTTTTCTATATTAGACTAGTGTATGGAGAAGTCTATGTGTGTACAGGTACATTAGGATAAGGCCTCCCATGTGTGTGATAAACCTAGTCAAAATTGGTCATATAACCTTGGACTATTATATGGGACTTTGGGTGTCTCTCTCAAATTACCTCCTGAAATGTGGGGCTCGGTGGTTTGGTTAATGAATTTGATATTTTCAGTTGTTAAATTTATTAATGTATAGTTTCTAAATATAAACACCCAAAAAACAATTTCTAAAATACTTATGAAAAATATACTTTTATCATATCATTTTATTATGGTTCATTAGTAGAAAAAACATCTTTAATGTCAGTTTTTTTTATTTTTGACGTTGGTTTTTAACCGATGTTGAAGTCACCGATGTAAAAAATATGACTTTTTACGTTAGTTTTTGTAAACCGACGCCAAAAATGAAATGAATTTGATTTTTAGCATCGATTTTTTAAAAACCTAAAGAAAAAACTCATCTGAATCATTTGTTGCGTCGGGTTTTTTAAAATCCAACGCCAAAAAGTTGAAAAAATAGTATCACTTTCGGTTCCTTAAAAAAACTAATGCCATAAATAGAAAAATATTATTTTTGGCATCGGTTTTTAAAACAACTGATGCCAAAAGATACTATTTTTATTATATGTCATAGTGAATCTTCTAAGCATCTATTTGAGAGGTCTTGGAGCTGAAATGGAGCTACAGATCAAAAGTTTTGTCCGTTGACAGTTGAGCCTCTCAATGTTTTGATTGATACAACTCATTGTAAATAAAACCTGATAAACATGTATTAATATCACATACACCAAATGATATAAAATACATAGAATAATTCAATCATATTTCAATGGATTTTGGAGCTTCCATTGAATTGATATGTTGTTTATCATCATATCTCTTATATTTAGTGCAGAACTCATGTGATTATAAAAACAGTGATCGATAATGAAATTTACACCAGGGTTGGTAAATCTCATCTGAATGTTTTTTATTTTTAACTCAATAATATAAGTAAATCATCATTATAAGAAATATAATCAAGTTTAAGACAAATTAAGGAAAATAATTATAATGAAGATAAATTAATAGAATAGGTACCGTGATCAAATTAATTATTATAGGTGCTTTGAAAACAATATTGAATAGAAAAATTTGAAAATGATGAACGAATGATAAATGGATTTATATATAGTAAATGAAAATATTTTTTATCCATTTTTATGTAAATGAAGTAGGGATTTTAAAATTTTTAATGTGTGTTGTGAAAAAAAATTCAAATTTTGATCACGCGTGTTGAAGAATACTAATCGGCATCGATTTTGATTGAAATCGACACAAAATAGGATTTACATTAGTCTTTTGGTGTCAGTTTTTTTATATAACTGAATCCAAAAATTCCAATTGAAATCATTTCTGGTGTAGGTTATTAAATAAATTGATGCTAAAACATTAAAAAATATATACTTTTTTGCATTGGTTTTTTAAAAAACAGATGCCAAAATGTAAAAAAAAATTGTATTTGCTGTCGAGTTTTAATGAAACCAATGCTAAAAAATAAAAAAAACTTTTTTCCTCAGTTTTTTTAAAAACCAACATGAAAAGTAAAAGTAAAAATTATTTTTGGCATCAGTTTTTAAATAAAGTGACACATTTTTATAAAAAAAGAACTGTTCACATAGATTTTTTTTAAAACTAACATGATGAAATAAAAAATTTCATAGCATTGGTTTTTATGAAAACTGACACCAAAAGTTTAAAAAATAATTACCATGTTTTATAAAATTCTTTAATCTTCGTTTTGACTTGTCGTGGAGATAAAATGGAGTTACAGGTTAAAAGTTATGGCCTTTGAAAGTTGCACTTCTTTAAGACTTCTCTTAGAGAAGATCAACATCCAACATCCATAACTTTAATCTGTAACACTGTTTTTGCTCCACGACTAGTAAAATCAATGATTAGGGAATTATCTAAAACATTTTAATTTTTTAAAAAAAAAATTAGCTTTGGTTTTCATTAAAACTGACGCAAAAACATTTCTTTTTATATTTTTCAAGTCTGTTTTTTTAAACCGACGCAAAAACAATTTTTGTTTTAGTTTTTGGCCTCGGTTTTTAAAAAACGATGCCAAAATGTTTCCACGAACATATTTTATGTCGGTTTATAAAAAACTGATGTCAAATTGACAACGTTAAAAACCATTTTTCTACTAGTGGTTGTTCATAATTTTGAGTTATATAACTATAAAATTATTGAAATAAATTCCTGATCATTATATGGATATTGAGTGAATTGTTTTTGAATCATTACTTCCAAATGGTTAAAAAATTATTATTTTTCATTGTCATGAATCTAAATTTCAAAAAAAAATATAATTTGGAATTTTTTTATTAATTAGTGTCAATTTTCACTGAATAAAAATATTTATTTTTAAAATTTAATTTCAATCATTAAAATAATAAAGAGTCTCGAATTCATTTATCGGTGGCTCCTAAAATTTGAAAATAACCTAAGAATTATTATCAGTAATTTAAATAACAAATATAGATTGTATAATCATTTTAGATATCATCTATATAAATTATGATTTAAAAAATAATATATGTTGATCAATTTTATTATTAGATATTATAATCACACCATAGGTCACATTAATCAAACACATCTTCCTAAAATTAAAAATTAAAAAATAGTTATTACTATTAATTTCTATATTAAAAATATATACATCATTATATTGGTCAGAATGACTTCATATTATGAGTTATAAAAGGATCTATATTATAGAAAAATATTTTTTTGTCATTTTGAGTACCTAGTGTTGAATCTATGAACTATTATTTCATGGCACCATAAATATCCAATAGTAAATTTCTTATATTTCGATCATTAATTGAGTCCACTTGATCATCTTGGAAAATATGTACATGAATTCTTTGTAATAAACTAATAAACAAAATTAAAATCTATTTGTGATCATTTTGAGGAACATATGTGTTATATTTATCTTTTTCTATAACTTGAGGTGCAAATTTTACACATAGTATGATTCCTGAATTTTGAAAATATGTGAATTTCATTTCATCATTTTGGTAATAATGTATATAAATTATTAAATTATTAAATTTTAAATTTTAATAAAATAATATTAACTTTTATTGTATATTCATTGTTTGAAATTAATGAGGAGTTAATTTAAATAATTTGCAATTGGATCATCAATCATACTATAAAATTTATCTTTGTAATGGAGATAAAACAATAATTTTGATATTTTTTGCAGAAAAAAAAATGATTTATAAAATAATTTATAACATTGAAATATATTTTCGATTATCTTTAGTTCATAAGTTCATATAGGTTAAAATAAAATTATTGACATTTCCTAAAATTTCAGTATGTAACTAATATTTTTTGATCATTATGGAGATATTAAAAATATATTTCAATTTATAAAAAATTAAATGTATTATTAAAATAAATGTTCATTCATTTCAAGTACCCCATTTGTCATATTCATACATCATGAATTCATACATGTCAAAAATACAACACCTTTATATTTTTAAATTTAGAATAAAAACATATTTCATTTAATCTTCTTCTAAATATTGATCTTTGATTATCATTTATAATAGAATAGTTATTCTTAAATCAATTTTCAATCACATAGAAAATCTTTTGTGTCAAATTAATGTTTGATCAATTCTAACACATCCCAAAAAACCCAAATGTTATTGTACTATATTTTATTAAGAGATGTATCAACCTCCTCCAATACTATTCATTTGGGACAAGAACTTCATGACATAAAAATATTAATAGATGTCTCTTATAAAACAATAAAATTCATTAACATCTACTTTTTTATAAATAGAAACAAAAGTGTTAGATTAATGAACCATGAGTATATACATATTAGAACCATTATAAATATAATTTTCTTGTATTTTAATAAGATAAATAATGCATATGACCGTTTTTATATATTTGAAAGAAAATTCCATCTACATATTGGGGCAATAAATAGAATGATTAAAATTAAATTTTTAGTGGGATTAATGAAAATATCATAAACATTAATGTTGAGATAACATAATAGTGGATAATATTTATTATTTTATTAAATAAAAAATCAAAATCATAAATAATGGTCACTATGAAAATTTTATAACATGTACTTAGTGATGATATTTCTTTCGTAAAAATACATAATATTAAGGGAAAAATAAATTTTCTTGAAAAATTTTAAATAATATGGTAAGTAACAACAACTATTTTAATAAAATATTTGAATGTATATTCAAATAAAATATAAAAAATACAAAAAAAAATTTATTCACAGATTAATTTTTTTTTATTATTTAAAAATAATTTCATTTGACTCATGTAATCATTTAAAATACATTAGTTGTAAAACCTTATCTTACACTCAGTTTTTACTACATGTAAAAATGATACAAAAGAAATTAATTAATAAAATCATCACCTATTAGAAAAAATATATATTGATAATAATAATTATTTAATGATATTATTGCTTCAACTTATGGGATGAATAGTATAATAAGACATTGGTACATCTTTGTATTATCCTCATAGAAGATTTTATGGTTTTTGTAATCTAAAATTTTATTTATTTTTTCATAGTCATAATTTCTCATCCAAGTTTGAGTAGATATATTTTCATTTATGGTTATCCATTGATTATATTAAAATTGATATTATTCACCTTAGATAAAAAACATTAAAAATGAATCTTATATCAATATAATGTAATATTTCCCAAATAAAAAAGGAAACATATGCATATATATTCTTATATCTTTATCTACTATGGAAAATTGATATATACTAACTCATTTTATAAAATAATTAATAATTTCAAATAAAATTCACAAAATTAGTATATTCATTATTTATACTCTAATAACAGTCTAATTTAGTTGATGGTAGGAATAGACAGATTATTTATTGTTGGTAAATCTATCATTGTAGTAATCACATATAAAATTTTATTATATAGGAATTACCATATTTTTTGAATGTTTTATTATTCATCTTTATAGAAATAATCATATTAAAAATTATTTTCAGTTATGGTAATCCATGAGTTTTAAAAAAGTAACTATCTTGCTATGTTGACCAGAAACCTTCAAATAAAATTGAAAATATGAAAATCATGTTTACCTCTACAAATATAAACATAAAATAACAATTCATATTTTATAATTTTATGTATTTTTTATTAGTGAATAATAATTATTTAGAATAATAACTTGTAAAACATCTATCAAAAAACAAAACAAATCATTAATTTCAATAATAAGAATAAAAAATATCACATAATAAGAAATATATCAAAATTTAACAATTTAGAAACATGATTCATCATCAATACTAGTTTCCAATATCAATTTTCAGTGTACAAAAACATTCTACATAATTTTTTTTCGAATAAATGGAATAAAATAATTCATCCAGAATTTATATGTAAAAAAATATAAAAATTGGTTTTAAATTGATTAAATAACCTTTCGAGAGATGATTTATTTTTTAATTTATGTAGAAACATATTAAAACTTCTTTATATATATTCTCACACTAATTTTATCTCTTTTCAATCTTTCTCTATGTCACATATCTCGAAGATTTGATCCCCCTTACTGCCACATTATCTCTCATTTAGTTGAAAATTCTGCCTATTTCCCACCTAGGATGACTTGATCTATATTTTCTTACATATAAATTGAAACCCATCACCCAATAGTACTCAAATACCTATATTCACACATTAATTTCAGATATCCCTTATTTTTTATAAAACATCATTTTATTATTTATTTTTTTGAGGCAAAATTTTTGATCTCCCTGGGCCATTGTTATTGTGCCATGAGGGAAAAAATTAAAATGATTTGGGAATCATATATACAAATATTTACATAATACTATGTCTATATATTATTTTTCATTATTTAAATTTATAAATATTTTTATAATGATTTAAATTTAATATTTTATGTGACTATTATAATAATAATAAAATATACATGCAAACATGGATATATAACCTCATTTTCATAATAAATTTCATATTTTATTATTATTATTATAATATATATATATATATAAACACACATATAGATTCATATCTAAACTAATATATATATATATTAGTGATTATAAAAATTTATATTATCTCGTTTTGATAAAAACAATTCAATGATAATTGGAATTCACATATATTATTCACGAAAATAAGTTTCCAATACAATGTAATGATTCAACTTTACATTCCAAAATCTATACTAGAATTTTCTATTTACAATTTAGCATATAATATTGTACTAAAAAATTGAAATATACATGAAAATTATTTTAATTTAAATTAGACAAACAAAATTCATTTAGGAAATTTTAACGTATTTAGATTATTTTTTAATGTGTACTTCAACTAAACATTCATTATTCTATTTTACATTGTAAAATTTACATGTGAAACATATGGTTCCAATTTATATAAAAATGTGTCAATTTAGTTTTTCATTGTAGATCATATTTTATATTATTTTTTTAGATGGAAAAATCTATGGTAATTTTGAATAAAAAATGATTTTCTATTTCCATAAACATAAAAAAAATTAAATGTTCAAATTTACACAGTAAAGTTCCCATTACATCATTATAATTCAAATATAAACTGTAATTTTTAAATAAGTTTTTTTCAAACAATAAAAATGCGTAAATTATTTACTTGAAAATAACTTTTTAGCATAAATTTGAATGCATATAGATTATCTTTGTTCTTATATATTCACTAAAAATATATGTTTCAGTTTTACAATATCAAATTTCCTCTAGAATTTTCTACGTAAAATTAATAGTATAAATTTTAACAAAAAATTTCTTGTGTGGGTCAATATTTATTTTGTATTTTTTAATGAAAACATTCATGTAAATATGAATGCACATGAATTATTATTTTACCTATATTTCCAATATATAGTATTTGTTTAGTTTTATATTATTATATTGGTATATAAAATTTATAATTCATGTTTAATATTTCAATTAGAAATAAAAATATTTGGCATGGGATAATGTTTATATTATTTCAATTTAATGATAATTTCCTATTTAAATTAAAATTTACACTGATTCATATGAGTATATTATAGCAACATAGGTTAAATATAACATTGTTTTACATTATTCTAATATGATTTATGTTGAAACTCATAAATCATCTCCTAATACAATGAATGAAAGGTTTAGTATTTTTGAGGGATAGCTACATAAGCAACATAATTTATGATAAATTTGAACATTTCTCCCTAATCTCAGTATTATAGAACCCCTTATATACATATCATATGGTATACTATTCCTTATAGCTTGGGGAATGGAAACATAAGAATGAGGCGAGCTCAAGAACTCAATAAGGGAGAACTTATCAAAATTTAATTAGAGTTTTAGATCATATGATTTTGGGAAAACATGAGTGTGAGAGTAATATATTATTAAAAAGATTATAGAAAATCAATTGTTATAAATAAGCAATGATGGATCGATATATAAAATCAAATGTATGAATATATACTATAGTATAAAACTATGATATAAGAGATGATAATTAGGGTACATAGAGAACTATTTAAACATTTTATATAGAAATGTGGAATAATAGTAATGTATATATAAAGTAACACAGTGAATATAGACCTATGTGAGCAGAACTAACCGTAAATACACTGACATACAATCATTATGAGCAAAGCTAACTACAAATACACTGACACAAATCCTTCTACGAAAAATAACTAAAAATACACTAAAGAATAATATTTATCAGAATATATAATTGAATATAAACTCATTGATAGTATTTTTAATCAAAGATAACCAGAAATACACCAACACATACTCATTGTGAGAACAAATAGACACAAATACACTCACTCTCAATGTCATTATCTCATGAAATATAAATCCTTAACCAATAAATTGGACGGAGGTGTTAGACTCTACTCATCAAATAATAATAATTCATTCACATGAATGTCAATATCATGGGAAAATATATTCTAATAACATCACATAATTAACATGTGGAAGAGGGATGTATTTCCTTAAATTATTTCCAATAACATCCTATAGGACATCCCGAGAAGTGTGATGGATAAAGGGATAAAAGATGATCCCCATTGAAACAAAAGTCAAATAAAAGGATTTTTACATATAATAGAAACACCCCTATCATTATAGAAGATAAATATATTTTTAAATCATGATAAAACATCGCATTTTGAAATAATTTAAAACATCTCAAAAATAATTTCATTAAAATTTAATACATTTAGTTCGGAAATAAACTCTAAATTTTAATGTTTTAAACCAAGAAAGAAATTTTTGAAGATTAATTTTATGAAAGAAATTTTCTTTGGAAAATAATGAAACAAAATTATAAAAATAATAAGCCACAAATACACCTTTTATAAAATAATGAATGCATTTACAAATAAATCCTTTTATTTTTAAAAAAATATAATAATATTTCCTCTTACTTTCAAAATCATCAATTGTTAAAAAAAATATTAAAACCCATTTAATTAAATTGAAATGAATATTCATAAATAATAATACTCATATGGTGATAGAAAAAATATTAAAAAATATTTATTTATATTTGGAATAATATAAGAACATACATTTAAATTGAAAATTAATTCACAAAAAAAATTTAAAAAGCATGGATAAAATTCTCTAAAAATAATCTTTAGTAAAAAAGATATTCAAATATATAATTTATTTTAATTATAATCTAGAGTGGAAGATAAAACAATTTCTTTTTAATGTATGTAAATCCATTTAATTATTTTAAAATACTATAGTTGAAACCCCACAATATAAAAATAGTAGACAAAACTAAAATTTCAAAATGATGAGATATATAAAATGACGGTCACATGAGAAATTAACTGATTATCTTTCAACATATAAAGTATATTTTTTGTGGGAAGGGAATATGTTGGTATAGATGAAAAATCACCATTAAAAAAAATGAGAATTATTCTAAACAATGTGATTCATTTTTGGGGAAGAAATAATCAAGGTTGGGTCTTTGAAATAATTTTTTATTTTCATAATAGTGAATAATAATTATCCATATATAATATGAGTGGTGTAATAAAGAAATAATAAAATAAAGAAGATCAATTTAAATCATTTTAACTTAAGGAAAAATGATTTCATTTATCAATATACATTACGACATAATAACATTCTGAATAATAACACTTTAAATAAAGAGATTTATATTGGATTTTAAATAAAATGAATAAAATATAATTCATGATATGATATATGATATATTTAGTATATACTCTATCAAAATAAATTTATTTTCATTCCCAAAACATGTCTCAAATAAAGGAAATTGATATGGAATAAAATTACCTTAATTCATATCTTCCACTAATGTTCATGAATATCCTATATAAAAATAACAATCTTAATTACCAATTTCAGAATATAATTCATATATATATACATTTATTAATTTAAATTAAAATTATTCTATACATGTATATTAGTTTGGTATTATCTGTTTTTAATATTGTGTGCGAGTTTCCTTGGTTAATTTGAACTAGATTCATTACCACAATATTATTTTTCATTTATCTAAAAATGTTCATCATTAAATGTTCATCCAAGTAATATGAGTTGGATTTTTAAGATATATTATATAGTTATAATTTATATTAGGATAGTTTTAGTAACATTTACTGTAGGCCAAATAGCTAATGAGGATGTTTTTGTTATTTTTAACAAACTGACGATGCAATCTTAATTAATGTGATTAATATTAAATTTACCATTCCAGTACTATAATGAAATAATTATTTACTTATTTATAAATTATATACTAATTATTTCTCTTATCAAATTCATCCATGGTATTATTTTATATCATTTCTCAAGTAGGATGTAAGATTTAGTCAACCATGAATATATAATAATTGATGGATGGTATGGTAATGAAAATTGATTCTATTTGTATAATATGATTATTATAGGATCATAAGGATATTATTTACATATTTATAAGGTTTGAATTAAATTTTAATATATTTTGACAAATAATGAAGAGTCTATAGGAAATATGAGACACATTACATTATGGAGGTGGTAGTCCACACAACTCACAGTTAGCATTTTAATTTCTCAAATAATGTATTTTAATGAAGGTGGATTTAATTTGACTCTTCATTATCATTATTTTTTTATACATTCCTAATATATTCTAAAATTTCATCCTCAAAACTACTGAATATATGTGATGGTGAAAAAAGGATACATCACTTCGCTGAGGTCGTAATCCACACAATCACATGACTGATGTTCTTTTGTTTTTAAAATTGGATGGGAAGGAATAAATAATGGTTGAAAATTTAATATCATAACACTTAACTATACTAATGATACTTATAATATTATATTATTATGTTTATGATAGGTTTTGACGAAAAAATATTACAATGAAAAGTTGTGGATTATGTAATACTTATGTTGGGACCCTGGACATTCTCTTCAAAGTCTCCTAAAAATGAAGGGAGTAGTCTATCTAATTGATAACATAAGCTTACGAACTAGAGAATGGATTTTTGTATTAGGAAACTATAATATTTTTAATGGTGAAATTACAATGAACAAGGATTGTATGAATGGTTCTAAGTATTCCCCTATTATATGTGAAGAGGAAGATGATTTTGGGAATACGAATTATTTTTAAATAATTCCATGAAAATATTCAATGGTCAATGGATCCAAAATAATGTAATAATCTATTTTGGATTGGCTAATTTAAATAAACCATACACTGTTCATTTTTCTAAAATGGAAAAAATCAATCCCATTACTACATTATTTTTATATTTATCCATTATGGTTTATAATATGTTAACTTGTTTTTAATGTAGTAGAATATATTATATTAAAAAAATAAGGATACAAATATAATGAAATTATTATTATTAAAACATAAATTTATCAACCATGTATCCTATTTATGTTTCAAAATAATCAGAAAATAACATTAAAATTAAAACACATAAAATATAGAAGATATTTTTGTTAGAAAAATTGTTTTTTGACCAATAAGTGTTATTAATTTTATTTATTATTAATTACTAATTGAATTAGTGATCACATATTTATAAAATTTATTTAAAATTGTTTTAATACCATTTATTATGAGATTAATTTATTTCATTATACAATAACATAACAATATAAATAAAAAAACATTGAAAATAAAATTTTTACCTTTCTCATAATAATTATATTTAATCCTTGTATTGTAAATTTTATTATTAAAATAGAAATTAATCTTATTAAATAATATGAATATTTTGATCTCAAATTTCAAATCAATTCTTTTATTTTTTTTATTAAAACAGATAGGGACAATCGCTTTTATTGAATTAGAACCCAAAGGATAAAAAGAAATGAGATAGTTTTAATAGCTAATCAAAAACCTCACATAGTTGACCTATGTTTTTTCCTTGTCATCTTGGTGGTCCTTCATTAATTATCTTGGATATATCTCTAATCCAATCCCCAGACATACCCTCATCCACAGTCCCTAGAGTGCATATCATCCAAATTCATTTCTCTCTAAATTAGAGTTTCAATATATGTGTCATCCGATTCTGAGTCCTCAGATGGAGATTCATCGTTCCATACCATCAAGTAACCCTTTCCACATCCCCACCCATGATTTATAGCATTTCATTCATGGTTCCATGATTTATCTTTCATTTAGGAGCCATCCTCCCCATACTCCTCAGTTATCGGATGATGCATTTTTCAATTGTAGAAATTTGTTTAGCCTTTTTCTTAGGGAAAATCTGAGTCATTAGTGAAGAAATAAAATGATTTTTCACCCCTTGGATTCCACTAGATCATCACCATGTTTCCCTTCATGAATAATAATTTTATAAAAGCTAATAATAACAACAATCACTTTATTTTTGAAGTCAAACCATGTAAAGTGTAGATGACAGAAAAATCATAAAAGAAATGAGAGCCAATGAGTCTCATGGAATTTACGGGTTCACTTCCATGGAGGGTTCTAAGGTTTTCTTTTTCATCTGTTACAGTAAAATATTTCTTTATATAATGAATTTTATATAATTTTCTAATATTATTGGGGAAAATAGAAACATTATCAGCCTAGAAGACATCCAAATGCACATTGAAATAAATAGATGAGGGGCCAATTGTTTTCAACTCAGACGAGATGAAACCATTTTCCCCTCAAGCAGTAAATTCAACCAATATATCGAGAGTCTTGATAAAATAAATAAAATGATTGATGTCTACAGGTTCCCTCTCAATTATTTCATCCCATGAACTTCTGTTATCCTATCCATTATGAATCTTATCTCGCAAAACGTGTTCCAAAGTGAACCCCAAATTATCTCTAGTATGCTGAGTAGAATTATCTTTTGATTGGGAAGTAATACCTAAGGATATTGTTTTAAGATCATTAAATCCATTTTTTATATAATTTTTAATAGTTATAAAAACTAATTTAAATTGAAGAGAATAGAAACTGTTTTTTTAAGTAAAGATTTACTTTAGTTACCAAAATCATAAAAACGGGCTTTTTAAATAAAAAATATCTTTTAAAAATATTTATATTACATTATATGTATATAATATTTAGTAAATACTATTTTTTAAATATTTTCAGTATTTCTTAATATAATTAATGATATTATAAAAATATGTATTTTTCCACTATACACCTAAAAATCATTTATTTGATATAAATATCAAAAAATTACACTATGATAATTTTAAAATTCTGGATTCATAATGAAATTCATTTTACATAATTCAAATTAAAAAATTTAAGAATTTTTTTATTAAAATAGAATATATATGAAGAGAAGAATATTTTATTAAGAAACTCCCTTTTAAACTTTAAGTGTCCATAATCCAAATTTTTATGAATTTATACTTGATTATATTATAGTTTTATTTACTTAAGGTATTATAATTCAAAAAAATTATTAATAATATATATTTTTAATCACATTTTAATTTATTGTTGTGTGAGGAGAATTTTATTGGACATATTATTAATTTAGAGAAATATATGTGTGTGTGTGTGGGTGTACATATCTGTGTCTGAATGTATGTATATTTCAAAATATCAAGGTGTTACATTATCCCACCTTAAATAAATTGCATCCTTTCAATTTTTACTATCACATCTAAATAACAATTCTTAATGTTATTTAAGGGTAATCATGACTCAATATATAACTCCACCGAGATGAAAAACATTCTATCTTATGGATGACTAAAAAACATATATTTTTATTAATAATATGTATATAGTAAGATTCTAAACCATTTATTCCAGAAATGTGCCTCTATAGCAATGTATTAGGAGTTCCATGATATATAAATTCAGAAAATTCATTTTAAAATCATGTTCCATTCCAAATACTAAAATAAAAGTTATTATCATAGTACCTAATAGAATCCCCATAAATGACCAAATTATTATGAAAGATCTATCCAAATATTTATTCTATAATGTTACGTTCATTTCAGCCTTTGATACCATCATTTAAACTATGATATTATTTTACCATCTATTAACTCTTTAGAATTATGTTATTTTTTCTACGGTCATTATCATATTCGATTATATAATATAGATCATCATAAAATTCTAGTATATTTAAATCCATCATATTCGTTTGTAAAATAAAATTGATTAACTAAAGAAAATTCCATGAATGTGTCTCTCCAATAGTTAAATATTAGACCTATGCATCATGACCAGAATAAATATTGAGTTGATACTTAACCATCCTTTCTCTAGATAACTTCCATTATGTTAATCTATCTTACTACCAAATCCACTTTACATTATCCAAACATGCATGAATTTTTTGGATTTACCAAAACATATGGATGTTATCCTACACATTAACTTATCCCTTGTACCTATTAGTATAATTTCAACTATTTTTATCCAAAACTAATCTGACAAAATAAAAAAACTAATCCTAAAGAAATAATTAAACCCTACTATAATACCAACTATAGAGAACCTAGATAAACAAATCTTTAGTTTACATAATTTTTTTAAGATTAACATTATAAATCATAAATTATATAAAAATCCTTATAATTAAAATTCTAGTATCATTGAGGGACATCTAGATAAGAAACATATATTTTGATACTAGTGAGAATTCCTTCATAATCGCAATATTCTACCTCCCCTAATATACACATTCTTAGTTTTACCCATCATTATAACCTAAGGAATTGAAAAATATGAAATGGATGAGTTAAAATGATCATTAATGGAAAATATATCAAAATTTCATCAATGGGTTAAATTGTATGTTTATGATAAATCAAAATCATGGATGAAATATATCATTTAAAATAACATGTAACAATAAGAGTGGTAATTAGGGAATGATGTTGGACATATAAACTCTAATAAAAATAATATACTAGGGAAAAAGAGTTTGATAAATGACTTGATAATAATGATATATGTGGAATAATATTGGAATTTTTTATTAAAATTTTAAATAAGAGTAAGTAATAAAAATCATATAAACATGGGCCTTATCTAGATTTGTGAGGACTCACCAAGTGCATCTATGAGACACAGATTTTGATTCTAGGAGAAGGCATAATTTTTGGAAATTTTTGAAGTATTTTAGTAGGCACAGTAGTAGGAATTTTTGTAGGAACTATTTGGTAATTTAGTAGCTTGAACTATTCACCTTTGTTCCACAGGTGTGGGCCTGGAGTACATAAGGCCTTAAGGCCACACATACCTTTGGATGAATAATTATTTTGGGCCACCAATAGCCTTTCGGGTAACCACAAGGCCTTCGGGCCAATGAATGTATATATGCGACTAGAAAAATTCTATATGGAACAAACCCCATTAGAGGATTTTGAGAAATAACAATTAACTAGAGCATAACAAACGGATATGGAATGATGAGAGGGTATGAAAATTTACATCGGTACCCGGCCTATGGACATCTGTACAGGATAACTAGTCATACAGCTTGGCCAAGGTGGAGAGCTGATCATAATGCGGACACTGGAGAGGGGCAGTTTCAAGTAGTCATATACTGTAATGAATGAGTTCTTTAAGATCTTCAGGTCCTATAATGTAAAGGGTTTCCCTTCAACCCTTAAAAGGGTGATTGTCAAATTGAATAAAAAATGAAGTCCTTTGAGCCATTCAGGCATGGAAGAAATATAAAACATAACACTATAAACATATCCATTTAGAATTATGACCAGGCACAATATTTGACAGTAAAGTTAACCACAAATACACTTATTCACAACCTCTACTATCATAACTAACCAAAAAAAACCCTCACATACTGTCTATTTAATCATATATTACAAAAAAATACTCACACATAACCTTTTTGTGCATAACTAATGACAAATAAACTCATACACATTCTTTTTGAGAATATTCAACAGCAAATACACTCATCTAAAATCATTACCAGCACAACTAAGTGCAAATAATCTCACACAGAAGGTCGTTATCCCTAGAGATAAAAATCCTGAACCAATGAATTAGATGGATAAATAGGGCCCCTCATATCATATAATATTCATCTATACATATATGTTTCAAAAAAAGATGAAAATATTCATACTTAAAAATCATTTAATTAGGGAAAAGAAAGTGATAAATTTCATGAAAAACTTTCCTAAAATATTCCACAAGACTTCTTTATAATTAATTTTGATGGTGGGATCAAAAATCCCAATTAAAAAAAATTATTTCAAAATGATGTTCAAATAGACGTAAAACACCCTTTTGATGTAAATGGATAAACAAAATTTAAAAAAAAAGAATCAAACCTTTTAAAATAATTTAAAACTCCAAAAAATAACATTAAAATGAAACACATAGATATTGATAAAAATTAAAATTTTAAAGACTAAAAAAAATTAGAAATTTTAAAATAAATCTTTATAAAATACATATTATTTTAAAGTCACTGAATAATCCCATGATAAAAACACATATTGTAAATATATCTATATTAAAAATCAGGAAATTCATGACAAATAAAATTAAACATTTTAAAAATATAAGATTTTTTAAATTCATATTAAAAAAATCTAGAGTTAAAAAAATGGAAACCCAATTTAAAAACATAAAATTTATGATTCATATAGAATAATTTTCATACTATTAGGGGATCATTAAAATATTTTTTAAATGCATATATCATTGGTATAAAAAAAGTTTTGGTCAATCTTAAAAGAAATTTTTTAAATGTTAAAGAGATGAAATGGAAAAAAAATTAAAGGAAATATGTAATTATATATATTTTAGTGTACCTAAAACACTTCTATATATAATTTGGAGTGATTGATAAATTATTTGATTTTGAAAAAATGGAAACCCTTCTAAATATTTTTACATCCAATGCTGAAAGCCCACATAATAAAAAGTGTAAATAAAACATAGTTTTGAAATTATGAAAAGGCAAAAATAAAGGTAATATGAGATTAAAAATAGTTAGTTTTCTGAATATAAATGATATAATTAATAGGGAAATTATAATGTTAAACATGAATAAAATAACCATTAAATAGATTGTGAATTATTGTCAATAATTTCACACTACAATGAGTATGAAATTAATTGGTATGGTTGATTTGAATTAAAAGTTATATTTTACCTAGATATGAAGATAATTTTATATATAAAATAGTTGGGATGATGAATCCAAGAATATAATAAATAATTTCACATTGAAACATTATAACTTAAAAAAAGAAGATTTTAGTAAAAAAATGTCCTACAGGGATTAAGAAACATTATAACAAAAATTCTTTAAAATAGATCTATTGAAATTATCATTAAAATTAAATTAATAATATATAATTAATAATATGATATCTCATAAAGGAATTACTAATAAGATTTAAACTAAATTGTTTTCATAAAAAATCACTCAAAGAATAGAAATTAATACGAAACACTATTAAATTAATTTCTAAAATCCACATTAGCACTTGAAACTATTTATTAACAAAACTAATGAACATAATAACATATTTTAGATCATTGTTAAAAATTATATAAAATTTTATAAACGTCATTTATGAAGATTTTAAACATTTATATTAGTTATTTATTGTCTATTTTAAATATCCAGTGTGAGTTATCTTGTTTGTTTTGAACTAGTTTTGTAATCTCGATGTTGTTCATTATTTCTACCCTAATGTTTATCATTCCCAAATCATAAGAGATATTATGATTCATGTATTATTTTATTTACTAGTTTTTTATTTTTATTCTATCTGATTCTTAGTTATGGTACAAGTAGACAAAAGTTGGCGACAAACATGATCTCTTTGTTTTAAAAAATCAATAGATGTATCATAATTAATGATTTTAATATTAAATTTATAATTAAAAAACAAAAATATAATAATCATGTGATTATTCACATCATATATAATCATTGATTTTGTTCTTTTATTCCAATATGATATTATTTTTATGTACTATTAAAGTTGATTGTTAGACTCACCCAAATAGGAAAAAACAATAATTATTGTATTGGTAAAGATTAGAAAGTGGTTTATTTTAAAGTAATATAATTATTAAATAATAATAAATATATTATTTTGTTATATTCAAGGTATGGAATCATATTTCATGATATTTTAATAAATATTATTTAATATGGTGAGAAATAAGACATGATAATTTGTAGAAGCAGTAGTAAAAAAATGTACTGTTAGTATTTTCATTTCACAATGAATGAGAAAAAAACAAGATAATAATTTTCATTGGTCCTAGATGGAAAATAATGTTGGGGTAAAATGAGATTCAAATATAATATTATGTTCCAAAAAAATTAAAAATTGAAACCCCAAATTTAAAAATATCACATAGTTAATAGAAATCATAAAAATATAAAATTTGATCCTTTTAAAATATTCATAATAGCACAATCACTGCGCAATTAAAATAATTTCAAAAATACAATAAAAATTGAAATAATCTATAAATATCAGACACAATATATAAAAAACTAGTTTAATTTCACTATCAATTTAATGTTTCATTTATTATCTTTAAGACATAAACTAATCCTGTTTGGATATAAATAAAACAAAACAAATAATGGACACAAACATTTGATTAGAATTTTGGTCTCAAGCCATGACTTTGTATCCTCCACTGGGAAATAAACTTATACAAAAAATTGTATTATCAAATAAATTAATCAACACTATGGATTGGATTTTATAGTCAACATAACATAGGACTGCGTTTGAATAATGACTCTTCAATAGTAATATGTGTGTAGATAGATAATATGTGCACAAATAGAATCTCTACAAATTTTTTTTGTTGATATACAAATTATAGTGTTGAGATAGTATCAAGTACTCTCTAGTTTAATATAGTATTTTGTGTTTTTAAAAATAAATTGTGAAATAAAAAACAACAATAATGTAATGAATAAACAGATAATGTAAGAGATTATATATGATCGGTAAAAGTGTCGCACAATTCATAAATCTCCTAAATTTTACATTCCGATTACTTTTCCATCGGACGGATCATGGATATGTTATATAGATGGTCCATAAAAATAGTGTGTCATGGATATTTTAAAATGAGTCCTATTATTAGAACATGATCTTATTTTATTCTATATAAGAGTGTAAATTTTTTTCACCACACCTCACTTGATTTTTTTTCCTTCATGATAAGAGCATCATCCAAAATTTTTCAGTAGAGATAAAAAAATGAATTGATGATTTAATTAATTATTCAAAAACCATCCATTGAGTATTTGAAATGTTTCACAACTATGTTAGACACAACTATCTATCATTACATAATACCAAATTTTTTTATTCCAAGTCAGTTGGCATAGTCAGCTAGAATAGAACTTGTCATGGGTTCTCCAATCCTTCATGAAGTCAGTCATTTTCCAATGTAGTAGGTCCATGAATTTATGTAGTATCTAGTTTCTTCATGTTGTCACTATAATAATAGACATGGTTAGAATATTATATAGTGAATATTGTACATACCTTATCATGGTATGTTTATTATATCAGGAAGTATGTTGTTTCAGGTAAAAAAATACATCACTATTTTACATGGTTAGGGATTTTGTATTCATTGTATGCACATATCTCTCACAAGGTATATTGATTATACATTTGGTAAGGATATTCTCAAGGAATGGTAGGTTCAAATTCAATTCTCTGTAGGTTGAACTTCAATGCACGATAAGTTCATTACATTGTCCAAATTTTTTATCTCAAAATTTTCTCATAGTATGCATGGTATGTAGTTTTTTCATGTCATCATGTGATGGATAACATGTTTTAAGGTTACATTGTCACATGACCTTCATAGTCAGTTCAGTGTCATCGTGTGGTAAGAACATTTCAAATGTGGTAATTTTTAATTATATGTTTTAGTCTTAACTATTTTATAATATGATAAATAGATAAAAATTTACTAATTGGGAATAAGAAGTTCAATAAAAAATCGTAAACATGATTTGGGATCATTATAAGAATGAGGTTCTATAAAGGACAACAATATTCTATTTTTTATGAATACAAATCATTGCAATTAATGAAAAATAATTTGAATATATAAAAAATATTTTTACAGAGGATTAAATTTATAAAAATTTATGTTTCTAAAATCTTGTAAACTAATAAAATGAATTCATTTGATTTCAATTTATCACCACTCACACCTTCGGCATTATCAAAAAAATAAAGAAATAATGAAAAAAGTTAAAAGTGAAAAAGATAATTCTGAATAGAAATAATACTATTTCATTAATACGAAATAAATATATTACCAAATATACAAGACATCCCTATCATAGATAATAATCTTAATCCAAATATGGTAAATCATTGACATTTATAGGAAGAATATTGTCATTTCATTTGGATGTAGAGACAATGGAAGAGTAATCTGAGGAGAAAATGAGGATAAATGCTCAACAATGACTGCACATCTAGAAATATGGTGTAGTCATTGAATGTCTTGATAAGGATTTAGGCAAAACAAATTCATTGTAAAGGAGCTAGTAGAGAGATATAGAAACATAGTAATGGCTTAATGAGCTATAATAGCTTTTGAGAAGTGTAAATATAAGTTATCATCAATTGAGAAAACTTGTTCAATTACCAATAACCATTCTCCATGGCATTATGTATATCCTCTATATTATACATAAAATATTATAAAACATGATTCCTAGAATTGTTCTTTTGAAATTGGGACATAAATTCTTGACTAAATGGAAGCATCTTGAGATCCATAGATAGGGTTCTTAACATAACCATTAAATAAAACATTGTGATTATATTGTTAATAATGAAGCCCATAGCCTTATTTAATATTTATATATAATTCCCATATGGATTCAAATCCTCTCTAACCACTAGCAGTGTTTTGGACTCATATTTAAAACCTATCAAACAAAGATTCCTATGTTAGTTTAAAATCAACAAAACTAATCTTCATCAACTCCCTTATGAGTTTCAATAATTTCTCTTCATTATAGACTAAATTCACATGAAGAGATTGAGATGGAGTAGAAAATTTATAATTCATGAACCTCTAGTATACCTAATTCATCATATTAGATAAATATGTTTGGAGTGAACCCAACTTATCTTTCATATCATTTATCTCATTTTTCATAAAATTCAACTAAACATAAAACATTTAATGAAATTATATATTTATAAGTACAATAATCCCAATAATATATTCTTCTCTATCAGGATCTATAGAATTTATGAAACCTATAAAGGCTTCCTTGAAATCACACATAAGATCAGATTTAAATTTATTACAATCAACATTGGTAATATATGTTGTAGAAGGTGTAGTGGTATATGGATTATATGCCGGTTTCCTACTATCTAACTCATGGAAGTCAACAACCAGTTATTTAATTTTCGAATAACCTAAGATTTTATCATCAGCATCCACCTGTTCCCCTTATACAACATGATCATCATATTCAACATCTTCTCCATGATCACTACCTTACTCAACTTCTTCCCCTTATTTTGATGGAGTATGATCAATGATAAAATAAAGAGTCTAGTTAACTAAAGGAATCATAAAAGATACCTCAATTCTCTCATGAGTATCTATAAAATCAAAAAGATATCCCTATTTAACTCTCTATGTAAAAGGGGTGGTGGGTTCACCATGTCTCGGTGAACTAACCCCATCATCATTTAAATCTTGATAATCATATACCAAATAAGATACATCTCCGAATCTCCCCCATATAAGGTTAATCTAGAATAAGTTGTCCAAGAGTACTTACAATCATTGGTTATCCACATAAACTTACTTCAACACTTTTAGATTCCACTAAATCATCTAATTAGGGCCTATAACAACTCATAGTAATAGATGAGTTTGTCCATTCCTCATACAAAATATCTTCTTCATGTGATGGAAAATTTAGGGGAGATTTTTGAGGTCCAAAAGATATAGAAGGAGAGGATTCCCTTAAATATTCATGATGATCTCTTGTTTCTTCATCTAAATCATACATTTTATCTTTTTTTGAACCAACAACCATCACGTCATCTTAACACTTAACTATTTTATCAGGCTTCAGACCACAATCCACATGATCACAAGGTACAACTTGGTACATTATAGGATCAATATTAATATATATATTTTCAAGGTTATCTACAAAATCCATTTTCCATGGGATCCATTTTACATTCATAGGCATATAAATATAGTGTGAATGTAAGAGACCATCTTATGAGATAATTATTTCCTTCTGCTAGTGAACTAATCCGTTTTACAGAGATGAGGCTGAAATAATATTTGGTTAAGGTAAATAAAACAATATTTTGAAGCATGATTACAAAATTAAACCATATGTGTCGTGAAAAATATATAAATATTAATATCAACATCATACTTTCTCAAAATTAAGAAATAATGATTCTGATTTCATGGGATACTGAATTCTCTTTTTCATTGAAAAATTATGTGCTTAATAAAAATAACTAGCACCCTACATTTACCACTAAACTCAAGATACAATGATATTTAAGTATTTTTATTCCCAGTGATATCTTCTAATGAAATCTAAATCTCAAAGTATGGATGAATAATTACATATGGTCTCTTGTAATCTCTAAACAATCATTTTTTAGACACACCCAAACACTTTTCTCATTACCTCAAATAGAATTCTAAAACATCAACATTTATCCCCAATTTGACTTTTAGATTTTTCTCTCTTGGATGAACTCATGGTAGACATAAAATTATTTAATATCCATTATATAAATAGGATTATTAATTTCCATAATCCAAATATCCAACTCATATTTCTAAATTTCATTCCAAATTAGGTATCTGGTTGATATCAAACATTTTTCAATTATTTGATTTTATAAAGAAATAGGAAAATCAACAAGTTATGGATTTTTTTGGATCCAATGTCATTCTTGATTTTCATTTCTATTTATTAAACATCAAT
Organism: Viscum album; assembly: GCA_963277665.1. Taxonomy (NCBI): domain Eukaryota; kingdom Viridiplantae; phylum Streptophyta; class Magnoliopsida; order Santalales; family Viscaceae; genus Viscum; species Viscum album. The sequence goes on from OY728164.1 coordinate 783,658,855, forward strand.
GAAGGATGATATTGAATAGGAAATTCGGTATCCAAAATGCACTTCATCAACATAATTTTCAATTAAATTTGATTTCACTAATGATTAATTTTCATTAGAGTAGTTCTAAACTATATGGCATAACATTTCATCCCATTAATAGATAAAATTGTTCCCCAAGAGGCTTAGAAAAAGGCCATAATCACGCCTCCCCCTACATAAAAGTCTATCAACTAGTATCAATGATTTAAAGGTGGCACAGTGAGGAGGATATACACTCATATCCAGGTAACAATTGTGAAAATAACCGAATATCATTCAAATAGTAAATAAATAGAGAGATGAATAAATAAATAGAATGAAATAAAATAATATTTTAATAATAAATGAAATTCCATAAAAGTATGAACAGAAATTTCATACATACAACACATATAACCCACTCATCCAATCACATATACATGAGTAAATAAAGTAAATAGTAATTAATGTTTAAGGATAAACTATTATCGTTGACCGAACACATACTCAATATCCACATACATTTTAAAACCATCCTGCTTGATTAGACTAAGGCCTCATCCCTACCTGTACCTTCAACCGTGTGAACATCTTCTTGGGTACCCTGATGTATTGGTTTCAAGAGAATAGTGAGATTAAAAAACTAAATTACTCACCAATAAAATTCACCAATACATAACCAACAATATCCAGTTTTGGTGAAAGTGAGCTACTCATAAATATAAAATTAATAAATAATACTGAAACAATAGATACAAACCCTGAAGCATATTAATATGCCAAAGCTGATCTTTGGGGCTATGATCTTTGTCAAAAGGAAATGTAGATTCAGGTATATGTATATTTTTATATTCATTAATATATATCCCATAAATATATGTGAACAAATAAATGTGTATATATAGAATGAAATTGAAAAATATGATTAAATAATATAATTTGATCCTTGGTATTGTTGTCCTGATCCACTGAACATCCTGTAAACGGAGAAGTGAGCTAGACGTTATACCACTCATGTCGTGTATAATTAAATTGATCCTTTGTTCTGTAATCCTGATCAATGATTTATTCTACATCTAGATATGAAAATATCTTTGAAAAGGCTACATCACATAAGGAGGATACATGTAATAACCCTGGGTTCACCATCACTAGCCTCCAATCACTATAATGGAGGATATCATATACCAATGATAGTACTATAAATGGGATGTGATCTGGAATCAATTCCACTCAATCCTTGTAAATCCATTTTTATGTTTTATCCCAAGGTCATGATCTATAGTAGGTCATGAAATCGGAACTCAGATGAACCATAAGGGGTTTACCCTTTGGCAATCTATAAAATGAATTCAATATTGAACCAAGTACATTCAAAGAATCCACCTATATAAATGGATCAAAATCCCTGTCTTTGGGAAGTAAATCTACTACTTTTTTAATTGTACATCCACCTGGCCCTAGGGATAATACATTTTATCTCTATAAGTTATCCCAATCATCCTTCTAGTATATGTCACATTAATGGTGAGGAGTGCCATGTCTATGCCCCACAAACAAATAATCGATCACGGAGTGCGTAGTCATCTCTGCTACTCGGGAAAATGTAATCATCTCTGAGATTAATAATCATTGGGTATCCATGCCCATGTATCGTAATCATAGGTATTCTATTCCCATGTTTCCTAATAATAGGATCCTCATGCCCGAATAGCATAAACATGGGGATGACATGGTCATGGGTCATATACATAGGCAGAAAATTATGATATAAGGGAATACATCTCAGTTTGCCAATATATATATGAAATTATTGGAAACCATTTCATGGAAATACATTTGGGAATCGTAATAAGTAATGTATCACAGATCCCTGACCAATGGCAATAAACAGGGAACCACATCTTGTAATCATTCTGGCATCAGAAGTATAAATGTTAACACTTATATAATAGTGGGGGTGAATAAACACCTAAAACAACCATTGTTGTCAAAGACCCATCAGTTTCCATGTTTGATATTGGTTCTATAGTGACACATGCTACCATATCTATGAAACACCATCATTGTAGATAAGGTATGGTGTAACAATGGGGAAACAATTGGGTCCCACAATGTTAAAAAGCTGGAGAGGCATCAAATTTGGCTTTCTGAAGGTCTACTTCTAATCATAAGAATCCATCTTGGCATCCAATATGGTATTATGTATGCAAAAAATCCCACTTAAATCATTAAATGGAATAATCATAGGCATTACACTGGGAATCCTTGATCATTGTCATAGCCTCATGTCATGGGATGATGTTAGTGCACTGGGGTTGTTATAGACCCCATGAAGTCATACAATATCTTTTACCCATTTCATTTAGTTACAACATTCATGATAATGAATTTAATCAGGGGTAATCACCCTTAGGGGAGATCTCTATAATCCATATAACACGATGAACATGCATAATTACCAATGGGAAGGTACGACAAACAACCTAAATTCAGCTATCTTTCTATTTATTTTTTATAGGTTAGTTGTAGTTTTGGGGGCCCTTCCAAAATTATATGATAAAACAGGGTCGTATATCCTGAACATAAAATCATAAATTAATTAAATATAATTATCTTATAAATTATAAATTAACCATATCTTGTAAAAAAATTAAAATAATTTAATTTTTATGGTAATAATACCCAAAATCTCATCAGTTGATCTCATTGATTCATAATCATGAACACATTCTCTCCAACAACATGTGATGCATCCTCATACCTAAATAATCCATAATAACTAAAAAATGGGTTAAGAAAAAACAGTAAATATTTTAGTTAAATAGTATTTATAAAATCACTACACTGACTTGGCTTGATGAAACAACATGTAGTGAAGTGAAGACAAATTCTGAATACAACCCCATCCAAGGAATTGAGAAATCCAAAAATGAAAAGGTTTATTCCACCACGATCTAGTGGAATCAAAGAAGAACCTTAAATAGAAACACCTGAAATAAAACATGATTAAAGATGAATAACATAGTCTAAATGTGGAGGAACAACATAACCTTGAATGTCATCAAATCAAAATAGAAATTACCATGATCATTGATGAATTAGGGGATGGGAGAATTTTATGACATCTCTTTTTTTGATCCTTCTTGGTGGAAAAAAATGGGTAATGATCCCCCTACTTCCTCTTTTTTTCAAAGTATACCACACAAGTTACAGAACCTATAACATTTTCATGACATGTAACAATTTTAAAACAAGTAACATATACATGTCAGGTTCTACTTGGGGGAATCTGTTGAACTCTACCCTCATGAATCTACTGGACCACACTCCTTGAAACTATTACACATAATTAAAATGTTTACACAAATTGTAAAACCTAAAATAGCTATTTATAATAGCCTAGATGGATGATCATCGTCTGGTGATCACCCAAACCCCGGTGACTTCCACCGAACCATAAACCAAGACTACAAACACAATTTATATAGTATAAAACACTCATAAATTTTTTTTATTTCTATTTCAAAAAACAGATCATCCACTAATGGAGAAAATTTAAAATTCTCTCCTAAATACATTCAGTTAAAAAACACAAACCCTTATAGTCTCTCTACCACGCAATTTCTCATCCCTGAAAAGAATTTGGGAATAAAAAAACATCATCCTTCCAACCATATTATTTAATTCCCACACAAACATCTATGATAGATCATTGAACAACCAATGCAGTTCCATGTGCTATGTATAAGACATGATGCATAATCCACCAAAACTCAATCTAATACTTCTAACTATGATCAAAACAAAAATATGACACATAGACAATGATATGAAAAAATTAATGATGAACTGGATATGATTGACTATTACTAGAATATGTTAGATTTATCATATTATCTTCATTATAATATACTCTAAAATCCTTTATCCTAAGGAATATCAAGATTTTTATGAACATACTCAATAAAGCATGCAACTGACTTTTAGTGACATATTTCTTTAAACCGTCCCCTTTCCATACCTATTCGCATTCCAACATATGAACATCAACAATTTTCTAACCCAATACCGATGTATCTTTATAAGATATCCTTGGTAAACACCTATGTCATGACACATCCCATGTGGCCCTTATCGTGACTACCCCAAACCTGACATCCATAGGCCAGGGGTTGGAGACTAGTACCAAAGGCGTAATTCCATAAAACTGGGAAGGCTTTTCCTCTATAAATCGTAAACACACACAACCAGAGTACAAGAAGAAGCAAACACTAAGTAAAATCTGTATAACAAGAGTACTGAAAGTAAAAGGTGGGCCAGAATACAAGTCCAATTGTAAATTACAAATACAACAGAAAACAAGTACAACTGAAAAAGGGACAAAAAACTGAAAGGTAAAAGTAGCTCCTGGATCATCCTTTGGGGTTCCTACCTAAAAGTAAGGTACATATATCCTCTTCAGCACTCCACATCCATTAGACTCTACCATATACTGATATGTCGTAAGGTCCTCCTACGGGTACCGTCCTATCCTGACACTCTCGGCCTCCGTCAGCATTGTCCATCGACTGTATCCAACAAAACGAGGTGCAGACATATCCCATGCAGGGGTGAGTATAACGATACCTATTAGGGACCCCGAGACCCTCAAGGACTCACAAAATCCAATAAGGATAAACCAAAATGTATGAAATGAATGGATAACAATTACTTAGGTATATGCCCATACATATACCGAAGTTATCAAGGTAATCCATCTCAATCATGAAGAAAACAAAAAGGTCATTGACTTAACTCAATCCTGGATTTTCATTATCGAAACCATGACTGTAGGAGAACTACTCCTCTGTTGAGTACAGTTTGCATGTCGCGACACCGAGGCACTTCTCACTAACCTTGGACGGCTAAGGTAATTCTCCTATCGAGTACCACAGATCTGCTGCCAACTACCAAGCACTCTATCCACTATGGGACTGTCGCCAAATACCAGGTGCTCCCCTAATAGCTTATAGAGGTACTCCTCCTTACGAGTACCGTGGGTTTTCTGCCAACTACCAGGCACTTTGTCTGGCATGGGACTGCCGCCAAATAGTGGGTGATCCCAACTGGGCTAGTCGACTCACTCCGAGTTGAATCGGTCAAGCAATCATCAGGTCTACAGCTACTAGGTCTCTACACTCTCTCTGCTCATCACCAAAAGGATCCACTCCAAGAGCTACTGGTTGATACACCATGTGTCAAGAAGTCTCATGAAGAAGTATCTCAAAGTACCGCCACATCATAGGGATCTCAACACAAAAGATGGCGCGTCAATAGGACGCCCGATCTGTGAGTTATTAGTATTTTAGTCCTGGTGGCCTGGTTGGATTCGTGTACAAACCAACCTAACCATGACTCAACTATACCTTGAACTCCAGTGGGGTGTACTCAAAGGGACAACTATGCTCCAAGAATACCAGTACCACTGACGGTTTATCAAACGGATGTTTGGTGCCAAAGTTATGGTCCAAGAAGGTAATGGGTCTGTAATGGGACCGGGTTCGGTACGACCCAGTCGGACCGGCTCGGACCAACTCCGTCAGGGCCAACCCAGTCTGGGTCGACCTGGTTAGACTTATTCAATCTGACCCGACCAATTGGGTTGGTCAGCCTGCTATGTTTTGACCTAGTCCGCTGGGCCCGACCCAATGGACCGCGAGGGCGGTTCGGCACGGTAGTCACCACGTAGGCGGCTCGGTAACTCAGTCTGGGAGACTGGGCCGGTTCGGCCAACAACACCGTAGGGGACGCCATGGGTCAGCTCGAGAGGATGGTGGATGGGAGGTCAACAGAGAGGCCGCGTGGGGAGAGGGCATGTCGGTTGGTCACCGGTAGGCCGTGGGTGCACCGGGCATCGCGTCGGGGCACCAGACAGTGCATTGGGGCAGTGCGCTAGGGCGCGGGTAGAGTGCAAAGGTGCGGGTAGTGCGCCGGGGCGCCGGTCAGACCGCGTCAGGGGGCCGCGGGGGCATCGGGAAGGGCGCTAGGGTGTCGAGCAAACCTCCTCTAGGGTACGGGGATCAGGGTAGGCCACCAGTGGGGTGCGGGGGCACTGGGCAGGCCGTCGGTGGGGTGCATGGGTGCCGGGCAGGCCGCCGGCTGGGCGCGGGGGCACCGGGCAGGCAGCCAGCTGGGTGCGGAGGTGTCGGGCAGGCTGCCGGGGGGGGGGAGTGGGTTCCCCGGGCAGCGCACCGGCGGGGTGCAGGGGCACTGGGGAGGGCACTGGTGGGGTATGGTGGTGCCGGGCAGGGTGTCGGCGGTGCACAAGGGCGTCGGGCAGCACACTAGCGGGGCGCGTGCAGTGCACCAGGGCAGCGTGCGAGGGCACGGGAAGGGCGCTGGAGCGCCGTAGGGGCGGCGCGGTTCACAGAGGACACAGGTAGTGTGGACCTTGATTGTTGTCTTCATCACCTTCGCCTCTTTTCCAAGCCTTCGTCGTCGAATAAGAACAAACAAGGGGAGTGTTGGACCATGTTCATGCTGCCTGAGCCCTCCTCATTACGGTAATAGAAATTGGCGATTCACATACCATATCATTGTTCAATGAAGAAAGAGTTTTAAATTTAAATATAAAATATCACAGAACTCCTTACTTGAAAAGTCTGGCATCCATGGTGAAGTTGTAGGAAGAAGACGTGGTCTTCGTTCATTGCATCTGCCGCACACTTCCACTTCTGAGTTCACACAACGGTTGTGGAAGCATCTCCACGTCAGGATGTAATTGGGGAGGAAGTCTGAGAAAGAAGCTGAAGAATAAACAGTGTCGGTGGGGTTTATCACGTTCTTCACGTTCTTCATTGGGAGAATGGTTATACATTGGGAGCTTTCTCCAACAATCCCACCAGAAGAGGATTCCAACCAAATAAAATAATAGTTCGCCTATTATTTTAAGTGTTGGCACACAATTCAAAAAGGATAATTAAAATCTCAGATCCACCAAATTAAATGCACGAGTATTGTCTCATTAATTAAGAGGATTCCAAGAGGATCTTCGTATTAAAACTCAAGATTTGGTGCAATTAATTGTGCAGAGATGTCAAAGGCTCTCCCTCATTAATGGGTGATAGTGGAGAGGATTCATCCTCCACCATCAAAAGGGGTCGGGTGGTCCCCACCCCTATCATTAATAGGGAGGTTTTGCAACTCGGGTGGTCCCCACCTCAAATATTCCCCCATGTGAGGTTATGCTTGGGTGGGCCCCACCACCATAACCTCTCATGGGAGGTTAGGGTGTGGCGGTCCCACCACCAACCTCCAAGGGGAGGTTTTAACCAATAGAGCCAACACATGGCAGCTTAAAAATAAAATAAAGTGTTGTACTTTATTTTATTTTATTTTTTATAAAAATCCAAAAACTATATTTTATTCACAACTCACTGTTGTCGAAGTGAAAGACTTCATAAGAGAAAATCAGCGCTACGAGTTCAACGGTTCCCTCAGATTTTAGTTCCGATAATCGGTTCACGAGTTATAAAAAACCCCACACGTACATTTTTTGAGCTTACTCGAACAAAACATTAGAAATTGATTCCGAACACACCGGGTCTCGGAATCAAGCATTGTTAGAAACTGCGGACTCGTAAAATTCACATGTATTTAAAAAAAATCATGGGAATTCCAGGTCATTACATTCTCCCCACCTCCGGGCTTTACATCCTCATATGCTACAACTTGAACTAAGGGAACAAATTGGGGTAATGAGCACACATCTGAGCCTCACGCTCCCATGTGCTCTCCTGGAGGTTCTCGTGCTGCTAGAGAATGCGTACAAGAGGTATCACCCATCCACATAGGACCCGCTCCTGTCGATCCTCATTCTCCACTGGAACTTCTATGAAAGTCGCCCGGTCATCGATGTCTGGCTCTCCATGGTCGATGATATGGGATGGGTCATGTACATACCTCCTCAACTGAGATACGTGGAAGACAGCATGCACCCGATGCAGCTGAGTTGAATGTGCCAGGTGTTAATCCACCGCTCCTACTCTGCTAAGGACCTGGAAAGATCTGATGAACTGCGGAGATAACTTGCTGCCTCGGAAAAATATCTATAGACCTCGTCGAGGTGAGACCCGTAGGAAGACGTGGTCACAATCCTCAAACTCCATAGGCCTTCGTCTCCTATCAGCATAAGAATTATGCCTGCTCTATGCAGTCTTCATCTGCTCTTGGGTGATCTGCACCTTCTCTGTGGTATCCCATACCATCTCTAGTCCCACTCGTGTCGACTTCCCTAGGTCTGTCCAATAGAGTGGCGATCTGCAAGGTCGTCCGTACAAAGCCTCAAAAGGTTCCATACTGAGGGTGTAGTGATAGCTGTTATTGTAGGAAAACTCCACCAAAGGTAATTTTTCCTCCCAACTGCTACTGATGTCAAGGAAACATGCACAGAGCAAGTCCTCGAGTGTCTGGATGGTTCTCTCAGTCTGACCATCCATCTGAGGATGGAAGGCAGTGGTCAAGAAAAGTTGTGTCCTGAAAGCTTCCTGCAACCACTTATATAGCCGGGAAGTGAAGTGCGCGTCATGTTCAGAGACAACAGAAGAAGTTACTCCATGAAACCAAACAATATCCTGCACATAGAGATGTCCCAGTCTCTCAATTGATCCTTGCTCTCTCATCGGTAGGAAGTGGGCCGACATGGTGAGTCGGTCGACGATCACCTATATCGAATCATGACTTTTGGATGTACGTGGAAGACTCGTCACGAAGTCCATGGATATCCCATCCCACTTCCACTCTGGGACCTCTAAGGGTTGTACCAATCCTGCTTGTACCTAGTGATCCACCATCACTTGCTGAAAAGTTAGGCATCGTGAGACAAAATATGCAACTGCTTTCTTCATACCTGGCCACCAGTACTTTTGTCGAAGGTCCTGGTATATATTCTCTACTTCTGGATGTACTGCTAGAGGGGAAGTGTATAACTCCTTGAACACTTCTTCTCGAAGTGAAACTAGTAGCATGGTTTGTCACCTAAAGTGGATGGTGTCATCCCCACCTTCAGAAAATATATCAAGTCCATGTCCTTTGCATATCTGAGCACATCGCGTCTCACAGTCAGCGTCCCCATGTTGTGCCTCCCTGACTCACTGAATAAGTGGGGGAGTTACTGTATGATACTATAGATAGGTTGCTCCATATCTATCCACAATGGATATCTATAAGGAAGTCTGCTGCTCTATCTCCTCTCCTAGTAGCTGTATAGCAGTCCTCCTACTGAGCGCATTCACAACCATGTTCCCCTTCCCCAGAGTATAGACTATCTCAACGTCATAGTCCTGGAGGAACTCAATCCGTTGTCTTAGGTTCATATCCTTCTGAGAGAAGATATACCTTAGACTCTTGTGATAAGAGTACACAGTAAAGCGTTCATCAATCAGATAGTAGCACCATATCTTCAAGGGAAATACCACTGCTGTGAAATCCAGGTCTTGGGCAGTGTAGTTCTGCTTATGTTCTCTCAACTACAGAGAACCATATGTGATCACTACTTTTTTCTTGCATAGAGACACACCCGACTCTGGTCCCTGATGCATCACAATAGACTACGTACCCTACGCCTTCCTATGGAAGCATTAAGATGGGGGCACTAGTCAACCTCTGCCTCAGCTCTTGAAAGCTCTGCTGGTATCTCTCTGACCACACAAAGGGTTTCCCCTTCTTCGTTAAGGGTGATAGATGTACTGCAACTCTAGAGAAATCTGGAATGAATCTTCGGTAGTATCCAACTAGTCCCAAGAAACTTTATACCTCCGTCACACTTCAGGGTTCCTCCCACACAAGTACCACTTCGATCTTTGCTAGATCCACTACAACTACAACCTCTAAGATAACGTGTCCCAAAAAGTTAACCTCTCAAAACCAAAACAGGCAATTCAAGAGCTTACCATAAAGCTGGTTCTCTTGGAGTGTGTCTATTACTACCTGAAAATGGTAAGAAAGACCCTCCTCAGTAGTCAAGTAGATCAGTATGTCATTGATGAAGACTATGACAAAGAGATGAAGGTATGGCTGGAAGATCCTGTTCTTGAGACACATGAACACTGTTGGAGCATTGGTTACACCTAAGGTCATAACCAAGAACTTTTTGGGGCCATAGAGACATCTAAAAGCTGTCTTTTTCACATTCTCATCTCAAACTCTGAGCTGGTGATAGCCTGATTTGAGGTGTATCTTCATGAACCATCGTGCTCCCATGAGCTGATCAAAGAGGTCATCGATCCATGGGAGTGGGTAATTGTTCTTCACGGTCACCTGGATCAGGTGAAAATAGTCAAAACAGAGCCTCAAGCTCCCATCCACCTTCTTGGTGAGTACAATCGAGGATACCCAGGAAGAAAAATTGGGCCTAATGAATCCCTTTCCCTGCAAGTCCTCAAGTTGTGCCCTCAGCTCGAGAAGCTTATCGGGAGCCATCTGATATGCTGGAGTAGATATCGGTGTCGTCCTGGGGTATAGGTCAATGTAGAAGTCCACCTCTCTGCAAAGAGGTTGTCCTGGAAAGTCATTAGGGAAAACATCCGCGTACTGCTCCACCACAACAGGATAAGTCAGACTCTCCACATCAGCCGATCTAAGGGTAAGGCAAGCCAACTGGTGAGTGATCTGCTGCACCCTCCTCCGAGTACGTCCTGTGCTACAAAGGATCCCTTCTCGCCTGTGAAGGTGAACCTGGTCCCATCCATGAAGACACACCTCTCTTTGTGCCTAATACAGTCGTTCTCAGCATTGCCTATAGATAACCAGTCCATACCCAAGATACGTCGTAAGGACGTGACGCCGCTACTAGTAGATCCTAGCCTAAGCTCTCACTCCTAGATTATGCTCGCACTGCCGACACTAGTGCATAATCATCGAATCATCTCCCTTAAGTTTTCCTAGCTAAAAGGATCAATCCAACAGCTCCTTCGGAATCTCCGAGCTCCGAACGAGGGAAGTGGCAACGAAAGATTGACTGACACCCATGTCTATAAGAACTGCAGCTAAGGTGGAATAGATACAGATCATACCTCGAATCATCTTTGGAGCGTCGTGATAATAGGCCTCAGCTGCATGAAGTTGTGCTATGTCCTATCCACCCACTCAATATAGTCGGCGTGGACCTCCTGGTGGTGGTGGCTGTAGCACCTCGTAATGTCGTCCACCACCAGTTGCATGGCCAACTCCTCTGCCACGTCCTCCTGCACCCTGCGGACCGCCTCGATCATACCTCTTCCTCTTCCTGAGAGGTCCCAAAAAATATCTATTGATCCTCATAATGGCGGGTCAGACAGTCACGATCCACGTGACCAAGCCCTCCACAATAGTAACATTGTCCGCTTCTGGCATGGCTGGCTCTGTCTCCACTCTGGGTACCCCGCACAGGCAATCCTGAGTCATGCAGTCGACCACCTATGGGTCTGGTCCTCTTAGACCTCTGTGTCATCTATATACTGCCACCTGCAGAAGACTCTGCTGTAAGTCGACTAGTGGTGGGTCTCGCTGCTGGAGACTGCTCATCAAAGAAACTCTCCACCAGGAGGGATCTCTCCAACACTCTTTCCTTTGTCGGGATGCTGTGAGAGATAACTGAATCTATGATCTCTCTCCTGAGTCCCTGCTCAAAGGTATGGGCCCTGAAGAATGGGTCTCGTACCATATCAGTGGAGTAGCGTGAGAGGTCGGTGATCCTCGCTGAGTACTGATCTACACTCATGCTTCCCTGCTGTAGATGAAGTAGCTTCTGTATCCGCACCGCTCGATGGGTGGATGGTACAAAATCCTCTCGGAACAGGCTCTCAATGTCTACCCATAGATGGGTCGCCTCATCATGCATCTAGAGCATCAGGCTCCACCATCTTCCAGGAGCTACCTGAAGGAGGCTGGCAGTAAGGATCATCATGAAGTCGGCTGGTGTCCCTACTAGTCTGAAGAATCTCACCATAGCCTCCAACCAATTCTCAGCTACCTATGGGTCCATCTCTACCTTGAACCTGGGTGGCCTCTGGCACTGGAACTCATGCAACGCGTTCAAGCGGTGTACACTCTCTACTGTTGGGGCAGGTGGAATCGGTGGCCCAATAGGAAGTAGTACCGCTGGTGCCTCTATTAGTGCCTAAAATAGAAGACAGACTTATACTGAGGCCTCGTCTCTTGGCGGGCTGTCAGTACGTATAACTCTCATGGCTCTAGCATGCCGTCTACAGGGAGGCATCCAGAAATAAACATATGTGACAAGGTAAGAAAAAATAAACCTGGAGAGCTGACCTATTTTGAGCTTACTTAAAGAAAACTTTTTAAAACACACATGCAATCAGTGTTTTTGTGTACTATGTCGAAAATCAGTAGTCATGGTCCTTGTGTATGGATACATCGACTTCCAACACCAACACTGGACTCCCTGAACAGAATACCACACATGGTACCCTGAACACTATTGCTTCACAAAGAGGAAATATCAGATTTCTATGTTTTCTGGAAGAACCAATATCCCCTGATACCAATTTGTCATGCCCCATCCCCCGGGGCCCGTATCGTGACTACCCCAAACCCGCCTTCTATATGCCAGGGGCTGGTGACTAGAACCAAAGGCATAATTTCATAAAATTGGGAAGGCATGGCCTTTATAAATCATAAACACACACAACTAGAGTAGAAGTGGAAGAAAACACTAAGTAAAATATTTATAACAAGAGTACTGAAAGTAAAAGGGGGGAAAGAATACAAGTCCAACTATAAAGTACAGATACAACTTAAATCATGTACATCTGAAAAACAGACAAACTGCTGAAAGGTGAAAGAAGCTTCTGGATCATCCTCCGGGTTCCTACCTGAAGGGTAGGTACAGATGGCCTTCTCAGCAATCCAAGCCTGTCAGACTCCACCATGTACCGACATGTCGTAATATATTTTTCCAGGTACCGTCCAGTCCTGGCGCTCTCGGCCTCTGTTAGTGTTGAATGACATCTACATCAAACACAATGAGGTGCGGGCATAGCCCGTGCAGGGGTTAGTATACCGATACTCAGTAGGGACCCTGAGACCCTCAAGGTCTCACAAAATCGAACAAGGATAAACCACAACGTATGAAATCAATGGGTAACCATTACTTAGGTATATGCCCATACACATACCTAACTTAACAAATAACCCATCTCAATCATGAGGAAAACACAAAGGTCATTGACTCAACTCGAACCAGGATTTTCATTATCGAATCCATGACTACTGAAGAACTTCTCTTTTGTCGAGTACAGTGGGCCTGTCATGACACAGAGGCGCTTCCCACTAACCTTGGACTGCTGAGGTACTCCTCCTGTTGAGTACCGCAGGTCTGCCCCCATCAACTAGGCACTACATCCATTGTGGGTCTGCCGCCAAATAACAGGTGATCCCCCTAATAGCCTTCAGATGTAATCCTCCTATCGAGTACCGCGGGTATACTGCCAACTACCAGGCACTCTGTCCATCATGGGTCTGCCGCCAAATACCAGGCACTTCCCACTGGGCTAGTCAAATCACTCCAAGTCGTATAGGTCAAGAACTCTTCAGGTCTATAGCTACAAGGGCTCTGCACTCTGTCTACTCTTCACCAGAAGGATCCACTCCACAAGCTACTGGTCAATACTCCAAGTATCACAAAGTCTCACGAAGAAGTATCTCAAAGGACCGCCACGTTGTAGGGGTCTCAACAAAACAAAAGGCGTGCCAATCAGACGCCTGGTCTGTGGGTTATTTGCATTTTAGTCCTAGGGGCCCGGTTGGATTCGTGTACAAACCAACCTGGGCATGACTCAACTATACCCCGAACATCAGCTGGGTATACTGAAAGGGATTTATATGCTCCAATAATACTGTACATATTAATGGTTCATCAAACGGACGTCTGGTGCCAAAGATATGGCTCAAGAATCTAATGGGTAAGTAATTGTCCTGGGTCCGGTCCGACCCGTTTTGGGTGGACCCGGTCAGACTCGCTGGGTCTGAACCGACCCATTAGGTGGGTTAGCCCTCTATGTTTTGACCCGATCCGCTGGGCCAAGCCCTACAGACCGCAAGGGCGGTTTGACCCGGTAGTCACCACGTAGGTGACTCGGTAACTCAGCCCGGGAGACCGGTCCAGTTTGGCCAGAAACACCGCGGGGGACGTCGTAGGTTATCTCGAGAGACTAGTGGCCGATAGGCCAGCAGGCAGGCCGTGCATGGTGCGGGGAGGCCGCACAGGGTGCGGGCAAGCCGGTTGGTCACTGGTAGGCCACGATTGCACCGAGCAGGGCATTGGGGCGCCGAGGTAGCACATATGGGCGCCATGCAGAATGCGGCAGGGCGCCATGGGGTGCCGGGCAGGGCACCAGGGTGTGGGGCAGGCTGCCTGGCATTCCACCGGTAGGGCGCAGGCCGCCAGGTAGGCCTCCAGCGGGGTGCAAGGGCGCCGGGCAGCCCACCGGCTAGGCGCGGTGGCGCCAGGCAGCCCGCCAGGCAGCGCGCCAAGGAGGCACGGGGGCACCGAGTAGTGTTCCAGTGGGGCATAAGCAGCACTCCAAGGCAGTGCGCTAGGGCGCGGGAAGTGCGTCGGGGCGCCGTGGGGGCGGTGCTTTTCACGGATGTCGCGGGCATCGCAGTCCTTCTTTCCCGTCTTCATCACCATCACCTCTTTTCCAAGTTGTCATCATCGAACAAGAAAAAACAAGGGGAGGGTCGGACCGTATTCATGTGGCCCGATCCCTTCTCGTTACGGTGATTGAAATTGGAAATTCTTATACCATATCTTTGTTCGATGAACAAAGCGATTTATATTCAAATATAAAATAACACAAAACTCCCTACCTGAAAGGTCGGGCGTCAATGGTGAAGTCGCGGGAAGAAGACGTGGTCGTCGTCCATTGTGTCTACCACACACTTATACTTCTGAGTTAACACGATGGTTGTGGAAGCATCTCCATGTCTTTAGGTTACTGGGGAGGAATTCTGAGGAAGAAGCTGACAAAGAAAGGGCGTCGCCAGTGTTCTTTGCATTCTTCGTGTTCTTCGTAGGGAGAATTGTTCTCCGTTGGGAGGTTTATCCAACACTCCCACCAAAAGAGGATGACAACCAAATAAAATAATAGTTTTCCTATTATTTTATGTGTTGGAATTCAATTCAAAAAGGAGAGTTAAAATCTCGGCTCCTCCAAATTAAATGCACGAGTGTTGTCTCATTAATTTTGAGGATGCCAAGAGGCTCTCCTTATTAAAACACAAGTGTTGGCACAATTAATCGCACATGGAGGTTAATGTATCTCCCTCATTAATTAGGGAGAGTGTAGAGGTTTTATCCTCCACCATCAATAGGGGACGGGTGGTCCCCACCCCTATCATTAATAGGGAGCTTTTACGACTCGGGTGGTCCCCACCTCAAATATCCTCTCATGGGAGGTTATGCTCGGGTGGGCCCCACCACCATAACCTCTCATGGGTGGTTAGGGTGTGGAGGACCCACCACCAACCTCCAAGGGGAGGTTTTAACCAACACACCCAACACATGGAAGCTTAAAAATAAAATAAAGTGTTATACTTTATTTTATAATTATTTTTATAAAATCCCAAAAACTAACTTTTATTCCCGACTCACTGTCGTCGAAGTGAAAGTCTTCTTAAGAAAAAACTAGTGTTGTGAGTTCAACGGTGCCCTTAGATTTCAGTTCTGAGGATCGGTTCAAGTGTTATAAAAAATCTCGGTCATACGTTTACTAAATGTAGCTGAACAATACTTCAGAAATTGCTTCCGGACACATCGGGGCTCGGAATCAAGTGCCATCAAAAACCGAGGACTCATAAATTTTACACGTATTTAAAAAAAAATCAAGGGAATTCTATGTCATTACTACATACACAAAGATTCAAATTAATCCTATATCAGAATATGCACCTTTCATTTGTTATGAAATCCATGTGTATATGGTCCTATTAATACATGGAATCTAAAATACAAATGATTACATAATAACCGGCCAAACCTTACTCCCCATCTCTGTAGTATCTTAATCATTAAAATAAGAATATAAATACCTTATCAGTACATCACATGCCCCTAAATTACAACACATAACAACTAACGTGGCTAAAAAATCATTCACAGCCGAGTGTCAATGCAAACATCACCCATTGACCATTCCTAATTCCTGGAATCAGTACCCAAGGAAAACTCCCAAATTATAGAACATAACAATATAAGAAACCCTTAAACATCCAATGGTGTACTGAAAATCATATATCTTACCTTTTACTAATCCTCCAGAAAAAACAAAACTACTTCCATCGCTAAACCACAAAATGGTCATATAAGAATACTTACATTGAGTCAACTCTCTCTTAGCATACTCAAGACTATATGAAGATAGAGCATGATCATCTAAAACTAAAAGAATACTATGATTACATCATTAGGAATTTATAAATACCTATGAGTCATGATCACATTAAAATAAGCTACACATTCCATAATCTACCACCTAACACCACATCTTCAAAAAATATGTGTCCATGTCCATGCATGGTACAACCATCTTATTGTACCCTATCCATTTCTGATGTCCTATATACCATGAAGGAACATTCATCATTAAACCTAAAATCACAATAATCATTCCAATAGCTAGTATTTGAAACCATCGGTCCTCAACAAAAATATGGACAATCACCGATTTATGATTTAAATGGTACCATGAGAATCCAACACATACCTTTATCACTAGACACATACACTAGTGAGTCCTCTAATAAAAAAACTCAACACCCCATGTAACATGGAATACCAAAACAACATGTAAAAATATCCTTTATAACTCGTCTTAATAAATGATCATCTTATACATGGCATGATTTATTCCATGAACTCCTTTCACCCAGTATTTTTCAAGCCATAAGAGTCTATATGTTCTCTAACTATGTTAGAAATAGTGAAAACAGTGGTCAACATGGCAGGGAACCTGAACAATCTTACCCATTGAAGCCTTCCTCAAAAGACAAGAATCCTAAGTGATTTATCCAATGGACGAGGTATAAACATTTATATATTTCAAAACTCATTAAATAACAGTGCATAGATATCAAATGGGTGCATAATCTACCACAATACCTAAAAAGGCATCAATAAATCCAGGCCATCACCACTCAAAGGTTTATATTGATCAAAGAAAGCCATACAACTATATGGATATGAGTTGAAAATGGTGGCCTCTACGTCTCCCACCTAGACCTATCAATCAAGTATCCCAACTGGGTCACTAGGTCAAACCACCTTTCCCATAAGATCAAATCTCTTTGAGGGAGGTTTAGATAACACTGACATATGACGGAAAAAATTGTCAACATTATTCTACTAATGCCCTTATCAGCATAAAAAATCCTCATAATGGACATCACCAAGAGCATCATGTTATAACATAAAAAATTAACAATAAACTAACACGCACTGGATCTATGTATATCGTAATACCCCTTGGAGGTTCAGTTCTCAATAAATTATTGTGTGTCTATTGTCATTGTATATTGAGAATTGACTATATCACTTAAAAAAAGTGATACAACCATAAGTGGTCAACAAGAAAAGCATAAACTATCAATATTTACCTACAAGAGTGAACAATATGCCCACATAATCATATCATGATCCACATTATACATCACATACAGTTCAATTATGTTGAATGTTCTTCAATCATATGGAGGAAAATGTTGTGTAGGTTTTTATTGAAACGTTAAATAACTAATCCTAAGGAGAAGCACCCTAAGAAGGATTTAACATAAGGGAATCATATTCCCTATCAGCATTCTTTGGTTACAACACCTCTCATTAATGAGTAATAAGTCATCTCTCTCACCATCAATCGCCTTCCTCTAGAACAACATAGAATGACATCAGAACGAAATAGATAAAAAGTATGCTCAATTGAGTAGAACACCCCCAAATACCAATATGGGAAGGAAAATGTACATTATTTTTGAATTTTTAGGCAGTCAAACTCTATTTTTAGTAATAATAGCACACTATTGGTCCAAAAACATGTGAATCCTACAACCCAAATATAACGCATGAGAAAGCTCTTGCCTTTCCTATACAAGAGTCTAAATGCATCACATGCATCTTTATAGTGGTCTAATTACTAGGAATCCATAATAAATAATAACATGTAGACAAAATGTGAGTCTATAAATATAAAAAATAATATTTATCTATATCATTAATTATCAAAATAGCAATCCCATATCCATGGAAACTAGGAATTCATACCATAACAAGAGTTCTCAACGCACCAATCTGATATCTATCAAATGTTATGATTAATTCCTAATAATTAAATATACAATATCCTAAATAGAAATATAACAATAAAATAAAGTGATCTGATTCCAATTTGTAACATCTAGTCATGGTAAAAACTAAAACTGTGCTCGAACTCAGTTTCCCACAAGGCATCAAGCACATCTCCCCATACATCAAAGCATTTTGACTAGTAGTGAGGGTCTAATTTTGGTACAATGGAAACAATATTCCATCATATAATAGTAAAAACATATTAAATTACTATATATCATAAAAATTTAAATAAAATATCAGAATAATTATTAATTATACAGAAATAAAAGCATGCTATAATAATATATGAAATTATATATAAGACTGAACAACCATTTTATACATAGAACATTGATCTACTACTAGTATGATCACATATATACGAGTAAATAAAAGAAAAAGAAATAAAAGTTCAAGGATCAACTGCAATATTCTAGACGAACATGTACACGATATTCATATACATGTTTGCGTCATTCTTCTCGATAAGCCCAAGGCCTCACCACTACCTCTCCTACATCAAAGTGAATGAATGCTCAGGTGCACCAGTGCAATGGTGGCCCAAGAATTTTTTGAGTACAAAACAAAATAATGAACCGTGAACCTGGTCCCATACATAACTAGTTATATACAGAGTAGGTGAAAGTCAGATAATCATCATAATAACTTAAATAAATATACCTAAAAAAATCAAAAAAACATGGCAGGAAATAAATGATCCATAGCTGATCTCTATATCTGTTATCCAAGTCGACTAGAAATGTAGAATCATGTATATATATTTATATGAACATATAAGAATTCCCATAAATATTTACAAACACATATGTATATAAACAAATAAATTGAAAAATATTATAAAATAACAACATCAAATACTTAGGTTCATAATCTTGATCAGCTGGACATCTTGTAAAAATGGAATTGAGTTTAATGTCATACCACTCACTACATGTGTAACTATGTCTATCTTGGGGTATGTAATCCTAATCGATGCTACCTTCTTCGACCAATTCCAGAAATATCTCTAAGCATGCTGGGTCCTCACAGGGTGATATATGTCCTAACCCTTGGTTCACCCGCACTCACATATAATCAATATAATGAAGGATGATGTATACCGACTGAAAATCCTATAAATAGACTTTTTCCAATGTTTCATGCCACTCAAAACATATAAATCCAGTTTGATTACAAATCCCTAGGTTTCAATTCATAGGCAGTCAAGACACTGAAACTCAAATGAACATTAATGGGATGACCAATATGTGATCATTAATAGGAATTCTCCCAATAACCATGTACATGATCGGTATCAATTCATATAAACATCTCAATAACCACATCCCCATGAAATACATATTGTAGTGTAGTAATGGTGTGTTTACCAGACCCTTGGCAGAGTCATAAGCCTCTCTTGATGAGAGTGTAATCATACATTGAATATATGTCACCTCAACAGTGAGGATATTTAGGTCTACCACAACTACCAAATAATCAATTAGGTGGAGTGTAATCATCCCCATCAACTAATAGAGCATATTCATCCTAGAGAATGACAATCATAGGGTCTCCATTACTATGTATGATAAAAATTGGTATTTCATGCTTGTGTATCGTAATAATTGGGATTCCATGCCCTAATATCATAAATAGAATGGTATCAAGCCCGTGTATTGTAAACATATGATAAAAACATTGATCCTTGGAAATATGCTTATTCATCCCAATATGTAAAATATGTTCTCAAAATCCTGATCCCAGGAATTATGTTTGGAAATCACAATACAAAAATTCACATCATGCCAAGAACAATGGACACAAAATAGGAAGCACCTTTGGTAATTATCATTGTATCTATAGTTTGGGAGAAAACTAATGGCTTAGTTAGAGAAATAGCTAAACACACCTCCAAGGTTGTCTTCTCCAACTCGTCTCCCCATCAATCAGGCTAGGGTGCTTGTTCCAGACCCACCTAGTGAATTTCCCCCTCCCAAGTCTTCGTGCTCCACTTATTTCAAGGAGGACTTATGCCAAAATCCATTCAAATAAAAGGGTTGTAATGATTGTCTGCAACTAAAGGGTTCATCTTCATGCTCGGCAGATGGTATTCCTTCTTTTACTATTTCAGAGGATGATTTTCATTCCGCCTCAGATTGTCTCTAATGGATGTTGATAGAGAGCTTCAGAATTGATGAACCTCCTCTTCAGGTTTTTCAGTGCTTTGTTAGATTGTGGCCTCTAGGATCCCCATCTAGGGTTTCAGTGCAAAACTAAAATAATTTACATGTTGTGCTATACTCATGAGAAGATTTAATTTTGGCCTGGTCCTATGCACCCAGATCAGTTGGACTTTGGAGGTCTTCCTTTATTCAATGGCCAATGGCTTCTCATTCCCGTAAAGATTCAACTTTATCTGCTCTGTGTGTCTCTCTCCATATTTTTCCTCTTCCATTCATGTCCCAAGATATTCTATATGGTATAGGGGACTCCATGGGTTCCTTCCTATGTGCAGACCAAAGATCGATTCACCTAGAAGTTACGACAACAAGCATGATTTTTGTAGAGATGGAACATTCATCTTGGCTTCCCCCCAAGATTCTGTTAAATGTGGATGGGATGGAAGACTGACTGCATGTCCTGGTTTATTTTTACCCACCTAGTTTCAGTTTGTGGTGCCATCTGTAGGGGCACTCTTCATCAGAATGTTGCATGTCTCATTAGACACTTCCCCCTATGCAAGTGGCTCCTTCTTACCCTCCTCTGGCTCTAGGTGTGAACCCTATTGATCAACCTATTAGTCATCTAGGACCTGATTCTTGGGGGAAGAAATTCTTGTTATGTCACGACCCATCCTAGTTGGGCATGAGCCGTAACTCCCTAAGCCCGCCTCCTATTGGCCAGGGGATGGTGAGTAGCACCGAGGAGGCTTGTTACTAACATGGGAGGCATTGCCTATAAAAATGTACACTCACACACACATCTCCATGACCAAAAAGATGAAAAGTAAAAAACGACTAAAAATAGAAATATATGCGTACACTAAAAATATCAACCAAAAGAGTACGACAGGAATGTAAAGTATAAGAAAGTAGAACCCTGGGCCAAAAGTACATGCCCACCAAAAGAGAGTATGTAACAAAGTCCAACCTATAATGAAAGGTGTTGGGACTGCAGTCTGTTGCCGTAGGAACACAACTCGGCCTGTCTGATCTCCCTGAGTACTGTCTGGTCCTGGTCCGCCTAGAATCCTATCAAAGGCTCACACTTCTGCACAAGACACGACACGTGCCGACAAAGCCCGTGCATGGGTGAGTATAACAATACCTAGTAGGACACCCCAAAACCACAAAGGAAACACAACAAGGGAAAATAACACAAAGGAAAGATAGAGTTAGCTCCACACAATATATGTCTAAAGAACATATAACAAGAATATCCAGATATACTCATACATGATCGACTATCACGAAACTGCCACTATGATCAAGCTCAAAGATTCCACTAAGCACGTTAAAAGGAGAACACACTCCTAGGTATGAAGAGGGAGATTATATGTACTCGTTCCGGGTGAACAAACTCAACATGTACTTGAGAACATGATGCTCAGATGAGGATCACAACCAATATCCATGGGGTGATTCCAACAACTCAGTCTGAACTAATCCTCAAAGCAGAGGATCGGTGCCCGGGTGAATTTGGTCGCATCGATACCAAGAAATCTAACTAGGGTTCCAGGAATGAATAGAGGATATGGCTCTAAGTCTCACAGAGGTGATTCCAAAAACATCATTCAGGAAGTCCTGATGAAGGGATAATACTCTTGTATGGAGGAAATGATACCGAAAACCTTCACGAGAAAGGCCAAGGGGATGAACACGAAAGAAACTAGCCAAGTCACAGAAGGAAACTAGATCAAGCCATGAAGAAATGGTTACACAGTATGTAGTATGGTTACACAAAATGTTCCTTGACCCTGAGTATTACCTGTGTAAATGGCCCATGTCATCCGTTCAAGCTGTGTAAAACTCAACTACACGGTGTGTTTAAAAGTACACGCCGTATTCCTGACTCTGGGTAATGCCCGTGTAAACGGCACATGTCATTTGGCTTGTTGGATATAAATATCTACATGGCGTGTTGAGTAATCACACGTTGTGTCTGAGAACCTGCGCTCACTCCGTGTACGCTGGACATGTGCTCGTACATGGTCTCTTTCCATGTCCGCGTCGCCTTCCCATGTACCAGTACACGAGGTATCCAGTGTATCTGTCCAGGTCTGGCCGGGGAGGGGTATACACGACGTGTTCTGTGGCTATGTACCCAAACCGTGTCTGCGTACTCCCAGAGTACACGCCAGATAAATCTGCCGATGAACACATGCCATGTATCCCATACTACACGCCATGTAGTCGGGATTTTTCCAGAAACATCATCTTCTTCCTCGCGCTTCGGCCAATCTTTCGGATCTGTGATCTCTCGTCCGTTAGTCCTGATAATTCATCGGTTGGTTCGTTTCATCATATAAACACCGAAACAGGTGTTCTCGGTCATTAAAATGGATCATAAACCTCGAACGATCCATCTGAAGAAAAAACCCCCGAAAACTCATAACTTTTGATCTGCTCCGAATCGTCCGCCAAAAACACCGTCACACCTCCGTGACATCGCTTCAGGGTTGGATCTACAATCTCGAATAATTTCATAGCAGAACGGATGTGCAAATATCTGGTGTTCATCGCCCCATGAATAAGTAGAAGAACAAGAAGGGGAGAAAAGGGAGAAATCCAATGAAACGAATTTGAGGAACAAACCTCCATCGAAATTCATCACAACGTTGATCCTCTCCCATTAATAGGATTAAACGGAGTAGAGAAAGATCAACAACAAAAGATCGACAAGGATTTAATCTTCCAGAATCCCTACAAAATCCCATCCCACAGGAACGATCGATCCGCAAACTAATCTGTTCGTGGATTATCCCGTGTTCATCGTAGAAATCTAGAATGGGGAAGAAATCAAAAATTAAACATCCTACCTAGATTTTGCAGTGTTCGTTGGTGAAGCTTCGGTCTCCGCGTTGTCGTCGCCACGTTGGGAGGTTTTCTCCAGATCCTCCAGAGCCGCCAAGGGTTTCAAGGTTATGAGGTTTGTAACCCTGGAACCCTGCGCTAGCCTTTATTTAAAAAGGATAATGATATCCATTGCACCAGATTTAATTAAATATTTTAAATTAAATATTTTATTTCAGTTAGTCCAAAACCCAGTTTTCGCCACCAGCCTGCGCCAGTCGATGTTAGGTCCCTTCAAGGGTAAACCCGCTACTCTGAATGCAATGTGGAAATTGGATTTTTGATCCGAGCACCCATTCAGGAGTTATTCCGATTTTTTCAGGAAAAAATGTACGCATGTGTAATTTAATTGTTAAATTAAATTCAAGAATTTGTTCCGGGCTCACCGAGCCTCTGAACTGCACGTCGTCTCAGAGCCTGGTCTCAAAATAATTCCCCTTATTTATAAGAATAAAGTATGTAAAATCCAAGACAGTACATCACACCCACCTTATGGATTTTATGTCCCTAAAAAGCCAAAACAAAGGCTACTCAAAAATATGTGTGTACTGCACACGAATCTGAGCCTCCCGCTCTCATGTACTCTCCTGTAGATTTTCTTTTGTTGCCATCAGACATGCACCAAGGGAATATATCACCCACGAAGGATATTATCATGCTGATCCTTGATATACACAAGGTATTCAG
Organism: Viscum album; assembly: GCA_963277665.1. Classification (NCBI taxonomy): domain Eukaryota; kingdom Viridiplantae; phylum Streptophyta; class Magnoliopsida; order Santalales; family Viscaceae; genus Viscum; species Viscum album. Next base: position 783,682,975 of record OY728164.1, read on the forward strand.
CAATGTTCGCTCCATCATTGATGTCCAACTCACCCAAGTCGATGATGTGCGATGGATCATGCACATACCTCCATAGTTGCGATACATGGAAGACGTTGTGTACCTGGTCCATTAGAGGAGGTAGAGACAAGTGATACGCCACCTTGCCAACTCTACTCAGAATCTGAAAAGGGCCGATGAACCTCAGAGATATCTTGCCGCCTCGTCCAAATCTCTGCAATCCCTGTCAAGGTGAGACCCGAAGAAACACATGGTCTCCCTCCTCGAACTCCATGGGCCTCCGCCTCCTATCATCAAAAGACTTTTTCCGAATCTTTGTAGTCTTCATCTTCTCCTGGATGACCTACACCTTCTCATTAGTATCTCTTACCATATTTGGGCCCATGAGGGCTGACTCTCTTGGGTCTGTCCAGCAAAGTGGTGACCTGGAAGGTCGCCCGTAAAGAGCCTCGAATGGTACCATACCAACAGTGGAATGATAAATGTTGTTTTAAGAAAATTCCACCAGTGGTAGGTGATCCTCCCAGCTATAACCAATGTCAAGTATGCAAGCTCGAAGCATATCCTCCAGAACCTGGATAGTCCGCTCTGTCTGACCATCAGTCTGAGGTTGGAACGTTGTGCTAAGCGTAACTGAGTCCCAAAAGATTCCTGAAATCCGCTCAACAACCAGGATGCGAGACGAGAATCATGATCTGAGATGATCATGGATGGAACTCCATGAAGTCAAACTATCTTCGGCATGTAAAGGCGTCCCAAGCTCTCTACTGAACTCTGCTCCCATATGGCTAGGAAGTGGGCTGACTTGTTGAGTCGATCAACAGTCACCCAGATGGCGTCGTGTCCCCTTGACATTTGTGGTAAAACCAGAACTATGTCCAAGGATATCCCATCCCACTTCCACTCTGGCACCTCAACGTGCAGAGTCAGGCTTGCTGGCACCTAGTGCTTATCCTTTACTTGCTGACAAGTATGGAACCGAGAAACAAACTCTGCCACACAGTTCTTCATTCATGGCCACCATAACTAACGTTGAAGGTCCTGATACATCTTTTCCACGCCTAGATGCACCGCCAAAGGAGATGTATGGGACTCCCTTAGAACCTCCTCCCAAAACATAACTGGATCTAATATACGCCCTCGGAAAAGAACAACGTGCTCCACACCTTTTGAATATCCATCAGCTGCAACAGCTGTGGATATCTGAGCACGTAGTGTATCACACCTAGCATCCTCGTAATGTGCTTCCCTGACTCGCTGTAAGAGTGGAAGAGTAAAAACCATCTATTTATGGTAGGTTCCCTCATCTCCATCCATGAAAGATAACTGTATGGTGGTCAACTACCTCATCGCCTCATCCAACAACTGCGGACTGGATTTCTTGCTGAGATCATCTTCCACTACGTTCCCTTTCCCAGGAGTATAAACGATCTCAATTTCATAATCATGGAAGAACTCCAGCCACCGCCTCATTCTCAAATTCAGATCTCTCTGAGAAAAGATATATCTGAGACTCTTATGATTAGAGTAGACAATAAACCACTCACCCATTAGGTAGTGCTACCACATCTTCAACGCGAAAACTACCTCTGAAAACTCCAGATCATGGGTTGTGTTGTTCTGCACGTGTGGCCTCAACTGACGTGAGCTATAGGCAATTACCACTTTCCTCTGCATCAAGACAGAACCAAGCCCGATTCCTGATGCGTTGCAGAACACTATGTACTCGACTCCCGCCTCCGGTAATCTCAAGATTGGGGCGCTCGTCAGACACAGTCTCAACTGTTGGAATGCCTGATGGCATCTCTCGGTCCACACGAAAGGCTGCCCATTTAGGGTTAAAGCTGTCATGTGTGCTGATATACTAGAGGAATCAAGAATAAATATTCATTAGTATCCTGCAAACCCAAGGAAAATCCACACCTCCATCACGCTCAGGGGTGGCTCCCATTCTAGAACTACCACTACTTTGGATGGGTCCAATGTTACACCATCTACTAAGATAATGTGTCCCAGAAAGTGGACCTCCTATATCCAAAACAGACACTTCGAGAGTTTCCCATTCAAATGGTGCTGTCAGAGGGTGTCCAGAACCATCCTTAGGTGTCTCGAGTGCTCCTCCTTGGATGCATAGTACACAAGGATTTCATCGATGAAGACTAATATGAACCGATCTAGATAGGGCTGAATGATCTGGTTCATGAGTCACATGAACACTGCCGTGGTGTTAGTCACACCGAAGGGCATCACGAAGTACTCATAATGACTATAGCGACATCTAAAAGCCGTCATCAGTACATCCTCATCCCGTACTCGCAACTGGTGATAGCCTGATCATATATCATCCTTCGAGAACCATCGTGCCCCTCTAAACTGGTCGGAGAGGTCATCGATCCTCGGCAGTGGATACTGGTTCTTCATGGTCACCAGATTCGAGTGCTAGTAATCCACACATAGTCTCAAGCTCCCGTCTGACTTTTTAGAAAACATGATTGGGGCCGCCTAGGGTGAAACTTTGTGTCTCACAAAGCCCTACTTCTACAAGCCTTCCAACTGTACCCCCATCTCACAAAGCTCTAAAAAATCCATCCAATATGCTGATGCTGATATCAGTGTCATCCCAAGTAGCAACTCAATGTAGAAGTCTATCTCCCGATTGGGAGGTAGTCCAGGGACATCCTCCGGAAAGACATCCGCGTACTCAGCCACTACAGCTGGAAACTGGAAACTTGTAACATCTACTATGCAATGGGATAGGGTAGCTAACTGATAGGATATTCATTGCACCCTTCTACGCATGATTCCATCCTGCGCTGCCTGGGTCTCTCTTTCACCGACAAAAGACAACCTCATTCCATCACTGCGAACACACTACACCATTCTCATAAAACAGTCGATTTGGGCGTGAACTGTGGATAGCCAATCCATACCATGAATGACATCATAAGGCCTCTACCCTACCTCCAAGAGGTTCCAACCAAAACTCTCGCCTCTAAGGGTCAGCTCACACTGTCTATAGAGGTGTGTGATCTCGGAATCTTCTCCAGTCAGTGTATCTAACCATATGGGTCGAGTCAACGGCTCAACTGGAATCTCAATGTCCTGAACAAGATAGGCATCAAGAAAATAATGACTTGCACCTGTGTTTATCAGTACGATTTCCAAAGTAGAAAAGACACAAATTGAACCTCTAATCATTTCGGGAGTACCTGGGTCATAAGCCTCTGCCGCCTGTAGTTGTTCCAGCCTCTGTCCACCAGCTCCCCGAGGCTGGCGTGGACCACCTAGGGGTGGTGGTGGTAAAGGGTCAAAACATTGACCACCTCGAGCTGCTCTCCCAGATCTTCTATCGCGTCTACCACCAAGCGGATATGTCTGCTCCAAACATTACCTCTTCCTCGGTGGTCCATCCACTACTCCCATGTCAATAGTATGGTGGGTCGGACAATCTCGAGTGAGATGTCCCCTTCCATCGCAGGAGTAGCATCGCCTCTCTTGAGGATGGGTGGATGCACCCTATGAACCCTGTACGGCAGATCCCCTATCCTGGGATCTAATCTGAAAATGTCTCCCATGCCTGGGTCCCAATCATCGGCTCCCGGCTTCCGAGGTCTCTGCTCGAGATCGCTCGCTACTGAAAACTACCGGCTGTATCTGCTCGGCCAAGAAGCTCTCGACCACCAAAGCCCTCTTGAGCACCCAAGAATAAGTGGGAAAGCTCATAGGGATGATGCTAGCTCAGATATCTCTATGCAAGCCCCACTCAAAATTCCATGCTCTGAAGTACTGATCGGTGACCATATCCATAGAGTACTGCGAGAGGTCTGTAAACCTCGAAGAATAGTCAGCCACCGTCATGGTTCCTTGCTAGAGATGAAGAAGCTCTTGTATACGTAATACTTTTAGTGTAACTGGTGAAAAATCCTCTCTGAATCGATGCTCAAACTTTGACCACGTATGAGTCTTCTCATCGTGATTCTTGACAACCAAACTCCACCATCACCCTGCTGAGCCCTGTAGAAGTCTAGCTGCTAGGATCACCATCTGGTCTGCTGGTGTCCTGACTAAATCGAAGACCCTTGTCACTGCCTAAAGCTAGTCCTCTGCTGCTTGAGGGTCAGGCTCGCCTCGAATCCTGAGGGGTCGCTATCTATGAAACTCGTGGAGTGCGCTCAGCATAAACTACTCCTCCACTGGTACAGTAGGCACTAAACACTACTCCACAGGTGGTGGGATCACTAGCACACCACTTAATGGTAAAAATGAGGGATCTGGTCCCTGAATCGAAGATTCATCACTGAGGGGGTCATCCACATTATCGAGCTGCTGGATCCTAGCGGGTGCACATCGTAGAGGCATCCTGTAAGGAAACAATATGTATCTCAGTTAGTGAGTATATCTGTAGAGCTGACTCAAGAAGGACATAGAAACCACAACCCACTCCTATATGATGCGTGTACCATTATTTTCCCCTGAAACTAGTGTTATCATGTGCTGAGTCGAAAAGCAAGTTATCAGAGCCCTGGTGTATGGATATGTCGGCTGCCCACACCAACACTGGGGTCCCTGGCCTAAAAGTCAAACTCAAAACACTTAAAACTATTTCCCCAAACCAACTCATAGACTCTCGGTCCTAAGGTACAACCGACCTCCTTTGATACACTTTGTCATGACCCATCCCAGTGGGGCCCGAGCCGCAAATCCCCATGCCTGCCTCCAAAAGGCTAGGGGCTGGTGACTAGCACTGAGTAGGCATGCTACTAACATGGGAGGCTTTTCTTATAAACCTGAACAGGCGCACACACATCTCTAAGCCCACAATGCTGAAATGTAAAAACTACTAAAAATGGAAATGCATGCATACACTAAAAAACTCAACCAACTGAGTACAACAGGAACGTAAAGTACAAGAAAGTATAACCCTGGGCCATAAGTACAAACCTACCAAAAGAGTGTATGTAACAAAGTCCAACCTGTAAAGAAAGGTGCTGGGACTGCAGTCTATACCCATAAGAACTCACCTCATCCTGTCTGATCTCACTGAGTACCGTCCGGTCCTGGTCCACCTAGAATCCTGTCAAAGGCTCGCTTTTCTTCACAAGACACGACACGTGCGGGAAAAGCCCATGCAAGGGTGTGTATAATAATACCCAGTAGGACACCCTGAAACCACAATGGAAATAGAACAAGGGAAAATACCACATAGGAAAGATACAGAAATATCCACATAGTATATGCCGACAGAACATATAACAAAAATATCCATATATACTCATACACGATCGAATATAGAAAAACCACCACTAATATCTAGCTCAAAGATTCCACTAAGCATGTAACAAGGAGAACACACTCCTAGGTATGAAGAGAGAGATACGAAGTACTCATTCTGGGAGAACACACTCTACATGTACTAGAGAAAATGATGCTCAGATGAGGATCACAACCAATATCCAAGGGGTGATTCCAACAGCTCAATCTATACTAATCCGGTAAGCAGAGGATCTGTACCTTGGTGTAGTTGGTCATTTCGATACCAAGAACTCTACCTAGGGTTCTAGGAATGAATAGAGGATCCAGCTCTAAGTCTTATATTGGGGATTCCAACAACTCTATTCAAGAAGACTTGCTGAAGGGATCATACTCCAGTATGTAGGAAATGATACCGGAAACCTTCAAGAGAAAGTCCACAGGGACGAACCCTAAGGAAAATAGCCTAAGTAATAGAAGGAAACTTTCTCAAGCCACGAAGAATTGGTTACACGGCGTGAATTATGGTTACACGTTGTGTTCCTTGACCCTGGGTACTGCCAGTGTAAATGGCCCATGTCATCTGTTCATGCTGTGTAAAACTCAACTACACAGCATGTAAAAATGTACATGTCATGTTCCTGATTCTGGGTACAACCTATATAAACGGATCATGTCATTCAGCTTGTCGGATGAAAAGTAACTACAGGGTGAGTTGAATAATCACACGCCGTGTCTGAGAACCTGGGGCTAGCTTCGTGTATGCTGGCCATGTGCCCGTACACAGTCTGTGTCCGTGTCTGTGTCGCCTGCCTATGTACCAGTACATTGGGTATCCCGTGTATCTGGATGGGTCTGGCCAGGGAGGGGTATACATGTCATGTTCCTTGGCCCTGTACCCAACATGTGTCTGTGTACTCCCAGAGTACATTCCAGGTAAATCCACCGAAAAACACACGCCGTGTAGCCAATACTACATGCTGTGTTGTCGAGATTTTTCCAGAAACACCGTCTTCTTCCTCGAGCTTCGGCCGATCTTCTGGATCTGTGATCTCTCGTCCGTTCATCCCGATACTCTAGGGGTTGGTTTGTTTCATCATACGAACACTGAAACGGGTGTTTTCGGTCCTTAAAACAGATTATACACCTCTAATGATCCATTTGAAGAAAAATTCCCGAAAACTAATAACTCTCAATTCGCTCCAAATCGTCCGCCAAAACCGCCATCACACCTCCATGACATCTCTCCGGCGTTGGATCTACAATCTTGGATCAGTGCGTCACAGAATAGATGTGCAACGATCCATTTTTCATCATCCCATAAACAACGCGAAGAACGCGAATGGGAGAAAGGGGAGAAATACAATGAAACAAATATTCGGAATGAAACTCCATCTTCGTTCGTCACGGCGTTGATCCTCTCCTGTTAATAGGATTAAACGGAGCAGAAAAATATCAACAACAAAAGATCAACATGGATTTAATCTCCCAGAATCCCTGAAAAAGCACATCGTGCAAGAATGATCGATCCGCGGACTAATATGTTCATGGATTAGCCCATGTTCATCATAGAAATCAAGAATTGGGAAGAAATCACAAATTAAACATCCTACCTGTATTTTGCGGCATTCGTTGGCAATGATCTGGTCGCCGCGTCATCGCCTCCGCATTGAGTGGTTTTCTCCAGAGCCTCTAGATCCACCAAGGGTTTCTGGGTTATGAGGTTTGAAACCCTGGACCCCTTCTCTAGCCATTAATTTAAAAGGATAAAGATATCTGCTACAACAGATTTAATAAAATATTTTAAATTAAATATTTTATTTCGGTTATGTCCTAAAACCAGTTTTTGTCAAAGGCATGTGCCACTCTATGTTGGGTCCCTTCTAGGGTAAACCGACTACTCTGAACGCAACGGTGCCATCAGATTTTTGATCCGAGCACCCATTCGGGAGTTATTACAATTTTTTCAGGAAAACAGCACGCGCGCGAAATTTAATTATTAAATTAAATTCAAACATTTTTTCTAGGCTCACCGAGCCTCAGAACTATACGTCATCTCAGAGCCTGGTCTCAAAAAATTTCCCCTTATTTTTCTAAATAAAGTATGAAAAATCCGAGACATTACATGTTACCCATATCTCCCCATAACATGGAAGCCTCCCCTTTGTCTAAGATCACTTTTATGGTGGATTTGGCATTGCCTTGCCATGAATTGGTTACCTTATTTTAGGCGGCCCCCACTAATAGTTATTAAGGAGTGATAACTTCTTTGGAGCTCTTTTTTTATTCCCAGGGAATCTTTCTCCACTTATTTCATTATTTTTTTTGACCTTATCATCAAGAAGATTCATTAAAGGGAATTTACTGAGGATCTTGTCCAGCATTCTTCTACGATTTTCAGCTCACCTCCAAAGTGTATGGACATCATCCTCCCAGACCTTCCTCTAGTGAGAAAGCAACATTCTACCCTAATTTTTATATCGATTAAAAATCCCCCTTCATCGTTGGACTCCTCCTCCCCAAGTAAGAAGAAGACTATATCTCAATCCAAATCTAAATCCGAAGTCAGGGTTTCTATGAAATATAAGGACTATGAGTTTGGGTCTAGGGCCAGACAACTCTCCTTCAATGTTTAATATTCATCTATGGAATTCTCATGGCTTGGGTTCACAGGTAAAATCCAACATTATTTCCAATGAATTTTGTCTCATTCGGTTTCTTTGGATTCTTTCCTTGAACCCAAATAGGAATCAGACAGAATCAAGGTCTTTGCATGGCGTATGAGAGATCATAGACCTTTTCATGGATCCACAACCTACGCTGACATCTGGTTTTTTTGGAAGTCAAGCATATCAGTGGATCTAGTTTCTAGGACTGAGCAATGTCTTAATTTCATGTTTTTAGTGGTAGATAATGATTTGTTTTTGTCAGTTTTCTATGCTAAATGTGATACAGAAGAACGTGAACTATTATGGGATGACCTATTTCTTTCAACCCAAGAGATTCACCTTGGATAGTGGGTGGATATTTGTACATATTTTCTAAACTGGAGGGGAAAATAGTCCAGGGCCTTTCCCTAGAAGGGATAACAAGACTTTTGTTTCATTTATGGCGCATAATGGCCTTATGGATATAGGATTTTTAGGTGATCCTTTTTGATAGTGTAAAAACTAGCATGGAAATAGGTGATTCTAGTGCCGGTTAAACCGTTTTTTAGTTAACAGAGCTTCTCTCTCAATCATCCTTGATATAAAAGTTTATCACCTGTTGCATGGTCTCTTAGACCAATCTCCCCTCAGACTTTCTCTAGAAGCCCGTGTCTACAGTTTCCCCCTTTCAATACTCGGATTCCTAGGTGGATGATGCCACCATCCATGAATTTTTTTGATGTACATGGGATCCACCTTGTAACGAAAATCCTTGGGCATCTCTTCCCAAAAAATTATAGAAAATGGATAATCATCTTCATTCTTGGGCCAATTTCCTTCTTTCTACTCATACTAAACTAGAAGATGTATTTAGTGAATTTAATCACCTTGAATTGGTGCTAGAAAATACTTGGGATGACATGGTTTTTTCCTTGATTAGGCTTATTAAAGTCATGTAGTTTGATTTGTTGATGAACCATGATTTCGTAGCTAGAGAGAAGTCCCTAATCAAATGTCTCTGTAAAGGTGACCGTAACACGACATATTTTCATGATTGCATTAAAGAAAAATGCAGACTCTCTAGCACTAATGACCTAATGGAGGATGTCTTCTTTTATAATGACAAAGATATTTTAGGGAGTTTGGATGATATCTATTTCAGTTCCTTACTAGATAATATGAACCCTCTCATGGTTGATGGCTACCCGAATGGCACCTTGGCCCTACGTCATGTTATTCCTTGATCGGTGTTGGAGGTAGTTAATGTTTTACTTCAAACCCCCTAGAAGAGGCAGAAATAAGAGATGTTATTTGGTTTATCTACACCGTTACTTCACCTGGCTTGGACTCTTTCCCAATATCCTTCCACTATGTGGCCTGAGATACGGTGAAAGAAAGTATCATTAGTGTTGTGGAAGATTTCTTCTCTGGAGGTAACCTCCCCTATGTGACATGTACAAAAAAATTGGTGTTAGTTGCAAAGGTCAATGCCCCTGTTAGTTGAATTAGTATAGACCCATTAGCCTTTTCATTGTCCCTTATAAATTCTTGGCTGTCATTTTGAATTTAAGATTTCCCCCTTTTCTCCCATGTTGTGTTTCCCCAGAACAACATGTTTTTGTGAAAGGCAGATCAATAAAAGGGGTTATTTTACTGGCCTAAGAAATTATTAGCATCATCAATCAGAAATATCCAGGAAGTAATGTGTCCATTAACATGACATGATAAAATCCTACAATATGATGGAATAGAGTTTTGTCATCAGGTTCCCTATACGTACGAGGTTCTCTTCTTATTTTTTTACCTTATTTTTATATGCTTTCGTTCTCTATGGATGGACACCTCCATTATGGGTAAGAAGTTTGGGTTCTTTTATGCTATTAGAGGTTTAATATAGGGGACCCTATTTTACTCAATCTTTTCGTCATTTTCCATGATTCTCTCAGTCATTAACTTAGATATTTCATTTATGTGTGGAATGTTCTCCCCTTTTGCAACAAATCTTCTTCTGGGGTATCTCTCATGTGATTTTTGCTGATGATACTATTCAGTTTTTTAATGGTAGTAGAATATTTATTCAGGGTGTTAATGTGGCTCTAGATCTTTAATGCGGGTTGAGTGGTCATGTTGTTAATTGGGAGAAGAGTCTCTTCTTTATTCCCACCAAATGCTTGGATAGTCACTCAAGAATTATAGAGTCTTGCCTCAGCATGTAAAAAGATTCATTTACTATGATGTTCTTGGGTGCTCCAGGGTCTCCAAACACCCTTCTTATTAGACACTTCAATATGGTTACTAATAAAATCACTGGGTGCATTATCAATTAGGGTAATAGTATTTTATATTTTAGAGGTAGAATTTCGATGATCAGCCCTATCTTATCTTCCATACCATGCACATTTTATCTACCCTCAAGATTTCTATGAGAGTAATTTCCAATATTGAATATACCATGTCATAATTTTTATGGGGTGGAAGCCTTTAGAAAAAGTGTCATTTGGTTTTGTGGAATAAGTTGGCTAAGCTGGTTGAAGACATGGGTCATAATATGAGAAGTGTTTCTAGCTCTATGAGCGGTCTTCATGAAAATCTATCCGGGGAAGTTTATTAGAGGAGATCTATATGGGGAAAGCATATAAAAATCACTTATGGCCTTGAGGGGAGTTCCAATGGATGTAAAACTTTCCGAATCTATATGATAATTCATCACTTCATCCCTCTTCTTCTGCAACACACATGGTGGATTTTTGGAAAAGGGGACATCGGTTTCTGGCATGATAACTGGTCAGAGTCAATTCTGGTCTTCCCAAGCTGTCCCATCTATCCATTTCATTTAGGGAGCCTAGTGTTTTCCCTCTCCTTATTTGGACCACTTTGGATGTGGCTCAAAAAAATGTGTTTGACAATATCATGCTCCCTAATGACCCAAATAAGTTTGTTTTCATGGGATCGACTTCAGGTCTTCTCTCTATCAGAAAATTTCCAACACTTCAATCTGTTGCTTCCCATCAGGACTACTGGGGTGATCATCTATGGTGAAAATGTTTTCCTTCCAAAATTTTCTTCTTTTCACGGAATGTTTGATTTGGTGCATTATGCTATGATGAAAATGTCCAGTGAGGAGGTGTTTGTCTGGATTCGAAGTGTTAATGTTGAAAGGAGCCAAAAATAAAATCTATTTTCCACATATTCTTCAATAACGACTAGGATTGGGTAATATAGAGCTTTTTCAGACAGCTTATAGGCTAGTTAGATCGGGTCTATTAGATTGACCTCTTTATTCAGTAGTGGTTCATGTTCTCAGACAGACCAAGTGTGGAATGACGAGAAAGGGAGGTTATATTCTTTACGGGATGCTGGTTTCTATGGACCTCTCAGAATGATATGTGACACTTGAATTTGGTGGAATATCACTTGGGTATCATCTTTAAAATAAACAACCACATTCTTCATTTCTGTAGGTTAGACAAAAGTCTTGAAGCTTCCCTGTCCATCCCACTGCTCCTTCCTTAGCACTCCTTGACCTGTTTGGTTCCACTCATCTTGAGTGATTGGGTTAGATGGGAGGAACCCAATTTGGGGAAGAAGCAAAATACGGACAACTCGTTTTTCCTAGGAATGATGCGAGTGGGTGGAGTTATAAGAAACAATACTGGATCAGTGATTGCTGCATTTTCAGTAATTTTAGACCTAGGTGACTCTCTCTAAGCGGAGGCCCTTGGCATGCGTTTTGGCCTCCTGTTTTGGAATCATAGGATAATTCCTATCAATGAGATAGATAATTATTTGATAACCCTCTATAATGCACATACAATTAAGGGTCAGACCACTTTTTCCATTATCTATTCCATCAAACGCTGCAAGAATTTACTAGATTATAAAATTTCTATTCATCATTCCTGGAGAGAGGGGAATGTGGTGGTGGATTTTCTCACTTCTCTTGCATCTAAGAATGATCAGTATATTATTTCTTCTCATCATGGATCCTTTCCCCTGGGATAAATTCACTTTGTATGAGTCGATGCTCTTGGATTCCATTACTCTAGAACTCTATAAGTTTTGTCTTGTTGTCTTTTTATCCCCTTTCATTATTTATAAAAGCATAAAATCTTTGGTGCTTGTAGTAACATATTGAATGAATAAGTAAATGAGTGAGGGTGTTTTAGTGTCAAAACCCACAACTACAATCATATCCCAATGGATTTCCATATTTGACATGTATTTTATGGGGACACTGACTACCATGTCTTATGAACACCATCATACCAGATCACGGTTGGTAAAATATTGGGTCACACATTGAGCCCCCATGTCAAAACGTTGGGGAGGAATCCTACTCGGGATCCCCAATGTGCACATGTAATTAGAGGCATCCCACATGGATTCTTGTAAGGATGTATGTATAGAAAGAATCACTCTTGGAATCCTAAAAATATAAGAAGTGTAATTCCACTCCTAATTCTTGGTTATTGTCACAACAACATGTTTGATAAATCAAGAACACTAGGGTTATTAGTGACCTCATACATTCATCTAGTATCAACTACCCTTTCAATTTAAATAAAAAAATCGTCTTAATGAATTTAAGTAGGGGTGTTACCCTTAGGGGTGAGCCGAATAAAGAATATAACACCATGAAAATGCATAATTACTAAGGGGACCTATGATAGACCATCTACCATAAGATATATTTCTATTATTTTTTTATGAATTTCAAATAGCTTATATGTTCCTCCAGAGCTCATATAATACAATCTGGGTCATGTATTTCAACAAGATTATCACAAATTAATTTATTATAATTTTTCTCTAATTAGTTAATTATTCTTATCAAGGTAAAAAAATAAAATCATTTAATTTATATGGGAATTATACAAAAAATATCATTAGTCAACATCAACCATCTACGACCACGAACAAACTATCTCCAATAACAAATGACATTTCATCATCCATGAGTGGAGCAGAATTCATAAGAAATTATCACAAAACAAACACCCAACAATTTAATTAAAATCATCCATGATATAGAGGATCACCACATTAATATAATTTGATTAAATGGCAAGAGGTGAAGTGTATATGGCCTCACAAGATGTCCTCATCCTAGAATGAGGGGAAAAAACTAAAATGGTTGATTCAACAATGCTCTGGTAGAATCGTAGAAGACTTCTTGATGGAAACTCCATAAATTAAAAATGATGGAACAAGAATAATATAAAATAAATGAAGAGGTATATCTTTCCTACTAATGTCATCAAATAAAACCTGGAACTCCCTAGAATGATGGAGAATGAATCTAGGAAGAGCCTCGACATTGTGCTCATGCAGGCCTCCCACTTAGAAGAAACAAATAAAGCAGTTTCCCCTCATTTACCCCTTTTTTATGTCCTACCGAACAATTTATAGGGCACAAAACAGTTTCATGACATCTAAGAGATTCACAATTAATTTATTCCATAGATGAATCCTCTAAACATGGATTTCATGAATCCATCAGGGGACACCTCAAGATACCATTACAAATTGTGTAAATATATTCATGATTTTTAAAAAATCATGGGTTATTTCTAATAGGCCAACTTCTCATTCTTTAGCCGGGTTTTAACCAAATCCGCATGAATTTTACAAAATAATTACCCATATCTATAAACATCAATTATGGATTTTGAAATACTTTAGACCTTGTCTCGATTCCTAGTTCTCAAAACCATTCATCCACCAATAGAAAAAAAATCAACATATCTCACAAAACTACTGATCCAAAAATATGGGACATTAAAAATGGTTTGGGTCAGAGAGAAAGAGTAAGAATTGTAGTTGGATAGAATTCTATTTGAGGTTTAGTAATTGAAATAGGGTATGTGATTTTGGGGAAAAGATACTCGTTGAATCGAATTTTGATTTGAAATTTAATTTAAACATTTTTAACACCCCAATAAATAATTTTTTTTCATTTTTTAAATAATGTTATTTTGTTTCTACATTTCATTATCTATAACACCATGTTAAGAATATTCTTTTACTAACACTGAGTTAGCTAGTGTTCCATGAATGATAGAGTTTTACCACATTTTTAAAGAACACGTATTTTAAAACTAAATTTTGGTGCTTTAATAAATTATATATGTCAAAAGAACATCCTTTTTTAATTTTTAATTTCAAAATATCTTATAAATATTTTTTAAATTTTTCTATTTAGTTTCATTTTTTTGATGAATAGAGAAAAATACTACATTTTAGTTGAAAACTGTAAGTTTTTCTAGATAATTATTAATGTTAAATTATTTTCTTAAAATTCACAATATATTAATTAACTATCTATAAATCAAATTTAGTTCATTATAATAATTTTTATATCTAATTTTTATATAAATACTAAATTTTCTTTTGAGAAATTTTACTTTAAAAAACCTACTTTCCTACCACTTCGACAAGATTAGATTTAAACATAATTTTCCACTTTTTTTAATATAATTTTGAAAAATTGAAAAAAAACATTATAATGAGTATAATATTTATAGTATAATAAGATAAAATAATTTTCTGAAAAAAAATCATAGAGAATGTAATTAAAATTGATTACAGTGATTAAGGTAGAATGAGGCATAACAATGGACTAAACCACAATCATAAGAGATAAAATGACCTACACACATTTCAAAAATCGATTGGCAGCCAATATTTCCACCATATCCACTATTGACTTAAATTTTACAATTTATTTGAATGCTATTCAATTAATTTGACCAATATAATAAGTTATGTAATGAAAAAAGAAAAAAAGTATATTTCCTTACCTCTAATGTTTATAAAGGTTTTGAGTATGGAAGAATCTATATATTATCGATCATAAAAGTTATTTTGAAATGTAAATGATTTTTATGAATATAATTTATATTAAATATTTAGAGAGGATATAATTACTATAAATGTATTACAAAGGCCAAAAAAGTGATTATTTATTGTATAATTAAATTATTTAAAAGATGTTAAAAAATTAAGTCAAGTAAATTAATTATTTATTTAATTTTTTTATTTTTTAAATGAATTGGTAATGTGAAATAGAATTTATATTAATATATTTAAATTTTATTATTTATCTAATATTTTGAATTTAAAATAAAATAAATATTGTCAAATTTGATGTTAATGATATTTTATAATAAATGTTGTTTTATTAAATGATTTAAAATTAATAAAAATATATTTTATTTTAATTTATATTTTTGTTTTAATAAATATAAAATGTGGCCATCACATGGAATAATTGATCTTTTATGACTAACATATTCACCCATATATAGTAATAATATTGTTATCATAGTTCGGGTTAATGAAGTGTTTTTGTGTGTTACATGTGCTTGTATTGAAATTAAATTTGGAAAAACATGAGATATTTTATTTTTAAATTATATATAATAATTATAATTAATTTGGTATATATTTTATAATAAATATCACTATAATTTAGTCATAATGGCTAAATTACATAGGATATAAAAGTAGTTATTTTAACAAAATCCATAATGTTAAAAGTGGGGAAACATTGAAGTTATGAAGAAAAATTATCAAAATACACTTATTTTTGTGTGTAATGATTGGTTAGAGAATAAATTTTCATTAATCTAGAATTATTCAATTTGGAGGCACATAATGTCAGGGAGACCTCCCAATATTTCTTATATTTTTATATTTATAAGAATATCACTCCCCCTCCACAATAAAAAGGAACTCACACCCCCCACTTTCCCACACCTCTCAATTCAGTTTTTAACAATAACAATTTTCCAAAATATTCACCCAATATCCATCTGCTTATTATTTAATCATCACATTGAGTATAAGTAATACCAATAAATTTTTTTCATGTAAACTAAAAGGATTTACATGAATAAAAGGTAACTTTCTCCAACAATCACTTCTCTTTCATTTACGTATTAACATAATAATTATTTTTATATTCTGATTATATAATAACCTATGTATCATAAATATACTAAAAAACTATTCTAAGAGTTCAACCTACACATTCACACACATCTATCAAAATGAGATACATAATCATATTTTAAGTGTACAACAAACTATCGATGTGTGAATTGATATCATTCATTATTATATCTACAACCCTTAAAGGAAGGAAATACTTATGGATTTATATTTTATATATGATATATATGATAAATATAATTTATTTATTCTTAATTAATTTTTATATAACTCATAACAGCATTCTTTCAATTTTTTTGGAATAAGATAACATTGTTTTTGGATGTGTGGACAACCTCTAGTTCAAAGAGAAGTGATTCATTCACTCTATAAAAGGAATGTCATAAAGAGGAATTTAATTAAAACCTCTGACATATATGAAATATATATGATAATTTAATTATAATATATATATATATATATTTATCATTTACATTTAGTTATTTTTAATATTCCAATGAAATGGATGTAGCATTTATACGTACATACGATATACAATCATCAGGAAAAATTCATTTTATTTCATATCACCAAATATTATGGATTATTATTAATACATATATAATGGATATATATAATATTTAAATCATTGTTTAAATTATTTATAGGATTAAATCGAGATCTAACTAATATTAATATCCAATTATAATTCCAAACATACTCGAAAAACTATGTAATTAAAACCCCCCAAAGAGTGAGAATAATGAATGATTGTTAATAAATTTGTAATATGATATTATAAGAATATAATATATGATATTATAAATATTATTATAGTTCAGTTATAAGTTATTTAAATTTTTATATCCATTATAAAGGATGTTATGTGATGTTAACCTAAAATGTAATGCAAGGTAAGGGATTTCTATCTCACTTTTACTTTTTTGAGGCATTCATCATTCACCAATTATTTATTTTGTGTGTGGTATCTACTTATAATTTTGATATATTATATAATTAATGATATTATTTTTATTTTATTCAAATGTGTTATTTTATGACTCGTATTTTTGGGTTTCTCTATTCAAATGTTACCATAGTTCATCTGAATTTCCCTTCCTTCATGAATAATTTATTGTTGTGATCCTAATTTCTTATATATGGTGTACATAGATCTCCTTTTAAATTTAAAATCATGATTATAATATTCTTCTAGGTATTTTTAGTTTCAACTAGAATTATTTCATTAAATGTAATTTGAACTTAATGTTACCATGTTGTAAAGAATTTCATAACCCAATTCCAATCATTGAGTAATATTACTTCCTCTCTATCATTAATATCTTCTGATTGTGTATGTAATAAATTTTATTATATTTTTTTTTTAAATTTCATATTAGGATTTAAATTTAACACACATAATATATTCATCAATTGATTCTTCTAAAACATTTATGGCCTTTTCAAGGGTTAATTTCACAATATCATTTTGTTCTGTATTTTTTACACTTGAGTTTACTTTTAAAAAAACATTGGATAGTTTTTCAATAAACCATTTAACTGTATTCTTCTTTATTTATTCATGAACTTTATCAGTTAATAGAACCATTTTTCTAGTCTTCAGTACAAAACATTCTTTATAATTTTTTTTAATAAAACCCGACTTAATTTCCCTTTTTCGATGGAGGACCTATTTTCTTTTAAAAAAATATTTTTGAAAAAAATTCCAAAAAGTTTTTTTAACTTTTAAATACGTTTAAAAAAGTTAATTTTAACCCTTTACATAATTTTTTATTTTCTTAAATTTGATTTAAAAATAATATTTTCAAAATAAAATGGATATTTTATTAAAGAAATTTTCTAAATAATATTTTTATAGTATTTAAATTCATCAGTGATAAATACCTTAATTTTAATCCAATTGGGATATGTTGTATTGATTCCATCCTTAGTCATCATATGGATGGTTTTTATTGATTTGGCCAAGGATGGTATTGTTTTTCACTTCCTTTGTTTCATTTTTTACTCTCTTGAAATAATCAATTTATTATTATCATTAGTAATTGATTTCCCCTTTTTATGTATATCATTTTACAATGATATTTTTATTACCTAATATTTATATCACTTTTAAAAATATTTTTTACATTGAATGTAATTTGATTTTCTGGTGAAATATTCATAAATCCACATTCTTTATCTAAAATAGAAAATTTATTAGGAACATTGTTTATGAATTGTAATAAAGTATTCAATATATAAGGAATTAATTGGCCATGAAATACACTAGTTTTGGAGAATTTAATACAAGCCCTATAGGTTGTGGACGAGTTAATGAAATACTCAATCTTGCATCGGAAATATCATGGGATGAAATTAGTTGGCGAAAAAGCCTTCATGTTTTTTTCCCAGCGGAATAGAATGGTTTCAACTCACAAAATCTACCTATATACTAAAAGGTATTGATAGTAGTATGATAAACCATATTGATAGTATATGTGTCCAGTTCCTTAGAATCAGGGTAGTTAATAATTAAGAATTTTCTTCATTCATTATTGAGTTATTATTATCCATGAAATTTTTATTGACATTATCAATGTATTCAATTCATTCTCTGTTCATTAATTAAATTTCATGTGTTTAATTTAATTTCCTTTCCATATTGATTAAGCCATGTTTTTTTGTTTAAATGTAATGTTTTTTTGGTAACATAACTTTCTATATTGATTATATTTATTGATTCATTATTACATACATTTTAAATATACTTACTGATCATTTGAGGTCACCCTTATTATGTTTCCTTCCCCCTGGATTCTCTAAAGTGAACAAAGAAAGGTATAAAATTGTTAGATAGATGGAATAAATATATTATCCTCCAAGAAATTATGATTTAATTTTTGTATTAATTTTTAATACTAGACTCATTTAGGTATTGGGTTTCTAAAACTGTTAAACTAATCAGTCCTTTGTAATTCAAATCTTGTATATCTGCTAACGTAATAAAGTAATGAATCATCTCCAGAAATATATGGTTGGGTGTCAACAGTTAGTATTGAAGAAATATTTGTACAAAACCTAGAAGATAAATTTATAAAATATATACTAGGGAACATAAACATATGATATCCTTTAATGATATTTATAGAATAACATCATAAGAAAATCATGTTTATAATTATGAGATTATCTACACATATATTTTTTAATTTATGTTGTTTCATTTACTAAATTTTTTATTACAATTCATAAGATATAACTGACTATATTTTTCATTTAGAAAATTCCCCTAACATAAGGAATGTGAACCTTATTAGTAAAAATTATCTAAATAGTAACAAGGATAATTTATTTTATGGTCATTAAAAAAAATTTCAAAGGGAACTAGTATCCGAAGAAATCTCATCATGTGAGGATATATAATCATCTTATAAAGAGACATAGAAATATCTCTTTATGTATCGTGACTTATAAGGGAAGCATGAGAATAATAGGATATCTTGAGAAAATATAGATAATGTTGAGAATTTATAGAAGTATTTTCCCAAATTTAATAATCATAGAAATAATCACGCAAATACTTCCTTGAAAGGGATTGGAGATTGCTATATATGTGGAAATAAAGGCCATCATGATAATGATTTCATGGATAATAAAATGGATCCCAGTGTATAATGTTTCAACTATTATTAAATAGTTTATAATGTAAATACATGTTTTAGATGTAAAAGAAATTTTCCAAAAAAATAGGATAATCTATCGTGGCCAGGATTATTCTTCTACCATAATCTAAGAGGGAGGATTAATGTGCTTAGGCTTGGGTTCAATAATTATTTTATTTGAATATTTTATCAATGATATACTTTTTTAAAGAATTATTGAATATATAAGGACTTTATTTAATATTTTTTTATCAATGATTTAAATTCTTCTGTTGACTAGTGTCTATAATAGAGAAATTTGATTTTGTAGAAATTTGAACTTTTTATAAGCCACTTGCTTGAGGTAATGACAATCCATAATGTGTTCTTAATGGAGAGGAAATGACATTTGGAGAAGGAAATGATTCATATGGATTAGGTAAATTGGAAATTACTAAATACATTCGAAATGATCATAACATGTTTGATAATAATCATTTAGAAAGTATAACTATTTATGAATGTGGATTATGTTGATATATAGAAAAGTATTTTTAGGTCAATATGTTACCTCATTATATGATGTATCTTCTGCTAATATGTGATGTAGAAATTGTTCATGGTATAGTCAATGGAAAATAATATGATTATAGAAATGTGTATTTACAAATAGCGTTATAAAGTGAATAAATATCTCAACTATTGGAAAATGGTCTTGATACAAAAATGGTGTCCTATAATCATTAGTTCTGATGATATCGATGAAAATTTTCTAAAAATATAGTTTATGACATTGTGATCATCAAATTTTAATTAAAAATGTTCTCTATCACTCCCCATCATAATTTGATTGACTGATTTTTCCCCCTTGTCCTCGTTTTCACTCAAAATGTTCTACTCAAAGTCCTAGTTTTCTAATAACCCACAAATTTTACATTGTTATTTATAAAAAGATGTCTTATTAACCCTATTTACTTTTTTGGTTTTTCTAATAATAGTTCATTGGAATATAAAATCCTTGATTACTAAGATCGATATTAAAGAGAGAGGATGAAATTTAATTAAGGTGGGGTAAAAGTAAAACCCTGAGATTTGTAATATTATCATTTTATAATAATATTTTCATTGCTAGATTTCTATATATATATCACCATGTTATGATCACACTACAAAAAACACTGAGTTATCTTGTGTTACACAGAATATATATTTTTACGGACTTTTAATGCAACACCTATTTTAAATATATATTTTGACACTTTTATAAATAATATTTGTCAAAATACTTATATTTTTTTTATTTTGAATGTAAAAATTATCTTAGGGTGAATTTTTGGTAGTTTTTTGATAACATACATATATTGATGAATAATGATAAATACTATATTTTAGTGAAAAAATCCTTTTTGTATAAATAATTATTTTGTTAAATCATATTTTAAACTTGTTTTAAAATAAAAAATATACCAGTTATTTATTTACTAATCCAATTTTCGTAATTGAAAAAATTATTATTATTTTAGATATAAAGGTTTAATGAAAATTTGAACATTTTCACTATAAATACTCATCTTTCTCACTACATCTACATGATTAGGTTTATGCATAATTTTTCTACATATGAGAGTTGAATTGGAAAATATTAACATACATGGTTTTAATCATTATACTATTTTAATTCAAATAAGATCAACTTGTATTTTGACAATAAATATTAGTGAAAGTAATTTAATATCATTCTAGTGAAAAAGGTAAAACTAATCTTAACAGGGGACTAAACATTATACATAAAGGAAAAAAATCACCTGGAAACTTGGCCAAAATCCATTGGATGCCAATAGTTAGACCATAATTCCTCTTGGATATAATTTTAAGAGTTATAGGGATACTATTCCAGGAAATTGACCAACAAAATAACTTATGAAATGTAAAAAATAAAGAACCTTATTTAATATTAACATTTAAAACAAATTAGTGTTTGGAAAAAGATAAATATATATAGTTATAGAAAATATTTTTAAATTTAACTGTGTTTTTTATCATTATAATTTTTCATTATTTTTTATAGATGTTATAATTACATTAAAATCATAAGTAACACCAACAAAGTGATTATTTCATTAATAATTTAATATGAAAAATGATGCTGAAAACAGTAAAAGTAATGTAAATTTAGTTAATTATTATATTACATTTTTTATAAAGATGAATATATAATTTTTCAAGGGTTTTAAATTATTAATTTTTAATTCCAATATTATTTTCATATTTTTAAATTAAAATTAAATAAAAAAAATTCAAAACTGACAGTAATATTATTTTACAATAAGATATATTTTATTAAATGATTTAAAATTGAAAAAAATATATATAATCAAAATTTATTTTTATATGTTAATAATTAACATATATGGACCATTCATGGACCAATTTATCTTTCATAATTAAATTATTCTCCCATATAAAGTACAAACATTTTAAAGTCATTCGGTTCAATGTAGTGTTTTCGTATGTTACATGCGCTTGTTTTGAAATTAATTTCCAACACATATAGGGTTATTATTTTGAATATTTAATTTAAATTTTATAATCTAGTGGGTATATATTTTCTAGTAAATCTCACATTATTTTTTTCCTAATAGTAAAATTACATAGGATTGAAAAAAAATATTTGTTAATACAAACAAAAATGTTAAAAGCGGGGAAACATAGTAGTAAAGGAAAAAAATTATAAATAATCACATATGCATTGTGTGTTTGATTTTTTAATCAAACATAAATTCACATAAATGCATTGTTTTTCAATTTTTATTCACATGAGGTAAGGGATACCTCCCAAAAGGTCTTACAATTTTATATTTAAAAGAATGCCACTTCCCCTATAAAATAAAATGAAACTCACCCCTCCCCCTTCCTCACACCTTTAAATCCACATTTCATTATAAGAAATCTAACAAAATAGGCTATAATAATCTATACCATCATCCTAGAAACATCACTTTAGTCAGAAATCAAACCAAGTACATCTTTCGGAATAAACCAGAAGGAGTTGCCATCATAAGATGTGACTATGTTCAATAATAAATTTTCTATAATTTATTTCTCTACCCCTTAAATTATATTTATATCTTGAATATATAATAACCTAATTTTATTAAATATACTGATATTTTGTTATGATAAGAGTTATACCAACACTTTCACACACATCCCTCAAAATGGGATTTGTAATCATTGTTTATGTGTATAGTGGATAACAGCCTCAAGAACAAATGTCGTTTGTTCATCCAATTAAAAACTATAATGATTTAAAATAATTACGGATTTATAGTTTACATATGAAATATATGGAATTTATAAATTTTTTATTATTTAATTCTTATATAACTCACCCCTCCATTATTTCCATTTTGTGTGAATATGATAACATCATTTGTGGATGTGTTGAATACCCCCTCCTCAAAGTGATGTTATTCATTCACACTATAAATTGAAGGATAATATTAACATACATAAATAAAATATATGAAATTGATATGTTACTAAATTTATAATATGCACATATTTTTCAATTACATTCCATTCATTTAAATTCAAAAAAGAAATGGATGTAGTGTTCATTTGTACATATGACATACCGTCTCTATGAAAAGATTATTTCAATTCACAACTCCAAATATATTTAATTATGATAAATACAAAAATAATGGCTATATATTATATTTAAATCATTGTTTGAATCATTTATATTATGATTTATGATCTAATTAATAGGATAAATAAGTAACTACTAAAAACATACTTGAAAAACTAGGCAATTAACACCCACAAAATGAAAATAATGAATGATTGTTAAAAAACGTGTAATAATATATTATAGGAAGTTACTATATGATAATATAAATACTTTTATGGTTCTGTTATAAGTTAGTGTTATTTTAAAAATAATTATACAATAATTTAAAATATTTTCACCTGAAGGAAATGATTGGTAGGTGATTCTTTTAACACTTTCACTTTTAAGGGGCATACATCATAATCACCATTTATTTATTTTGTGTGGTCTATCTACTTAAATTTTTGTAATACTATATTATAAATTTTTTTATCTTCGTAAAATTAAAATGTTTTATTTTATGACTGTTACTTGTGTATTGTATGAGACTTTGTCTCAATTTTAATTACTTGAAGAAAAGTATATCATTGTGAACATATTTTTTATATATGGATTAAATAATAACTCTTTGATATTTAATATAATGAATAATTAATTCAGCATTTTTTTGCTTCAATTTGATATATTTCATCTATGGGGATGGGAACATAAATTTTCCAAGTGGTAATGAGTTTCAATACAGGATTCCATTTCAATGGGATGTATTACATCCTAGTTTTTTTAATATTATTAGATTATGTGCATAATATTGTTTAATATATATTTCTTTTAATTTAAATTATTTTATGTTTATTATATTTTGATGCATATAATCGATTCTTTGATCAATTCTCACATTAACGTTATGGTCGTTTCAAGAATGTACTTCCCAATATATTTTTTCGGGATTTTTTACACTTGGATATCCATGAGAGGAAATTATTGGGTAATTGTTTAACAAATACATTAATTTTATTCACCACTTGTTATATATATCACATTTATCATGTTATAGTACCATTTTTTCACTAAATATTACACAATGTTTTTAGAATATGTAATTATGAAAACTCAGCTTCATTTATCTCTTTAGTCGGAGAGCCAAGTCTTTTTTCTAAAAACACTATTTCATAAAAATGTTTGAAAATTGATTTTAGCCTACTAAATGTTTTTATCAAAGTAATTTCTCCATTTATAATTTTTTTTTTCAATGTTATATTAAATAAAAAAATTTAAAATATTTTTTTTTCAAATGAAAATAATATTTTCCTAAAGAATGTTTTTAAAAGATATTTTTATATTAATTATACTAATTAATGATATAACCTTCTTATTTTACTTTACATTGGATAATTTGTATTGATGTTATCTTTATTCTTCTTATGGATGGTTTTTTATTGAGTTGAAAAAGGATATAATTGAAATTCACTTCCTTGATTTATTTTTGTAGTCCTGTTGAAATTATCAACTTCCTATTATTATTGAATATTTTATTATCCCTAATGATCCATATAATTTATCATGGATATTATTATTCCATAAATGTTATATCACATTTACTTATTGTTATTACATTTAAAGTCATTTGATTCTATATAGAAATATTTGTAACTCTATATTCTTCACTCATTAAGGATACTTGATAAGGAACTTCATTATGAATTTAAATAAATTATTTAATATATTAGAAATGATATATACATGTAATACATGGGTTAGTGACCGCTTAATGAAAACCATATGGGTTGGGAAATGGTTAATGCATTTCCCATTATGCATCGACGGTCTCATGTGATAAAATTTTTTGCTAACAAACCCTTTTAGTTTTTTTCCAAAAAAATATATGCGTTTCTATCCATATATTTTAACATTAAACCGAAATATCTTAAGAGTAATATTTTAAACCCTCTTGATACTAAATTTATATTATGCATGAGAAATATGATGACTTATAATTATTCATCTACATTATTAAATATTCATTTCTTATGACCTAATATTTTTTTCTTATACATTATATATGGATTTCATCCATTATCAGTTCAATTATTAAATAGGTGTGTTTT
Source organism: Viscum album (assembly GCA_963277665.1). NCBI lineage: Eukaryota > Viridiplantae > Streptophyta > Magnoliopsida > Santalales > Viscaceae > Viscum > Viscum album. Next base: position 783,708,167 of record OY728164.1, read on the forward strand.
AGTTATTTTCATTTCCATATTTATTATAACTTATCTTGTTTGATTAAATGAAAAGTGTGTCCATTTACCTACCATTCCATATTTTTATTTTTATTTATTATGTATTACTTCTATTGTACATAACATTACTGAGTATTTGATCTCACCGTTAATATATTTCTTTTTTCATAGATTCCCTAAAATTTACTACGAATTATATGATATGATATTCTTGATGGAATACATATATTATCCTTGAAGAATTATTATGATGTTATTTGTGTATTAATTTGTAATACAAGACTCGTGTATGTATCTGGTTTTCAAAATTGTTAAACAGATCGATCCATTGGGATTTGAATCTTGTATCTAGGCCAATGTAATAATGTAATTATATATCTATAGACTTCCTTGGTTAGTTAGATAATATTTATGGACTAAAATTATTATAAAAATAAATTAAATACCCCTCAAATGTTTTCATATAAAATTACAATTATGGTAATAAACACAATTAGTTATCTAACTGTGGAATTTTTATATCAATGGTTGGAAGACATGCTGACCATGACCTCGCAGTAGGGGTGATAATCATATGAATAAAATATTTATGTAAAGTAAGTACTGATCGTTTATGAAATTATTCATAATAATAATAGTGAATATATGTGTTGATAATAATAGTATGAATGGTGATGATGTGATCTATGTTCTACAGTAGGTATACTAATTGTATGAACAACAACTCATGGTTAATATACAGACCGTATCATCTTCAGATCATTTTTAATTTCTGAATAATATAGAAAACAAAGGCTAAATAGTTTAACATGTTAATTAAAAAAATGCTAAAAAATAGATTGAAATAAATAATAAGGACCAATTAATTTATGGTATAATTGATTCTCTCAAAATTCAAAGGATTTGTGAATATATATACAAGGTAATGTTCAGTAACATTGAATTCAAGAGTTATATCACATTTTTAAAAATGATCTCTCAAAAATGAATTTTTTTATATTAATGATATTTTTTTCTATAATGGGATACCGTATTCATATAAATATTAATCAAATATTTATTATAACAATTTAAAGGGGCGCGTAAGAGTTGATATCCATAGACTGGCTATCTGTATTTCTTCCATAGAATATGGGCACCCAAATAACCAACAACTATTTACTCATATTCAGATGTGGACAATAAAAAAATGTATTTCTCACTAAACCATGACACTAGAGACTTTCCTTAATGGTTACATGTTTTGGAAGATCTTATTTTATTTAACATACAATGAAAAAATTATTTATCTGAATAACTAACTAAATCAAATACCGTCCCTATTGAGTAAAAAAATATTAATGTTGTTGTATTTTGTAGGTATTTGAAAATTATTTTTAGGTATTTAAAGGATACCCTTTTTAATTTTCTTGAAAAATAGAACAGATACATACACTAAACATTATTTGAGGCTGAATAGAAGTTTTGTACAGTAAACTTCAAAAAATACCTTTGTAAGTGGTTTGATCAACCATGTTCCTAATTTTATCAGGATCCTTTTTACATATATTACACCTACGAGTATCGCTACAAATTATATTATCTATACAAAAATGTTATAATATATTTACTATAATAGTTTTTTTTAAATTAATTCCCTCTTTATTTTTACAAATATGAACACCACAAAATATTTTATTTTCACCCCTCAAACCCATTTCAAATTCATTATACTTCTTTTTGAAAACATAGAACACACTGATTTTTTTAATGATCCAAAAATAATATGATTAAAATGTATTTGTACAACTAAAATATTTTTGAAATTATCTAAATTAATAATGTAGGCCCATTTATTCATGTGTTAAAACATTTATGAATAAAAATGATTAGATCATGTCATACTAATATTTAAGTGTTTCCTTTAAATGATATAAAACTTTTTTAAATTGAAAAAATCATTTTTAAAGTGAGTGTTTTGAAATCATGTTGTTTCTCAACATAAAAATCCAGTCAAATATAACCATTTAAAAGTGTACATCTAACATCCATTTAATATATTGTGAAATAAATATGTGTTGAATAGGAAAGAAACAACCAAATCGATACATGTATAGATAATGGTGAAAATTTTTATTCATAGTAAATTTCTTGTTCATGACTATATCTATTTGATGAAAAACAATATAGCATTATTTTTAACTATAATACCTAAATCATTAACCTAATTTATAAACACACATATAGATCCACTATTTGGGTAGTTATTGGGTCCTTCACCTAGTTCCCAAACTCTATTTAATTTAATATAATTCAACACTTATGTTATTTTCTATACTTATAATTCATGAATAATTTCATCATTGATGTTCTTAGGTTTAATATATAACATGAAAGCATGACATTAATCATTATTTATAAAATAATCACATCCTAAGTTCCATTATCTAGGTTTCCACAAGATCAAAACTAATTTTATTTTGGTTTTCTACTATTCATTTATTCCTAAGTGGTTATTATTAAAGCATGCGTAATAAAAAACTCTATTGATTATATACCAAACTATGTTCAGTACTTCCCCTAAAAAAATATAATATTAAGTCATACTCATTGAGATTGGTCCAGGAAATTTCTTAAATGGTTTTATTTGTTGTTTATACCACACCGTTCTTCTATGTGGTCCTTGGAGGAAAAAACATAGGAGTATAACCATGTTATGGGAATAAATATTCAACCTCCCTATTTTTAAACACATGTTCATTCATTCTTCTTAAATTGTTATTTTTATGTACACAAAGAGTTTTTACAGAATTATCATATTTATAAAAACACGAACGCGCTTCACCCTAATAAAAATGGAAGAATCCCCATTTATATCTTGAATAATCATACACTATAATAGAAGAATAATGTTTTCATAGTAAACAAGAAACTCAATAAGAACTAAAAAATATATGTGAACCAACTCTAAAAGTTAATATGATTAGACTTACTTCTTTTGAATGATAGAAATTTTGTACATCTTCCCCTTTTGACCGGGATTATAGAGAATATATTTTTTGAACTCTATCATAGGTGGATCCTTACCTAAATAATAAATTGTTTTTATTCATAGTGAGTAGATATTATAATGGCCAAGTATCCTTTTCCAAACCCAATATTCTTTATAAAATTAATTAAAAAAGACTAATTTTGAGAAGATAAAGAATTCATGTCTATAATGAAAAAGTTTTCATTACTCATGGAAATAATAACCAATGAATATTTGGCATAAATACATTTAAATAATAATTTTTAAATGTAACATGAAATAGATGATAACAATATTCCAAAATTCTAATAATATTATAATTTATTCTATCTATAAAAAAAGTTATAACTTAAATTTATTTTTCCATGATCAGTTATCTTCACATTGGATTATCCCCAAAAGTGATATGTCCACTATCAAATTTTTAGAGTTTATTGAATCTTGAGTATTCTCTAGTAATATATTTGGAACAACCACTATCCAGATACCATAATTTCTTTTTAAAACTCATTAATATGTTCTCGTAAAAAATATATTTAAACAAAAAATAATTTTTATGACCATATTTTCGTGGGTCTAGAGATGTCATTAATTAATGATTTAGGAAGAAATAATTTTCTTACTAGTTTCTGATGAAAAGAGATTAGACTTTTAGAAAAAAATGACTTTATTAGGTTGACTGGAATAAAACCTTTATGAAGATCATTCAAAATTAGAAATTGGAATAATATTATTTTTAATTATATTCATAAATATATGTTGGTAACATATTTAATTATTATACATAGGAGTAGTCTAAAATATTTGAAATAAGGGAAGGGTTTTTACATCATTGTAAAATTTCTCTAGGTCAATAATTAATTTATCATTTGATAATTTAATTTAATTATTTTTCATAAGTAGTTGATAATTCCAATATTTTTCAACAACAATATAAGTTTTACCGTAAAATGAAACTTGATAATTCATATTTATGATTTTATAGTTCTATTTCAATTCATTGAATACATCTTCTTGTATATTAAAATATTCAAAAAAATTATCACTGGACATATTCTCATCATTTTTTACTTTTAGTATGAATATAAGTATGTAAAATAGAATCAAGAATGGAATTTAGCACATCATATTTGTTTTTTCAAAAATACATATTAAAATTTTCATTTATCTATTCCTAGTATGATCATGAATCACTTGATCTATCCTCATAGGCACTCCAATTAAATTTCCTTTCTTTTTTATACTTTTATTCATTTTTCATATTATTTTTTTATTATATTTTATCTTTGTGTAGTCTCCATTGATGTGTAATTTCTCTTTATACTCATTCATTTTTAGAATCACCCTTTATCCATTCTTATTTTAATTTATTCTATTATCATAATTTCCATAAAATTTTTGTTTGATGAAAATCATATTTTATCTATAAAACATTTTTAATTGTCTATATATATGATTCATTTCTTCATCAATGTCTAATGGTGATTCCCCCTCACATGACCATCATGTTTTGACCTACTCTTTTATAGAGTCACAAGTCTTAAATAGATTTTGACGTTCTTTTATATTAATCAAGTTACTCTTTGTTCACATGTAATTATTCTTCATAAATCATGATATTTTTAATTATTTGTTTTACTGGTAGTGAACTATTTTCACGAGACTCTTTTATGGACACTGATGTTCCTCTCTATCTATCTTGTATACATGTTAGAATTTTTATGAATTGATGCGGGTAAATAATATGTTTTCTCAGTCTGTGAATTGGGATAACTATGTCATTGAACCAAAGATACATTTTTGAAATGGATTCATCATGATTCATCATAAAATTATAATATTTAAAATTACATGAATTTAATCTTGTACAATTGACATTAGATTTTTCTTTGTGTGAAATAGCAAGTGAATGCCAAATGTCAATACCAACAACACAACTAGATATATTATAGATTTCTTTTCAACTAAATCACATTACCTTTAATTCATTTATTTATAGTTACAATCATATGATTCCTTAGTGGAATCACCATAAAAATATATTTTCTATATTTTTTCATATTTATCATTAATTATAGTCCAAATATCAAAACCCCTTATTTTTTGTTGTATTTTTATATTAATGTTTCATCAATAATATTTATTCATTTAAATTAAAGAAGATGATTAATGGACGTTCATTATAATGAAAAATTATCCATAAATTGAAAATTTTGGCAAAATAAAAAAAATTATCTGTAAATAAACTATATCATATTAAAATAATAATTTTATTATTCTTTGATTGAAAATATTGGTCCATGTTAAAATCTCTAGAGGGGGAGTTAATTGAGATTGGAATAAAAATTTCTATCTTAAAAATTTGAAATTTAAAAAAATATATTAATAAAATAACCCAACTGATAAAATTATAAAATTATAAAATTTAATATTTGGAGATGATTCTCAAGCACTCGATCATTTCTATATTAAAATAAATTTGAAAATAAATTTAATTTAAAAACTAATAAATTATTATCAAAAATTTTATATAAATTTTTTTAATAAAATAATTAGATAAAATTCTCATATTGTAAATGTAAACCAAAAAATTTGATTTGAATATAATGAAAACAGAATAAATAATGCCATGTGTAATTTTATAATGGTTTGATCTCAAGTGGATACATGATCACCTCTACATTACAATCAACTACTACAATGTGCATTATTATTAATTAAACTAATCCTTAACGAATATTTTTTTTTACAAAAAATGATACATATGATTTTCAAGTCATAATGACACATCCATAGTTGTATGTGGGATAAAACAAAATTAAAAGTCATACTAAAACTCTTCCAAATTTGTTCATGGGAATTGAAATTGTGGTTTATGATAGAGTCGGGCAATGTATAGTTATATATAGGAATATATGTTTTTTTGAGTTAAAGGGTCAATAAGAAACACAGTTCCAATGTAAGTCATAAATAGAAATAGAAATATATTAATGATTAGATTATAGATTTAGTATCAATCCATAAAATTTATAATTTTCAGAGTCCTCTAAACTTTCATTTGGAAGTATTTTGGACAAGATTCATAGTTGGTTTCAAATATAATGCTTCTTGGAGTGTTCTGAAAGAGTATTCTTATGATCATTTGATCATATGGAATTCTATATGAGTGCATATTATTTCTTCACCACAATACACATCATATGATTTTCTTAATTAAAAATATATTCATCTATATGTTGCCATTAGTGAATAGTAAATCCCATGAAACATCAATTAATCCTTTGAAAACATGATATTGGATATATGAAATGCTTCATCAAGAATCTAGAAACAATAATATCTCATTACTTAAATCATAATTATTTGATCTCATAATCGGTTGGAAATATTTATATGCATGAAAACCTGTCACTGTAGGTCCAATCGTTCATGCGGTTAGTTAATTTTCTCATGTGGTAGATTCATTGAATCATATGGTATCTTGTTTCCTTGTGTTTTCATGATAATAATAAATGAATTCAGTATATTACATAAAAAACTACGCATAACTTGGTATGGTAACTTGATTTTTTCATGTGGAAGGTTATTTCTTTAATTAAGTCACATCACGGATTTGCATGATCAGATATTTTTTGAACATGGTATGTAAATAATTATCATGTGGTAGGTTTATCATACATGTCGTATGGTGATTAAAAATTCAAGTTATGTTCAACTACAACGTACGGTAGTATCAACATCATTCTACTATATGTTCATTACATTGAAAAAATTTTCTCATCTTAAAATATTCTCATCTAAAGTACTAAGGATTGTTTTTTCAAGCAGTCAGGTTAATTAATACATGTGGTAAGGATGAAATTTCAATTGATATTCATGGTGAATTCAAATTCTTCATGCGGTAAGCATATTTCACATATGGTTGTTTGTTAAGGTAAGATCCAGACATAACCATTTTTTCATGTTTTGAAAAAAAAAACAATTTAATAACAAAGAACCTGAAACTCATTACTAACATTGTAAACATGATTTATGATCATTATAATAACAAGTTTCTTGAATAATCCATCAATGTTACTTTTCATAATCATTATTATATTATAAATGTTTCACTTATTCTAAAATTCCATTCATAATACAGGTCAATTTAATTGAGGGATAAGAATGGATGATGTCACTCTATGGAGGAAATAGTTCACACAAATTCATGATCAACATTAATTTGTTTTTATAGGTGGATGGGAAGGAATAAATAATATTTTTTAAATTAATATAATTAAACATCTCTATAATAATGAAAATGAGGTCATTTTATTTTGAGAAAACCATTCTTTTTCATACCTAGACATTACATCTTAATTAATGATTATTCATTACATGATATTACAATACAAGCCAAAACAATATAGGTTCAGTATCTTCAGGAACTAGTTACACAATATTCTTATATAGTGAAATATATGTAACATATACCACATATTATTCTTCTTATAAATATCATATATAAACACATTCTTCCTAACGTTGGGAAATTAAACATAAGAAAGAGCGGGCATTGATTCTCAGTAATGGTATACAAGAGAGATACCATTGACAAAATAGACATAACAAGAAAATAATGGTATGATATTATGTGGTTAATATTTATAAATAGATAAAAAATATATCATATATCATAATCATGTATCATGAAATAATGTCTTGATGATCATGAATCATAAATCATAATGAAATTAATGAACATGAGACATGATAACATAAAATTTCCATACTCCAAAAGCACGTGGTATGCACAAAATAATTGAAAATGTTTTCTTAATTCAAAGCATAGTGTCAATACATTCACTGTGGAATGGTTCACTCCCCATTACATCTTATCCTTTGTCAATGTTCACTCGCTTGACTATCATATTGGATACAATCCCTTAATAAATTGGGTTCAATTTCCATTGCAGTTCTTATTATCTCTTAGGATATCAATATTTACCCAATGCATTTAAGGGATATATAATCCTATGACCACACATCACATATTCCAAATATATTCATAACATTTCCAAAATAACATAAAATTTTCATCATACATTATAACTTATGGAAGAAAATTCTCTTCATAAACATTTTTACATTTTATCATAATATAACCCATGGAAAATAAATCAGTTTCATAAAATTCATTTCATCATTGAAATTTACCATCATAAAAATGAATAAGGACTCTATCATTGGATCATATACCTAATAAATCATATGTAACATCAATGGATGAAATCTAAGATTAAAACTCACTCAAAAGATAAAATGGAATACTTCTTGAGGAAAATAAATTTTTCATTTTGAAATTATTTCTTTAAAATGTAGAAATTTAGAAAATATAATTTTAAAAAATTTTATTAAAAAATAAACATTAAAAATTAAAAATTAATCCTCAAATAATTGAGTGTTTATGATAGAATAATATTCCATTCATGCCGTTTATATAAAAACAAACATTCATTTCACATGTTTAGAAAAAATCTAAAAGCATCTCATTTCAAAAATGAAATGAAGATTCAATTTTAATTTTTTCAAACACAGTCATGTGTAAAATTCACATCAACAAATATATTGAGAATATTATAAAAATTATTGACATCATATTTAAAAAACAAGATCATGGTTGAAAATTTATTTTCAACCAAAGAGATAAATAATGTTAGTTCTACATAAAAATGTCATTTCAGTCTCTTTCCCACATAATGAGAGGAAAATTAAATAAAAACGTGAAATGTATAAGAATAAATGTCTGAAAGATAAACAAATTAAATTATAGAGAGATAGTTTAAAATATTTAATCATTATAAACATATCCATAAACAATCCTTATAAATAATGAAATTATAACATAAATAGCTTAACTCAAGTGTGAATTTCTTTGAAGGCACACAATCCTCATGTGTAAAAATAATTATTTTATTAAAAAATTATATCCGAGTCAATTAAAAACATATATTATCATATATTATCCACTTATAACATTTCGATCCAAACTTATAAATAATTCCTTATTAAAATAATTATTTATGGGTCTTATCTATTTCGTTTTTCATTAAAATTTCGGTTTGATAGTTATTATTCTTGTACATTAATCATGGTTCCATAATCTGAATAATTTTATTTATTAAATTAACACCATATATCTTCATTATATACATATTTTTAATCATCTATAAATGATAGATATAAAAAATTTATTGTACGACTCATGGATATGGTATGATGAATCGAGCATAAATGATGTTTTCATTTTCTGATGGTTGGAATGAACGAAAGGTAAATAATAATAAAAATTCAAAAATAATTATTATATCATAAATATCATATATTTATTTATATATATATTCATTAAATATATCTTTATTATCATTCATGTAATGGAAAAATGAAAACTGGATCATATCAGTTTTTGGTGGTCGTAGTGCACAAGTACACACAAGTGACATTATCATTTTCCAATGTATGGGATGATAATTAATTATGGTATTACCATCATCATAATATTAATTTAGTAATTTATGATATTTTAGTCAATATTTTATAATGGATATCATTTATATATAGAAGGTATCAAAATAAATAAATTAAAAGAGGTTGGGTAAGACTATATGTATTCTTTTGTATGCCTCTTTTAGATTCCTTATTTAGGACCCTTGGAATTGTATTTTAAGAATTAAATATACTTAAATAATTTGTAATATTATAAGTGAATTGAATATAGGTTGGAAAAGGCAGAATACACATAATATTTTAGGAAGAGATGATAAGTTGTTCCCTTTTATAAATGATGGGAGGGGCAGTCATAGAATAATGGAAAGTATCAAATAAATATAAATTAATTTTCAGGTTCATAGAATTCAAGATTTATATATTTAATATATAGGAATATATTGATTTAAAATCCTGTCATCTAAAAAATTGATATTTATTTGTGATTTTTAACCCTTTTCTTTTAGTTTTTACCTCTCATTATCCCATCTCAAAATTACCAGGATATAATTGTTTTTACAATTTGGAGGAAGATAATGTAAATATAAAATGAAATTTGACCCATAAATAGACCATGGTAGATATTTTAAACCATATCCAATTGAATTGTCCTAATATTAGATTTTTATTAATTTTAAATCATCTGATAAAAAATTAGTATATAATGTCGTTAATTTTATATTATAAATTACATGAAATATTATAATATAATATGTATCAAACTCATGTAAAACGGTTCCAAAATTAAATAAATTTAATCATAAAGATATTAAGGTATTAATTTTATAATAAAAAAAATTATAAATGGTTTTTATATAATTTTAAACCTTATATTTTGGTCTAACCCCATGGTTAAAAAATTTTAACGTTAACCATTGCAATGTTTTATTAGATAAAAGTATTATAATTTTACTTATAATTTAAATAATGTCTCATAAATGGAAATGTGTTAAAATCATAATCCCACATCACAATTATTAACATCAAAAAATTAATGTTTTTTATTAATTTAATAAAAAAATATAACATAAAGATCATTAATTTCATTCTAACAATATTCATTTAATTTATATTTAAGTCATAAAGATAGTAATATATTTCCATTATGAACCATTAGTTCACAAATTATATGTTATATCGGTTTATGAAATTATAGGGACACCATAATTCACCCAATGATATTACTTTTAGTTTTGCTAAAATAATTTAATTGGATTTTATCCAACTTGGACAAGAACTGTATCTATATTGCGTAATAATTTAAGATAATTGTATCACTACTATAAATTGGAAAAAAATACCATGATAAAATAAACTCATTCATATTCAATATGATATTTTTTAACCAAAAATAATTTTTCTTTATCCTAATAAAAAATATTATTGATCATTATAGAAAATAAAGTTACATTTTTTACATTAATCATTACTTAAAGATTATAAAGATCAAAATAAATGTTAAATTAAAAAATTATTTTTATTTTTTATGATTATTTATGATATATAACCTTCCAATGGAATAATTTCAGATCTTTTAATAAATATAAAGACTTATCATATTAGTTTTAAGCCAAACTAAACCATTTTACAACTACTGTGGGAAAAAATTCACTATAGTTATAGTTCATAATCAAAAAGAAGAAAAGTGATGAATTTAATATATTTGTACTTAATTATAATAAATATGCAATCCATTTATTAAGATTCAATTATTGGAATTTTTAAAATATAATTTAAGATATAAATGCAAAAATACAACGAAATTTTGTTTTCATGAAAATGCCTTTTAGGTAAAAATATATTTTTATACCAAATTTAACCATTAAATGGATTATAATGAAAATATTTGTATTATTAAAAATATAGTAGAACTAAATTTACTTTAAAAAAATTTTAAAATAAAATTTAACATTTTATATTTTTGAACCAAATTATAGTTTTTAATAAAAATTATTGTTATTCTATATTCAGTTGAAAATAAATCTATTTTGAAAAATCCCAAACATTATCCTTCTCATAATTTTGATATCTAGGTTTCAAAAATTATATTACTTTTATAAAAAACACTTCATATTTGATCAAAAAATTAATCATAATGTTTTATCAAACAAAATTTTTGTGTCTTCTATAAATTAATTATAATATTTTATCAACAGATTTCATAGCAATCATTTTTAAGAAAACTTGATTTTAAGAATAAAGGTAAATAACCAAAAAATTGATTTCTAATTTCATTAGAATTAATCAATAAATTTATTTTATTATTAACCATATATATATATAATATTAGGTTAATTATGTTCACACCAACTAATTCACCAAATATGTTTTAATGGTCATAGAATAATAATATATTGTGGTTAATTTAAGATTGGTGTTGTGTGTTGTATAAGTGATCAAACACTATGTTAATTTAAAATATATGGGTATTGCATTCCCCCACATTATGAAATATCATCCAAATAATTTTTTTATTTTCTAATTAATCATATTTATATAATTGAAAATGTATTTCTTGAAACCCCTCAATTTAAAAAAGTGTTATTAACACTTCCTCTCAAAAATGGGGTAAAGGAAATATGAATTTGATCTAAAATAAAAAATAAATTGGTTTTCAAACATGGTAACATTAGTGGGATGATAAAAAATGTACATGGAAGGAAAATAGTAATTTTCAAATACTAATATTGAGTGATAAAGAATAATGATCATAATAGATTGAAATATAATGTGAAACTTAATGACCACAAAAATATAAATTAATGAGATATAAAACGGAACCCAAATTCTTTTTAAATGAACATAATAGTATATATTTTTTTTTGTTTACATATCCTTTTACTATAGTTGAGGAATTCCATTACAATATGGAGTAACAAAATACTGATATGTACTTATCAGATAAGTATAATTTTAACTATAATCAATTTACACCCCATTATCATCTATTTATCCAAATGATGAGTATTTAAGATGATTTTTTTCATGCCTAAACCATTAACATCAACTTATAATAGTGAATATAATCCGAAAATAGATAACATTATATTCCAATATTGGTTAAACATTAAACAAAACCAAAATATAAAGAATAGGTTAGATAGTATCCCAAATTAATAGACTATCACATGAAGAAATAATACATTTTACTCCTAAATTTTGAAAATAATACATCAGGTTTTACATATGTCATTCAATTAATCAACACCATTACATCCAAAATTACCACAATAATAACATCATTAAAAAGTTTTTTATCCTTAAATATGATATCATGAATTTAATATTACATCCAATAAAATATAATTCTATTCTTCATAAATTTTTTTTTTGTTTATAAACATATTAATCCAAATGGCTACATATCGATCAACCTAAAGAAACAGCTACAAAAATATCATTAAACACCCTAATAAATCACTATACGGTTTTATAATGTAGTAAAATCCCCAAAAATTTTATGAATCATACTTATATTCTAACATGGAATTTAATCCATAGGATGACCATAAATATCTCATAAAATATCTCCTTGACAACAAATCACTTTCTAAAAATCATGATTTTTTATGTCTTGCTATCAAATAGATTATAATTAACTTGAAATTAAATAAGATTTTAAACTGAAGGGTTATTTAATCCCTTATATATTATTCTTACTAACGCCCAAAATAAATTTCAAGTCACTTAAAAATCTCATCTGGCCAAATCTCAATGAAATCATAAATTCTCAAATTACATTCAAATATACATTGTAAATAAAAAATTGAATTAAAATTACCTAAAGATAACATTAATCCAATTTTCATCAAGTCACCAATAAATTCCAATGTAATCAATACGATGTGGTTTTCTTCATCATATTTTTATCCAAACTAGACATTATAATATCAAAATCTACAATATATTAAGGCTTATTTATCTGTTAATAATGTGCCTCCCAAAAATATCACTTATCACTAAATAAATTTCCTTGCTTATAATTTTTCAAATGTTTTAAATAAATACTTATTTAGATTATTCCTTTAATGGTTCATGATTATTATAACCAAACATTTATTGATACAAAAATTATATAATATAATTTTCAAACCCCAATACATAAACGCATCAATACTTTTACTTCAAAATTTAGCATGGATTATGTAATTCCTTAGTCTATGAGTTGACCTATAGATTTGGGAATTATCATAGATAATTCACATATTCTCAAAGTTTAAGATATTGAAAAATAATTGGCACCTTAGTGGAATACCCCAAGATTACATGATTTTCTTCTCTATGAATAATGAAATAGATTGTGTTTTATGCAACTTCGAGTTCTAGCACACCATGACCAATCAAATTAGCCGTTATGAATAGTTATACCCAGATTTTGAAATTTTATAATTTTTATTTCAAAATTGACTTCATTTTCAGATTCGTAATATCAACATTATCCTAGGATGAATATTTGGTATTGTTCTGAAAACATTCAATTTTTGATGAATAGTAAAAAACACTATGTTATTGTTTAAAACTGACTTTTTAATTAAATAATTATTATTTTTAATTAAATTTATTTTAATTCGAAATAGATACATAATTTTTGTATATGTTCAATGTAATTTAATGAAGTAATTTTATAATAAAATGAGATATATAAAAGTTTATTGATCCTTTTAACGTCATTTACCCACCTCTAAGAACATTTGAAAATTTGTATAAATAGTAATTTTACCACTTCTGTGAATTGAATTTCAGAAATCCAATATAATTTTCACATAAGTATGTAAATTTGGTTCAAAAGGAAGAAAATAATATTTTGTGAATAGTAACTTTTGATTTTATTAACCACAACTAAAAGTAAATACGGCAATTAAAGGTAAAAATGATATTATAATTACATTAAAACATATCCTAATTATATTGGATAATAATTTATCCATCATGATAAAACTTATGAATAAAATATTATCCTCTTGTATCCATTTGGATTAGATTTGGACATTTATTATTATTTTATTTAAAGAAGAATTAAAAGTGTTAAATTCAAATTTTCATAACTATAGTTTTTTCATATATGGTTATACATAGGATAAATTAGACTATAACTATTCATTAAAAAGATAAAAATCTTTCCTAAATAATGATATTTTATTTATTATTTTTATACATTAAATAATTAAATTTATTTATGACCTGATGATGATGCAGTAATTACATTATTAATGACAGATTATATTGATTGATATTATAAATATCCAAATAAATGTAAATTGAGAATTTTTATGTGTTACACAAATATTCCACATTAATATGAAATATTAGGATTGATTTGATTTATTTTTTTCAATGTAATCAATTTTCTATGACTTTCACAAAAACCAAATTATTAAATAGTGTCAAAATTGACATAAATGAGTTTTTAAAACAAATACTATATTATTAGTTAAAATAATATTAAGAAAAATATATTGATATTACAAAGGACTTACATAATTATATATATGTCATTAATGAACCACTTGGGGTTCTCTTGTAATTTTATAGTATGTTTTTTAACCATGTAAAACTAAAATAGAAGAAGACATTGTAAATGTTAAACTGTTAAACTAAGAGTTAAATATAAAAGATAAGGTTAATATGGTTACCTAACCTATCTAAAACCAATTGGTTGAGAGGTTTTTAACCCATCCCAACATTAATTGTGAAATAAATCCTTTTGTAGATATAATAAACCGAATATGACTGTGTAATAAATTTGTATTTCAAGATTTTCCTAGATTTTCCTAAAGTGTCTCTCACATCTCCTATAAAAGTGTACTTCCCCTTCTATCAAAATAACACCTCCAACTTCATTTGGATAATTGAACCCATACTATAATATCCGCCCAACTACCATCAAATAATTCTATAGGCCTTACTTTGATTAGAAATCTGACCTAAGAGCTCTTTTGATCAAATCAAAAGGAAGGACCAAAAGAAGAAGTAATAATTCTATCACATATTTCAATGTTCTTTTCTTCTTCCACTTCCTCATTATTTTTTGTTTCCGTAACAAAATAATAAATCCAATATATTTTACATAATTTGATGTTATTATAATTATGTTAAAACAATATTTTTTATTATATCCATCCAATATATTACAAAGTCACCATACGTGTGTACTTACGGCTTACCGTCTCCACGTCGTGGTGTTGTTTGTTATTCAACACTTCATTATTTGGATGTGTTTAATAATTAGGATAAATGATATAAATAATAAATATAATATGTTAATGATCCTGAATATATGATATACCATATAAATTACATACGATTTCACCGTAAATAGAATGATTTTGTCCCTTGTGCGTATGTAAGTATTACAGTCTCAACAAACACGACGGGATTCATTCCCCATCATAACGATTCAAGAATAATTTTTATTTTATTATTTAAAATAATGTTTAATAACTTAATATAATTCTTTATATTAATAAAATACATCTTATTCATATCAATCATTACTTATATAATGAAATATATAAATGAAACCGAATCAGTTCACACATGAAATAATGATACTACTAAAATTTTATTAACAATGAAATATTTAAAGATCATATATGATATCATATTTATGTGTGTGGTAATTTTATAATTTAATAACAATTATTTAACTATTATACATGATTTTTATATACCTTCTATGAAAAAAAATTATAAGGTAAGGGTTAATTTTACAGTCTGTTTATTTGGATTGTTGATATGTAAGTAACTACTGGGACTTCTTTATCATACACATCCGTATTTCATAAAATTTTATTTCAAAAAAAAAATTACTATATACTATAATATGGTTTAAAGTCATTTATATAATTTTTTTAAATTTTATAAAATGTTTTTAATGGAATCTTTCTGTATTTTTTCAAACAAAGTATGTTGTGACCTTTTCAATGAAATAAGGTAAGAATGTATGTTTAACTTACATTGCTAGTGTGGCTAATTTCCACCGTTAAACACCATCGACAATTTCTTTACAAAAATATAATATTATTTTCAATATATTTTTTTGTTATATCTATATGACTTTTAAATGATTTTAAAATAAAAAGAGATATTTCCCTCAAATTGTTTTGATTTCATCTATGTCAACATCCTTTGATGAATTTTACACTTATTTGAAGATGATTTATTATGATATAATCTTTCCTATAATATTTATGGTTTGGTGATATGTTTGACTGTGGATGTGTTCTTTTTATACCATTCATGATTTATGGTTAAAATATTAACATTTCGTATGCCAGTTTTAATATGAATGTTGATGTTGGGTTTCATCCTTTTCATATGAGGAATTCTTTGGACATAGTAAGTGATGGGTGGAGGCTGCTATAGTTCCTTGATGGATCGGTCGGTCTCATGAGACAAACTAGAATCCAGGCACAAGGACTTGAAGTATTCTTATTTTTAGTCTTGACACGAGGTCTTAACTGTGTGGTTATAATATCCAGAATTATGCATTCTATTATTATGAAATTAGTTACTGATATTACTTGTGATTATTCGACTGGTATAACATCCATATGAATAATTAAATGGAATTATTTGATTTATCTTTTCAATATTATGTTGAAATTCAACTTAAAAGTCATTTGTTTTAGTCTTATACATTTCTTTAAATATTAATTCTTATTTATGATAGTTTCCGCTATATTTTTCCATACTGAGCTTCTAAGCTCACCCATTTCTTATGTATTCTTTTTCCCAGGATGTGAAGAAGTGTATTATGATAAACCTTCCAGGATAGGACATGGATATGAGTGTGTTAAAAGGGAACAAAATTTTTATTCTTTTATTTCATGATGTAATGTAAAAATTATTTAGGTATCTAGTACTTCCAATGCTACTAAAATAATCGGTCTTTCGAGACCTGATATCTTGTGATTATGTCAAATGTTAGGTAATAATTCACTGACTCTGGGTAACTAGGGTCGGGGTTTTAAAGTTAGTATCACAGAAAATTTTGTACCATCCATGGAAACTATATTTAGAAAAAATTAAATTAGAGAACATTACCCTAAGATAAAAATTGAGGGTTAGTATAGAAGAACATCCTAGAATATTGGTAATGTAGAGATTTTTTGAGTTTTCCAAGAAATACGTCCATGTCTGGATATAAGATGGTTGAGGTAGATCTGGAACTGATGTACCTAGGGGTGAAAACTCCAACGGAGAGTTTCAATCATGTCCCGAGGTATCTTGGTACATGATAACGAGACTTGATTCTATTTTCTTCAGGACACTCCCAGGGGATATTCTTAGTACAATTCAAATTTTCATTACAAGAAATTATCAAAGATTATGATTAAATACTTCCTCAAGGAAATTTTTATTATTATTATGGATTATATTCATAAACTATTCAATTTATGTTAGGTGTTTTACAATATTAGAATTATGAATTGTGATTCATACCATAACCTATTGTATTCCATTTTTTATAAATGGTGCCTAGTGTAAGGAAGGAAACCTGTATCAATTCATGTAATACATTTAGGAATTTCCCTCCTATTCAAGATAATTATAGTGGAGTTGGTGAGGCAAATGGTGTTGTACATCTTATTACCATACTAAGACAACTCACTCTAGTTATGAAAAAACATTTACCCTTATGGAGAACCCTGATTTTCACACCCATGACCTTTTTATAAATTCATTATTCATTTAATTTCCATTCCTTATTTGTACTGGGGGGTTACCAATCATTTTGGTGAAAATGGTGGGTTTTGATAATTTTGCCCAAACCGTGAGCTCAATTCTAGATTTAAAAACAAATTTTGAATATTCTATAAATCCATAAATTTTTACTATTTTATACCCATTCCACATCCCAATTTGAATACCCCGATATATTAAAATCACCATATCCATCTGGACCACATTGAAATCCAAAATGATGATGTATTTGGGTTTTTGATTAAGGTAATGGGCCTGCCCATAATCCCAGTTCCTACTTTAAATTATTATTTTTTAAATTTTAATCTCTCATTGGGTTTTTACTATTTTTCAGTGATTCTACCTCCCACTTAAATCCAAATACATTAGGCTCACCCACATATATCTTTTTTTTCTTTAAGTTCATATACCTAGCAGATTAGGGGGATCTTTCTCAATATTTCTCAAATTGACCAGATTTGATGATGTAAAATGATTCTTTCATAACTCCATAAATTTTCAGTATTTTTCCCCTTATTTAGATCCCACATGACCTAATGTAAATCCTTCAATCCCCCATAACATTTTTGGGTACTTCAAGATTCAAATATTGGTGGATTGGGGCCAATTTCCTCAAGATTTTTCAAGTAAGAGAATTCCTTCTTGGTTTCTTCCATCCTATTTTAGTTTTATTTACACTTTCTTGATGTTTTTCATATAAATAAGTTGGGGTTTGATCCTAAGGTCTTATATGGTGTCTCTTGGGTCAATTATTGTGGTTTAGTTCTGGATTTATATTCCTTGTGGTGCAGCGGTGGTGCGCTTAAGGTTTTGCACCATGTTTTGAGGGTTTCGACTCAAAAGGGTAGGTGAATCCATGTGTAACCATTTTATGATGAGTTAGCTTTCTTGGATTACTAATTTAGTATGTTTATAATCTTTTTTTTGTGGTTTGAAAACTGTATTTGATGTATTTGGTTAATCATTTAATTTTTAGTTGTATTTTAGCTTGAAATTGGGTACTTTTCATTTGTGACTCTTGGGGTAATGTTTGGGTTTGGTTTATAACATTTGTAAGTGAATTATTAGTCTTGAAAGGGGCTCAAAATTCAGGTTTGTTAATTCATTATTGTCATGAGGGCCCTGAAAAGAGGGGTTTGAATGAGTTTAAGGTGTAAAATTGTGTCGTACTTATTGAAGGTGATTTATGAAAACTTTTGTTTTTAATGTGTATCTTTGTGGTATTATTTGATGTATTTTTATAACACTTGGGGGTGGTTTAATAATTTTTTAGGGCTGAAAATTCTGTTTTCGATTGGTATTGGTATGATTTTGGTTTTGAATGAGGTTTTTGAAATTAGTTTAGTGTGCAAACAATGGTTATACCTCTTGGGTTTGTTTTATAAAAATTGAAAATGATTTATTTGGTTAAACAAAGTTGGGAAAGGGTGTATTTGTACTATTTGGGTGATTGTGTTCACCTAATGTGGGTTTTGAATGGTAAAGTGATGATTTGAGATGTCAAACATTTTTAGAATGTTTTATAAATTGCTCAAATGCATTACTAAATTGTGTTTTCTGTTCGAAACACGGATGTGGGATGTTTCGTGTGAGTTTATTGATAAAATGATTTTTGAAGGTGAGAAGGGTATTTTGTGACATGTGTGTGGTC
The DNA here is from genome assembly GCA_963277665.1 of Viscum album. Classification (NCBI taxonomy): domain Eukaryota; kingdom Viridiplantae; phylum Streptophyta; class Magnoliopsida; order Santalales; family Viscaceae; genus Viscum; species Viscum album. The sequence continues at coordinate 783,728,059 of OY728164.1, forward strand.
TGTTATGTGAGTTTAATATCTTGTAATGGATTTATAAATTTTTTTGAAAGATTTGTGGAAGTGTTAATGAAATGTGAAAATTGTTGTAGGAAATTTTGGTGTGAGTTTGATTTCAAAATGCATCTGAATGAAAAGTTGAATTTGTTACTTGTGTGATGTACATGGGTCTGTTTGGTTAATGTGTGATGTGGAAGTGATATTTTCATGTGAAATTTTTTTTCCTTGTATTGTTGAACTTGTTTGAGCACAAAGGGAAAACCCGAGTATCTAGGTGGGTGGATGTGTACTAGTATGCTAGTGAATTTGTGGGGTTTGTCCCCAGTTTCACTTAAGAAGATTGATGCTTACAACTCTAACTAAACTATGGTGATGATGATTGGGGATCACTAAATTATGGGTATGATCCCTACTAGTGGCTCGTGCATGAGAACCGATATTTTTTGTGGTTACTCTCACCGAGATATGAGGTACCTGGGACCCACAGCTAGCTAGTTCCTAGGGGTTATTTCCTAATACTTGTGCTCATTAGATGCTTTCCACTTACCGTCAGTATACAGTATTGTTGGCTGTAAAATTCAGTAGCTTTGTTATTTATTTTAAAAAATTTGGTCATTTAAAATTAGCCCACATGAAAACTATTTTCATTTATTATTGCATCCCTTAGAAAATTGTAAGAAGCATTTGTTATTTACAAAACATTTAATTCTTTTTGTCATGAAATGTTTATCACATGGAATATCATAGCAGTGGTATCCTACTGGGAATTATCTCACACCCTATTTACACCTTTGGGTGTAAGTAGACTTGCTTATTTTATGTCACAGGTTTGGGTACAGGTTTTATTCCATTGGTTCGGGTTTTTAGCGGTCCATCAAGATGTAGTGTCGTGGAGATGGCTTGAGGGCAGTGCCTCTTTACATGTGGAGGTTCTTGGGATTTCTTTTCATGGGTTTTTACCTTGGTAATGGTCTTCAAACATTGTTTAGAATTGTGAAATTCAGTTCTGAATTTTAGTAAAAGATGTTTTCTTTTGAAAAATCCCGATTTGATTTCTTGGATTCATTTTTTGTTTTAAGTATACAAACTCATGTAAATCATTTCCAATTTTCAGTTTTTGATACCCAGGCACTTGTTCCATACTGTGGGGATCGGGAACGCCCTTCGAGACATGTCTCAGGCTGGGTTTGGTGCCAGTTTTGGTGGCGATCAGATACGGTTCATGACACTAATCAACAATGTGTTGGATTAATGTTCGAATGCTTCATGAGAAAACAACCACAAACATTCAATGGGAATTAAAATACATCTTTAATTGAGCAATGGATATGTTCCTTAGGGAAAATATATCATTCTATGGGGAGTAGTGAAAGGTAAAAGTGGTCAAGACAGTTTATAGACTCACGAGAGATGCAGATCAATAGTGGTCATTAATTGAAAACACAGAAAAGGGTGAAAAAGTGTCAAATATGGAATGAAGGGAGTTTAAAGAGATTTTCATAGGAAAATAATTTCCTTGTAACTATTGAGAGGATATAGAAAGGAAATCTATGAGTCTATGAAAAAAGGAGAATGAGAATATCACAAAGTACGAGGCAAACTTTACAAGTTTAGAAAGGCATGCAGTAGATTGTATATGTCACCCAAGGAGTAAGATTGATCGATTCTTTGAGGGGATAAAAAAAATTCTCTTTCAAGCATTAGTCTCACAATACTTCTCATCAATTGAAGATATAGTGTCATGTCACATAAAGATAGAAAAATAATTCTCTGTGTCTTAAGACATTAAAGAAAAGCAGGAGAAGAAGAGATCTGTTGAATAATCTAGAAATCAAAATAAGGGAATGAAGGAAAAAAGTTTAATTTCTATCCAGAAGTAAATGTGGAAAGTAACATCCTGGTACATAGCTAGATGGAATGGTATTCTGTTACAAGTGTGGTGTAAATTCAATCCAAACTCATGATTAAAAGGAAAATAAATAGGTTGTCAATGTTGAATTCTATAATTGTATAGAAATGGGGAATTTTGCAAATGAATGTCCTAAGCATCAGGAAAACATACCTTAGAAAAGGTAAAGGGAGAAAGGAAAAGCTTATTCGATCACAACTGCTGAGGTTGAATCTCCGAATGACGTGGTGGAAAGTAATTTAATGGTTTTTTCAAATTTAGCTAATGATTTATTTGATTCTGGTTCATCATATTGTTTTATAACTTCCCAGTTTCTGAGGAAAATTAGATATTTCCAATTTTATTTAAAAAGGGAGTTGTCAGTCAAAAATACTAAGGGAAGTATCAATACAACAATGTTTTGTAAATCAGTTCCCATTAGGGAATATTAGCATGATTTATCTACTAATCTCATCATCATACCAATGATTGAATTTGAGATAATCCTTAGTATAGATATGATTTCAAACCATGATGTGAAAATTTATTATAAGAATAAGGAGGTTACAATTTTAGATGATGATAAGGAATACCATATCTTTATAACAAAAACATCACCATATGATTCATATCAAGATCCACCCTTAGTTTCTCTTATAAATTCAATTATTGGGGAGGGAGAGAGTGAAATAGCTATGGGTAATGAAAGTAATGTTCAAATTGAGGAAAAACATATTGTTCAAAAATATGTTGATGTGTTTCCATAAGATTTACCTAGACATCCTTCAGAATGAGAAATTGAGTTTTCCATTAATTTAATTCTCAATTCAAGGCCCATATAAAAGACTCCGGATAGAATGTCCACTGTGTAATTAGAGGAACTAAAGAAACAACTAGTGAAATTGAGTAATAAAGGATTCATCTGCCCTAGTGTTTCTCCATAGGGAGCCCCTGTTATTTTTATTAAGATGAAATATGGATCTATGAGGTTGTGCATTGACTACAGGGAGATCAACGTTAAAAAAAAGAAAATGTATACCCTACCTCTCAATGATTATTTATTCGAACAACTTCACGGAGCTCAATACTTTTCAACGGTTGACATTAGATCTGGACATCATCAGTTGTGTGTGAAGAAGGAAAACATTCCAAAAACAGAATTTCGTATTAGGTATAGACATTATGAATTTACAGTAATGCCTTTTGGAAAGACTAATGAACCCTCTATATTCATGGATCAGATGAATAGATTTTTCAAGAAATATTAGGAGGACTTTGTTGTTTTATTTATTGATGATATCTCAGTATACTCCAAAAGCTATGAAGAATTGGAAAATCAATTTCTCACTATTCCAAATACTGTTAGAAGAAAAGAATTATATGGGATGTTTAGCTAGTGTAAATTCTAGCTTCATGAGATTTATTTTCTTTGACAAATTGTCTCTAAGGATGAAATCTTAATTGATACTTATATTACAAGATTAATACATTAATTTCCAGCACTGACGTGTATAACTGAGGGATGTAGTTTTGTTAGTTTATCAGACTATAATATATGTTTTTTTCCAAAAAATTTCCCGATTGGATAACCCATTAACCAAAATCACACATAAAGGGGTTAAATTTGTTTAGACAAAAAATTGTGAAGAATGTTTTAAAGAATTGAAGATAATTTTCTTCAATGCTCCTATCTTTATTCTACCATCGAAGAATTACGGATTTGTTATTTCTAGTGATTCTCCAAAGAATGGACTTGGTTGTGTCCTTGTGAAGAATGATAGAGTTGATATGTATGCATCACGAGAGGTTAAAATTAATGAAAATAACTATCACATTCATTATCTTGTGTTAGCAGCTTTAATATTTACATTGATGATATGGATGCACTATCTCTATGGTGAAAATATTGAGATATATACTGATTATAAGAGATTGAAGTATATTTTATCATAGAAAGAACTCAACATGAGGAAAATATGAGAGCATGAACTGCTAAAGGATTATGATTTCACTATACACTACCACCCGGGGAAGGAAATTAAGGTTGCATAAGCTTTGATTAGAAACAATCTTAGAGATCTGAAAAATATGATAGTTAAATGGGATTATATGTTCAGGAATCAAGTATTGAGGGTTATGGGAATAATCATGGAAGGTGAATCATCAATACATTTTCAAATTCATTCCAATCCATATTTACTAGAAAGGATAAAAATTTCTCAGACTGACGATGAGGTGTTCCAAATGAAAATTAAAGTTGTAAACAATGGGAAATTGATAGACTTCGTATATGAAGATGGGATATTGAAATTTGGGAAGAGACATTATGTTCCTGATATAACTGATCTAAAAAAGGAATGTTTGATTATGTTAATAGCTACAATTTCCCTATACACCCTGGTAGCATTATGATGTATAGATATTTGAAGGAACATTTTTGGTGGGACAACATGATGTAATATAATCCTGATTATGTGTCAATAGGTTTGGTTATTCAATAGGTGAAGGCTGGAAAACAACATCCTAGAGGAGTCATGTAACCTCTTCCCATACCTGAGTGGAGATGGGATGATATTACTATGGACTTTGTCATGGGGAAACCGAAGACTCCTAGAAGGAATGATACAATATTTGTCATTATTGATCTTCTTACCAAGTCAGTATATTTTATTTTTATAAGAGAAGATTTACAACATGAATTTTTATAAAGACTATATATTAATGAAGGTGTGTGACTTCATGGAGTACCCCTATTGATTTATTTTTAGCATGATACCAATTTTACATCATGATTTTTGGAAAAGTTTTCAGAAGGCACTGGATACTGAACATCATTTGAACACTACCTACCACCCTCAAACTAATGGATAATCAGAATAGACTATTCAAACCATAGAAGATATGTTGGGATCATTCTTAGTTGACTTTCAAGGTATAAGGTATCTATATTTTCCAATGCTATAATTTTCCTACAATAATATCTTCCATTCAAATATTTTTATGGCACCATATAAAGCGTTATATGGAAAGAGATTTTTCACACCAACTTGTTGGGTTGATATTGGGGAAAGAAAACTCGTTGGCCCATAACTTTTTCATGAAACAATTGAAAAGGTAAAGATTTTACAAACCCTCATCAAAGTAAATCAATGTATACGAAATATCTATGCCGATAACCGAAGGATAGATTTGGAATTTGAAGTAGGAGATCATGGTTTCTTGATGGTATCTCCATAGAAGTGTGTTATATGATTCAGTGATAAGGTAAAATTATGTCCCAGGTACATCAGACCTTTATAAATTCTAGAACGAATTGGAGTTATAGTTTATTGTTTAGAAATGGATTCAAGTCTCTCCAAATCTCATGATTGGTTCCATGTATCACTATTGAAAATATACATGTCGGACCCAACACATATACTAGATAATTAAGAAATAGAACTAGAACCCGATCTATCTTATTGTGAAGATCCTGTCAAGATTCGTGATACCAGAGAACAAGTGTTGAGAAACTGAACGACTTGGCAGGTAAAAGTTCTATGGAGGAACCCTAACATTGAAGATGAAATGTGGGAACCCGAGGAACTTATGATGACGAACCACTTGATTCTTTTAATGCAGTAATATTCTAGAAATTTGGAGGTTGAAATTATTTGGATAAGATAATGTAACACCACAAGCTTCCACGGTATGCTTCTCTTTGAATAATGCAAAAGCTTGCGCTGTACAGAACATCGAGTTCTATCACACCACGACCAATCAAACTAGCAGTTCTGAATAATAATACCAAATTTTTAAAATTTTTAAAATTTTATTTTCTAATATGGACTTCATTTTTGGATTGATAATATCAATATTTTCTTAGGACGAATTTTTTGTATTTTTTTGAAAATATTCAATTTTTGGATGAATAGTGAAAAACCCTACCTTATTCTTTAAAATCAACTTTTTATTTAAATAATTAATTATTTATTTAAATTTATTTTAAGTCAAAATAGACACATAATACCTATATAAGTTCAATTTAATTCATTGGAGTCATTTTATACTGAAAATAGATGTATAATTTTTTTGATCTTTTTAACATCTTATACCCACCTTATAGGCACATTTTCTAATTGGTATAAAACATAATTTAACAACCTCTATCAAATTAATTTCAGAAATCCAAGATAAATATTTACCATCAGTAATTAAAACGTTTTTTAAAAGGATAATTTTTTTTTTGATGAATAATAACTTTTCAATTTTATTTACCATGGTTAAAAGTAAATACGATAATTAAAGGTAAAAATGATAATATAATTACCCTAACACATGTCTTACTTATACTGGATTGGTTTTTTCCGACAAAAATCAACTGTATGAATAAAATATGATCATATATGATCCACATGGATTGGATTAGGACATTTATTATTGTTTTATTTAAAGAAGAGTTAAAAGTGTTAAATTCAAATTTTCATAACTAAAACATTTTTAATATAGGGTTATACAACAGAAAAATTAGACCATAAATATTCATTCAAAATATAAAAATATATACTACATAATTTTTTTTAAATATTTAGAAATTAAATAATTAAATTTATTTATGACATAATGTGGATGCAGTAATTACCTTATTAATGAATGATTAAAATAATTGATATTATAAATATCCAAATAATTGTAAATTTAGAATTTTGATAGATTAATCTAATTTTCTAGGTTAATATGAAATTTTATGATTGATTTAATTTATTTTTCTAAGTAATCATGTTTTTTGGACTTTCACAAATTACAAAATAATAAATAGTGTCAAAATTGACATAAGTGAGTTTTTAAAACTAATATCATATTATTAATTGATATAATATTCCTAAAAATATAAGGATCGGCCAAATGAATTATATAAAGATATATATGTCATTAATTAACCACTTTGGGTTCTCTTGGAATTTTATAGTAAGTTTATTAAGCATGTAATATAAAAGTACAAGAAGGCATTGTAAAAGATAAACTATTTAACAAAGAGTTAAATATAAAAGATAAGTTTAATATAGTGTACTAAACCTATATATAACCTATTGGTTGACAGGTTTTAGACCCATCCTCAGCATATCCTTGAAATAAATCATTTAGGATCAATTATAAACCTGATATGATTTTATAATAAATTAATATTACAATCTTTTCTTGAAGTGGGCATCACCTCTCTTATAAAATGGTACTTCCCCCTCTCTACAAATCACACCTCCAAAGACATTTGGCTTGGCCAACCCCTACTCAAATATCTTCCCAACTAGCCTCAAATCAACCTAGAGGCCTTAGATTGACCATATTGCTGACTTATGGAGCCCTTTTTATCAAATCAATTGGAAGCACCCGAAGAAGAGGTAATAATTTCATCAACCCGTTTAATGTTCTTTTCTTCTTCCACTTCCTCTTTCTTTTTTTACATAGCAAAATTATAACACCAGTACCTTCTACATACTACAATGTTATTAAAAATTTGGTACAACAATATTCATTATTCTATTCATCCTATGAAGGACAAAGTCACTATTTGTGCGTATGTAAGAATTACCATATCCACGTCGTGTTGTAGTTTGTTATTCAACACTTCATTATTTGGAGGGTTATAATAATTATTATAATTTATGTAAATAATAAATATAGTATTTTAATTATTATTTATATATGATATAATATCCAATTATATAAAATTTCATAATCAATAGAATGATATTATCATTTGTGCGTACGTACAGATTACCCACTCCATGAACAAGATGATATTCAATCCCCATCATAACCATTAAAGAATAATTTTCATTTTATTATTTAAAATAATTTTTAATAACTTAATATCATTATTTATATGAATCAAATACATCCTATACATTAGAAAAATAACTTACGTAATAATTCATATAAAGGAAAAAGATTCAGTTAACACCTAAAATAATGATACTACTGAAATATTATTAACAAAGAAATATTTGAAGATCATACATGATATCATATTTTTGTATGTGGTCCTTTTATAATATAAAAACAATTATTCTACAATTATACAGTAGTTTAAAATACCCTCGACCAAGGAAAATTACAAGGTAAGCGTTAATTTTACAGTCTATTTATTTATCTGAGGTTGTTTATACATAAGTATCTACTGGGAATTATTTGAAATCCACATCTATGTTTCTAAAAAATGTATTTCAAAACATTTTTAATATTTTATATAATATGTGTTAAATTCATTTATACCATTTTTATACTTTGTATAAAATGTTTTGAAAATAATGTTTCTATTGTTTTCCGAATAAGGTAATTTGTAACCTTATCAACGAATTAAGGTAAGAATGTTTTTTGAATTATATGGAGAGTGTGGATATTTTCCATAGTTATAACACCTTCAAAGATTCTCATACAAGAATATAAGAATATTTTCAAAATAAATGTTTTCTTTTATAATTATGTGACTTTTAAATGATTTAAAAATCTAAAGACATATTTCTTTCAAATTGTTTTCATTTCATCTATGTAAACATCCTTTGATGGATTTTACACTTCGTTGAAGTTTATTTATTATGTTAAAATAATTTATATTTTATTCATGTTTTTTGGATATGTTCGACTGTGGATGTGTTATTTTTATACCATTCATGGTTTATGGTTAATGTATTGACATTTTTTATTGTTGATTAAATATGAATGTTTATGTTATGTTTTAACATTTTCATATGAGAAATTCATTAGACTTAGTAAGTGATGGGTGGGTCCTGCTATAGCTCCTCGATGCATCGGTATGTCTCCTGAGACAAACTAGTGTCTTTGAACAAGGCCTTAACACAATCTTATTTGCAGTCTTGGCACGAGGTCTTGACTATGTGGTTATGATGCCCATCATTATGCATTCTATAATTATGAAATTAGCTATTGATATTACATGTGATTATTCGACTAGTAGAATATCCATGTAAATAATTAAATGACATTATTTGATTTATATTTTCCATATTATACTAAATTTTAAGTTTAAAAGGATTTTGTTTTTGTCTTATACATTGCCTTAAATGGTTAGGCTTATTTATGATTGTTTCTAATATATTTTCATCCTTACTAACCATATGAGCTCACCCCATTCTTATGTTTTCTTATTTCTAGGATGCGAAGAAGTATATTATTATTAACCTTTATGGATAGGCCAAGGATATGAGTGTGTTCAAAGGAGACACAATGTTGTTTTTTTATTTCCTAATGTAATGTAAAACATTTTTTTATCTAGTACTACCAAGGCTACTAAACTAATCAATATTTCGAGAAATGATCTCTTCTGATCATGACAATGTTAGGTAATACTACAACGACTCTGGGTAACTATGTTCGGGGTGTTACACAAAGGATGAACATCATATCCATCCATTGAAATAATAAATTTTCAATGTAAATTAAGTGTTCTATGCAATAATTTTCTGCATATAATTATTTTTCATTCATACAAGAAAATTATTTGGGTTATTATTCCCATATACTTGGAATCTATGCAGATGAATATTTTTTCCTATATATTATACATGAAACTCCATATTTATCTTATTAAGGGTGTTATGAAACTCACTCATGTTGTGATTTTTAGTCATATAATGAGATAGTTCACTCGGAATAATAAAAAGGATTCTCCTTCCATGTAATATCCTACTTTTTAAAAAGATGATAACCACTTATTGAAAAATTATATACTTATTTTGTGAGAAGTGTTTTATCAGTTTAAATAACAGAAAAAAATTTGTTAAAGGATTTTCATAAGGGTAAAATATCAGTTAACTCTTTGGAACATTCAATTGATTTTTTTCGGAGACGGATGCTATGTTGGTGAGAGATTCTGAGGATTTTAAATACTTCAGTAATACAAAATAAAATTATTAATTATATTATATTATGCATGTCGAATTTATCATTATTATACAATACAATTATATACTTATGAAAATTAGGTTAATTGTTCAGTGGTGGTGTTCTAATGAGTTTGGTACACAAACCTTACATTGGAATTTTGATAATCTTGTAGATTTAATAAGAGAATCAGTGAAGTGAAAGGACTATTGGTGAATGGCTAAGTAGGTGGGGCATTGATTTGGTGATGAACATGATAGGAACTAGAGGACCCACTATTCTTGTATTTATCTTCTCATTATTTGTTTCTATATAATCTTTCCATATTGGGAGATTCATTTATTAGCATGGCATACATTTCATTTTACATTTAGCATGATTAAACAGGTTTCTTATTATATTGTCAATATTTATTATTGATCATATGATGTGATATTGGGGGTATATCCTCCATTGTGGTTGGGAATAATTCTTGGTAGAAGATTAATACTTTCTGTCTAAGGTTAGGTCGATGTCTAAATTCAAACATCCTATCCTTCTATAACTCATTACCAGCTAAAAGTGGTGTGAAATAGAGGATCTCAGTAAATTGGACAGAGTATGATAAAACAATTCCGAAACACTGATGGGGATCCATAAACACATTTTCTCAATTGATCTTTCACATGTCTGGAAAAACTCATTGAAAAATCGGGACTTGAAGGCCACCCATATGAGATCCTCACATCGTCAAGCCTGCCCATGACTCCCCACATGTTCCTTATTGGTCCCTATAGCATGAAGGCTACATGATTATCCTTCCTATCAAATGGAATATCTATGTGGTCGAAGATATTCTCTATGATATCTTCCCAATAATCAGAATCATGTGGTCCACTAGTGCTCAGAAATATTGGAGGACGCTGAAGCTGGAAATATATAGTGTTGCCAAATGTGGATTTTAGAGGTGGCTAAAAAGGGAACACCAGTTGCACCACTAGAGCTAGAGTAGGGAAATTTTCTAGAGAATCCTTCTCTATAGGTAGTCCCACAAAAGTCCTTCATTTTGGAATCATCTACAATATAACGAGTTAAAAGAAGATTAAAATTTATAAATAGTTTATTGGGTCAAACAAGGTTTTCCTATGAGTATACTCTTAATGCAAGGTATACCACTCCTAGAAAAAAACCTTATTTCTGTCCATGCACATTAGTCACAATCATCATATATATACTATCAAAACAGTGTGTTCCATTCATAAAAATAATTCTAATAAAGATATATCAGACAACATGGAAACATAAATATGTTACATAGACAAAACTATACCGAACAGATAGCACAAATCAAGGCCTTTTATTACTAAACTACTATGAAGCACAACAATAGTTATGTATATGGAATGTAAACCTATGTTCTTAGTCATAATGCATGAAAATATGTAAAATATGATAAATCACATATAAAATCATGTGAATCTCCCATGGTAAATTTAATCAATCGTAAAAAAATAGAATTATGTATTTATAGAAACATGGAGGTCTACTATGTAGTTCTCAAAAGGCACTAACATGGTTCCCAAGAATGAGTACTAATTTCTTCTGCCGATCATAATATTTCAAAATCCCAAGAAAGTGAATAAATATTTTTTATCCATGTGCACTCTGATACCATTTTGTAACATCCCGACATGGACCATCAGGTTTATACCGGAATTCCATATAACAACATGTGTGCCACACTATACGCACAAGGTTTCTGAATAGATACTACGGTCTATGTTCATCATTAAGGAGACAATTCCCATATTTTCACATTATAGGATAATTAATATATAATGAAAATTTAATAAATTTCCAGTGTACTCATGCAGAATGTAAATGAGTTATATTCCATGGAATGAAATCATCTCCCAATGTGGCAAGACAGTATAGAATGAAATAATAAAATGATAAATAAATGAATTACATGGACCTGCAGTTCATATCCTTGTATACCCCCATATCAATTCCAATCTACTCAACCATCCACAACAGGATCCTTTCCCTTCACCGAGAATCTCATGAAATCTACAAGCACATTGAAAAGATCAATAATTGTGTGAGTACAAGACTCAATAGGATTGAAATAATGAATCCTTAATCTGATATCCTCAAATATATAAGTTTATCCCATTATAAAAATAAATTATGTAAGAACATAAAAATACAATACAGAACCAAGCAATAGTTCTCTAACAAAAGTTAATTAAAAAATTTATGGTTTATATTAAATGAAATTATAACGACTCGAACTATTATAAAAAAGATTCTCTTTATGATTAATTAGATATATTATTATGAAATATTGTTATAGAAAACACATAAAAAAATATTGTTTATATGATGGGATACAATATAACATTATAAATATTATCATTTTTAATATTTTTATTTAACATTGATCACATGATTAGTATAAATATAAGTCTTTTGTCAAGTCGAATTAACCCCGTTTAAGGAATTGAAGATTAAAACAAGTAGAATCATGTCTTATAATTCCCAATAGTAAATATTTATAGGGAGATGACATCTCTAGAAATTTCCCTTGACCAATCCGAAGCATAGATCCAACAACATAAGCCTAAGTGAAACCGTTTATTGGAGAAGTTCAATCTCATTGAGTTCACGACCCAAACCATGTTTCCTAAACATCCCCATGAATGTATCACTATCATGCATTAAAATCCTAAAGAATAAAATGTTGTAATAATGGGATATTTATTAGGACTATAATAATACGGACATGTATATTGAAAGTAATTATGAAATTATTTTCATTTTATACTTTATAGATGATTCTGATTTTGATTCAACTACACAAAAGTTTTATTTTTGGGTAAAATCCAAATTAAACAAAGGTATTTATTATGGTGAACTAATGGATTCATTAAATAAATATTATTTAAATAATTTATTATAAATATATTTTTTTAATTGATTAATAATTTTCATATAATTTTTATAATGTGAAATGTACTTTTTTTAATTGTTTAAAAATTATATTGTAAAAAACTGAGAATTTTTTAATAAATGTGAAATGTTTTTTTATTAATTGAAAATTGAAATATTTATTAAAATATATAGATAAAAAAAATTATTTTGGAATTATAACATTGAAATTATCCAACTGTTAATTTTTCATAACTTTCTGAGACAATCAGGTTTTTAGGAAAAAGTTAAATATTGTATATAAACATTGTGTGTTTTATAACCTCATAATGACCCAAATATTATGTTATAAATACCAAAATGGGTATAATTGGACAATTATTTAATTTAATATTAATATAGAATTTTTTATGAGTATTTTATTGATTACACATTTACCTTATGAATCCTTCAAAATATATAATTAATACTATGATTTTAAATCCATTTTTTAAAATATTTACTCAACTCCACATATGAAATGGTAATATTTTAATATTTTTATCCCTTTAACTAATAAAATAATGAAAATCTTTCCAATTTTTAAAAACCCAAGGGAAAAACCATCACATGGTTTGGGGTTTTGAATATTTTATTATAAAGAGTACATAACCTAATTTTGTAAGATATTAAAGAATTCCCCTCTCATTTCCTATATAAAATCACACAAGATCCCACTTTGATTCCCTAAAAAACTTTTATAATGTCCTTACTCTTGGTTCCCCTCTATAGATTCCTCTAATATTCCCCCAAGATAAAACTAATCCCATTTTCATGATTTGGGATCCACACATTCAAGTAAGGGTTCATTCATTTCCCATGTTTATCCAAGTTTTTTTGTCTTGTTATTGTATTTTACATTTAATGAATAATGATGGGGTATTTTTTTCACCTCCCCCATACTACCATTATTATTTATAAATGATGATATTCCCATTTCTCTCTAATTATTCCCTCCCATGATCACCCATTACCATGTGGAAAATTCATAATCATCATTTCCTTCCTCTTTTTATTCAAGAATATTTATTGTGATATGCCTTTTTTAATTAAAAATGTCTGTAAATGTCCTTAAATATTCATATTACATTCCATATTATTTAAACATTATATGAAAACCATTTTCTCTCACCAACCCATTTTATTTACTTTTAAGTGATGTCGTTATTCTGCTGAATTTAACCGTGATTTTCCACACCAAACCAATAGCGTGGTGAATGTCATACAAATTTTTAATCAAGGATGTTAACTTTTATGCACATATAAAATTATATTGGAGGACTAAATTTATTTATTCCACACTCCTTGATCATATAATAAGTAATTATGATGAATGAATCCATGTTTTATGATTTATGTGGCACACTTATGCTTTAGAAGGAAATGAATGTGCCTGGTGGGCCTAGAATTATATAGGGTTCAAATGAATTGGGTGATGTTTAGTATCATGATGCATTATGTTGGAACATGTTTGAACTCATTACTTTATTATAATTTTTTCACCCTGATATCTTGGTGGTTTAGCTTGAACCTATTTTTATGATGCCTTGTTTTATGTTGTTTCCAAATTTCCCATGTTATGATTATCTTACTATATCATGCCTTAATTTTCATGTTCTTTTATGCCTCATCGATTCACTATTACTAAAATGTATTATTGTCCTCATGTTATTTCATTTTTAGTCCCTTACTGGGCATTACAGATAACCCCTTTCTTATGTATTTCCCCAGGTTATCCAATGTAGTATTAAGCTCATTATGTTAAAGAAGTTTACAACAAATATTTTTTAATTCATGATTAAAGTTGTAATTCAATGTACATAATTCCCAAATAAAGTAGACATATTTATATTTAGGGTTGTATTAACTGTAATGAAACAATGTATAAATTTTTATTCAAAATAATGGTTTTTATTGTTCATATCAGATGAAAAGTTTAGTTGTTTTTTGGATTAAGTTTATAAAACTCCAAAAAAATGCATAAAGATAAGACTATTTATAAGAATACATATATAAAATTTGGTCATTATAGATTTAGTGGTTTATAAAAAAACTATATTTGGATACTGCAAGTGGAAATAGATCTAACACACATGTAACTAGCGGTAAAAACTCCGACATGGAGTCCCGGTCCTGACTCGGGGTAACCTGGTACATGAAAAATTGCCTTACTATGCACATAGTTTGACACCCTCAGGGGAAATTCATTGGTAAATTCAAGATCATAGTACGAACCATTATTAATAGATTGAAAATATTCCCATAATAATATATGGTATGAATTATACCATGGATATCATATATTGAAGCCTAGATATTCATATATGTCAGAAATACATGTAATCTATAAGTTATCCCTTTAATATTTGTGGATTCTCATTTATATGTATAAAAGTTTGAAAATACTCATACCTTATTTTTATTTTATTCTACCATTGGTCAGGAATAGGTGGAATCAGATAAATAATAAATGTGAAGAGAAATGTAATGACTACCCTAATGTTATCCCCAATATAATGGGATCACGAATCAAAAATTTAATAATGATACACTATCGCCTATCACGAGATCTAAAAAAACTTGGATTATGAGGATTTTAGAGTTCCCCCTATAATAGTACAAGCTAAAATTGACAGCTTCATACATCCAAGGCCTCATAATTTAAATGGTTAATATGATCCTTTAATACCAAAATAGTGGATCAACTCTATTAAGAAGATCTTCAATATCCTTCAATGCTCTGAACAAGAGAATGTTTATTTTTTCATATGAAGGGTTAATATTATTAATGGTATTCATTGATAAGAAAGATGAATCCTGTGGAAGATATTTAGGTGATGATATGGAAGGATTTAAAAAAATCGATGAATAATTTCCTCGAACCCTCTAACATAAAATGGAAATTGATTTACATTACCTCAAGGAAATTTTTGATGAATCTATTAGGGTGTATGAGGAAAAAATTACACGGCCTGCATAATATACCTCTAGCATTATCATTAGCCAAAAGTGCATGGATGACTGCTTCTTTGGTGAAATAAAATTTAGAATACAAAAAATCCCTAGAAATCTATGACTTTGATAGCTATATAGAAATTGTATAATGTGCCCTCAAAAAAAATAGATATCAATGAATATCAATGGTATAATAGGTATAAGAAGCTGATAGGGGATATCAATTCTTTTTCTCCTATAGAGATATCTTATAGTTCCAATAAATTTTAACATCCCACTTTTCAAAGGTGTAGAACGAAAAAACCTATAATTTTCCTAAAGTGGAAGAGGAAATGATTTAGGTATAGAACAGAAGGGCACATAAAAAGAAATCATCGGAAGGAAAAACCCACTACCGTGATGGCAGAAGGGAATTCTCTAGTTAACCCATAGCATATTTTTCATTGCTAAAACTATGGGGAACCATGCAATTTTTCATACCAAAGCACTAAGACCGGGGATTTCAAAGACAACCGACATTATCTTTTGTAATAAGAGAGATATTTTTTCCATACCAACTACTAAAGTGGACCCCAACAATGAAGAGGTGATAGGTATGCTATATATTCATTTATGAATTTTGAATTCACTTCTGTATTATGGTTCTACATATTCTGTTATATCAAAAAAGAATAGTAATTTAGAAGAAGATCCCAAAAAACCTTGTCATAATCCCTTTGTTGGAATATTAGGTATTTCTTGGCATGGATTAGATTTCATTATATAGATGCAACAAAAATTTCTGTGAGAAGGAAACCACTCTCTGTATTTTGAATCGACCCCCGATTCTATACAAGGGAAAAGAGTCGGATGAATCTTCTTTATCACCATTATCTCAAGTATGTATATTACTACCCTATGAGAACGTTTATCTAGATCAAATGATTTATTATATAGAAATAATCATCCTTTAATACATGAACATTGTGAGGGAATACACTAATGTGTTTCTCAAGTAATTCCATGCTCTTCCTCCTACCTGATATGTTTAAATTGCAATCGAAGTTATTCCTAGGGAATTTCAATTATAAAAGACTCCATATAGAATGAATGTTGTGGAACATGTGGATCTAATGAGAAAACTACAAGTGAATTTGGAAAATGGCTTCATCTGCCTATGTGCTTCCCTAGGGGGTAAACCTATCCTCCTCATTAAGAAGAAGGATGGTTCAATACACCTTTTCATTGATTATCATGAGATCAAAAATATCATGATAATGGAAAAGTCTTATCTTCAATGGATTTATGACATATTCAATTAGATGTTTGGATAACAATACTTTTCCATGGTGGATCTATGGTTGGGAAATTACTATGTTAGGGTTAATAAGGATGATTCCCTAACACTACATTTCATACAGGGTACAAAATAATGAATCATAGTAATTCCTTTCAGAGTCATTAATGTTACATCAATGTTCATGGAATTGATAAATAGAGTCTTTATAGATTACCTTGAATTTTTTTTGGTATCCTTTATAGATGATATTATAGTACACACAAAATTTAAGGAGGAGCATGAAGAGAATTTGAGTACAATGCTAAAGACTGTACAAAAGTAAATGTGTTAAGCGATGTACATCTAATGTGACTTCTAGTTGATGTATTTCTCTTTCATGGTACATATAATAAAATTCAGTGGGATTTATATAAAACATTCAATGAAAAAACAAATTGAATGATTTATGAGTAAAACATCTATGATAGATAACTGTAGTTCTATTGGGTTAGCTGGGTATTATAGCCGATTCAGGAGAAATTTCTCAAAATTTTAAAACCCTCTCAACAAAAAACTCAAAAGGGATCCATTTTTTCTTGTAATGATCAATGAGAAGAAATAATAAAGGTGTTGAAAATTATTCTTATCGATTCTCCTCTACTCACTACCCACAAGTATAGAGATTTTGATGGTATTCACTTATTATTAGAAGATGGAAATGGGTTTTTTGATGATGAAAAATAAAAAATTCCTTTCCTATTCCTCAAGGAAGTTGAATGTTCATGAACATAACTACCCAAAACATGATTTTAGTGGGATACATTTATTTATTTTTTAAAACTTTGGATGCATTGTATCTTTGGTGAGATTTGTGAAATATATACATATCACAAAATTCTCAAGTATATATTCAAAAAAAAGAGATAAACATGCTCTAACAAAGATGTTTAGAGTAGATCAATTAATAAGACTTATCAATTAACTATAATCCTAGGAATGTTAATAAATTCATAGAGTGTCTATGTAAAAATGATAATTTTTTTTCATTAATGGGAATGGAGATGGATAAGATCTTCTTATATATGGAAAGTTATGATAGGGGAATCATAAATGTAGGAACATAATCAATAATTTCACAAATTATTTGTCAACCATATCTTTTGGAGAGGTTAAAGGACACTCAAAGAGTTGATGTGGGAATTCATAAGAATGTAGTAGCTAATTGGAAAGTGTATTCCTTAGAGATTAATGTTAATGATTAAGGTGTTTGGAGATTTGGGTCAAGACTATGTATACCATTAAATTCAGAGTTAAGTAAGGGCCTATAGGATGATGCACTTAGATCAGCCTTCTCCATCTGCTCGGGAAGCACAATGATGTATCAAGATATCATAGAACACTATTGGTAGAACAACATGAATAACGATATCAAATAATATACATCTGGATGTCTTGTATGTCAACAAGTGAAAGCAGAAAAGAAAAAATCCATGGGGATGATGAAAACCTTACCCATACCTACATAGAATTGGGAGAAATCACTACAGACATTGTCACTGATATTATAGAGACATCAAGAATGAAAAATTCTATTGGGGATGTCTTATATTTCTTTACTAAGAAATCACACTTCATAGCGATGCGAGAGGATTTTTCAATGGGTCTACTTGAATGGATATACCTCAAGAAAGTGGTCAGGCTACATGGAGTACCACTATAGAATGTATCTGATCAAGATTCATGATTCACCTCTATGTTCTGGAAAAGTATTCAGCATTCTTCATATACTATTATGAACTTCTATAGAGCTTATCACCCTCAAATTGATGCCCATTCATATCATATTATTCAGACACTTGGGGACATGTTTGGAGCATGCTCAATTAACATCAGAGGAGGATGTGATTAACACATTACTTTTGTTATGTTTTTTAACCAAAATAGTTTCCACTCGAGAATCCAAATAGATCCATATGAATCCATTAATGGGAAGAGGAGAAAGAAACCTACATGCTAGGATGAAGTTAGAGAATTAAAAATGCAAGTTCTAGAATGGTTAATGAAATGGAGGAAAATTTTAAGACCATTTAGTAGCACATCATGGATGCTCCTAATTGACAATAGATCTTTGTTGAAAATCCACAAAGAGACCTAGTTTTTTATGTTTGAGAAATGGTATTACTATACATATCTACATGGGATAAAGTGATAATATTTAGGAAGAACAGAAATATATGTCTCATATACATTATCCCCATTGAGATCCATGATCAGATTGAATCAGCGAACTATCAACTTGCTCTCCCAGCTAACCTATATCAAATTTATGAACTATTATTTGTATCACTCATGATGATGTAAATAAAAGACCCCTCAAATGTACTCTTTCTATAGTTGGTACCATTGGAGAATGATATTTCCTATGAGGAGTATCAATTAAAGATCATAGATCATAGTGTAAAAGTTCTACAGAATAAGATAATGCACCAAGTAAATGTGTTTTCGAGAAGCAACAAATTTGAAGAAGAAATGGGGAAACTAGAGGAGGTGAAGAAATAAAGTCACCCTCATCTATTTTAATGCAAGAAATGAAAATGTTGAGGGAATAAATTATTATGTGGATGATTTTAACTACCCAAACTGCTAGAAAAGAATGTTCCCTTTCTATTTTAATTGAAAGACTCATTATGTGATACAATAATAGAAAACTTATTTACTTACATTGTTATATCGTCGAATTTAAAAGATATGTAATAACATTACTATTATTAATATATCCATTGAACAATTATCACATGATTACTATAAATATAGGGCCATTAAGAAATCCAATTATCTTAGACAAATGATGTGATAGCCTCAACCAGTAGAATATTTCCTAATGAATCTAATTTATTAATGCTTTTGAGGTATATAGAATCTATTGGATTTTCCCTTGACCAATCCCAAAATGATATCCATCAAATTATGAATTATAAAAACTCTTTATAGGATAAGTTCAAGCTCATCGAGACAACGACCCAAGCCCTTTTCTCCGAACAGCCCCATGAAAGTCTCACTATCACACATCACTCTTAGGGGGGTAAACTAGTTTAATAAATGTATTTGTATCAATACCTTAATTATATGGATATTTATATTGAAGAGAATAATTATTTTATTTTAATTATGACATTAAAATGATTTTGATTTGGATTTAATTATGCATAAATTGTATTTTTAGGTAATATTCAAATTAAGTTAAGGGATTTATTTGGGTAAATTAATGAATTTTTGAAATAAATTTTAATTTCATAAAATATTATCCTTAAATATGTTTTATTAATTATAAATTTTCATATAATATTTATGAATTGAAATGTACTTTTTATTAGGGTCCAAAACATGTTATTTTAAAAAAAAACCCAATATTTCTTATTAAATGTCAAGTCTTTTTTTAAAAGTGAAATTAAAAATGTTTATAAACTTATTTAGATAAATTTAAATATTATTTTTTGAAATCTGAATTTTGAAATTATCCAATGTTTAATTTTTCATAATTTTCTAAGAGAGACAAATTGTTTTGTGAAATATAAATTCCTTATAAATATATAGTGTGTTTTATAAAATTATAATGACCCAAAAAAGATGTAATAAATACTATAATGAGTATCCATAGACTATTATATTTATTACTCTTAACTTAATTTGTTTTTTTGTTTATTTTATTAATTTTATAATTCCTTTATGGATATTAAAAAATATATAATATATTTTATGATTTTAAATTCATTTCTTTAAAAGCATTCCTCGCCTCCAAAAAAGAAAGCGTACTATTTTAATATGTTCATCCCTTTACCTAATAAAATAAATAAAACATCCCTACATTGGAAGGAACCATGGGAAAAATAATGGTAAGGTTTACAGTTTTGATTATTTTATCATATAGTTTCTGAAACCTACATTTGTGAAATATTGAAGAATTACACTCTAATTCCATATAGAAACTCATCCAATATCTCAATATTCATCACTAAATATCCATTGATAACGTTTTTACTCTGACCTTCCATCCATAATATCCTCTCAAGGTGACCCAATCCCTAAGTAAGCCCATTTTCGTGCCTTTGGAGCCACAAATTCAAGTAAGGGTTCTTTCCATCATCATCTTTATCCATGTTTCTTTGTCTTGTTCAACACTTTTATTTTCAATTACTAATGACGTAGTATGTTTTATCACCTCCATAGTGCATCCATTTTTATTTATAATGATGAGAGACCCATTTCAATCCCACTAATCCCTCCCATGTATACCCGTGACCATGGAAACTTTTCTTAAAAATAATTTGTCTCCTCCCATTATTCAAGCTTATTTAGGATCATATGCCTTATTTTTATAATTCTAAATGTGTGGAAATATTCTACCATGTCCATAATATTTTCTACATCATGTAAAAATTAAAACATTACCATTTGGTTCTCATAAACACATTTTATTTATTTTTATGTGACTTCATTAGGCTTATAAGTTTTCACCACGATTTTCCAGGACAAACCAATTTCCTCGTGAATTCCATACAAATATTTTTTAAGGGTGTTCACTATTATGGAAATATACCTTTTAATTAGGGACTAAGATTTAGTTTTCCATAATCTATTATCATATAATATATTATGATGAAGAATGAATCCATGTTTTAGGACCTATATTTCACACTTAATCATGAGAATGAAATAAAAGTAACGGGTGCGCCCAAAATTATATATCTCTCCAGTACATTGGGAAATTATTAGAATCATGATAAATCATGTTGGGACAGGGGTGTAACTGATTCTTTAATGTTAAATTGTACACTATGAGGTATTGGTGTTTTATCTTTGACATTTGATTATGATGATGTGTTTTAAGTTGTTTCGATATTTCTCATGTTATGATTATCATGTTATGTCATGGATTATTATTTATTTGCCTTTTTAACTCATTGATATTCTTTGTCTAACATGTATTTTTAACTTCATTTTATTAAATTTTTATTCCTCTATAGGTCTTTATGGATCACACCTTTCTTATATATTTCTCTAGTTTATCCAATGCAATTTTATGCTCAAGAATGTTAAAGATGGTTTCAATAAAAATATTATAATTCATGTTTAAAGTTGTAATGAAATGTACCTAATCCCAACATATAATAGACTTATAGATATTTTAGGTTTTATTAATTGTAAATAAATCATTTATTGATGTTTAATCAAGAGAATGGTTGTTATAAAAATTATAATTTTAATGTTATCAATTGATAATCCTAAAATTATAAAAAGATAATTTACATAATTTTTGGATAATCAAAATATAGTTTTAAATAAAGTAAAAAATGAATAATTTTGTGAAATTATAAAATGATTACAATGATGATTTATAAAGTGATATTGTGCTAACCAGTTATTTAATATAGTCTATCTGTATGTAATAAATATTTAATATATCTCAAATAGTGTATATTATGAGAAATAAGAAACCACCATTAGGTCCGGAATGTTGGGTTTACCCTCGTTTGGGCATAAAATTCATAAAAAACATGTGTTTGGTCAGGTCTCTTGTAAATTATATGTTATTTAATAAGTATATTAAATAGTTAATTTAATTATTTTATTTTAATTATTAATTTAAATCATAAAATCAGATTACATTGTTCATTCATTTCCACAAAACTATAACCCCACATTTTGGAAGCATGTGTTTATCTAAAAATATTTTTTCAACTGGTGTGAATGATTATTAATTAAAAAACATTAATCAAAAGAAAATAAATTCTCTCAAGTTAATTTTTTTTGATAAATTACACATTAAATTGGTTTTTTGATTTAGGGTTTTCAATGAACAAAAACATCAGTAAATTAGTGTTATTAAATAGTTGAATCAGTAAATTCATCTATTATTGTTGATCTTGGTGAGTCTTAGAAACCTCATATATACTCATCATAAATAAGGTGAAGCTAGTTATGTTTCCAATTTCTCTCTGTGCATGCAGTCATTTGTTCTTCCCTATTTCATACACCTCTTTGATATATCATGGTTTTAATTTAATTATTTTATTTAAATTTGTCTACTTTAAATGACATTTTTTTATCTACTCATAATATAAATCTGACAATGGTATATTTTAAAACAAAATATAATGACCTAAATTATCAAGTATAAATTCATAAATAATCAAAGGATAATTATTATGATTTTCAAGGGAGGTTATATGAAAAAATATCATTTAGTAATTATACAAAATTTAAATAGATATTTAAAATATTATATTTACCATTAAATGAAATAATAATTAAAAAATTATAATATTATAATATTCTTTTATTTTAATTATCAAAATTTATTTTTAAATAAATTGACAAAGAATAATTTTATGAAGTTATTGATTGATAATAATGAATATTTAAATTGTGATTTTATTCAAATTATAAAAAGATTAATAATAGTGTAATAATTGATAATTTCATGAAATAATGAAAAATAACCAAATGATAATTTTTATGAAATTACAATTGTGGAATTATTGAAGGAAATATTAAACACAGATATTGAATGAAAATGATAATTTAATGTTCTCTATGAATGATAATTATCATTGCATGTGATAATTTAAATGAACATTTGAAAATTATAAATTATCATCACCTGTGATAATATGAATGATAATTTGAGAATTATTCATGACCGAGGAAACATCATTACATGATTTATTTTAATAACATTTCTAAAATTAACTAGGATACAGAATGTCTCATCGCATACGATATTTTATTTCTTTTTTAGATATATACTATTTTTGTGTAAGGAAGCTAAGAGGAACCTAAAATATCAATTTTTCTATAATATGAATGTGATGATATGATCATGACTGGTTTATCCCTTCCCTTCTACATCGATTAATTCTGAGTTAGGTAGTTGCTTAACATCTAGGTCTCATGTTTACTCTAGTTTATTTGATGATTATATTTGTTATCATTTTGATAGACTATTCATTATTTTGATCACATATGAGAGTTTGTGTTTCCCATAAGACTCATTGTGATTCAAAGAGTGATATTACTATATCATTTATCCATGTTTGATTATTATAACATGTTACTGTGAATGATGCATTGTACTCATGTGGATATAAGATGACTAATTATGTGTTATCCTTGTATTTGTGTTATCATGCCTTATTTTTTGATATTGGTATTTGAGATATGTGGATTATAATGACATATCCATCCCCTAGTGGGGTTAATTATATATTGGAATTAAAATTTCAAGTGAACAATGTATAAGGTGGAGTTACAAGGTATCCATTAAATAATGTCAAGGGTATGATCAAGGTAGTCTTGATATTCCAAGTGTTATTCAATACGTGATATCATGCTTGATATTAGTACAAGTTATTATACTGTAGAGGACCTAGGTGACATGGTCCTCTTGGGGGGAGATGATGTTTGGTATCATCTCCATGACACCATGAAGACCCCATACAAGGGTTGGTCTACATCTTCATACTCATTCAGTTGTCTTCCAGTATTGAGTTTAAGCATATACAACTAGGGGTTGTGATAGCTCTGTTTTCACACAACCACTCGGTTTTGGATTGTATTTCTATGCACTTTTTAAATTTATTATTTTTATTTCATACACTTATATACATGTGAAAATCATATTATGGATTCATTAGTGGTGTCCTACCATGTCTTGTACCCACACCCTACTAGGTAATTTCGATGAGGTTATAGATTTCATGAGAGACCAATTAAAGGGAAAGTTCTTTATGATGGTTGTATGATAAGGTCGATCATGGAGATAGTGTGGACCATTACAGGCACTATAAGACCCTTAATTTTATCATTTTTCATCTGATTATTTATTTATATATAGGCCTTCCATATCAACATCTACTTTTATTTTCATGAAATATATGTTATTTACTTTTTTCATGATTATACTGATTATTTATGATATTTTCATTATTTATTTTTGATCCTATGATGTGATACTGAGGCTATAGTGTCCCTCTTTATAGACAAGACCCTGTGTTAATCGAAAGGCTCTGGTATATGAGGAGGTACACATGAGGTTATGTAGAATTCCATATCAAAATCAGTAGTTAATTTTGGGATGTTACATTCCATATCCAATTTCATTTGGTTTACCATGATTAAGATCATTCCATTTTCCATCACATTTAGTGTCAACATGAATCATCTGGGTTCCATCCTTTGACTAAAATAAAAAATTATAGTGTGAGTAACCATTGTCACAATGACGAATCATATAATCTTTAAAACTCATTCATGGGATGTATAAATCAAGAACAATTATTTTAAATCAATTAAACATTATTATTATATTATTATATCTTTGGTTATAATACATTCAAATCCTTCAAAATACTTTATAATGTAAATTAATCAAAGAATATCACATGGGAGTGTCAAACTAGTTGTGCAATAAGAGTAAAATCATTATGCATGGGAATTATGGTCGAGATATTCTTGGCCAACTCTTTTGGAATTTTTACCTCTAGGTGAATATGTTACAAAATCATGTGCACTTTTAGTTTCTAGATAGGGATGAATTACTAGACAAATGAAATAGCCTACATATTACCATATATTTAGGTTTTTATTATATAATTATTCTTTTCTACATGTTTTTCCCCAATGATCTCTAATATTAATCCCTAAATTTTGAGCCAAACATACTCAAATACAAACTATAGAAATCCATACTCTTTATATATTGGTATTACATCATAATAGATTAATATTCATTACATAACAATATGATCATCACCAACACCATATAGGTTTAGTGAATTTAGAGACTAGATACATAATGTTATTATTTAAAGAATGATCATCAATATCACACACACAAATCTTTCCACATATTACTCTTATTAGTCATACTCAACTGAATATATTTTTTCTTAACCAGTGGAATGTAATCATAAGATATTGTGAGCTCAAATACATAGAAAAATTAAAAAAGGGATATATCAATGATCACTTGAACATAACATGAGAATAAGTGTATGAAAAAATTATCATATAATTTAAAAAATTATAAACCATGCATATAATATTTCATAATATTGAATCATTTTATTAATATTGGTTGTTCTTAATATATAAATCATAATGAAATTTTATAACTTAATCAATGAGAGAAAAAAATATTCACAAGACGTGAATTATTGGCATACACATTTTCATAAAAAATAATATCTATAGTCAGTTATCACTTATATTACTATCATTCTGGAATGGGGTCACACCCCATTCCATATTAACCTTAGTTAGTATTCACTCCCACATTTTCTTAGTGTAAAAAATATCTAACTAAATAGGGTTTCTACCCATTCCAGTCCTTATTATCGCATGAGATATTTATCAATACCTAATATATTGGAAGGATATATAATTATGCAATGACCAATAAAATAATCATAATCCACTAATATCTGTATCACATATCCTAAAACATTCATTGAACATCATATACCACAGATTAAAACATGTTTCATAAATATGGAATCATAACATAAACCATTGAAAATAAAAGGTTTTTATAATTTTTTTTAAATTATAATAACCCATATAGAGAAATAATAAGGATGGTATCATTGGATCATATCCTCAGTAAAATATAAATTTCCCAAAATTATGTCATCTTAGTTGAAAATTCCTTTAAAATAACACATGCAATATTTTTTAAGGAGAAATATAATTTTTATTTTGGAATAACATCATTAACATTTTGAATTTCACCAAATATTAATGAAAAATATTTACCTAAAAATAACCATAGAAACATGTAAAGTATTACTCATTGAATTAGTTGGTCATGATGGTAGAAAATTTCTTTTTATGTTGTGTATTTAAAAATAATGATTCATTTCACATTTTGAAAAAAGTCAAAAGTACCTCATTTAGAGATCGATAAAAAGAATCTAATTAACAAAATATTTATAAATTAGAACATGGGAGGAAGTAATTTAAAAAATATTAGTAAAATATGAAAAAATTATTTCAAACTTTTTGTTGATACATGCTTGTTAAAGAAAAAGTGTTTATTGAGAGAAGAGAGAAATAATTTCGGTTTTCATTAAAAGTATTCTTTTAGTCACATGTGTACATAAGGAGTGGAAAATGAAATAAATATATATAATCCCAGAAAGATAATTTGGTGAGAATAAAAATTCTTGTATTCTAGAGAAATTGGATATAAAGGTTCATCATCCTAAACTTAATCATAAACAATCCATATAAACAATGAGACTATAACAAAAATCATTTACCAAAAGTTACACTTTCATTGAAAGTTCCCTAGCATCATGAATAGTATATATCAATTTATTATAATTCTACAATAGATTCAGTTATATAATTATATATTCATATGTGATCCATTAATAAAATTTCAATGCCAATTTATCAATTGGTCCTTATTAACATTATTGTTTCCTAGTGTTATCTGATTCATTTTTCAGTAGAATTATGGTTCTGTAGTTATTTTCCTTGTACAGGGATCATACTTACATCATTTTAAAAAATATTAGTAAATATATAAATATCATATTTAATATATATATATATAAATATATATATTTTGATTCTTCTATAAAATATTTTAATAGAAAATTAATTACCCCATTCATGGAGTTGATATGTCATACATAAGCATTAATGTTGTTTCAACTTCTTGATAGGTTCAATTAAATAATTAAAAGTAATAATTAAACATAAAAAATCATTATTTCATAATATATATCATATATATTCATTAAATATTTACTAATTGGTCTCTATGTAAATGGGAAATGAAAAATGATTCGTATCGCTTCATGGAACTGGAACTATTCAAAAAAAGCATATACCCAATGTTTGTAACCATTTTCATGGGTATCCAAACTATTTCTATAACCCATAATAATGATTTGGATGTAAGTTGGATGGTATTATGGTGGTATAAAACAATACCAATAGATTTGAGAAACCCTTTGTTATTCAACTATACCAACAAATTTGGGAAAAAATTGGAATAGATCAAATGAAAAAAGTATACCAATGGTTTGGAAAAAATTGTTGGTATAGGTAATTTTAAAATAAAATATAACTTTATTTTGATCCCACCACTTCCAATTTATATTCTAATAACCTACCCACTATGTTTTGCGGTCTTCTTTAAACATAATTTGATATAGATATATATATTTTCAGGTAATTTAATGTCTGCTATATTTAGTGTTATTTGGAAAAAGGATCTACAAAAAATAAGGGTACCTATAACAACAGCTACCAAAATAATTATTATATATATATTTAGATTAATTTTACAAATAAAAATTATTTTTTTAATATATTTGTATAGTGTATCTTAAAATATTTTCTACCAACATTTGTTTCCAATAACATGCTTATAGGCATATAAAAATGACTTATACGATCAATTTTTTCAAAACTGGGGGAATAGTTTCTCTTCAAAGAACCTATACCAACGATTTTTCCACAAAACATTAATATGGGGTATCTACATTATAACTATACAAGTATAATTTCCAAAATATTTGTATAGAATCTCTTAAAGGTACCTATGAAAATGGATTTTTCAAAACCATTGTTATAGGGTACCTATACCATTGGTTTTCCTAACAATTTGAAGATGTCCATTGTTATATATGTGATTTTAATTAGTATAGAAGCCCACATGTATGCATGATCAAAATTATAATTTTTTAATGAATGGGGAGAAGGATTATTATGGTCATTCCATATATCAAATATGATAAATTAATTTTATTATTATGTATATCATTGGTTTATATGAGGTAGAATATGAGATAAATTGAAAGAGGTTGTGTAAGACAATTTCTAATTCATTAGTAGTCCTTCTTTAGATTCCTTTATAAGGGAACTTTGAATGGTCTTTTAAGAATACCATAACCTCTACCTTCATACATTGAAATATTATAAGAGAATTTGGTAGATATTGGTCAGTATATTAGTCCTAAAACATGGGAGGAAGAGAGAAAAAGAATTTCCCTTTTATAAAAATGGGGAGGGGCACTCATGTAAATACTTAATCTATTAAATTATTATAAATTAACATTTAGGTTAATGTGACTCACAATTTATATAGTTTAATATAATAATAAAATGATTTGAATTAATATCATAAAAAATTTATGCATGTTTATATCATATTTTATCTCTTATATCATAGTTTTAACCCTTCGCTAACCCTTTTGAAAATCACTGTGATATCAATGATTTTTATATTTAGGGGAAAATTAAGTTATTATAAAAGGATAAGTGACCTCTAATACTTGTCATGGTTGATATTTATAACCATATACAATTAAATTGTAATAATATATAATTTTTTCAGAATTTTAAATCATTTGATACATTATTCTTTATTATAATGTATCATTGTTGTCAATTTTTAAAACAATGAAATAATATAATGAAATATATATCTATCTGATGTAAAATTGTTAGGGAATGAATTTTTTTCAAATATAATGAGGATATAGTATTAATGTAATCATTAAATGAAAGTATTATAGGTTTAGATACCATGTAAAATCTTATCTTTTGGATTAAACCCTTGGTTAACCAATTTTATCCTTATATGTGGTAATAGTTTTTTTAATATTGAGGGGTTATAATTTTACTTATAAAGAAATTAATTAGCCCATAAATTACTATGTGATGAAATATTTTACTAGTTCACATTGTATTTTTTATCCAAAAATATTTTTTATGGGATTAAAATAGTTTAATAATATATCATCTAACATAAGACATCATTAATTTCATTTTTGACTCTATTTATTCAATTTTACTTGTCATAATTAAAGTAATTAAATTCCTATATAAAACTATCAAACATCCCTAATAGGTTATATTATATTATTAAGTATGTGTGAAATTATAACTTAAACAAAATGAATTACTTTTATAGTTGTAATAATAATTTACTTGGTTTTTCTACTATCTGTACAAGATCTGTGTTAGAGTTTTGTAAGATTTTAAGTTATTTATTTCTTAACTAAAAATTAAAAATAAATTACCATGATAATAAAAACCACTAATACGTCAAATAAGAACATATAATAGAATATATTATTTTCCCATCCACATAATATTGTAAGTAATAAAATCATAAAAGTGGCATTTTTTACAATATCATTTACTGAAATATTAAAAAGATCAAAATAAATATAAATATATAAATTTATATTTTTCACTTTTGGATGTTTACAAATAAAATATACTCATCAGATGAAATAAAAAAAAGTTTTTTATGAATTCTATTCCATATCACATTAGTTTTCACCCTAATTATACAATTTAACCTTTAATATGGTAATAAAAATTTACAATATTCACTATTTATAATTAACACGAATAAAAGAAAAATATTTATAAAATTTTATCCTCATAATTCCAGAAATGGAATTTATTTTCCAGGATTCTATCTCAAGAAGTTTTAAAATATAATTTAAGATAAAAACCCAAAACCCAATAAAAATGGGTTTTCATAAAAATAAAATTTTATTTATAAAAATATTTTTATGTTGAATTAAACCATATTGCTGATTATAATAAATTTAATTTTTTTAAACAATATTATATAACTATTTTTTCTTTCAATCAAATTTTTTATAAAAATTAATATGTAAATTGTTGAATAAAAAATACAATTTTCATTAGAAATCTGTATTTTTCACTATTCAAAGGAATATAAATATTTTAAAAAAAACTCCAAAATAAAAACTAATATTATTTTGATACAAAAAATTAAAAAATTATATTATTTTTTAAAATAATTTTCAATTTTCAAAAAGTTAACTATAATTTTCTCTTTGTTAACAATCAATAAAGACATTTTTTATGAAAAACTATTTGGATGACTAAAATAAATTAACTAAATACTGAGGTCTTATTTCCTAATAATTTATCAATAAATTTTAATTTATTATGAAATATATATATATAATAATTCAATTTATTCTTTTCATACCTAAAAATTCAACGGCTTTGTTATAACGGTCATAAAATAATAATATTTTGTAGTTCATTTAAGCTTGGTGTAGGATGTTTTATAAACTATAGAACAATGAGTTATCATAAAATCATAAGTTTTTACAATATTACTCTAGTAAGGTAGGTTTCTATTTGAAAAAAATAATCATAAAGAATTATGGATTTAAGTAATTCTTAAGTTGGGACCTTGGAATTTCCCTTGAATGTATTCGTGGAAATGAAATGATTGAACTAAAAAATTTAGACAAGGGAGTTATTAACATGATATATGGTTATATAAGTATAAAAATGGGATAATTTAAGTTTAAAAATCTTTCGAAAAAAGGTTTCATTAAGGGGTGGATGTTTTCTCCATTTATAACTGAATAAAAGTGTACTCTTGTGAATTTTAATTATTTTTGAACAAAGGAACAACACCATTGAATGGTCAATGGATCCAGAAGCATTAAATAATATATTTTGGTTTTATATAATGTACATAAATTCT
The DNA here is from genome assembly GCA_963277665.1 of Viscum album. Lineage (NCBI taxonomy): Eukaryota > Viridiplantae > Streptophyta > Magnoliopsida > Santalales > Viscaceae > Viscum > Viscum album. The sequence goes on from OY728164.1 coordinate 783,759,547, forward strand.
TATACACCCATTTTTAACATTTTTTATGTAGTTTAATGATTTTTATTATATAATGTCTACATTTAATCAATTTGGATTTCTTCTTAGTAACTTGTTTTTTAATGAGTGGTTGATATTTTATCAAAAATATAACTTAAATCCTATTAAAAAATTTTATTTTATAAACTTAAATTTAGGTTCCATATTGACATATTGTATTTCAAAATAATAAATAAAAATTATAATTGAATTGAATATATTAAAACAATTTGTAGAAAAAAGGTTTGTTTCACCCTAAATTTTTCTTAAGATTAATTGGTTATGATTTTATATTTAATTACTGATAAAAAAATTTAGATATGTTTAAAAATAATATTAAATTAATTTTTGAGATGATATTAATTTGATTGATTTGATAAAAATGAAACAATATTAATAGAATAATTCTTTTTAAAATAAAAATGATACAATTTTCGTACTAAATTGCTTTAATCAAAGTAATCATAATTTTATTCTTAAGAACGAAATTTATCTTATTAAATAATATGAATATATTTATCTAGAATATTAAATCCATTTTGTTTTATTAAATTTCAAATGTGATAAAAATAAACTTTTACAATAAGTTTTATCAAAACATTTTTAGGGTCAAATTTTACATAAGGTTCCAAAACATTAAACATGGGATTTATATATCCAAAATAGTATTATATTTCAGTATTTTATTCTAAATTATAAACAAAAGTTTTTGATACAAAAAATTCAATAACTTTTTTGTCATCCATTTTTCTAAAACTGATGGTGTTATAAAAATCAGTATTTTTTCACTATTCACCAAGATATCAATTAATTTTGAAAAATATAAAAAATCCACAATAACATAATATTGATGATTTTAATTTAAAAACAAAATTTATTTTAAAAATATAAAATTCTAAAATTTATAAATTAACCTTTTAAATGAAAATACAATATATAATGAAAACCTGCCTTTATTAAAAAATGAACTTTTATGAAATTATGTATTATTAATCATATTATTTATGAATTTAAAATTGATTAAAATATTTCTTATTTAAGATTTATTTTATCATGTATAATTTTGAAAATAATAATTTTATCATAGCTTGTTTTAGTTTAGAGTTTCTTATAGATAATGAAATCAAACATATTATTTATTTTAAAAAATATATATATATATATATATATTATAAAATTAGGGTGTGAAATATATTATATCCCATAGAAATTTGTTTATATATGCTACCATTGTTTATCACAGGGTTTCAATAAACAATTCATACTAACCCTGTATTTTAGGACTTGTTACATTATTTTCTATTTTAAGGAAATGATAGTGAATTAGGACCACCAATATAAATATCTTTTTTAATGATGATAAATTAACTTTTCTTATAAGTGAAATTGGTTCTTAACCATCATTTAAAAAAGAATTAAAATTGAATAATGATAAGATGTAAGTGAAATTGATGGTGCGATCATGGTGTTCTCATTGATTTTTGGACCTCTATTTCTCTCTCTTTTAATCTATTTATATCTATATTTTGTAAAGTATGTTTTAATGAATCGATGTATCTTAGGGTAATTGATGGGAATTCATGTTTATCATTATAGATATTTTGATATTTTAACTTAATAGTGTGATTATATACCATTGAAATTAGAGATTTTCTAAAATTAGGGCGTCTCCATAGGTTGATTTGATTCCCTTTTCAAGATTGTCAGATTTTGAATACATTGTTAATTAATTATGACTGAGCATTGGTTGAAATAAATTTTTAAAAAATCATGATTTTTTAGAAAAGAGGAACCTAAATAGAAATTATATTTATCTACAAATTAGGGGGATTATTTTCATTGGTTTTTTTGAAATAATATTGGAAATTGAATAATGTTTTTTAATGGAATAGATTTTATTAGTTGAATTTTTCAGGATTAGACTATTATAATGACTTTTATTTTATAATTACATCATCATTTAAGAAAATTTAATTATATTAAAATACATTGGGAATGGTTTGGGTTCAACATGTGATTTTAATATGATTTATGTGATTTATCTTTTTTTTAGGATCATAATTAATAGGTTTTACTGAGACATTATTTTTGAAATATCATTGATTTACACATTATTAATAAAAAAACTTATATGAAATTTTTTTGGTGATAATTATTTGGGATAACAAAAACAAAAATGTGTGATAGGTGTGTAGGATGTTTTGATGGGTGAATGAGTAGAAAAAAATCACACCTTAAATGACTACATTATAATGGATTTTTTATATTATTCATATAAATTCCATAGTATATGGAATATTATTTAAAAATTATTCATTATAAAAATATTTGTATATTAGGGGATTTTTTATATTTTGAGGGAAATGGGGAGTTTCAATTACATTTTCCAATAACAATATTTTTTCTAGATTTGTTGATATGGGGACATTTCATGGAAAATAAAAATAATGATGTATTATTTGTTATGTGTGTTTTTAGAGAGAAAATTAATTTTATAGATTAGCCAAAATAAATGGTTTTTATTTACTGTTCAATAATATTTATGAATGTGTAAATTGAGAGAGATTTCTTTTTTGTTGTTGAATATTTTTGTTTGGATCAATGGAAGTTATGATTTATCATTGTTTATTTGAATTGTATATTGGGATTTCTCATTTATGGAAGTGTATAAGATTCATTAGATAAATATTATTGAGTATATACTCACCGAAACATGTGCACATTGGTGGACATATAGACATGATTAATCATAATGTGGGTAAAAAATGATATTTTTTTTATTTTTGAGTGATAGATTCACATTATAGATAAAATAAAGGATATTTTTTATTCATGATAATTGTTTTTTATTTTATTTCACCACGTATCTCCTGATATTTATTTTAATTTTAATTTTTACGTAGTTTATGTAAATAGAGATTGTTTTTATTCAATAGTTTTTCAAATTGTTTTTAATTAAATTGATTTAATATTTTGATTCATCTTTTGTTTTTTGTTTTGAATGGAAAAATATTCCCTAAATAATTTTGTTTATCCCTCGATGCATGTATGTAGCCTATGGTGAGGATGTATGTTATTTAGGACATGTGGTATTCTATCATGGGTATTAGGATGAATATTCTCTTTTAAGGTCTTATAAAATGTTATTAGAGACTAGTTTTTATATGAGTCCTGGAAAATTAATTACTTATGGATAAAGGAATGGATGGTATTTTAAAAATACACATAAAAATTTATAAACAATATTATTATTTTAATAATAGAGTTAGTAGGATGGTTGGGGGAAATTATGATTTTAATAACCTCATTGGATTATTATTTTCATATTGTTAACCCATTAGGGGTTAAAACAAGAAAGAGTTTATACATTTTGGATGGAATGATATGGGTTTAATCACATAACATGGTTTTAAAGAAAATGATTTTCATGGATGAAATATATTTAAAATTTATCAATTAGTTTCATTAATTTCATTTTTTAATCAATATTTTTTTAAACATTATTGAATTATGATCAAACATTTTATTGAGATTTAATTATCCAATGTAACTACATGAAATGTATAAATTGTATTGAATGAAAATTTTTATTATGAATAATGATTGTGATATTTTATGGTTTCAATGGGATCATTTTCATGATCGATTATATTTCATCCTGTAGTGTTGTGGTTGGACATGGTTATGGGAAAAGGGAATTGGAATATACTATTGTAAAGCATTATCTATTTGAAAGTATTATATAGGATATTTAATATATTGTTAGTGATGTTAAACATGATAAGATAAGTAATGTGGATAGGGCTTACAATATTCATAAGAAAACCCATTTTCTATTTAAAATTTATGTCAAGTTGGAGAATATTGATGAGTTTATTGAAAAGTAAATAATATCTTACTGATTCCATAGATGTTATAGACCACTATTCATGTGATTATGAATTATTTATTTGGGACTAGTAGAAAGTGTTGGAAGTCAGTCTTAGAATTAGTGTATCCTAACAATAATGTCCTAATGTCCTTCTTAATGAAATTTATTGATTGAAACTATATAGAAGTTGTGATACTGTAGATGGATCAAGATGATTTTTTAAATAATGTAGGGTAACATGTCTGATATGGGGTATGAGTTGATAATAAATAAGCTTGTAATGTATATGAAAGAGTCCGAATATAATAGGTACCTTAAGTAATAGAGGACTGAGATGCACTTATTACTATAGGTATGGTTGAGGATTATTCTTCATATGTTACTTATCAATAAAATGGAGGTGATTATGACATAATAAAAGAAAGATAATATAACTATCATATTTAGATAAAATATGATTATTTATTTTAAAGTTTTATGATATCATTTCTACTATGGGTTGAAGATGAATTGAATGGGAAACCATGGGAAGACAACAAAAAAATATTCTCATGCTTCTCGGGGGAAGGGACTACTCAAATTGTTCTAGTGTAGTGAAGTAGGGAACCCAAAGTTTTCATGTCTAGATCCACCTCCAACATTTCTTATTTATTGGAATGTGTGACATATAGATATTTTTTGTAATTGATTCTTCATGGAAGGAATTGAAAAAAAAATTAACTAGGTGTAAGTATTTACAATTTAGATTGATGCACTAAGGCAGGTTTTAGAACATGTCAAAGAGTGGGAATGCCTCATGAAGTGAATATTTAAACACCTGAGAATGTTATTGGGTAAATATCTATTACTAGGACGGTAATATAGTATAAGGATACAAATATAAGACCATCTACAATCTAACATACCATTCTGTTAGCTTCTATTATTATTTATGAATTATCAGGTGTTGACCCATTATATATATTGATCCTTATATAGTTATTGGTGCTTTGGGTTTACATATTAATATGATTCCATATCTTATGAGAATAAACACTCAATTTGTTAAAATTTCTTGGTAAGGATTTAAGACTCCATCATACTTGATAATAATTGGAAACAATGAAATAACGTTGCAATTTTTGTTTTTATAAAGAAAATGAAATAGTTGTTCATTATGATATTGTGTTTTTATTTTTAAAACTCAAATAAACTTTTATAGTCAAATGTTTCTCTATAAATAATTTTATGGGAATATTTACACTTTTTTAAGAGATAAGTATTTATGAAATAAAGAATGTGTTGTGGATATTATAATGGAGTCAAATCCATGAAATATTTTGGGCATAGTGCTTGGACTAATCAGTATAAATAATCAATATATACTTTATGGTGTAGTAGATTGGTATCTAAATAAATTTATATTATATTTATATAGATTGAAATCTATTAGAGATTTTCTATTACTTATTAACATGTTGAATTGAATGAATTCCATTTTATAATCATCTCCTTACATTATAGTAGTGGAGTTATATGAATTGAAGGTGTAGTTCAATGATCTTGACAAGAAATGTTTCATTCTATAGCATGTGTCATATTGTGTTCCTCTATGTTTTTTAACAAGACAAACAATAACATGAGGTTCATAATTGTCTCTGAGAAACTAAATAAGTAAAAATTAAAATTAAATATCACTTTCTTAAAATTAAAAAAATTCCAGGATAGGGGAGATCTATATTTTTCAATGATCTCCCTTGATTCTATATATCATAATTTTTGGGAGAGTGAATTGGATATTTCAAAAATAGTTTTTTGACACTGATATAGACATTATGATCATTTCATCATACCTTCTTTAATTTAAAATTCCCCTTGTATTTTTATTGATTTTTTCAATTATATTATATATATTATTGATACAATTGTTGTGGTTAATTTTTTATGGAATATTATATATTAAATTTCATAAAAAGATCATGAGAATAAACCTGATATTTATTTAGATTATCGACGAGAAACTATATTAATAAAAATTATATAAAATAAATTTATAGATATTAGAGGAAATGTTACTTGGTCATGTTATTTTAGAAAATATAATTTATATTATACTAATAAGGATAAGGTGGTAATTTTTTGGGAGAGACCAAAGAATGTATTTAAAGATTTATGTCATCTAGTTTTGGAATGATATTACTAAGTATTAATAAATGATTGTTTGAAGTCAAATTCTGCCATATTGGACTTAACTCAAAATAGAGTGATTTATGAATGGGATATTAAATTTCATGATGTGCTTCTGTTGTTGGACTGTTTACTCACTTTCACTCTAGTTCTTAATATCCCTGAATCAAGGAATTAGTATGATGTGTATTATGATCTTTTTGAATTGTGTTCAATATGTATCTTTATATTGGGAAGTAAATTATATTGTATATGTCTAAGAAAATGAGATCCTATGGGAATAATGAACCTTCCAATGAATATTAATTGTTATTAATTTTTTAAGGTATAAATAGTTGGACGAATTATATTTTCATAGAAAAATATTTTATGTAAATAGGTCACACGAGTTGGAAATATATTTTATCATAGTTTGATCACAATATAAGATATTTAAAATAGGTATAATAGATTAAATGATTTTATTTTGAGCTCATGTATACACCATGAAAATTAAATATTGAATATGGTTCTTTCAATGGGATGGTCCATCTCATGTACTGAATGAGGATGAAGATTAGTATTAGTTGATGGGTTTTCTAGTAGAACAACAAAGAACTCAAAATATGTGATGGATATCACGTTTGTCTTTATACATTGATTGAATTCCATATTAAATGGGTTTCAGAAATGAAAGATGTAATATTTTAAATACTATATGAGGATATTTCATTCCATTAATAGTGGGGTGAACATAGATTTATCGTTATCTCTTTAAAATTAAATATATTATTTTAGATGATGGGTGCTGGTTCCTGTAAATCTCAAGAGTGATGTAATAAAATCCTTCCACCATTTGAGTTTTTTGTTTCATCTCAGAGTAAATAGGATATATTTTAAAATTAGACAAAAATTCTGGTGATCAAGAATAGGAAATGATTTTTAGGCTATTTCTCATTATCTGGAATTATAAGATATGAATGTAGAACATCAATGAAACATAGGGTTATTACATGAATTTACCATTTGAATATAGATATAGGAGGATACTTTCATATATTTTTTGATTGAAAATTTTAAATTACCATGAAATTTTGATAATGTTTTGGTAGTCATTGTAAGGAAATTGGTACACTTCATGCCTATTCGAGAAGCAATATTATGATAATGATCTTGATAATAATTATGTGATATAGACCATTAGACATTATGATGTTATAAATTCATAATATCATATAGATACCATTGATTTATTTTATTATTTTTATGATGTCATAATAATTATATGGGGACCCAAAAAAATGTGTATCGTATAAAAATATCAAACAAATGGATAGAATAAATGTATTTTTCATTTATTGGATGTTATTATTTGGGATTTTTTGATAGAATTTTGATGGTATTGAGAAATTCTTCTTATGTTTGTGATGTTAATTTATAATAAATGTTATTAAACACAATTTTATATGGAACGATATGAACAATGTTTTGGTATAACATTTCAGTCACATTTATGCTATGATGAAATGGGTGAGAGTTCTCTTATAGGGCCATGTTTAGTGATAGAAATAATAAATTAGATTTGATTGATTTGGATATTTTTGATATCAAATCATATTCAAATAATGTTTTAAAAAATAATAGATGATATCCATTGATATTAGATATTGTAGAATGTGGACTTCTAAATGTGACATTTATATGTGGTCATTAATCGATTAAGTAGTGAATAAAATCATTTCAATGATATCTCATAAAACGTCATATCATCAAATTAATATGTTAATTAGGTTATTGGTTGGATTTTTTGTACTGTAATGTTTTGATTCATAATGTTTTCGTCTTTCTAAGAGAAAGGTGTGTCAATAATAAAATAATTATCTCTTCGTGTAGAAGATTGTTGGCATGGAGGGTGATGCTTATTATATTGATAAACATATAAAATTGTAGAAAATAAATAAACCATTCATAAGGGATGAGTTATTAAATTTTTATAATCGTTATGGATACATGAGACACTTTTGTAAGAAACATCTAAGATAAATACAAAGATGTGGTTGTGGTAGCTAATGTATCTATTGAGTAGTAGAGCCTGATAACTATTTACGGATGGAATGTCATATGGGGGAGATAATTAGGAATCATACAACCTATTTTATAGTTTTCCTTTTTTATTTTTGGGACTTATGTGTTAAATTAATATTTTTGGGGGATGAAAAGATAGCCACCAAATTTATTAAATACTGTAGGATGACAATGAATTACCTTAAATGTTCTTTTAGCTATATTAATTTATGTACAGTGTTAAAAGTAACTATTTTTGAAATTTATTCATCATCAGAAACATCCCATGTATTTACCATGGTTAATTTCATGGTTTTCCTAACAATGTGTACATATCATGAATGCAATGATTTTTTATTTTATAAATTTTTAATGTCTTGTTATGTCTCCAAAAACAAAAAAATTTACCATATTTTGGAATTATATTATTTTAATTCATTTTAATAGTAAATTTCATGACCCCCTCCCCACAAAGTGTACCACTCCTGGGCCAGTAATGTGAGAATAGAGATAATGACCCCCGAGTCCCGCTTCCAGTAGGCCCCTAGTCGGCGACTAGCCCCGACGGTATAGTAAATAGACAAATGGAAGGCATTACCCTCTAAGAGAACACATGAAGAAGAGAGAGATAAGATAGGAACCAATCAACTCTAACTCAGAACTGGAATATAAAAGATACCCAAGTACACATATGAAATGTCATGAAAAATTACTATAATTAGAAGGGAAAAACTGCAAGTACCCAAAAGAATGTAAAACAGAAGCAACCACATCCCAAACAGATCCTACAACTACAAGCTAGTAGTAACCATGCAGATCTCCAAACTGCTCCAAGTGACCTGAAAAACTATTTATATATACATAGGGAGATCATAACAGTATATTCATCAAGATCCTCTCTGAATCCTCTCGTGCAAAAGTACTGAAATCATGCTAAAGCACAGTGAAAAATAAGTGAAACTAACTCATCACCTTAACAGGTACACTGAGTTCCCAACCTCACCATGGATACTCTCACTAAGTAACGCATACAAGAATATATCATATAATAAATAATATCAAGGGTACGCCGCTACTACTTCCCCCCTGGTTTTCTGCTTTTCCCCCAATGTTGCACATCCTAAGCATCTCTTTCCAAAAAGCTTGCCCGCAGACACCTAGCCGAAGCACCACAATCTGCACCTCATGCACCACAAATGCTTTCCCGCAGACACCTGGGTAAAGCACCACACCGTCCTCACAACCAAAAGTTACTAGGTAGTTTCTGGGAGCCACTATAGCTCGCATAACGTGTATCATATGTCGGGTATTATACCTCAAGCCATTACAGGCCATACACCGATTAAGGATCCTAAACCCATCATAGCCTATACATGTTACAGCTATAGTAGTCCATAGGATACTATATCCAGAATATATGTTTGTGAATAACCAGAAGCCATTACAACCCTCTACACACATATATGGGGAAAACTAACTAATGTGCCTATCAGCACAAGTAACTACCAAGAGAAGATTGCGGGGCCAACGGGGGCAGTCATCCATTCATCCTCCCACCAGAATGTTGGGGAGAACACCCCCCAGAGCTCAGAATCCCTGGGGTGTCAGTTTCCCATACTGATTGGGTGGAGTTGCGTATAGAAACACAAAAAGTATAGGATATAATATATCTCACAACCACACCATGGGCATTACGTAGTCTTAGACACAATTGTAGATAACATCTCACAGAATCTATACTGCTACTTCTAAGACTGGGTATCCTATAAGCACACAACCATTTAAAGAGCATTATTCGATTACATCATTCCCTTTTTAGAAGATCTACTGTACGTTAATTAATTATTCAACATTAATTAACCATGAACAATTTAACAATAAACTTCATTAGCATCACACCCTATATCCACTGAACCATCCAAATTACAACCTTGTCATTATGTTCCAACACCTCCAACCCCATGAGTTAACACCATTTATTCAATTATTCATTACAGAATTACTTTCCCATATTCCCAGGCATTCTAGAAAACCATTCTATGCTACTAAAAACAAAGGGTCTGAACATGGTGAGTACTTGTACTACTCGTCTAGTCTTTTCCACCTATAGAATGATCCTAGACCCATACTCCCTTGAGAATCTAAACACGGAAAGAATATGGCAAACCCCCTGTTTCTTTGCCTCTTTCGGAAGAAGGGTAAGCAAGACTAGCTGCCTTGAGCAGTGGGGAAAATTAAAGTAGATAAATGACCAAAGGGAATCAGAAAGAATCCAACAATCACATTCATCCCATTCCATCATCCCTACTGTCCTCCATGACACCCACATGCATAAACCGATGCATCTTTCCACTCTAGGCGTCATCTGCTGCCACAAAAAAAAAGTCTCCATGCCTCCGCATAACACAACATCCATCCAGGATCACATCACATCACAAGCAGCAGGAAAACAAACATCACATCAAGGGGGTCATGGACATTTAACAATCAAGTGGGTAACTCAGATCCCATTTAGAAATTATCAAACAAGCAGTTCTTTAATCCATCTTGAATTAACAGATTTATTAAATGTAGGTCCCATATCCAGGAAACCTAATCAGTAATTTATCACAAATAAACAATCATGATTACTACACTAATTTTATTAACATCAAATCACAATAAGAACCAGATTCATTTTCATGCCTCTTTATCTTTAGCCAACACTAATCAATTAATCCCAGTTTACCTTCTTTACTGATTTTCATCAAGAAAAAATAGCTAAACAAGAAAGAATAGATATCACACTATCTATAAAAACGAGTCAATAACAAACGATAGATATCAATTTATTTATCCAGTTCAAATATTTATTATTTCAATTCCATTCTGATCCACTAGTATAAAACATTCTGACGATACAGTTGCACGTAAAAGAATAGAGAAGCAACGAATCCCCTACCTCAACAATTCTTGACGTTTTTTATCTGCACAATGAGTCACAATCCTCCTCTCGCGACAATGGAATCCTCCCGAGGATGCCACGATACGTCCGCACTAGCCAAGCCCCAAGAAAACCACATTATAAGCATGGAGATTACATGCTATAATATGGAAATAAGAAAAAGGAGAATATTATCCCAATATAATGACGATAAAACATACCTTATATCGATGATTGATCGATACAGCTTGGTTGCATCAAAACAGAGCGGAACTGATCCAAGGAGTAAAGTTTGATTGTGCAACTCCTATGGGAAGTATTGAAAGGTTCTAGCATCTCATAGACGATAACAAAGAGGAAGAACAAGGGATAATGATATCTCGTCCCTTTTTGAAGATTTATTGGGGTGACGGTTTAAGATCCGCTTACTTATCCATTAAAAACGGATCAAATTAACCTAAGCGGTTTTACCATGTAAATACATCCAGTCATAGGAATAATTAATATAGGATTTGTGGCCCCTGAATCGGCCATAGAGTCTTAATAATAAGGCTTTAAATGTATTTTACGTCAAAGGAAACATTAAAGGGGCGAATCTATAGGAAGCTGGAAACACTGTCCACATTCTCAAAATTTGGCAAAGGAAAGATAAGGTCACTGATAGACCTCACCGTTAGAGGTTACCGATAGACGTCACCGTTAGAGGTTACTAATAGACCTCACCGTTAGAGGTTACCGATAGACCTCACTTTTAGAGGTTACCGATAGACCTCACCTTTAGAGGTTACCGATAGACCTCACCATCCTGGAAACACTGTACACCGACCTTTCTGGAAACACTGTTCAAGTCCACCAAAAGAACTGTTCACAAAACCTCACCGAAAGAACTGTTCACAAAACCTCACCGATAGAACTTTTCAAAAACCTCACCGATAGAACTGTTCACAAAACCACGCTGATAGAACTATTCACAAAAGCTCACCGATATAACTGTTCACAAAACCTCACCGATAGAACTGTTCACAAAACCTCACCGATAGAACTTTTCACAAACCTCACTCATAGAACAATTCACAAACCTCCCCGATACAACTATTCACAAACCTCGCCGAAAGAACTGTTCACAAACCTCCCCGATAGAAGTGTTCACAAAACCTCATCGATAGAACTATTCAAAAACCTCACCGATAGAACTGTTCACAAAACGTCACCGATAGAACTGTTCACAAAACCTCACCGATAGAACTGTTCACAAAACCTCACTGATAGAACTGTTCACAAAACCTCACCGATAAAACTGTTCACAAACCTCACCGATATAACTGTTCCGAAAACCTCACCGATAGAACTGTTCACAAAAACTCACCGATAGAACTGTTCACAAAACCTCAATGATAGAACAGTTCAGAAAACCTCACTGATAGAACTCTTCACAAAAACACACCGATAGAAATATTCAAAAAACTTCACTGATAAAACACTATTCACTGAACCTCACCAATATAATACTATTCACCTACAGTTGCTGTTCATAAAACTAGAAAAACTCATCGCGGAACTGGAAATTTGGAAAAGTGTTAGGGATAAGTCACATTGACATCCCGGAACACCTCTAACAATAAATTTTTACAAATTAATGGACTGTAGATGTCTGGGCCATTACATCAGATACCTCTCAATACTTTCTTATCCTCAAGAATTCAAAACCAACCTAAAGAGACAAAAAAATGAGAAACAGGGTTTGAACAACCACCCATCAAGTTACCTCTCAAAAGAGATCTATCCAAAAAAGAACAAAATAAGTTCATAAATAATACATGAAAGGTCTAACCACGAAGGGAAAATCATTACTTGAAAAGAGTTAAACAATAAAAAAGTCTGGGTACTGAGCACGTATATGTGGCTCACGCTCCCAGGTACATTCCTCCATGCCACCGTGTTGTCACAAGACATAAACTAATGGAATTGAAAGCCCATGCAAAACCTTCTCCTTGAGGTCTTGGATCTCCATAAGTCGCTCCTCAAAGGTTGCATCATCATCAACATCGATCTCTCCCCAACCGATAACATCAGAGTCATCATGAAGATAACGACAGAGCTGTGATACATGGAAAACATCATGTATCTGACTCATCTGTGGGGGATGTTCTACTTGATACGCCACATCTCCAACATGAGCTAACACCTCGAAAGGCCCAACAAACAGGGGAGAAATCTTACCTCCACAACCAAACCCTCACTACCCACGATGGGGAGTCATCTTCAGAAACACATGATCACCAACATTAAACTCCTGGGGTCTTATTCTTTGATCGGCATATGATTTCTTATTATCTTTCACTATCTTTATCCTCTCATGAATCACCTGAACTATCTCTGTTGTATTTTTCACTTATTCGGGTCTGAGAATTACAGACTCACTGCCCCAGTCCAGCACAATAGAGAATGGCAAGGCCAGCCATACAAGGATTCAAACAGTGCCATACCGATGGTGGAGTGAAACTATTATTGTAAGAGAAATCCACCAGGAGTAAGTCCCTCATCCATGAGCCTCCAAAATCAATAACACAAGATCATAACATGTCTTCAAGAGTCTGGATGGTTCGCTCTGTCTACCCATCCATTTGAGGATGAAAAGTAATGTTATGGTAAAGTTGTGAACAGAAATCATGTTGGATACCTCTCCACCCCCTGGAGGTAAAACAAGGATCTCGATCAGAAATGATCATCCAAGGGACTCTATGAAGTCTCAATACCTCTTCTAGATACTTCCTCGACAAAACATCCATTGAGCATGACACCTTGATCACTATGAAGTGGGCCTATTTTGTTAAACGATCCACTACCACACAAATAGAATCATGTCCTCCCGGAGCTCGAGGTAAACCTGTAACAAAGTCCATCGAGATGTCCTCCCACTTTCACTTAGGAATCTCTAATGGATGGAGAAGACCACTGAGAACATGGTGTTCAACTTTCACCTTCTGGAAAAATAAACATCGAGACACAAACTATGCAACTTCACGCTTCATACCAGGCCACCAAAACTGATTCCTCATGGATCGATACATCTTTTTCACAGCTAGATGTACTGCTAAAGTTGAACTATATAACTCTATGACAATCGTCTCGCGCATCTTCATGGGAACGAAAATCCATCCTTGGTATAACAGTCGGTGTTGTTCATCCTCAGACCAACCACCACGGGCCTCACCACAAACAACTCGGTCTCTCTAGACCTCCACATCAATATGTCCTAACAAGGACTCTTACATATTTTTCATCAGGGATGACTGTACCATCATCTGAAAAATAAAACCTGTATGCCCAACTTCTCCCATATCAAGATGTAATGCTGATTTCTCTTCCATTACTCTGCAAGAAATCATCAGATTCACACTGAAAATCACTACATGACTTTCACCTCAGCGCATTAGCTATAACATTCCCTTTTCTAGGTGTATATGATATTTGAAAGTCATATTCCTGTAAGAACATCATCCACCAACGTTGCCGTAAGTTCAAGTCACACTAGGAGAAAACAAACCTCAAACTCTTATGATTAGTGAAAACCACAAAGCGATCACCAATGAGGTAATGTCTCAACAACTTCAGTGCAAAGACAACGGCTGCCAACTCAATATCTTGGGTGGAATAGTTACGTTCATGGGGACGTAACTGCCGAGACACATAAGAAACAACTGACCTCTGCTGCATGAGGACACATGCTAACCCTATATTTGAAGCATCACAGAAAGCATCAAACTGAACTCCCTTAGCTGGAAGACAAAGAACTGAAGCACTTACTAACTTCTCCATTAGATACTCAAAATTTTCCTGACACTGATCAGTCCGTATGAATGTCTGATCCTTTCTAGTCAAAGCTATCAGAGGAGTCAAAACTCGTGAGAAGTTGCATACGATCCTCCTATAGTATCCTGCAAGCCCAAGGAATCTTCGCACCTATGAAACTATCTTGTGGGATGCCCAAGACAAAACTACTTCTATCATCTATGGATCCACAGCTACTCCCTACTGGGACACAACATGCCTTAAGAAACAGGCTTCTTGAGCCCAAAAATCACACTTTTACAAATTCCAAAATAGCTAATGTTAACGAAGAACTCCCAAACCAACTCATAGATTCCCAGCGTGCTCCTCTTCATATGTGGAGTACACAAGGATGCCATCGATGAAGACTTCCATGAAGTTGTATAGGAACTCACGAAACATAGAATTCATCAATCCCATGAACACAGCTGGAGAATTCATCATGCCGAATGGCATTACAGTGAACTCATAATGCCCATGATGAAAATGGAATGCAGTCTTCTAGATATCCTCATCCCTTACACGCATCTATTGATATCATGACCGCAAGTCGATCATTGAGAACCAACTTGCACCCTTCAGTTGATCAAATAAATCCTGAATTCGCAGAAGAGTATATTTTTTCTTTATTGTCACTTTGTTTAAGCGACGATAATCGACACACAACCACAAAATTCCGTTAGCCTTCTTCACGAACGAAACCGGTGAACCCCACGGTGACACAGTTGGCCGAACAAAACCATAGTGTAATAGAACATCAAGCTATATACGTAGCTCTTGTAACTCAAAAGGGGCCATCCTATATGGATACATAGAGATAGGATATGCTCCTGGCTGTATCTCAATCCCAAACTTGATCTCTCATTGATGAGGTAATGTTGCAACCTCTTCAAGAAATATATCAGTGTACTCCTCAACGACCATAGTAAATGCTAGCTACTGAACCTCTGAAGAGCTCGACATCATCTCAGTCATCATGGATGATAAAGAAGGAACACACCTATGAACCATCCAAGGATCTCGTTCCCCAAGAAACACAATTATCTCTCCATCCGCACCGATGAAGATGACCTTCTTCCCGAATAAATAGACAATAGCCTGCACCAAATACAACCAATCCATGACAAGGATGACATCATATGGTTGTATTCATAAACATAGGAAATCTTCCCAAGAGCGGTGCTTCCCCAACACTAGATCACAATATATACATACTTTAAACAAGTCAGCTCAACCTCCAACCGGCGTAGTCAATGCGAAGGGCACTAGAAGCTTCTCTACCTCAAGTCTCAAAGCATGGACTAGGGTAGGTGATATGAAGGAGTGTGTCACTCCTGAATCAAACAAGGCATACACCAAGGTATAAAACAAGAAAAGGTTTCCTTGGACGATGTCTGGCTCACCTGGAGCTGGCAATGCTAGAGAATGAAGCTGACCACGACCTCCTCTACAGCCTCTCTAACCCTGATGACGACCACCACCATGGCCACGCTTTTCTCTTTGAGGATGAGCAATGTAATGGGGTTGTCCCATACCAGACCCATCTACCCTCTGTTGATCTAAAGCTGGTGCAACTGTCTGTTGCTACCTTGGATGGAACTGCCTCAATGGAGAAACCTGGAGCATAGTGTTGGGCGTACGATGGTCGCTCTGAAAGGTTGGGAACTCCCGTTACTGATGACCATGAGCACCACAAGAAAAAAAAGATCATGATCACTTGGAATAGGCCTGAGAGTTGCTGCCTCTAGTGAAACGAGATGTGAACGGCTGGGACCTAACCTCGGGTGAACAGAAACTCTTCTACCCTGAAAACCGAGAACCCCAGACCACAACACATCTTCGTGAGGAATCATGATGATCCCCTCTTGTGATGATACGGTCCTAGCCAAAGTCCTCTCGACAACCTCTTCCCTCACTAGCAACTCATGATATGTCTTCAGCATAAATAGGGTGAGCTGGCGCTGGTTCTCTGGATGAAAATCCCCCTCAAAATTCCTCGCTCTGGCCTCCTCATTTGGCAATAGGTTTGAAGCATATCATAAAAGGTTCCTGAAACAGATTCCAAACTCTCGAACACTGGAGATCCCCTGTCGAAGGGTAACAAGCTCTTGGAGACTGGACGCCTTCGCATTAGAAGAAAGAAACTCGACACTAAACCTATCTTGGAACTCCTCCCATGAGATCGCTGACTCCTCACGATCCCTGAGGAACAAGAACCACCACTTCCTCGCAGCTCCACGCAACATTGTCACAACAAAGGACACCTAGTGCTCCTTACGAGCATGAATCAAACTGAAGCTGATCTCGTCCTCCCCTAACCACTCTTTCATGACTGTATCTGAAACAGAGCCCTCACACATCTGTAGACTCTGGCGCTGAAACTCTCAAAGTGTCTTCCTCCATGTGTCGTCATCATCAACCTCCACCCTGCGGTGTTCTGCTAGAGTAGCCTGCTGAACATTTTCTGCACAAACGTTACAAGGATGTTGACTTGGAGCTATACCTGTAAAATAACAAAATTGTAGATCTCCTAAACCACGAATATGGAAGACTCACCTTTAATTAATTTATCATTTTCATTCATTCATTTTAGGTTAACCTATCCCAAGGTACACCCATTGAAACACAGGAACAAAGAAGAATGATGCATGATCCTTTCCTAGGTCTCTACCCTGCAACTAGTATCACCTTGTTTAGTAGCCATAGTAAACTTAATGGTCCATACATCTAATCATAGGGGGCCCTACATGCCTATCTCTCAGCTGGTCTCTAATTTTTACATCACTTTCTAAACATGAATGACATTGTTGCCCAAACAACCCATGCAACCTCACCTGTTCCTAACTCCAAACTCTATCCTATCCCTCAACCAGACCTCTGATACCACTCTATCATGACCCCCTCCCCACAATGTTTACCCCTCCGGGGCCAGCAATGAGATAAGGGAGATAATGACCCCCGAGTCCTGCCTCTAGTAGGCCCTAGGTTGGTGACTAGCACAGAGGGTATAGTAAACACACAAATGGGAGACATTACCCTCTAAGAGAACACATGAGGAAGAGAAAGATAAGATAGACACCAATAAACTCCAACTCAGATCTGGAATATAAAAGAATCCCAAGTACACATATGAAATTTCATGAAAAAGTACTACAAAGTTGAAGTGAAAAACTGCAAGTACCCAAAAGAATGTAAAACAACAGTAACCACAACCCGAACAGATCCAGCAAACACAAGCTAGTAATAAACAGCTTGATATCCAACCTTCACCAAGTGACCTGAAAAAATAGTTTATATATACATATGGTGATTATAACATTATACTCAGTTAGATCCTCTCCGAACCCTCTCATGAAAAAGTAACGAAATCATGCTTAAGCACAGTGAACAACAAGTGAAACTAACTCGTCACATAAATAGGTACACTAAGATCCCAACCTCACTACGGCTACTCTCACCAAGTAATGCATTCAAGAGTATAACATGTAATAAATAATATCAAGGGTACCCATCTACAAATTCACCACTAGTTTTCTTCTTTGACCCAACGTCACACGTCCTAAGAATCTCTTTCCAAAAAGGCTTGTGCACAGACACCTGGGCGAAGCACCACAATATGCACCTCGTGTACCACAAAGGCTTCCCCGCAGACACCTTGACAAAGAACCACACCGTCCTCACAACCAAAAGTAACTAGGTAGTTTCTAGGAGCCACCACAGCTTGCATAACGTGTATCATACATCGGGTATTATACCTCAATGCATAACATCCCATACACCGAGTAAGGATACTCAAGCCATCAAAGCTGATACACATTACACCTATAGTAGTCTATAGGATACTATATCCAGAATATATGTGTGTGAATAACCACAGGCCATTAAAACTCTCTACACACATATATGGGGAAAACTAACAATTGTGACTATCAGCATAAGTATCTACCAAGAGATGATAGTGGGGTTATAGGGGGTAGTCATCCATTCGTCCTCCCACCAGAATGTTGTGGAAAACACCCCCTATGGCTTAGAATCCATGGAGTTTCAGTTGCCCATACTAATAGGGTGGAGTAGTGTATAGAAACACATAATGTAAAGGATATATTATATCTCACAACCACACTATGGGCATTACCTAGTCTTAGACACAACTAGAGCTAACGTCTCTCAGAATCTGGGATTCTACATCTAAGACTGTGTATCCTAAAAGCACACAACCATTTAAAGAGCTTGATGAGATTTCATCATTCCCTTTTTTATCAGATCCACTGTACGTTAGTTAATTATTTAGCATTAATTAACCATGAACAATTTAACATTAAAATTCATTATAATCACATCCTATATCCATTGTACCTTCCAAATTACAACCTTTTCATTATGATCCAGCAACTATGACCCCATGAGTTAACACCATTTATTCAATTATTCATTATAGAATTACTTTCCCATATTCCCAAGCATTCTAGAAAAGCATTCTATGCTAATAAACACAAAGGGGATCAACACGGTGAGTAGTTGTACAACTCGTTGAGTCTTTGACACATATATCAAGAGCCTAGACCCATACTCCCTTGAGAAGCTAAACACAGAAAGTACGTGGCATACCTTGCATGTCTTCGCCTCTTTCGGAAGAAGGGTAAGTAAGACCAGCTTTTTTGAGAAATGGGGAAAAGTAAAGCAGATAAATGACCAAAGAGACTCATCAAGCATCCAAAAATCACATCCATCCCATTCCATCATCCCTGGTCTCCTCCCCGACACTCACATGCATAAACCAATGCATCTCACCACTCTAGGCATCATCTGCTGCCACAACCAAAAGTCTCTATGCCTCCACATATCAAAACAGCCATCCAGGCTCACATCACAGCACAAGCAGTGGGAAATCAAACATCACATCAATGGGATCTTGGCCCTTTAACAATCAATAGGGTAACTCAAAACTATTTTAGAAATTATCAAACAAACAGTTCTTTAATCCATCTTGAACTAACAGATTTATTAAACGTAGGTTCCCAAATTCAGGAAACCTAATCAGTAAGTTATAAAAAATAAATAAACATGCTTACTCCACTAATTTTATTATCATCAAATAACAATAACAACCGGATTCGTTTTCATGCCTCTTTATCTTTATCCAACACTTATCAATTAATCCCAGTTTAGGTTCTTTACTGATTTCCATCATGAACATACAGCTAAACAAGCAAGCATAAATATGACACTATCTAGAAAAACAAGAGGAAATGACATAAGATAGATATCAATTTATATATCAAGTTCAAATATTTATTATGTCAATTCCATTGTGATCCACTGGGATAAACCATGCTGACGATGTAGTTTCACGTAAAGGAAAAGAGAAGCAACGAATCCCCTTTCTCAACAATTCGTGACGTTCTTTATCCACACAACGGATGACAATCCTCTACTCGCGACAACTGCATCCACACGAGGATGCCACTATACGTCAGCACCAACTGAGACCCATGAAAACTCCATTAGAAGTATAGAGATTACATGGTATAAGATGGAAAGAAGAGATAGGATAATATGATCCCAAAGGAACGGTGATAAAACATACCTTATATCGATGATTGATCGATATAGCTTGGTTGCATCAAAATAGATCGGAACCGATCCGAGGAGTAAAGTTTTATTGTGCAACTCCTACGGTAAGGATTGAAAGGTTCTAGTTTCTCATATCCAATAACAAAGAGGGAGAAGAAGGGAGAACAATATCTCATCCCTTTTTGAAGATTTACTAGGGTGACGATTTAAGATCCGCTTAATTATCAATTAAAAACGGATCAGAGTAACCCACACGGTTTGACCAAGTAAATACATCCCGACTTTAGGAATAATAAATATAGGATTTATGGCCTTTGAAACGGCATTAGAGTCCTTAAAATAAGCCTTTAAATGTATTTTATGTTAAAGGAAACGTCAATGGGGAGAATCTATAGGAAGCTGGAAACACTGTTCACATACTCAAAATTTGGCAAAGGAAAGAAAAGGTCACTGATAGACCTCACCGTTAGAGGGTACCGATAGACCTCACCATTAGAGGTTACCGATAGACCTCACTATTAGAGGTTACCGATAGACCTCACCGTTAGATGTTACCGATAGACCTCACCGTTAGAGATTACCGATATACCTCACCATCCTGGAAACATTGTACACCTACCGATCTGGAAACACTATTCAAGTACACCAATAGAACAGTTCGCAAAACCTCACTGATAGAACTGTTCACAAAACCTCACCGATAGAACTGTTCAGAAACCTCACCGAAAGAACTGTTCACAAAACCTCACTGATAGTACTATTCACAAAACCTCACCGATAGAGCAGTTCACAAAACTTCACTGATAGAACTGTTCAAAAAACCTCACCCATAGAACTGTTCACAAACCTCACCAATAAGACAATTCACAAGCCTCACTGATAGAACTGTTCACAAACCTCACCGATAGCACTGTTCACAAACCTCACCGATAGAACTGTTCACAAAACCTCACTGATAAAACTGTTCACAAACCTCACCGACAGAATTGTTCACAAAACCTCAGCGATAGAGCTTTTCACAAAACCTCATCGATAGAACTGTTCCAAAAACCTCACTGATAGAACTGTTCACAAACCTCAACGATAGAATGATTCAAAAAACCTCACCAAATGAACTGTTCACAAAACCTCACCGATAGAACTGTTCACAAAACCTCACCGATAGAACTGTTCACAAAACCTTACTGATAGAACTGTTCACAAAACCACACTGATAGAACTATCCACAAAACCCCACCGATAGAACACTGTTCACTGAACCTCACCAATAGAATATTGTTCACCTACCGTTACTGCTCATAAAACTGGAAACACTGTTCACAGAACTGGAAATTTGGCAGTGTTGGGGATAAGTCACCTTCACCTCCCAGAACACCTCCAAAACCACATTTTCACAATGTAATGTACTGTAGATGTCCAGTCCATTACAGTAAAATTATGTTTTCATCACTTATGAATATTATGTTAATTTTATGGATTGATTGGGGAGATATTAAATTAAATATATGAACTTGGAGATATCATTGACTCTTGAATACCTATTTATCTCTATTTAAATATCATAATGTCTCTCTTAAATCAGTCATAGTGATTTTGGATATAAAAACCAATAGATTTGGATTTATATATTTTGTTCACTATTGATGGATTTTTTTGATTTCATCTCTTTATGTGATTTTAAAACATTGAAAACATGTATTTTCTTAAATTGTCTTATTTAGGAAGGTGGATATGATACATTTTTTGTTATTTGGTAATCTATTATACTTTAATTATTTCTTATAATTTATTTTTGGTTGAAAAACATTTTTGTGTTAAAACATTTGATTTTAATTAAAAGTGTTTTTTTATGAAAATATGATTTTACAAGAAATTTGGATTTATTTCCATTATTGTTTTGAAGTAAAATTAGGAATAAAAATTATGGTTTTCAATATGATTTTGTACATGGAGTGGGATCATGTGTAAAATGGATTTTAACGAGATCATTTCACTAAAATCTCTAATATATATATATATATATATATATATATTAAAAACTAGAATCTATGAATCATATGGGGATAACCTAGGCTAGAAGATGACATATACTATATTGTTAGTTTGGATAACTTAATGGAGTTTTTTATAAATGTTGAATTAATTATATTGATGTTTTTGTTAAATAATTATATAAATTTACAATTTCTATGTGAAACTAGGAGAAATGGAAGTTTTGATTCGGTGTCTGAGAAATACTGATTTTTTATCACATGTAATGGAAATGTAGAAATTCTATAGGATTTTGGGAGAATATATATTTATAATAGAATCATTAAAAAATTTTATTTTTTATTATATTTAAAAAGGTCATATTTTATTAATGATTATTTCAGGGAGAAAAGATCGTTTTTTGTTAATTGAAATCAATATATTTTTCCTTTCATTTCATCCAATAAATATTGATATTTTGTAAAAAAATACCATACATGGTTTTGATATTTTATTTTGATTATTTCTTGATAAATACTTGCTTTGGATAAAATGTATTATGATTTATAATATTTTATTGGAATTTTTTATTGTGATTTATGATGCATTGAAGTGTATTGGAGATGTTGTTAAAATAAAACAGGATTTATACTTATCCTCTACATATAAACTTCATTGAATATACATACATGATTGTATGTGATTAGTATAATGGAGAGACATCATTCTTAATTAATGGTGGTTTTAGATATACTTTGGATATAGGGTGGAGGATTTGGTGGATCTGAGTTTATGTAATTTATTTATTTGGGGATGTCATATTATGAAATAATTTATTTTAT
This sequence comes from Viscum album, assembly GCA_963277665.1. Classification (NCBI taxonomy): domain Eukaryota; kingdom Viridiplantae; phylum Streptophyta; class Magnoliopsida; order Santalales; family Viscaceae; genus Viscum; species Viscum album. The sequence goes on from OY728164.1 coordinate 783,782,786, forward strand.
GTTGGTTTGTTTCATGATCATTCATGGTTTTAAAATATATGAATTTTTTGTTGAGTTTTATACAAACAACCTAATATTTCTACATTGACATTAAATTTATAGTGTTTTTTATCTATTGAGGTTATATAAAGACTGTCATAAAATATTTATTTGGAGTCAGTTTTCTTGTAACGCCCCGACCCCAGCTACCCATAGTCGGTGCATTACTTCGTAACATTGGCATGATCACAAGAAAGATCAAATCTCAAAAGACCGATTGGTTTAGTAGCCTTGGAAACACTATATATATTCATAAGTTTTACATTACATCATTAAACGAAAAACTACTACAACTACATATTGTCTCCATAATCCACACTCATATCCCCACATAATATCCCTGCAGGTCATTCATAACTTACTTCTTCACTTCCTGGGAAAAATAAAACATAGAAAAGGGGTGAGCTCAAATGCCCAGTAAGGATAACAATATAGCGGAAACTTTCATAAATAAGAATAAACTTTTAAGGCAATGTATAACTAAAACAAAAGCCTTTCAAACATGAACTTTCAACATGGTATGGCATAAATAAAATGAAATAATGCCATTTACTTACTCACATGGATATTCTACTAATTGAATAATCACATGCAAAAATCAATAACCACTTTCATAATGATGGAATGCATAATGCCAGACTATCATAACCACATAGCCAAGGCCTCGTGCCAAGACTAAAAATAAGATTTTGTCAAGGCCTTGTGCCAAGACACTAGTTTGTCTCATGAGACCTACCGATGCATCGAGGAGCTATAGCGGGCTCCACCCGTCACTTATTAAGTCCAATGCATTCCCATATGAAAAGGTTTAAACATAACATAAACATTCGTATTAAAACTAGCATACGAAACGTCAATAATTTCACCATAAACTATGAATGGTATAAAAATAGCACATCCATAGTCAAACATATCACAAAACCTTCAATACAATATAGAAGCTTTGTATTATAATAAATCAACTTCAAATAAGCGTAAAATCCATCAAAGGATGTTGACATAGATGAAATCAAAATTCTTTTTAAAGAAATATCTCTTTTTATTTTGAAATCATTTATGATCCATATAAAATAAAACATTTTCTTTGAAAATATTCTTATAAGCTTATAAGGGAAGTTTTGAAGATTTTATAACGGCGGAAATTAGCCGCACCCGCCGTATAAGTTAAAAAAAACATTCTTACCTTAATTCTGTCGAAAAGGTTAAAAAGGGACCTTGTTTTGAAAACGACGGAAAGATTCCTTTATAAAACACTTATAAAAGTCAAAAAGGGTATAAATGACTTTAACTCATATTCTAGTAAATAGTAAAAATGTTTTGAAATACATTTTTAAGAAACATGGATGTGGATGATAAAGAGATCCCAGTAGATTATTACATATAAACAACCTCAGATAATGAAGAGACAGTGAAATAACCCTTACCTTGTACTTTTCCTTGGTTGGGGTAGGTTAACCTCCTGTATAATGGTGAAATAATTGTTATTAAATTATACAAGAATCATATATATTAATATTATATCATATATGATCTTTTAACATTGATTTGTTAATAATATCTTAGAATTATCGTCGTTTCGGGTGTTAACTTACTTGTTTTCTTTTATATGTTTTGTTATGTAAGAAATGTTTGTAAAGGATAGGTTGTATATTATTCATATCCAGAATGATATCAAGTCCTTAAAAATCATTTTTAAATCATCAAATGATAATTATACTTGAATGGATACGATGGAGAATGAATCTCATCGCGTTCGTGGAGACGGTAGTCCGTACGTACGCACGAGCGACAATATCATTCTTTTAATATTAAAATAATATATAAATGGATGGTATATCATATATACAGAATCATTAACATGTTATATTTATTATTTACATGAGTTACACATCATTATTATACCCATCCAAATAATAATATATTGAATAACAATTACACCACGACGTGGAGACGGTAAGCCGTACGTACGCACGTATGGTGACATGTTATTCAAAGGGTGGATAGAATACTGAATATGGTTGTACCATATTTATAATAACATCACAGTATATGTAAGATACTGGAGTTATTATTTTAGAATGGTAATAACAAAGAAAGAGGAAGTGGAAGAAGAGAGGAACTTAGAAAAGGGTGGTGAAATCATTACCTCTTCTTCGGGTTCTTCCTTTTGATTTGATCAAAAGGGATCCTTAGGTTGGCTTTCTGATCAAAATAAGGCCTCTAGGTTGTAGTGAGGGATGTTGGGAGAGTATTTGGGCAGAGTTTGGCCGAACCAAAAGGCTTTGAAGGTTTGAAGAAATGAGAAGGAGGAGTGCCCTTTCATAAGAGGGGTGAGGGGCACCTTTGGAAAAGCTAGAAATATTAATTTATAATAAATTCATATTCGGTTTCTAATGGCTCCAAAGTTGATTATTAAAAGGTTAAGGTGGGGATAGGTCTAAAACCACTCAACCAATAGAATTTAGACAGGTTTGGGTACTTATATTAACCTTATCTTTAAGTATTAACTCTAAGTTAATTAGTTTCACTTTTACAATGTCTTTTTGTATTTTTATATAATATGGTTAATAAACATACTATATACATCCAAGAGACCCCCAAGTGGTACATTAATGATGAACCTATCATGATATAAGTCTCTTGGCCGAACCTTAGATTTTTAGGAATTTAATATCAATTAATAATATAATATTTGTTTTAATAACTCTTTTATGTCAATTTTGACACTATTCAATAGTTGATTTTTGTGAAACCCATAACAGATTGATTACTTCGAACAAAGTCAATTAAATCAATCCTAATATATCATATTATCCTATAAAATTAGTTTAATTCATTAAAAGTTTCATATTATATTTATTTGGGTATTTATAATATCAATTATTTTAATTTTTCACTATTATAGTAATTACTGCATCATCATTATGTCATACATAAAATAAATTATTTAATGTCTAAAAATTATAAATAAAATATCATTATGTAGGAAATCTTTTTAGATTTCTAATGAATATTTATAATCTAACATCCAACATATATAACCCTATGTAACAATTGTTGTTCTAAAAGATATATGCTTGTGTCATTTTTGTATTCATTTTAACTTAATTAAAATAAAGTGTCATTATCACTTACAAGTGGATCCATGGGGTCCCCAAATCGACCCAAAGATTCCCATGGTCGACCATGTATCAACCAATATGGTTAAGACACGTTTTAGGGTAATTTAGTATTATTATAATATTAATTTTTTAACCCTTATTTACCAGATTTACCCTTAACCATGGTAAATAAAATATTTACCGCAGTAATTATTCAAAATGTCTAAAAATAAAAGTTACCTATTTACACAATTTGAACATCCTGATTCCAAATATGGAATCCATTTTTTTATATTCAAAACACAGAAGTGGCAGAAATTAATTTAAAATTAATTCCCGCTGTCAAAACAAAAAGCGTGTTTTTAAGAGATAATAACTATCAAAAGATTGACACTTGTTTATGTTCGGTTTAATTGTAAAATTATGTCTAATGACCAACATTATATTAAATTGTAAAAATATATTCTAAATATACTTTAAAACCACTCAAATTCATAATTTATCAATATTAATTATTTTGATTAAAAAAGTTGTTTTTAATTAAAATTTCGTAATTTTCACTATTCATCAAAATATGAAAGTTATCCGAAAAGTACCAAAATTTCACCTTAGGCTAAATTAAATATTCCGAATCCAAAAATGAAGTCCATTTCAAAATATAAAATATATATAATTTCAAAATTTAGGTATTACTATTCATAACGGCTAGTTTGATCGGTTGTGGTGTGTGTTAAAACTCGACGTTGCGTACAACACACGCTACTGTTTTATTCAAAGGAAAGCGTACCGTGGAAGCTTGGGATGTTTCATTCTAAATTTTTTGATGTCTCCATTGAGTCAAAAAGCTTAAAATATTGTATTTAAAAAGGTTTCACTATCAAAAGTTGATAAAATTGCAATACTGAAAATGAATATGTTCTTGCATTATGACTAAGAAACTCATAATATGGATTCTAAAATTATAAGGATTATATAAAGTTAAAAATGTAGTTAATGCTATTCATGACCTCTTTTAATGGCTTTTTTTTGTAAGTCATGGTGCAATTGAACTCGGTGTTGCGTGTAGTGCAATTTATTGAATTATTTTGAAAAAATAACACACTATGAAATCTTGGGGTGTTACATTCTCCCCTCCTTCAATAAATTGCGTCCTCGCAATTTGAAATTGTTTTTCGAAAATAAAAGGTTGAAAATAGATAATATATTTGTGGGAAAACCCACATCGGAAATTGGGTTACTAAAATTTAGCCTTAATATGAGGAAAAGAGAAATGAAAGGGTCACCACCAAATTATGATCTTGATTAGGAGAACATTGGTGGCAATTAGAGACATATAATCGGAGGGAAAACGTAATTATTTATAGGTAGTGATTGAGGTCATCAATCACAAACAAGTGTATAATTGAGGTCTTTAAACTCATTAATCTATGATGATTTGAAGTACCATCGGTTCAACAAAATATAGGGTATTGGGATAACACATTTTTGACGTTTCAAAATATCTTAGTTGAAATCCCACATCGAAAAATGAATTAACGAGGCCTCTATTTAAAATAAAGAGTCGAAATTATGAAGATTACCGAAAATAACACATACTAGGGTTCCATGTAAAAAAATATGGATATGGAAGAAAAATCTAACCATCAATTATCTGATGGAGAGTGGTAGAGAACATGGCTATGAAAAGGCCAACAATCCAAAAGCCATAAATTAGTGATGATTTAAGGTACCATCTAGGAAAACATTTTTGTTCTAAGTTGCTTTTCTTAATATTGAGGAATTTATTTATGAGATTGGCTAAGATCATAAGGAGATATACTTACTTTATAATTAGAGTTTTATCCATTAATAAATTTCTACCACAAACTCATCTTGCACTCTAAAAGATAATAGAATGTAAAAAAAAATTCTATTTACACTATTCGTATAGGGTTCCAAAATAAACGAATTTATAATTCATCTACAAGATCTTTTAATAAAAACTACATTATTTAATCTAGGACATCTCGTGGGCCAGTGGTAGGTGATACACCCTTGTCGCCCTTCAGTTGCGGGTTCAAGTCTCGCAGCCTTGCCGGACGCGACGGGTTGCCGCCCGACCTCTGGGTTGTCCTTTTATGGAAATCCAAAATAATCCAAACTAGAACTATCCAAAATACTTCTGTCCAAACTCACAGTCCAACATTTATAAGGAAGGTAAACATAATATAGATCCTTTTTACCCTGTAATAGCATATGAATACCTTTATCATGTACTACCATATTCCTTATTGATTACATTCATGCTCTCTTATTCCATATAGAAAGCTGGATATACTTCATTAATCCAAAAATGTTTTAAACCCCAACAATGATGGAATATACAAATCATTAATTAGTTTCAAGGTAGTCAAGAATATCCAATATAATTTATCCAAATCAATCATGTATTATTCTAAAATCACTACCTCGGTATCAGAACCATGTTATGGTTTATCATTCTCTCAACCATATATTTTCCAAAAATTTAACCTGCTATTGAGTCACTTTTCTTTGTTCCACATAATCTCAAGTCCTTAATGAAATAGTACTGCAGTACAATCCTTATATACTCCATGATTATTGTAACAAGTACATTGTTGATACAACACTCAATTGACATAATCAACATAAGAACTCTAATCATTCCTCTTCATCTGTTGTAGTATCATAACTTGATTATTATCCAATAGCATCATTTGCGGCATAGTCTGATGACTGGGACATAGGTTCGCGTAGTGTCCAAACTCCTTGCAAATGAAGCATTGTACATTTAAAACCATTTTCTTACCCTTGCAGTCACGTACTTTGTGCCCTTTTCCTCCACACTTATAACAAACTCCCATTCCTTTCAGGCAAGTTCCAGGGTGTTTCTTTCCACAGTTACCACATATGGGAAAATTCTTCTTTTCCCTCTTACTTTTATCCATCTTTCTCTCTTCCATCCTTTTCTACTCTTGCTTCCCTTAAAAGCCATAGGACTCAGTAAACTCTTTACTTATCTTATCAACACATGATATTATTTCTTCATATGATGATAATACATGGGAGACTATTTCTATTCTAAATTCTAGCTTAAGACCATGAAAGATATGATCCTTCCTTCTCTTTGGATCATGTGCATTTCTGGAGTTCTCATTCCTTCTACTGGGCGCCATTTCTAAACAATGGCATACACTAGATCAGTTTATGAATCAAAATACATAATCCCATACTTATAAAACACTTAACATAAATTGAACTATTTATGGATATAATCCATAATCATATGAATGTTTTATTTGAGGAAGTATATACTCATAATCCCTTCAAAATGATTTGTAAAGAAAATGAGAGTTATCCTAAGCATATCCGGGAGTGTCGTAACCAAGAGTGCAGCAAGGCCCGTTGTCGTGCACCAGTTCCCGTTCGAGTCTAGCTCAAAGAGGTGTTTTCGGGTTTTACCCCTAGGTACATCTGTGCCAGAGCCGCCTCTACCTGCTCGTATCCAGACAGGGATGTATTTCTCGGAAAACTCACAAAATCTCTACAATACCAAAATTCTAGGAAGTTCTTCTATACTAATCCTCAAAGTTAATCTTAGGTCTACGTGCTCTATTCAGAGTTTATCTAAATCTAGCTTCCAAGGTTTGTACTAAACCTCCTCTGATACCAACTGTAACGCCCCGACCCCAGCTACCCAGAGTCGGTGCATTACTTCTTAACATTGGCATGATCACAAGAAAGATCAAATCTCGAAAGACCGATTGGTTTAGTAGCCTTGGAAACACTAGATATATTCATAAGTTTTACATTACATCATTAAACGAAAAACTACTACAACTACATATTGTCTCCATAATCCACACTCATATCCCCACATAATATCCCTGCAGGTCATTCATAACTTACTTCTTCACTTCCTGGGAAAAATAAAACATAGAAAAGGGGTGAGCTCAAATTCCCAGTAAGGATAACAATATAGCGGAAAATTTCATAAATAAGAATAAACTTTTAAGGCAATGTATAACTAAAACAAAAGCCTTTCAAACATGAACTTTCAACATGGTATGGCATAAATAAAATGAAATAATGTCATTTACTTACTCACATGGATATTCTACTAATCGAATAATCACATGCAAAAATCAATAACCACTTTCATAATGTTGGAATTCATAATGCCAGACTATCATAACCACATAGCCAAGGCCTCGTGCCAAGACTACAAATAAGATTTTGTCAAGGCCTTGTGCCAAGACACTAGTTTGTCTCATGAGACCTACCGATGCATCGAGGAGCTATAGCGGGCTCCACCCGTCACTTATTAAGTCCAATGCATTCCCATATGAAAAGGTTTAAACATAACATAAACATTCGTATGAAAACTAGCATACTAAACGTCAATAATTTCACCATAAACTATGAATGGTATAAAAATAGCACATCCATAGTCAAACATATCACAAAACCTTCAATACAATATAGAAGCTTTGTATTATAATAAACCAACTTCAAATAAGCGTAAAATCCATCAAAGGATGTTGACATAGATGAAATCAAAATTCTTTTTAAAGAAATATCTCTTTTTATTTTGAAATCATTTAAGATCCATATAAAATATAACATTTTCTTTGAAAATATTCTTATAAGCTTGTAAGGGAAGTTTTGAAGATTTTATAACGGCGGAAATTAGCCGCACCCGCCGTATAAGTTAAAAAAAACATTCTTACCTTAATCCTGTCGAAAAGGTTAAAAAGGGACCTTGTTTTGAAAACGACGGAAAGATTCCTTTATAAAACACTTATAAAAGTAAAAAAGGGTATAAATGACTTTAACTCATATTCTAGTAAATAGTAAAAATGTTTTGAAATACATTTTTAAGAAACATGGATGTGGATGATAAAGAGATCCAAGTAGATTATTACGTATAAACAACCTCAGATAATGAAGAGACTGTGAAATAACCCTTACCTTGTACTTTTCCTTGGTTGGGGTAGGTTAACATCCTGTATAATGGTGAAATAATTGTTATTAAATTATACAAGAATCATATATATTAATATGATATCATATATGATCTTTTAACATTGATTTGTTAATAATATCTTAGAATTATCGTCGTTTCGGGTGTTAACTTACTTGTTTTCTTTTATATGTTTTGTTATGTAAGACATGTTTGTAAAGGATAGGTTGTATATTATTCATATCCAGAATGATATCAAGTCCTTAAAAATCATTTTTAAATCATCAAATGATAATTATACTTGAATGGATACGATGGAGAATGAATCTCATCGCATTCGTGGAGACGGTAGTCCGTACGTACGCACGAGCGACAATATCATTCTTTTAATATTAAAATAATATATAAATGGATGGTATATCATATATACAGAATCATTAACATGTTATATTTATTATTTACATGAGTTACACATCATTATTATACCCATCCAAATAATAATATATTGAATAACAATTACACCACGACGTGGAGACGGTAAGCCGTACGTACGCACGTATGGTGACATGTTATTCAAAGGGTGGATAGAATACTGAATATGGTTGTACCATATTTATAATAACATCACAGTATATGTAAGATACTGGAGTTATTATTTTAGAATGGTAAGAACAAAGAAAGAGGAAGTGGAAGAAGAAAGGAACTTAGAAAAGGGTGGTGAAATCATTACCTCTTCTTCGGGTTCTTCCTTTTGATTTGATCAAAAGGGATCCTTAGGTTGGCTTTCTGATCAAAATAATTCCTCTAGGTTGTAGTGAGGGATGTTGGGAGAGTATTTGGGCAGAGTTTGGCCGAACCAAAAGGCTTTGAAGGTGTGAAGAAATGAGAAGGAGGAGTTCCCTTTTATAAGAGGGGTGAGGGGCACCTTTGGAAAAGCTAGAAATATTAATTTATAATAAATTCATATTCGGTTTCTAATGGCTCCAAAGTTGATTATTCAAAGGTTAAGGTGGGGATAGGTCGAAAACCACTCAAGAAATAGAATTTAGACAGGTTTGGGTACTTATATTAACCTTATCTTTAAGTATTAACTCTAAGTTAATTAGTTTCACTTTTACAATGTCTTTTTGTATTTTTATATAATATGGTTAATAAACTTACTATATACATCCAAGAGACCCCCAAGTGGTACATTAATGATGAACCTATCATGATATAAGTCTCTTGGCCGAACCTTAGATTTTTAGGAATTTAATATCAATTAATAATATAATATTTGTTTTAATAACTCTTTTATGTCAATTTTGACACTATTCAATAGTTGATTTTTGTGAAACTCATAACAGATTGATTACTTCGAACAAAGTCAATTAAATCAATCCTAATATATCATATTATCCTAGAAAATTAGTTTAATTCATTAAAAGTTTCATATTATATTTATTTGGGTATTTATAATATCAATTATTTTAATTTTTCACTATTATAGTAATTACTGCATCATCATTGTTTCATAAATAAAATAAATTATTTAATGTCTAAAAATTATAAATAAAATATCATTATGTAGGAAAGCTTTTTATATTTCTAATGAATATTTATAATCTAACATCCAACATATATAACCATATGTAACAATTGTTGTTCTAAAAGATATATGCTTGTGTCATTTTTGTATTCATTTTAACTTAATTAAAATAAAGTGTCATTATCACTTACAAGTGGATCCATGGGGTCCCCAAATAGACCCAAAGATTCCCATGGTCGACCATGTATCAACCAATATGGTTAAGACACGTTTTAGGGTAATTTAGTATTATTATAATATTATTTTTTTAACCCTTATTTACCGGATTTACCCTTAACCATGGTAAATAAAATATTTACCGCAGTAATTATTCAAAATGTCTAAAAATAAAAGTTACCTATTTACACAATTTGAACATCCTGATTCCAAATATGGAATCCATTTTTTTAAATTCAAAACACAGAAGTGGCAGAAATTAATTTAAAATTAATTCCCGCTGTCAAAACAAAAAGCGTGTTTTTAAGAGATAATAACTATCAAAAGATTGACACTTGTTTATGTTCGGTTTAATTGTAAAATTATGTCTAATGACCAACATTATATTAAATTGTAAAAATATATTCTAAATATACTTTAAAACCACTCAAATTCATAATTTATCACTATTAATTATTTTGATTAAAAAAGTTGTTTTTAATTAAAATTTAGTAATTTTCACTATTCATCAAAATATGAAAGTTATCCGAAAAGTACCAAAATTTCACCTTAGGCTAAATTCAATATTCCGAATCCAAAAATGAAGTCCATTTCAAAATATAAAATATATATAATTTCAAAATTTAGGTATTACTATTCATAACGGCTAGTTTGATCGGTTGTGGTGTGTGTTAAAACTCGACGTTGCGTACAACACATGCTACTGTTTTATTCAAAGGAAAGCGTACCGTGGAAGCTTGGGATGTTTCATTCTAAATTTTTTGATGTCTCCATTGAGTCAAAAAGCTTAAAATATTGTATTTAAAAAGGTTTCACTATCAAAAGTTGATAAAAGTGCAATACTGAAAATGAATCTGTTCTTGCATTATGACTAAGAAACTCATAATATGGATTCTAAAATTATAAGGATTATATAAAGTTAAAAATGTAGTTAATGCTATTCATGACCTATTTTAATGGCTTTTTTTTGTAAGTCATGGTGCAATTGAACTCGGTGTTGCGTGTAGTGCAAGTTATTGAATTATTTTGAAAAAATAACACACTATGAAATCTTGGGGTGTTACATTTCTTATATTAGTGTGGATATAAAAAATATAAAAATAACTGAATTTACCACAATATTTCTATCTTATTGTTATTGGAGGTTTTATTATTTCAAGGAAGTTCTGAAATCTCTATGCTTTATATCTCTGTATATTTGAACTATGATTTTAAAAACCTCCATTAAAATGGATATATTTTTTTTATAGATTCCATGTTTAGTGGATATTAAAATATATTCTAATTATTTATATGTGTTTTTACCACTACTAAATATTTATATATAATTTTAACCACCATATAATGTTATAATGGGCTCGTCTCCCAAAATTCACATATTTATATCATATTTCACATAAAAAATCTAATATATATATATATATATATTATATTAAACCATTAAAATTAATAAATAATTGAATTAAATAATCAATATTAAATATATATATTAAAATATATCATGATACTTCAAGTTACAAAATGTAAAGAATTTTGGTTTTCAATTATATTGTAAAATTTGAAAATTTTTATGAACCCATCAGATGCTCTATCCCTTTCCACATAGTAGAAAAATATATCTAATAAATAAACAAATTCATAATCCAATGAAAAATAGTAATAATTAATTTCAACGATTAATGAATTAAAAGAGATATATTCATCAATTATATATGTTATCTAAATTTTAAAATGTTCACAGTCTATATTTTCATTAATATTATATGTCCTAAAATTTCTATAAACACAATAGATGCTATAATACAGCGTACGCCCTTTTCCCCTGATAAATAAATCTTCTTAATGATCATCTTACTACCAATATATTTTATTTAGAACCAATATATATTGTAAATATAATCATAATAATACAAAACATATTCATGAAATTGTAAAAACTATTAAATTATTATGAAATATAGACAAAAAATTTTGTAACACAATAAAAATCACTAAACCAATTAATATATATAATTTAAAGAATAAAACTCTTTTATCTGGGCTTGATACCATTTATTGTAAACTATACAAGACTTTAGGATATCTTAAGAGCCACTTTATGATAACTCATTGAAAACACATTTTACAAATTCCAAATCCAACCACTATAAATAAAATTATTTTACAATTATGTTATTATTATTTCTATCTATTAAGTATATAAATTATAAAATTAGTGTATATATTTTAGTAGTTAATTTTGTCACATATGATTATACATCAATAAGATTGAAAAACCAAAATACTCTCAATTATTGTTATTGAAAATCAATATCATTGCTAAAAATTGTTCATAATCTAGGTGTCTTTGGCCACATTGTTTGTCATTTTGAAATACGGTTAATTTTTACCCATCTCAAATATATAATAGATCAATTTTTTAATTTATAACTACAATGTTATATTTTTTATAATTTTTCAGTGTATGATGTGTGTTTTGTACTAAAAGATCTATTTTAAATTGAAAACACACACATGTAATCATATCAGGCACACCACATGTTCGATTGATTTCTTTTATTGTTTGATAGGCCACAAATGAATAAAAAAAATAAAGTATAATAACAATTTCAGAATGTTTTCTATGATTTTTCTATATAAAAAATGTTATAAACTAAAATTATTGTTATAAAGAGAAAAAATTTACATTCACTCATATTTGACACATCACATGTTAAATTTATTTTTAGTTACATCATTTATGTCACAATGAATCATTGAGTATTCCTCCACATATAACATAATGATGGGTGTTTTTTTTCATTAGTTAGAATTTCGGAAGCATATTTTTAACAAAAATATGACATTCATATTGAAAATGAACAGATTTATCTATATTGGTCACATGATATAAAAATTGAGGTGTAGTTAATTTCTATATGATGTAAATGAATAGAAGAACATATTCCACAAATGTCAGGAAAAGTATATCATTTTTTCATTTTCTTTGCTGTATAACATGTGATTTAAACTGAAATATCCCTTTTAAAATGAAAACTTAAACTTTAATCATATTGAATGATTCTCCTATCATATTATCATGTTTTTTATTAATACAATTTAAAAAATAATAATTAGGAATTTTCTTAAAGTAAAATGGAAACTCAAGAAAAGTAATTTTTTAAGTATTTCATGTGTGTTTTGATCTAAAATTTTAATTTTAAAATGAAAACGTTATCTTTAAATAATACAATATAGGTCAAATTTTATGTTGATTTATAGTTATTTCCAACATGACATTAATGTATAACCAATTTTATTCTAAAATTATAGAAGTAATCGAACATTATTTTCAACGTTTTTTATATAAAATTTGTTTTGACTTAAAATTACACTTTAAAACTAAAATAAGAATTTCTTTCATATCATTCACACTAAATTTTAGAATTATACTTTATGAATTCCAATACATCAAAGATGAATTATCTATGATCATCCAAATTTATGATTTAAATTAATCTTCATTTTCTAATTTTTTATTATATAAATCATTTTTTAAAATACAATGTATCATTTGAATTAAAAAAAATATTTCATTCTTATTATCCATACAATCTATTAGATTTAGGTGTGGTTAATTCCATTATATCAAATATTAATAAACAATAATTTGTGAGAATAATCTTGATGATTTGAGCATGTTTGTTTAGTTTTGACTATATGAGACATGTATCAAAATAAAATATCACATTTAATTTAAAAAACTCCCACATAGTCAAACTAGACACTTTACTTATTAAATTTGTGTTTTTTAATTATTACATATAATAACTAAATCATGGATAATTTTTTGAAACAGTCATAAAAAGATGAGTGTGTTTTTTCAGTTGTGGCTTTGTGATGTATTCTTTTAACTAAAATATATATCATTTTTAAATTGAAAACATGAAATTTCGTTCATCCCAACCACATTATGTGTTGGATTGACATGTGGTTAATTCCAAAACATAAAAATGAATCATTGATCATTTTCCAAATGTATCATTACAATATGATTATTATTTTGACTTTATAAAACAAATTTTTTGTACTCAAATATCACTTTTAAATTGAATAATGCTCTTTCAACCATATCATCTTGATTGTGAATTATATTGATGATTATGCAATTACAACATCTCAAAAATGAGTAAATAATAATTTTACTATTTTATAATGATAATCCAACTATGATTTAGTTTATTTAACTATATGATTCATGTTTTAAACTAAAACTGTACATTTATATTTAAAAAACATTTTGAATGCAATGAAAACTATTTATAAACAATTGATATATATCTTTTCATTAATAAAAATGGAGACTTATAAATCTAAAGAACAATATAAACTCTTTTAGTATCTCTATAATTGTAATAAAGTAATCTAAAAAATGTCATTAAAATTATAAAATGAATAGTACACCAAGAAAAAAGAATACAGAAAATTTTTCATGTGTCATATATATAATTTTATTGGAATATTTAAACCACTAATATTGAAATGTGATTATCAATAACAAGCTGGTTGTTTTTATTAATTAATTCCACCACACCAAGAAACTTATTTTCATTTTTGGTGCGTATATATCTCATTTAATATTAATTATATATAATAATATGAATTAATATGAAAAATGTTTAAATTAATAAAAAATGAAATCATATTAATTATTGTAGAATTTATTGTTAGTAAAGACTAACATCAATATGTGTACAATCTATTTGTAACCCAATTGTTTTACACTTATTTTTTAACACTGTTATTTTAATTTTTAAATGCATTCAATATTATGGTTCATTAAAAATATTTCTATTTTTTAGAATTAAAACAAATTTTTATAATAACCAATGTCAATGATAAAAATATTAACAAAATATGTAAGAGATAATAATCATTGATTGTTGGAAAGATATTTAGAAAACACATAATATAAAATTTGGTGATACAATAAATATTATAGTTATAAATCAATTTTATTACTGGATAAACATTCAAGGAAAAAATAAAAACAATTTAATAGGTTTTTTAATTTTTCAGAGTGGTTCATTGAAAGATAAGTGAAAATCATGGAATAAATAACAAATATTTTTTTAAAGAATGCCAAATGTGAGATGGTAACATTATAGAAAGAATATATACCACATTATTCACATTTGCCAAATAAATTCCTTAATTTTTGACAAAATTATATGAAAGTTGGTAAAAAAAATAATCAAGATACGAAGCATTTATGTGATACACTATCAATTATATAATTTTTTCAAAACTTAATACATATAAATCACTTCAGAGTATATATGTATATTCTAAATTTCATTAATTTTTAAATATATGAATTAGAATTAAATATAATTCCTTTCATTGATAAATTAATCAATTCACATTAGTTAATAATTAAACATTCAATGAATTAATATAAATAATATAAAAATCTGGTTTTAAAATGAAAACCTGAAAATAAAAAAATACAGATTTATAAGAATCAATGAAAAATAGACATAGAGGATGAGGTGGTGGATTTTAGGTATGAGATGGGGAATAACAATTGGGGTTTCCAAAAAAAATATATTATGAAGGGAGAAAACTATAGGAAGGGATTATAAAAATGAGTGAGAGAGAGGGTGCATTAGTGGTCTATGAAGTAGTGCTCATGTGGGGTGATGGAAAATATGGATATTGTTTAATGATGTAGATGATATAGTGGAAGGGTAATGAGGTGTTGATGTTGGGAAACAATGATAGAGAGAGAGGTGTGACTATGGGCTCTCGGAGGGACTGTGTCGAGAGGGTATTCTTACAAATATATTGTAGCAGTTTTATTAAAAACAACCAATAATTAAATAACATTGTAATTTTTTTTAAAAAAATCATCTATAAATAAAAAAAATAGTACTGTTTTTTAAGATCTATATTGAAAATTCAAGAGTTCATAATAAAAAAACATTTAGTAGTGGTTTTTAAAATTGTTGTTGTATATAGAATTCTGAATCAAAATTCTTATTATGTTGTTGTATAATTATTTTAGTTGGATTTATAATATAATATTTTTCTTTTCATATTATTTAGAAGGGTTTTTGTTTAAATATATTTTACATTACCATTCATCAATGGGTTATTTTTTAGGTAAAATCATAAGAAATGCGATATAATATAACCCTCACTTATTGTCACCAACCATTAGTGATTACAGAATTCACATCATACAATTTTGGATTCTCAGCTTGGGTCTTGGGATTTAGGCCCTGAAGTCATTTTGTTATTATTTTGAAAAGGTGTTCAATTAAAAAAAATTCATGATCAGATGCTATTTTATTTCATAATCACTCGAAATTAATTGTATGATTAGTTGAGAATCATTTAAAAATAAATTATATATATACGATTCAAAGATTCTCATAATGGCACATTCCGTGAACAAAACCCAACACCATAATAATTTATTATATTATTTAAATTAAAAGAAAGTATCTTGGGGTTTATAATTATTAAGATACATCACCGACATTTATTTCAATCTTAGCTTCTTTTAGGTCTACCTCCCCTAACACAAGTGACACGTCGACCCATCGAGTGTCTACCTAACATCTATTATTTATCATCCTTATAATTTTCCTCATAATAAACCTTGCTAAATGAATCAACATCCTTATTATGTGTTTGAATATCACCACATGAATGAATATTTCCAAGCACTCGTAGAATAATTCCATATAATGAATATTAATTTATATTGGTAACATAGATCGATGGGACACCCTCCTCAATCAGCTTCCCTTCCAGAGTGCCGCTAGTAGTTGGACCGCCAACAATATCTTCACGATTAGCCTACTATTGGTCATGTGATGTTAAATCCTGCTCAATTAATGACTACCCATTCATAGTTAAAGGAATCCTGAATTTCTTAGAAGTGAATATATAAAATTCATATTCATCCATTTGGGTGGAAATCACTTTAACTAAGGTGGAAGCAACATTGGAAGAAAGTCATTGTGCAGTATACAACTTTTTGGCCACATACTCTCCTTCCATGACAATGTTTCTATGTAGTCCAAATACACCACTAAGAGTGCATAGATCAAATAACTCAAAATGGATTCAAATTACATCACTTATATCCTCCTTGGGTATTTTTATCTCACTTATACAAGGAGTAGTAGGGTTATCTTAAATCCCCTACACTGGTAGTGGGTGTTTCTGCATATCTAGTGAGGTATAAAACCCAATTTAGCATCATGATATCCTCTAATAATTAAATATGTATAAAAACTCATTCTATGACTATTAAATCCACCAAATAGAGCCTTTTGATTGATGTGGAAAAATTTTGAAGGAATTTCATCATCAATTCATTACATTACCTTATAATCCATTGAAGAAATTTTTTTTTCATATATTACCAATTGATCAAGGAACTCTTAGGAAGAATATCCATCAATGGGCTGATTATCTACGTATTCCTCACTGAAACCATAACCAAACAACCATCGGTCTTCAACAGTTACACTATCCATACCCCTTGGACGGATATCCTAGCTAGGGAGTCCTCAAAAGAAATACTATCCTTAGTAGTGGATTACAATGAATAAAGATTTTAGTCACTAGTAATTCATAAAATACCTATACAATCATTTTTTTTCATTGAGAATGTGTCTTATTTGAATTTTTTGCATTTCTTTCATCACAAAAAAACCATCTATGCTTCTGTGAGAAAAAAATTCTACACCAAGGAGACTCTCCTCATAAAAAATTAGGGCAACATCATGATATTGTCTAATTTTTTACGGAACATATAACTCTACCACTAGTCCTTGATCACCTGAAATATCCCTAGTATCACCCATATCCTTGATCATAATATTTTGGTCACCTTTCAAAACTATTACATTAGTACTTTCATTTTGTTTCTTCCTTTAAAAAGTATCATCTTGACCTATTTCATGCTGAATGAACAAACAATATCTCTTCATCAAGATACCGATGATTGACCTATTATCCCAAACTCAAAAAAAATCATCAATTTTTCATAAAAATATCAAATTTCAATTTATTATATTAAATTTAAAGGACCACCATATCTATAAGATTCATGTTTAGGTTCCTCTCCATAAGCACCCTATAAAAATATCCATCCTGATACTTCTTGGTTTCTTGGTCTATCCTGATTAGAAAACCAATTTATTTTCTAATATCAAATAAGATTCCTGAATTCCACTGGATCAAATTCAATCCAAATATCTTAACTAGGTACAATGAAAAAGTGTTTTTACTTAAAACTTGTTGGTGTTTAATATCCATTAATAATTTCTCATTGGACTAGTTTTTAGGGAAAAAATTAAATTTTATATTGAAATATATAAGTATATAGATGGATTTTTATATACATATATATGTAATTATATATAAATTTAAGAATTATAAAATATTTTATAATATAAATACCTACATACATGCACAGAATCATTTTTTGGGAAGGTGGTCTTTAGGGTAGAATGCTTTAAAACCCCTAAAAATTAAAACAAAACCAAATAAGGAATATGAGTTATAAACATGTTCAATAAGGCTAGATTGTGTGACCCATCTAAAAATATATCTAACAACACTGATAATGTTGTTCCCAACCCTTTATTATAAATGCTGTCTATATGTTTAATGGATTCCTAAAGAAATTTTGAAATAGAAAATTTTAATAGCAATCAAGTAACTCAAATATTGATCCCATCTTTTATTGAGTCACTCTGATGGATTTGGGATTATTTTAATAATCAATTAAACCGGAATCTCAGAGTTCATGTATATCTAAAATTAGATCAATCATTTATTTTTTTATGGAAACCACCACTAGTATGACCTATTGTTCATCCTCTAGTGAAAGGGTTCATCCATAGATATAAAAAAACATATTTACTACTCTGGATGAATATCAAGATTCCACTTTGAAACAAAACTTCATATACATTCCATTAATTTCCCAATTTATGATTATTATGATATATTATACAATAGGAGGCAATAAATACATATAAATAAAACCCTTATAAATTATGAATATCTATCATATTCCCATATTATGAACATAAGTGTGTTCCTGGATCGATCCATTATCATTTCTACATGGAAGGGAATTTTTGTTCCTTACAGTAGCATTAATATTAGATATATAAATAGTGAAAAGATTTTCCATTCCTTCATTTAGAACTATTAATTTTATAGAATATGACAGGAACATTTCATACATGGTCATATGTCGAAAATTTCATAACTAAGAACAAAAATTCAATTATAGAAAATGCATAAAAAATTTCATAACTTAGCCAATGTGATAATGAGAAACTTCATGAAAAATAAAAATGAAATTGTATAGAGGCTTTAAAAAACTATATTGGAATATGTATTCAATTATATCATCATAAGATATATATATATATATAAAGGAAAAAATGTAATATATATTTTATAATTCATAATATTCTATTATGTCGGGCGATTTCTATGAAATATTTTTTTAACTAGGATACAATGAGATTAAGGTATACACACAATACTATTATTCTCAAATATTCAACTAATTTAAGAAGTATTTATATTTTTGAGGTGATAGTAATATTTTATATTAAATATACTTACAATATTTTGTTCTTAAACCAAAATACGCTAATAATTTATATGTTGATAGAAATAGATTTTATTTTTGAATTATTCAGGATGTTCATCCAATGAAGAATTGATTTTTTGGTTGAAAATAGTATATAAAACTAGAATATTTTGATAATCGTATAATATTTTATGAATTGTGACTATAATCCGATTTTTCTGCAAAAATTAATGAATAATTTATTAGATTAAAAATCCTAAAAAATAGAATCACATATATATCACTTCTTTGCTTTCAGGATATATATAGAAGTGATCAAAATACTATCATCCTAATCATTACTATTTTAATAATATATCATCGAGGAAATTTTTGGAGATAGAATTTATAAATATTAACATCCTTATAAATATAAACAATATGTCCTCCTTTAAATATATTAATCTCTTGATTCCTAATCCCTCATCAATAATAGTCTTAGAGAGATCTAGCCAATTAACAGAATAATCCACATTAATAAATTATACACACACTATAAGAATTTTTTATTGATGATGCGACATTATTAATAATATTTTGAGACCACTAACACTCCATAAAATAATGGATCATCTTCCATGAAATAACATTGTTTACAAATAAAAATCAATATGTCCGTTTAATTGTAATATCGTGACTAGAACCATTGGATAGGAATGATGGGACATGCCGGAAATATTACGTGGCATACCCAAGGCACCAATGTTCGAAATAAAGTCCAAAAAATTACTGATATGTTTGGGGGGGTTCCATTAAAACCCCACAATATTAAAAGAGAAATAAAAAAACAAACCAACCTATAAGATGAATGATGCATACAAAATTCAACTCAAATGAAACAAAAACAAAAAAAAAATATTTTTTTAACATCAGAAACATTCTTCTAAAACAAATAAATTCTAAAATAATATTGGACTCAATTATAAGATTGAACCACTCCAAACTCATATAAAAATACCAACTACCTACTTTGACTATAAATAGTCTCATCAATAGGAACCATTAGGGAAATAAAAAATATTCCAATTTTCTGTTTCATATAGAAAAAGTATTTATATTCTCCAAATTTAACATATAGGGTGTGAGTAATCACACCTTGTAAAAAATACACTAAAATCCTACCAAACCTTTCACAGGAATAAGAACTAGTTATCTAATAGTTAAAAATTATTTTGAATCAAAATAAACGATTATAAAAATATTTTTTCAATTAAAAAATTAATAAATAAAATTTTGAAAACTTTTTTAATATAATTTCATATAGAATTCATAAACCACAACCATTTATCTCTATCACACACATTAATTCCATGTCATAATCACATACTCATGAGAGTTTACCCATGAATCAACCAAGTCATATCTATGTGATTATTCCCTAGGTTCCTCCTATCTGAAACCTCACACCAAGTCCATAATGGAATACTCTTGTACAATGTAATAAAGAAAACACACTTCCCTTTTATTCCAAGATCTCACACAAATTCATTCATCAATGAAAAATTATTTTTAAATCATTACATCAAATAATTTTTATGTTCCATCGAAATTTCTAATTTTAAATCATGAATCAATAATTGATTTTAGAAAAACCATTCTAATCCATGATTTCTAATTTGTTAAGTAAATTCATTTACAAAATGAATTCATCATGAGTTTATTTTACATTTATAATTATTTAATTATAGTATCCAAGCCTCTAAGGTATAGGTTATTTTAATAAGTGGGATAATACACCGACCTATTATGACTGTTTTCACCATTCAAAAAATATTGAAATATAGAGGAAGAGTGAAACAAATACATTGGAAAAATATATCATCATGG
Organism: Viscum album; assembly: GCA_963277665.1. Lineage (NCBI taxonomy): Eukaryota > Viridiplantae > Streptophyta > Magnoliopsida > Santalales > Viscaceae > Viscum > Viscum album. The sequence continues at coordinate 783,804,112 of OY728164.1, forward strand.
TGATTCAAAATGTAAAAAATAGAACCCTAGAATGTCTTGGTTTCAAAAAATGAGAGGGTGATAAGAAGTTATATGGGGTTATTTATATTTTAAAATAAAATTAAAACCCTCAAAATAAGATCGCATGAAGATATATATCTCCTCCCAAAAATTTATAACAATGTATGAAATAAAAAAGTTTTTTTTACTGACACCATGGCATAGTGGTTTAATCCACATATATTGTTCCTTCAATTACACTCCGTCTATGAACCAACCTATCCTAGTCAATGTTGTGTGTTATAAAACCCCAAACCCTTTTTAATTCACCATGACATGGAACATATCATGGTGAGGTCCCCTCAAGCTGTGTTTCAGTAATAGACCCCAGTACAAAACTCTTAAGGATAGATAGAGATCCCACTCTCCCTTGTCCATTTTGGTGTTCTAGTGACACATTGGAACACCATCAGTGAACATCTCCCTCCACCATGCCATGTTGCTCCCCGTTCAGTGCCATGAAATTCCAAAACACTGACAACTTCTCTAAGAACCCTGCTAATAGTCCATGAAGTCAAATACAACCATTATATAGAAATAATATTTTAGAAAACATCTAAATTTACTAAAAGTGGTGGTGTTACATTCTCACCTATTTTGGTAGTTCCATACTCATGATTATAGAGGATAGAGGTCTCATTGAAGAGTTTTGACCAATTATTGGGCTTATTGTAATCTCATTCCTATGTATCTTCATGAATTTGACCATGTTTGCATAATACTTTAACTAATGAAATGGTCCTCCCCTGAAATATCTTTTATTTTCTATCTATAATAAAATTTTATCAATGGATAAATGTTGCATTAGGTTTTATTGTAACATGATCCCATATAATCATGTAATTAGGATCCGGCTAGTACATCTTCATCAAAGGAGTGTAGAGAACATTGTGAACAATAATGAAACTGAAATGAAAATCTAATAGATATAAAGAATTTAAAATACATTCAAGTATCTAAAATGGTCCAACATATCAAAGATCTAGTTTACCATTATTTCTCATACCTAGAGGATCCAATCTTTGAGGTAATTTCAAGAACACATGATCTCCCATTAAAAAATATAATGGTTGATATCTATTATCTTTATTTGATTTTTTTGTCTTTGGGATGAAGCCATCCATTTCCTAATTAATTAAATATCCTTTGTCACTTTTAGAATAAGGATTAGTATGAATGTTGATGTTTCACTAATATCAAACTAAAAAGGTGTATAATGGAATATATGACTATACAATTCCTCAAATAATAGAATTGCTTCATTCCTCTATATCTATTGTTATACAAGAACTCTGTTACGGAAAAATTATCCCCCATGAGGAATCTAACTCCATAAAAAATATTGATGCATTTTTTTAATATATGATTTATTTATTCTGATATATCATCTATTTGAAGATGATACATCTATATCATGGTCTATTTGGTAACCAATTATTCTTAATGTTATTGTAAAATATGAGGTTTAAAATTTGGATATCAGTCAAAGAAAATTGAAACAAATATTCCATTCAGTTATATTACATCACAAATGTTTATATTTTACAATTCATCTGTAATATAATATAAAATAATTTGAATGATGTTGGATGAATTTTTGAGTTGATCTATATTCACTCCAATTGAATCATGATTCTTAACAGTTCATAGAAAACCTATGAAAAATTTCAAAACTATTCTCTCCCATTTTTATATTGAATTGGATCCTTCTTCATATTTTATTAGTGTTCTTAATAATTGTAATAATTCTAATATCTCATACTTAGTAATATTTTGATACATTTATTTTTAATATACTCTAGTTAAAATTTTTAAATGTCTAGAAGATACCCCAGGAACTAATCATGAGTAAAAAAATAGTGAATTTTGGATGTGACCTTATGTATTAAGAATTAGTGAGAATTTTTCATTGTTGTGAAGTGACCATGAATACTGATCATGAATAAAAATTTATAAAAGTATAGATGTTATTATGATTAATGACTATGAGATAAAATTTGGCAAGCTTGGAAGTGAACATGAGTACTGATCATGTTTGAATATTTAGAAATTTTTGGAGTGACCATGATTACTAACTTTGATTGAAAGGGTAGCTAAGTATATACCATTCACATGAACAATAAATTACCAAATCTATAAAAAATTTACGAACCAAAAGAAAAAAAATGTACCTATAATATGAATAAGAATGCAGTTCTACATGGAAAAAATTTACCTACCATATAGAAAAAAAAATTACATAAAAAAAATTGTTTTAACTAAACACATGAATAATGATGTACCTATAATTTGATCAAAAATATTCCTACCTCATGAATAGAATATACCTAACATATAAAAAAATTACCTAATGCGTGAATAAAATGTACAAAACATAAGAACAAAAATGTGGTTACCACATAAACAAAAATTTAGTGACCACCAGTTGAAATTTAAAATTGTATTAGACCTACTATATGGACTATCTATGGAAAATTATTTCTATTGTCACATTTATCTCAAAAAAATCTCTCTTTTCTTTATAGTTTATTATTTTGAATTACTTCATGTATTTCTCACATGTTGTTTCGATATAATTATTCCTAAAATACTAATATATTTATTAAATAGTAAAGAATTATATTAGGAAAATTTTATATATGATTAAATTGTCATTATGTGGGATAAAGTCACATGTTTGTTTCTTGGGAAAATTTAAGTTCTAAATTTAATATTGTTGGAGTTTGGATAGTTTATTTTGTAGAATTTATTGATGTTTTCCAATAGACATTAATGTTGATTACAACTTTTATTTCAATTTTTATTAATTATTATAATGTGTCATCCCTATACAACATGTTTTTAGTTTCTGTATTATTGATAAAACCCATTAGGGTATACTCTATATGTGTATTTAATTAATAAATCCCATGGATCCTTAGGAGTGAAAAACTAAATGGATTTTAAATTTAAAATATAGTGTGAATAAGTGAACTCTATATACATGTAGTAATACATATAAAAGTTATGAGACAAAAGGTTGATGAAATTTTTAAACTGTGCATATGTGATATAATTTGGTGTATAACTACTACTATAAATTGAACTATAGTAATTTATTCATTTTCAGATTAAGAGTGACATGCATCCTTGACACTCAGGCTATGAATCATTCATATGCTTAGGTGTTTTAACTTGTATATATTCTTTTAATGATGGTGTAATTGTAATGGTTTATAATACTAATTAAAAGGTGGTATTCTGGGTTATGAATCCCAAACAAATTTTGGTATTGGGTATTTCCTACATGTGGGAAAAATAAATATATTTGGGATATGCCACTATGGGTTAAAAGGGTCAGTTGTATTGGGATTAAGTCTCCAGGATAAACACAACTTCGAATATGGTTATATATCTAGATAGAAAAAATTAATTGTAATATTACACTATATTAGTTACAGTGGGTTCCATCACTCTCAATTCTAGAGAGGGGTGAATGATAGAATATGATCATTTATATATGGACCGCTAAAAATATTTCTTCATTTCATTTTCCTTTATTTTCATTAAATTTACCATAAAAATCTAATATAACATTAAATTAATTTCTAAATATCTAATTCACCCCCTATTGGTTATTTTCCACCTAAATTTTAGTCCAATTTTTTTATTCAATCTTGAAATCATGCTCAATTTATATTTTATTTATTTGTCCTCACAATTTCGTTATATAATATTCAAGGGGAAAGGATCTGTTTAAAATTACAGTAAAAATTTCAAATGATAAATGGATACCTCAACAACCACCTCATATTGATGGTACGAATTATGGATATTGGGAATATCTTTGGGATCCTTTCTTAATGAAACATGGTATTGAGCATAGGATGATCATAGTAATAACATACATTCTTCCTAAATATTAATATCAATCATTATTTTATAAGTATGAAATTAATTGTTTCTTTAAGTATAAGGTAATGAATATTATATACCATGAAATAATTAAAACAAGTAAAGTCTTGATTCATCATTTAATACTGAACATTACATTAGGAATAGTCTACAAGTTCCATGCCTTATCTCAGATAAACTTATTATACCTACATTGGGTATATTAATAGAAGAATATCAAGAGTTTAAAATGGGTGAGGATGAAACTTTTACTATAAATTTTCATAGCTTTATTAGTATTATAAATTATATGATTTATTTAGGAGAGACTCTTGAAATTTTTTTTTGGTATAATAAGAACATTGAGGACCTACTATGAATTGGCATGCTAAAAATAGTTATCTAGATGATATTAAGAAAATTACGGAATAATACATGATGATATTATAGGATCATTATTAAATTATTACATAGAACATAAAAATAATACAGGAGAGGATAATTAAAATAATAGATGAATTTATTTTAATTTTAATTTATCTATATAGTCTTATATTTTTGAGTTACACGGTAGTAAAATGAATGATATAGCCTATGTTACAGAAGGGGGATATTGAGGAAGAATATATACTCAGTGAGAGAATGGAATGAATATCTAATGGTTTTTCATAAGGATAAGAATAAAGGTAATTTTTTAAAACAATTCGAATGAGGTAATTTTTTATGAGTGTAAGAAGATTAGGCATATCAAACCAGATTTCCCAATACTCAAAAAGGAAAATAATAAGATTATGAAATACAAGAATGAAAATAACTAAATTAATGTCAAATGGATTTATAGTAATGTTTCATGTATTGTTGAAGAACCTAAATATAATAAATATATAAGAAACATATTCTTATTGTATTCATTAAGTCATTTAAGTTATTTTATATATTAATCATATTCTAAATGTTTTTTTAAAACCCACTATTGAGTAAATAGTTAACAAAGTTGAAAAATTTGAACATAAATTTCTAAAAATCATAGGCTTTTACAAGAACTGTAACAATTAATATTTCATTATTATAATGGAAAATTATGATATTAAGAAATATATTCTAGAAGGCATAGAATATGAAAATACATATTTTAATTCTACTTGAACAAATCGTGATGTTACTCAAGAAAAACTAAAAAATAATTTTACATAAAATGATAAATTAAAGGTAGAATTTTATTTCATGTCTAATTGTCATAAAGATAAAATAAGAAATTTGGATATTATTATAAATGAGAATGATCAAATAAAATTAATGTATAAATATTGAAGGAAAATATATCATTTTTTCATTGTAGATAAAATTTTGATAAAACGATTAGTTTTAATAAAATGTAAAAAATAAGATCTTGTATTGTTTATGAAAATAATTTACCAAAACTTTATAAGACTTTATTCAATATAATAATTGATGGAAGTATATATACTGCTACATGTTTTTTAATTCATATTAAAGGAATTTTTTCTAATATTGGTCACTTATGCATTTATAAAATTTTAGACAAACTAATGCATTCATTTCAAAATATTTACCATTAATATTTCATAAAAAACAAGTGATAGAAATATGTTTGGTTTTCAAATAATTCATATTCTAACCCCATCAATCCAAAATTTATGAGTGCCAAGGATTTTTTAAATAAATATTAGAATAAAATAGATTAATGGGAGAATAAAAAAGATGTTTTTTACATGGTTAGTATATTCTCATGGAAGAATACTGGTGATCTATGAAATTTTATTTCAATTAATATATATGATAGAGGTAATGTTATTTTTGGTGTTAATTAAAAATAAAATGAAAAAGTATTTAGGGAGGTTTTATTACAAATTCTATAATTATTTCTAAAGTACTCTATTTCGATGGTTTGAAATAGAATTTAATAATTATTTTCCAACTATGTGTTGATGGACTATTTATTAAATTTCAGAATGATAAATCATTTTTTTCAACGATAAATTTATTGTTGTATGAAAATAAAAGATAAATCATTTATTTGATAATCATTTTTTAATTAATTGATCAAACTATTAGATGTTAAAATGGTTTAAAATATAATATCTTTTAATGGAATATGTGGTTGGGAAAAGATAATTTTAATTTGATTCTCTAGAAGGCATAGAACCAAATAGTTCTATAATTACCTGATCATTTAATACCTATTACCTTTATATGTGATTCTTACTTGAAAGGTAAAAAAATAGTTTTTAGTTCAATTAAAGAAGAAAATATTATATGTCCTCTTGGTATTATTTATATAGATTAATTTTTTCCTATCAAACCTAGTAGTTTGGGTGGTAAGTGATATTGTTTTCTTATTATTGATGATTTTACAAAATATTCATGGGTGTACATTCTTACTATCAAATTTGATACAATATCTAAATTTATTACATTTTTTAATTAGTTAAAAATTATAAGGGATATTAACTAAATAAATTATAAGTTCAATGGTGGAAAATTCTAGAATATAAAATTTATCTAAATTTTTTAGGAAAATAGATATTTTCTTTTATTTCAAAACCCTTAAATTTCATTAAAAAGTGTTTTGTTTAATGGAATAATTAAAATCATCATGAAATAACATGGACAATGATAAATGATTTTAGATTTCATAAATATTTTTTATAATGGCCCATTAGTACATCTTATAATTTTACTATTAAGTTATTTTAAAACCACTTTAGAAAAATATAGCTTATGAGATCTAGAATGTAATAAAACATAAAATTGGTTATTTTAGAGTTTTTGGGAGTATAGTTTTTATTCTTAGTAATATTGATGTTTTTGAGAAATGTGATGAAAATACTAATAAAGGAATTTTATTAATATATTAAAATAATAATAAGGCATATAGAGAATACAATAAAAAATATTGTTCTTGATGAATTAATTCATGAAAAAATTGATTACTTTTTTTAATATAAAAAAGTTATTGATAATGATCAACATGAGGAATAATTATGAGATTTTTAATCTGACCAAGAAAAAACTCAAGATAATGATGAAAATATTAAGCGAGGGGGGATATTTCTTCTCAATATGAAGCTATTATTTATAAATCATGAAGTAATCATAGAGAAAATCATATAGATAATGTGATTGGAAATGTTGAATCAAATATTCAAACAAGATAATCCTTTTTAAATTCTTTTATTTATCTAGATTTTATTTTTTATTTTTTCCCAATAATATTGATTACAACTTTGATGATATTAGTTGGATATTAGAAGTGAAATGTGAATTAAATTATTTCACTATGAATAGTCAGTGGAATTTAGTTGTTCCATAAATTAATTCTCATATTATTGGATCTAAATGGATCTGTAGATAAAAACTTGACGACTCTATATATATAGTTAGAAATAAAGATAGATTAGTCACTCCGATATATTCTCAACAATTGTATTTTTTTCTGAGGAATAATTTTCACTTAGTTATATGATAGAATCAATTAGGGTGTTATTGGATTATAATTTTTTTTATGGTTTTAAATTATTTCAAATTGATGTGAAAAACTCTCTTATAAACGGTTATGTTTCTAAATAAACATGGTTTTTAAATCCCTTGGATTTTGAAATGGAATAATTTCATAAACATGTTTTTTAATGGTCTACAGTGTTATATGGTCTGAAATAATCTCTTTGATCTTGGTATGAATGTTTCAATGGTTTTTTAAAAGAAATTGAGAATGTAAAAGTTGGTCTTCTATGTTAATTAAGAAAATATGTAATGATATTTTGAATATTCAAATTAAATATTATGATATTATTTTTGGATCATCATGTGAAAATATTTGTATTGAAACTTCATAATTTATGACTTATTATTTTTATAAGAGTGTGATTGGAGAATTCAAATTATTCATTGGTTTTTAATTTTCTTTAAAAAATTTGTTATTTTAAAAAATATGTCCACTCATTCTAAATATTTATTTAAGGAATTTTGTTTAGACTCTTTAGAAAGTGTATATACTTCCATTATTATTACATGAATGTTAGATTTAGATTAATGTGGAAAATCTATTAATTTGAAAACATATAATGGAATGATTGGATGTTTATTACATTAAATAACTTCCAAACATAATTTGATGTTTTCACTTTTCACGTGCTAAATGTTTCAATGTGACCCTAGGTAAATACACATTAAATATACTGAAATAATTATTGCATATGTCAATGGTTTTTAGAATCTTGGTCTCTTTTATACTACTAGAACTAACATTTAACTGCCAATATATTTTGATTCTTGATTTTTTTTAGATATGAGTTAAAAAGGATGATTATTCCAGTTATGTGTCATTTAGTTGGGGGGTATTTTATTTTTTGGGATTCAATGGAAAAAATCACATTTCCTTTTCAACTATTTAATCTGAATATATATTTGTTTCATGTTATTATAATAAATATTTATCGAATAAAAAACATAATGATTTTAAATTTGATTTTGATATGTTTACTAATTTAATTTACAATAGATATACATTTTTTATATTAAATTCCCTTATGATATTCTTACACTAAGTAATTTTATATTAAAAACCATTTTCATAGAGATTAGGGTTAAAAGGGAAGAATATATTTATAATTTATTTTCTAATAAAAACAATTAGTTACTATATTTATTAACCCACTAGTTTTAGCAATTTTTATGAAATCAAATATTAAAACATATTGATAGAAATTTAATCACATAGTATATATTAATAGAGAATTTTTTATGTTAACTTTTGAAGGGTTAGTATATTTCCATATAATCATTCTTGGGGTGCTTTAAATGTTCTCATTTTAGATAAAAAGGTTAATCTCTTTTATAGTTTCAAATATTTATCCTAGGTGAGGAATATTTAAGCCTTATATATTTTTGAATATTTTCAAAAAGGAGGTCAAATTTATTTAAATTTCCTGTGGTTTTAAATAATAAATTACATTGGGAGAATGTTGAATTGGATTCTTGAAATAGTTTATTAGAATTTTTTATAATTAAAATAATTATAATTTCTAAAAATAAGTATGATTAATATGAATTGAATTTTTATATACTGTAGTAAAAATATTAAAATACATTATGTTCCCGTGAGTGCTGACCGTGAGTGATATTTTTTAAAAGTTCGGAAGTGATCTTGAGTACTAATCATGACTGAAAATTTTAGAAATTCTATAGGTGGCCTTCAGTACAGAACATGAGTGAAAATTTAGCAATGACTAGAAATTACTTTTAGTACTAACCATGAGTAAAAATTTGGAAAATATTAGAAGCGACCATGAGAACCAACCTTGAGTGAAAATTGGTAATAGTGTGGAAGTGACAATGAATACTGAATGTCACTAAATATTTTTCCAACTATGTACCTACTACTTGAACAAAAATGTATAAACTACAAGAAAAAAAATATAAGGACCACATGAATAAGAATGCACTTACCACATTAAAAATATATATACTTACGGAATGAACAAATATATAACTACCACATGAACTAAAATTTACCTACTACATTAAAATAATTTACGTACCATGTGAATAAAAATGTATATTCTTTGTGACCAAACTATTCCAACCACATGAAAAATTATACATACTGTGCACCGACTCTAGAATTGAAAATATACCTACTACATTAATGGAAATGAAGTGACCAAAAGTTGAAATATAGAAAACTATTGAAAGTCACTTATGAACTATCTAGGATCACTAATTTTCTTCTTCCTAAATTTTCACAAAACAAGGTATGTATCATTTATTATTTTATATTTTGAATTACTATAATTTTTTTTATGTTTTTAAATAATTAATTCTTCCCTAAATACTTATCAATTAATTTAATATTAATTAAGTTTATTTAGAAAAATTTTCTATATTATTAAATACTTTTAAAATTTATTGATGATCCACATTTATTTATTATAAAAATTCGAGTACTAAATTAAATGTGGATGGGATTTGAACAATTTATCTCATACACATTATGGGTGTTTTTGAATCGATATTAATGTTGATTATAATTACTTATTGGTATGGTATTAATAATTCTATCATTTTATCATTGTACATAATTTTTTTAACTTTATATATTATCGATGTCACCCACATGTGTATATTTTTTGTAGGAATTTGATAAAGACATTTCATGAATATTTGGTAATGAAAATATTATAGGGATTTCAAATTCAAAATATACTGTGCAAAATAAATCTCAATATACAAAAAGTTAGATAGATCCAGCTTATGATACACGAGGTTTAGGATATTTGTAAACTGTAAAAGTATGATATTATTTGGTGTTTAACTACTCATCTATTGAAAACTATAATTGTTTAATCCTTTTTAATAGAGATTGAATTTCATCCTTAGAACATGGATTGTGAATTATTCATCTAGATTTATTTTTACTTATTTCTATTCATTTTCTATGTGTGTAATTGTAAAGGGATATACTAGACATTAAAAGGCTTGAAATTTGGTTGTGACTCTAAAAAAACATTTTTAATTATGTTATGCCTCTATGTGGGAAAAGGCATACTTTCTAGGTTATACAATCAAGGGTGAAAAGGTAGGAATTATTGGGTTTAATCCTCAATTGGAAGAGGTATTTTAATTTCATTGTAAATCTAGGTGGAAAAAATTATATGATTCAATTATATTATTTATAGTGGGTTCTATCCCTTTCAATTCATTGGTGGGGTAAAGAGTGGTCTAGGATCAGTTAGATGTAAATCACTTTAAAAACATATCGTGTTGATTCTCTTTTATTAAATCTAAATTTACCTTAAAAATATTATATGACATTAAATTAGTTTTAAAGGTCCAATTTAACCCCTCTTTGCGTTTTCATCATAGATATCTAGCAACATAAAAAAATGGTATAGGTAATTATAATAAATTTCCAACATATCAATAATTTATATCCTTGATCTACTGATAGGTTAGGCATTTCCTAAAATAGTCAACCCCATTTTGTTTCATAACTAACTACAAAAAAAGGGTCAACAGATCCTAGTATGTTTTATGATGCTTTGATGAATTATCAACAGAGAATAGTGATAGGAATATAAAATTTTCTACCTACTAAATGTCAAAACAAATATTAAATCAAGATAAATGAAAAAATATTTATCAACTCTTTCCAACCAATAATGGTCTTCCTACCATTATGTTGGGACTAAATTAAAAGGAAGTCATGATCTAAACATTCAAAATACATAACATTATCAGAATATCAGTAATGAGAGTCACTATAATGTTGACGATGACTTAATTATGTTCTATTTAAAACAAATGTTTATTAATAATCATACTCATCTAATTCGACCGATCTCATGATCCTCCGACTAGTTAATCATAGGATATTCATTTTTAAGAATAAACTTAAAAAATTAGTATGGGTGTAAACCATGTCAATGTATAACATATGAAGATATTCTTTCCATAATAATAATATCAGGTTTAGACCCATTTAAAAATATAATTTTAATCAATTATAGTCTTTGAACACAGTTAACTTTGCTCGAAATAGATAATGATTCCATTTTTTCAAATAATTAAACAACATAGATAATTCTATGAAATGGGTAAGAAAATAAGTTTCATGAATTCAAAAATTAAATGATTCATTAGCTATGAAATGGTATTTTTTTCAAGATAAGACATATACATCCATATCTAGATGCATCATAATAGAAAAAATTAAAAAAAATTGTTATAGAAAGAAAAAAATTGGTTCTAAATTGAGCCACATCTTAGGATCAAAAAATTATTTATGATCAGAATCATTCAAATGCAATTTATTTCTCATTATCATGAGAGTTTTCATTGGAGATGCAAGATGTAAAATGTCTTGAATAAAGTGACTATGGAAACCTAATAATCCCAGAATGATCCACATCTCAAATATGGTCTTTAGAGATTTCTAATAGATTATGACTTAAACAATTTTAGTATATACTAATATCACTCTCATTTAATTAACATGGTAAAAAAATAAACATTATTTAATCCAGAAATCAAATTTAGATTATTTTTCATATAACCATATCTATTGAAAATATCTAAAAACAATATCTAAATGTACTTGATGGTCTATTCATTTTTTACAATACACCACAATGTCTTCAAAAAAATAGCACAAAAATTGATTCAATGTACAATAAAAGAAAGAATTCATTAACTCTAGAAAAATAAATTGTTAATATTTGAGAGTAATGGAAACTACCATACATTCATATTGACTATAATGTAACCTAAAAACTATCTTTGGAAGACTATCTTTCATAACTAGATGTTTGTGATACCTAGAGTGATGTTCATTTTAGATAACCATTTGGTTCTCTTAAAATGATAGAAATAATGATCAATTCTTATTATATGATATATTTTATATATTATAAATTAATTTATATTATAATAATATTAACAATTATATCAAACCATATTAATTCTTGGAGAAATTTATTGGTGTAGCTTGATGTTATGTGAATTGTCTTATGAAAAATTTATTTTACAATTCGTGTGATTCTACTTTGAATCACATTAATTCTATTGGTTCCATTTGATATGATGGTAGTGAAATTATATTTTTTCCTAGAAGTAGATTAATCCAAAATAACACTTTTCTTTTAGATGTTAAACTGGTGAAATATTGAAGGAAAACATCTTGATACTGATCTATTATGATTGCAATATTTCTTGTCTCAATTATGTCATTAGTCCCCAACATAACCAATTTAAATTGATATGAAATTATTTTAAACCATTGAGGCTGGTGATATTACATTCCAGAAATCATATCTCATTTTCCATTAAATATATGCCTCATCCCATCAGGATATGTAAACATTATTCTTCATGCTTAATAATTAATAACATACTTGAAAGAAACTATCTAATATATTCCACTAACTATGTTAAGGATATAAAAATCCAAAATAAAACATTATTGAGAAATAGGAACTCTGTCTAGGTATATAGAAACAACTTCACATTTAAATCCCCTGTACTCTCACTGTCCAATAGGTTTCTATATGCTCATTATATCTGGAATCATCTTGATATGCAGTCTCATTTGATCCACAACATCTGAAATAATTACATATTTCAATGCACCAGTATCAAAAAAACATGAATAACCATTATGTTAAGTAGAATAGTACTATTTATAGTTGACAAAATTGATTTATCATATATTATCATCATCTTTACAACATATAACTTCTTATTAGCTCTCATTTGATAATTTCATCCTTGTTGTAGTTTCATTTTTTCTAGAGTCTTTGTATTCATGGAATCACCTCAGTTCACTTGGTTCTATGAATATAATCATTCTAACGTCAACATTTAGTTGACGCATAATATTTATGAGATATAATATATTTATTAAAAAAAATTAGAATTATTAGTGAAATAACATTTAATATGGACCAACTGGTTATAATTGGGTTATGTTTTGGCTGGTGTCGAAAAATCTCACATCTTATTCTATAATGAACTACATCATACGCATCTAGTATTGAACTTGGAGAATTTATGAAATCTATCATATCCAATTAATTGGTTTTTTGAATCTCTATAACCTTGGATATATTTTCACATCTTCCTATTATATCAATAATTATAGTTCCCACGTGTTCCCTTATTCATAGACATACATAATCTAGTAGAATTTCTAGTAATATTCCTATATGCCACTTTCTTTGTATTAAATATGTCTATATAATTAGTAATATTGAGAATGGATATCTTAAAATGACTTTTCTATAGCCTAAACCCGATTATTCTTGCCTTCAGAGATGCACTAGTATCCACTTCTATAGAAAAACAATCTATGTTCAAAAAAATCATTTCATATTCCACCACTAATATATTCACTTATTAATATAGAATAAATATATCATTTTGGATATACTAAAGGAGTGTATATAGAACTATTTATGGAATATTCCTTCAAATACGTCCAACTTTAGACCTTTTTTGAGTCTAGATTTAATAGCATAATCCAACTATTTGTATGGAAGATCCTCTAACATGTATACTATTATATTGATATTTATATTAGTTAGTGCTCCAATGAAATAAAATACATTATTCATTCTTTTATCCCAAGCTTTAACATTATTAGGTTTTAATTCCCCCAAAAATATTGAGGGATTCTATTTTCAAATTAAAACTAATTATCTTCTTTTGGTGGTACATCGATTAAATTTCGCTTATCAGTTTTTTTAAATGAATAAACAATTATTTGAAAAGAAATTAGATTACATATAATTCAGGCGAAAACACAGTCACTATGGACACTTATTATAGATTCCTTGGTCATCTAACCAGTGAAATTTCACTATAGTAATAATGAAACACAACTTATCAATTAATCAAAAGTAAACTGAAGTCTTATAAAATATCAAACGATCAAAAATAAAAAATTATTATAAACACTTTTTTAACATAATCAAACATGATATGAATAATTTAGATATAGTGGTAAATATCACTACTAATTGATGATATTTTTTACTCATCATATAAACCTACAATGATGATATTATAGGACACCTACAAGTTTTTTACAGAAAATTTTTTTCTCAGAAAACTTTTTGTTCCTAAAACACCCTAGAAATATGAAGTTCATCAAAAATAGGTTATCTATATATTTTTATTTTATAATTTTCGCGTTCTTTAATTTTCTATCACCTTATTATCATATTAGTATGATTTACCAACCCAAAATGATACCACTTGTAACATTCTGACCCCAACCATTACCTTGAAAATAACTAAGGATCTAATAACCTTAAGTGATATACCCTATACACCAAAGGATAGAAGTAAATTATATGGTTAGACTAAAAAATTTAGGTTATTTTTTCCCAATAAACAACCGATTTTTTTTAAAAAATTAATACTATGTATTTCATGAAGAATACATAATATATCGTAAAATAATGACACCAAATCAACTTTGTCTTTGTTAAATAAGAAAAAATATTATAGAACAACAAAACCCTCAAATAAATCATGATTTGGATTCAATGTGGAACTTATCTAGACTCAAATAACCTGAATAACTATATGCTTTAACTAACAATAGCTACATCAAGAGTCTCTATTAGAGAAATAAAAAATCATCTCCTTTCCTGTATCCTGGAGGACAGTATTGACATATGCATAAAAGATCATATGATGGAGGAGTAATCATGTCACGAAGGAAATCCAACAAAATAACCCGACACAATCCATAAGGATAAGAACAATTTATCTGATAGTTTAAAATATAATTTTATATAGAATAGAGAAATAAACAAATACTTTACCAGTTTAGAAAAAAAAATTAAATTTATATACAATTTATCATTTAACTCTACTTAGCATACCCACACCACATCAATTTCACAAATACAAACACATAATAATCATAAGTGATAGTCCTATACTTATGTGTAGTTACTCATTGACCCTAAAATTTATCATTATGTGAAAATTCTCATGGTGCCTATAGTATGTATCCTTAAAAAAATTCAAAAAGGTCAAGGCCCCATATAATTCCATAATAAAGACACACCACCAATGTATGATGATTTATCACACCAATTAATTACATTAATCAATTATTATATCTATAAAATTTCATATAACACATTTTCTAATCATCTCAAATTCAAAATTTAGAACCTTTAAAAATATCATTTTTTTAAAATCCATTTAAATCCCAGATTTCTATTTTATCATGAAAAGCGATTTCCCACAAGAAAGTAACATGAGTTTCCATCAATATTAAAAGAAATTAATTAAAATATCCAAGACACCATGTTCCAGTAAACCTATAGAAGTGGGAGAATACACCTACCTATTATGATTGATTTGACCACTCAAAAATGAGAGGGAGATTGGGAGAGAGAGGGTCTACTTATAGTCTAAAGAAAAATATGACCTCTCATAGAGTCAAAACATCCAAAAGAGAACCTTGGATTCATTTAGTTTAAAAAAATTGAGGATATAACTATCATATATTATATATAAAAACCCTCTCTTCCCATAAATATATATTACATCCACTTTTCTGTAACATTTGTTAATATATACAAACACACACCCAAATAATAAATTTATTAAGTGCCTTTGGAAACATGTAAACATAAACATTGGTATATAACTGAGAAAAATTATATCCCATTAGGTTCTCCATGACTAAAAAAAGTAATAGTAAGATCATACATAATACATATATTTCTTCTTATCCTATGGAAATTAAACATAAAAATGGTGATCTCATATGCTCAGAAAGGATTAAAAAAGGATATATGAATGTATAATCATGAGCATAAGGGTATGAGAATGTGATCATTACAGTAGAATATCATAACATATATATCCAAGATCATAATCATGATTCATTGAATAAATATTGGTATTTCATAATAAATTAATAATTTGGGACACAATACCATAATCAATGAAATCATATCATATGAATAACGCATGGAATTTTGGTAGACACATAAATATAAAATATCATTTCGTATATTCAAGGCCTTATTACCCAGTCATATTTGGAAACATCACGGGGACTACACCATCTAGGTATCACACACCACCACCCCTAGTCACATCCATTTTATTATAATGGATTAGGACACACCTTCTTCTCATAGTGGATCAGGATGCAACTATTTCCCATTTGGGATCATGAAACACCAATTTCCAACAGTGGATAAAGATGCACCTATTTCCCATTATAGATGAGGATGAATCCATTTTCAATTATGGATCAATTTCTTATAATATTTTTCCATATTTATGTCATGAGATATAACTATTTGCCCATTTAATTATAGAGAGATATGTGTCCCACCCATATCATAACAAAATCACCCATATGTGTGCCACAAATGAATAAACAATCATCATATCATGACCCATTAAATGAAAAATTGGTATTTTAGTAATTTCATTTTATATTAACTTGTGGAAAATATTTAGGTTTTATTATATTCTCAACCAATAATAACTAGTTAGAATAAGTGGGTTTCATAGGCATTTATCATGTTATAACACATAGAATAAAACGAGCCTCATAAACAACATGTCTTCAAAAGCATAAACCATTCAGATAAATAATAAGAATGTTTTCATTGGATAATAACCATATTAAAGAAAAGGTAACATAAATTTATGTCATCTTAGATTGATAATAATTTTTAAATATCATTTCAAAACATTTCTAAAGGATAATTTCTCTTTTACTTTGAAAAACTCTTTTTTAAACATATTTTTTATAAATTCATTTCATTGAGAATAAAATTTAAAACATATAATGGAAGTATTGAAATCAATTTTGAAAAAATTAAAAATATAAATAAATTTAAATCTTTTTCCATTATAAATTTCATTAAATATCCTTTAAAAAAATAAAAAACATATATAAAAAATATAGTTTGGGAGAAAATATATTTCTGCCCAAATAGATAAATAATCTCAATTATTTTTAAAACAAATCTTAATTATCTTATAGTCAAAAGATTAAAAAATGGAACAATTATATTGATATAGCTTGAATAAAATGATGGGAATAAAATTCATGATAATTCCAAAGATATTTTTCATAATATTTCATCAATAGAAGAATAAAAATAAACAATCCCAATCAATGATGATATTTTAGAAATAAAATAATACCACATTCATAACTTTGAATCAAAATACCCCTAAAATAATTACATTGCATGTAACTTAATATATCAATTTAGGAATTAAATTCATGATATTACATGTAAAAGATCACTATACACCATGTAAATTAATATAGTTTCATTACATAACATGCATCTCAAATAAGTAAACTCGATACAAAATTTCCTTACAGATTTGGTAACTTTTAAACCATAAAGATCATGAAACAAAGATAATAAATGGATGTTTAATTCCAATAAATGTAATTATAATAAAAATATAATAAATTTGTGCTTAATATATAAACCAGACAAAATAAATGAGTAGTGAATATTATATAAAACTCACAAAAATGAAAGTGAGACTAGAAATCCCCTTATTACTTGAGTATGTTTTGAATCATGAACCCATGAAATAATAAATGAAATTTAAACATTTAATTAAATTATATAAATTATATTCATGATATAAAATGCCATACATCAATATATAAACCACAAAAAATAATTTATATATGAAAATGGAACATATCTTACTTATATAAAAATGAGATGAATTTCCCTACCTACTTGAGTAACATTTGAGTCATGAAATATGTGAGAGAATAAGATAAATTGAAATATTGAATATACAGATATAATTTAAAACCAATATATATCATGTCATATATAATTGTATACACCACCAAATAAGAATAAGTGGTGAGTATATCATATATCTCATAAAAATATAAGTGAAAAGAGTAAACCCTTACATTAACATTTATATTTCATCATATACGTTCAAACCTCTAGTATAATAATTAAATATAGTTATATAACAAAAAATGAAAAATCATATTATATATTATACCGTATATAATTGTTTTATTCCTTTATATTACCCATTTATTAATAATTCCATGTTAGAGTTCTATTTTGGGTATTTACCACTTTGTTTCCTGTATATGTTTAGACTTTTTGTTCTTGATCCTATTACTTATATAATGATTTATGTATTTTGGTACTGTAAAACATGGTATAAATATCACATATTTTCATTATATATGTACTTATAAGTATCTATAAAATATATCAATATGAAATGAAAGACACTATTGATGGAGATTGTAGGCTGTACGTATGCATGAATTTTATTTCGATTTTTTATATTTTTTATGAAATGAATTTAAATGATATATATATTTATTTTTTAAAATTATAGTAGAGTTATTATTAAATACACATAACATATGTTTATGGAACAAGACCTTATTACATTCCATGTAAAATGTGAATGAATCTATCACTTTGTGTATGCGGTAGTCCACACATCCTCAAATGATGTTATCATATTCCCCCAATATGGAAAGAATGAAGATATGTTTTTATAATAATTAATGAAGAAAAAATATATCATATATATCATATATATATATATATAATTTATAAATTTTTTTCCAACATTATTATCATCTTTTATAGGAGGTAATGGGATAACGAATGAAATCTGTTCGCGAATTAGTAGTTCACATTACAAACAAATGACTATTTTGTATCCCATTTGAATGAATTTTGTGAATGGTTAGGTCATAAAAGAAAAATAAAAAACATCTTAGTGTATTATTTATACTTAATTTTTTAAATAATCATGCTATAAGTGTAATTTAAAAAGTGGGTGCAGAAATGAAATGGAAGTGCTCATTGAAGAACATTACCTCTTCTTCGTGTAACTCCATTTGATTTTTACCAAGTTGGGTTTCATTATTCAAAATTTGAGGATTTAAAGATGAGATTAGGGAATTTGGGAGCTTATTTGGGAATCGTTTTTCTATGAAAAAGTTCTTTAATGTTGGGAATAAGGGAGGGGTGAGTTATCTTATATATTGTATGAGGAGGGGCATTCTTGTTAATACAAAAAGGTAAACACTTTTGAGATTTGAAACATACATAATGTGCCTCAAATACTAGTAAATTTTCACTAAAATGGCTAAATGGTAGAATTATGTCCATACAATTTTTTGTACTTGTTTCAATGTCATTTTCACACCTTAAATTTATGTTTAGTCCCTTGGTATACTTTTTTTCTCTTAATCATTATAACTAATTATAACTATTTTCGTTAATATTTTAGATAAATAACTAATTTTTAATAATTATGAAAATATATTAACATGGCTAAAAATATGAAATTATTTTTTCCAAATTCAAATACAATTAGGGTTAGAAATTAATTTATAAATAATCCCTCTGACGAGATAGAAAATGATTTTTTTAAAGTGAAAATATCGAAAAGTTAAACGTGTTTTTATATCCAATATCAATGTGTAATTTATTCCAGTAAAATAAATTGAATTAATATTTGGTTAATGAATAAATATTGACATTAAAAAAATTTAAAAGATAGTTTATCTCTATAAGTAAATTATAAAAAATTTCATTTTTCAATTAAAATTCTTTGTGTTTCATTATTCATCATAAAATGGAACTTCTTAGAAAAATACCCCAAATTCACCCAAATAAAAATATAGATATTATTAATTAAATAAATAAGTTAATTTTTTAAAATAATATATTATAAATGCATCAAGAATTAATTTTAAAACACATAATTCAATAAAAGTTGGAAAAATGAAATTTTGAAAAATATAGAATTTTATCCCCAAAATATTATTTTTTATTACTTTATTAATATAAAACTTATTAGATGAAGATAATGGTTTAGTATAAGAGAGTGATATAATGAAAGATAATGGTCTTAAAACCAAAAATCTAATATTATATGATTTAATATTTGATACATCATAAAATAAGGTACAAGGATAACCTTTTTTGGATTCATGTTCTTTTTCCTATAGTTAAATATTTTTTCACAAGAACATATGTGTACATGATTTCATTAAATCCCAAATGTACAATCACACACTTTGGTAATTCCATGATCAATTATATCCTCATATCATACTCTAGGTAATGAAGTATATTTTTTCATTCCTATAGAACTAAAATAACATGATATCCCTTAATAGAATGGAAAGTAATTCCATATGTCTTTAGATAACATAACAAAAAAATGGTTAGCATATGTTATCCAATATGAATAAATACTTATATAGAGATATTATACTTCAATATCTTAAACCACATCCAATGATTAACTTTAACCATTCCATCTATTTTTAACCATGTATCCCTTTTAAATGATAAAAAACTAAACCTTTAGAAAATGGTCAATAAATTTCTCAAAATAATCCTAAAATTTATCCCCCAAATAATAAAGAAAATCTTATTTCTCACATACCAAACATGAGAATACCTTCATCATGTACTGTCATGAAACATGGTAATATCCTAAATTTCCATCATTCCTTATTGAAAAAATTCATAATTCCTTATTCCATAGATTGATAGACATATTTCATAAATCCAAAAAAATGATATCTACTTATTCAATGATATCATTAACCACTTTTTCAAAAAATTGGTCAGCATATTTGAGGTAATAACTATTATCCAATTAAATTTATCCAAATCATCATCTATTTATCCATACTAAATATCATTTTCCCATCAACATGAACATGTTATAGTTTACCTTGACTTAATGTAGCATTTCCATTAAATCACTATTCTAGTTTGTCAATATTATTTAATATTTCGTTAAATTAATTAGATAAAACATCTATAAACAAACACTACATATATCAGGATTCATGTAACAAAATCCATGAATTCAAGTACATTAATACTTCATTCATTCAATCTTTTCCTCAATCCATTAACAATGATATGTTAACATATATTATAATACAATATTCCTAATATAAAAAATACGAATCATGTCTACTCAATTTAATCAATATTATAAACATTACTGTTATAAAAGAACACACATTTCATTTGTTGCTCATGGTATCATCATCATGAGCAGTAATATCATTACTATTACAACCATTCATTTTTAATTCACAATATTTCCACTAATAAAATGACATGAATAATTTCCATACATTACACATTTAATGTATTCGAGAGTTGATGATACCATAGGGATGCCATTATTCACATTCATTGCATTAAGTAAACTTTTTATTTTTTATTTTTAGTTACATTCTTTGTTCGCTTATATTAAAAACATATTTATATTCCTCTAATAAATTAACTTTAGCACTTATTTCCTCATTCTCCACATAAAAGAGTATGAATATCCAATCCTATATGGTCACTATTATTTTAACTCTTAGTAAACTCTTTCATTATCTTATTTGGCGACATAGATTATCGGTTAAGGTACACATTGTTATTCTAGTTCCTTAAAAACTAATTGGGAATAATCACAAAATACATTACTTTAGAAATATTCTCTTTTAGTTTTTCAAAAGAAAATAATCCTCCATAGTCAATGTTAAACAAGATCATTATTATTTAAACCATTGTGTAAAACCAAAAAAACATAGTGTGAGAAACACTAACCATAGGGGAAACCAGATAATCAGTAATAATCACTTATAGGAAAAATAAGTTACGAATCCTTATTTTTAAGATATGAAACCTTAGGCTTATCCTTTGTGAATCATGGTCAACATAAAATTAAATCCTTCAATATAATTATTAAAAGGTATGTGAATTTTAAAAGAATATCACGCATGAGTGTCAAACCATGTGTGCAATAAAACCCATTTTTGTGGACCAGTTCATGTTCGAGTCTAGATCAATATAGTTTTTTTGGTGGATTTACCCATATTTTTATGTGTTCCAGATCCACATCCACTTTTATTATCCAAAAATATATGTAATTACATGGAAACAATTTTCTCAATCCATTAGCAAAACTCTATGAAATATTTCTAAACATTGAATCATTCTTATACTTATCCTTATTGACATCGCAGAACATATCCATTGAAATATACCTAAGGATATCATTAATTTTCTCTCATCATAGTTTCCAAAGGTTCAGTAAATAATTGTTGTGATAGAAACTATAGAGATCCCAACTTATCAAACATAGAAATTACCTTCATTTTAGAGGAAAATTTTAATACTTTACAATGACACACACCCAAATATTGTATCAGTTTAGTCCCATCGGAATAACGAAAACATAAATTGTTTAATATAAATGAGTTTTGTTATCTCCCAGTAGTTTCTCCATGACTGCAACCCTTCATAGACACATCATTAATAATACATATCTTCATAATCTTGGGAACATAAACCTAAAAAAGAGAGAGCTCAAATGCATAGTAAGGGTAAAAAAAGGAGATTTGTAAGCATAATCATAAGCATAATGGTATGAGAACATGATCATAACATTAGAATATTATACCCTATATATCAAAGATCAAAATCTAGAGTCATAGACTAAATATTGGTACTTCATATAACATTAATCATACTGGAAACAAGATCACAATCCATGATATCATAATATATGACTAAAACATGTAATTATCACAGTTACATACATATATAAAATTATTACCTATATATCAATGATCATTGAAAAAATATCTCAAGGAACTTCATGGAGAATATACCAACTCTAAAAGACACACCACCATCCCCAATCACGACCCTTTACTTATAGTGCACCAGGTTACACCTTCTTTCCATAGTGGATTAGGATGCACCCTTTTCTCATTGGGGATTAGGACAGACCTATTTCCCAATGCGGTTTGGGACCCACCTCTTTCTGATTGTGGATCACGATACACCCATTTATCATTGTGGATCAATCCTATTAACATGTTTAACATCATTATCTTGTGAGATATAAATCTTTAGCCCACTAATTAGAGGGAGATATAGGATCCAACCAGCTCATAATGAAATCATATATATATGTTTCATAAGATCATAAAGAATCATTATATCATAACCCATGAAATAAAAAAAGGATATCATTTTAATTAAATCATATATTAACATATGAAAAAGAAACAAGTTATATAATAATTTCAACATAGAATAACCCATGGAATTATGTAGGTTTCATTGGAATTTATCATGGTATACCATATATAAGATAAACGGGTCTAATAAACAACATGTCATAAAAAGAATAAACCATTCATAGAAACAGTAAGAATGTTATCGTTGAATAATAACCGTATTAAGGATTAGGTAACATCATGTGAAGTATTGTTTTATGGAAACTAATTTTAAAATATCTTTTTAAAATGGATCTTTTGGAAAATATCTTTTCTGGTTTGAATTTTTTTAACATAATACATTTTTAAAATATTCTTTAAAAATAAAATTGGAAATTTATAAAAGAATATTTCAAACCCATTTTTAAAAAAATTATTCATAAAAATTGTTTTAATTATTTTTCCTATAAAATATTCATAAAATATCCTGATACATTTTTTTGAAAACATTATAATAAATCGTGATTTTGGGAGAAAATGTATTTCTTACTGGATGGATAAATAAAGTCAGATTTTAAAAAAAAATCTTAGTTGTCTTTATTACCAAAGAGTGTAAAAATTGTTCAATTGCATTTATATATCCTAAATAAAAAAATGAGAATATACATAATTAGAATTATTGGGATAGGGATCATAATTTTTTATCAATTGAAGTTTAATCATAAAAAATACCAATAAATGATGAGATTATACAAATAAACACATACCACATTGTTAAACCTGAGAAAAAATCACAATGAAACAAAAAAGTTACAAAAAGAATAAAATATCATGATAAAATAGATGTTGATGATATAATATGTCAAATTTTTGTATATACATCTCAAAAAATTATAGATGGGCATAACATAACATGTGACTCAAAGAATGAAAATTGAGACAATATTACCATTCTGATTTTG
This sequence comes from Viscum album, assembly GCA_963277665.1. NCBI lineage: Eukaryota > Viridiplantae > Streptophyta > Magnoliopsida > Santalales > Viscaceae > Viscum > Viscum album. Next base: position 783,828,541 of record OY728164.1, read on the forward strand.
TGTCTTATGAACTCTAAAGCCCAATAAATTGAGATAATAAAATAGATAGGTAAATTCTAAAAAATTTGAGGATATGGATCATATAATACATTCATGTTTAATATATACCCTATAAAAAATAAATGAATTGTGAATATAAGATAGTTTCATAGAAATAAAACTAAGACTAGAAATACCCATTCGACTGTAGTAAATTTTCAATCATGATTCCAATGAAATAATAACAATAATTGAAACATTTAATAACAAGAAATAAATAAAATTATTTATATAAAATTTCATAGGGTACTATATACACAATATAAAATAAGTGAGTGGTGAATATGCCATGTATCAAAGAGATAAAAATAATGAGATCAAATTCACTTACAATTTGAGCAACTATTGAATCATGAGATCTTTGAAAGGATAACCCCAATTGAAACTTTGGATATAATAAAATAATGGATATTCATGATATAAAATTTCATAGGTCAGTATATAAACCACACAATAAGAATATGTTCTGAATATAGCACATATCTCACAAAAATAAAAGTGAGATGAGAAAACCTTTACCTTAACTCTTGAATTTATTCATACACATTCAAACATACAATATAATAAATATAATTTTATTATAAAATAAAAACATAACCCTATTATAATATATCATAACACATATGATTTTATTATGACTTTATATTACACAGTTATTAAAAATTTCATATTACAGTTACATTTCGAGTTATAACCACTTTGTTTTCATATATGATTTGACTTGTTATTATTGATCCTCTTACATAGATAATGATTTATTGATAGCAAGATTGAAAAAAATTATTTAAATATAAAATATATTATGAATATAATTATTCATAATAATATAGAGTAAATAAATATGAAATGAAAACACTGTTCAAGGAGACGTTATGTCATACGTATGCATGAAAATTGTTTCAATTTTCTAGTCATATTTTCAAAAAAATAAAATAAATAGATATATATTTATTTATTATTTATATTATAATTATTATGTCATATATATAATAAATTTTTATTAAACCCATCTTTAATTCATTACATGTAAAGATTGAACGAATCTCAACGCTTTGATGAGGTGGTAGTCCACACGTCCTAAAATGAAGTTATCATATTCCAAAAAAATGGAAAGAATAAAGGTATGTGATATATAATAATTAAATAATATTAATTAAATCATAAATATCATTTATATCAAAAAATTTAATTAAATCATTATTTTAAAAACATGAGATGTGGTAATGGAATAACGAACAACATTGGTTCGCATGGCGGTTATTCATCAAACACATGAATGATGATTGCATATCTCATTCTATGAAAGTGTGTGAAGGTGTAAGTCATACCCTTAATATAAAAAAATCATATTATATGGTGGATACTGAGTTTATTATATATTTTTCACATGATATTAATTGAAGGGTTTTAGAAAGAAAAAAATTAAAGTTCTCTTTGAAGAATGTCCCCTCTTATTTGAGTAACATCATTTTGGTAACCAAAAAAGTACCACCATGGTTTTATTTTTACAAAAAGTGAGGATTATAGGATAGGAGGATTGATTTTTGGAGAAAATTTGGTCTGGTTTTGGCCAAATTAAATCTATTTAAAGGTGTTAATAAGAGAGGGGATGAGTGCCTTAATATAATGGTGGATGAGTAGAATTTTACTTAATACAAAAAGTAAAAACTATTGAGAGGTTTACCTTATATAATGTGCCACAAGTAATAGTAAATATTCAATATAAGAGAGTAAGTGACAAAAAAAGTTCAAAAAATTAGGTTCCTAACATGTGTCTAAGTATATTTATCCTCAAAATATGAATCTTAGTCACATGGTAAACTAGTTTTTCTCTTAATCACTCTAATTATTTTTCATTTTTTTCATTAATATTTTGATCAAACATGAGGTTGACCATATTTTACATTAAAAAGTATTCTAATTAATTATATATATCATTTAATCCAAATTCCAATAACCTATTTTTTCTGAATTAATTTAAAAATAATTTGGCAAATGGGATGACACAACGAGTTTTTTAAAGTGAAAATGTTTAAAGGTTCAAAATCTTTTTAAATACAATTTAAATGAAAAATTATTAAAAATAATCTAAATGTAATTAATATATGTATAAAAAATCTAAATATTAATTAAAAAATTATAATATAATTTTAATATATAAATATATTAGACCAATAAGCAGTTCTCAATTAAAATTTATGATTTTTCACTATTCATAAAAAAACGGAATCATCTTTGAAATGTACCAAAAATACCCAAAGTAAATTGTTATATTTTGGTTTAAAAATTTATTTTTCTTAAATAAAAACTATAAATTTTTTATAAATTAATTTTAAATTATTTATTCCATTAAAATTTTGTAAAAATTAATTTCAGACAAATAATGCTTTTGTTGAGTAAAATTGGATTTGTTCTTATCTTCTGCCTAATGAACATATTTGATGAATGAAAAAAAATATTGGTTTAAAATATAATACATTATTTTCATTAATATTTCTCAATAACAGTAATTAATTTAATTTATTATTTTAAAAAACATTTTTGGCAGAAAAATTTTTTTTCATAAAAACTCATCCTTTATATGAAATTGGAATAAATTTTTAATTTGTAATTAATTTAAAAAATAGATTAATTTTATAAAGAAAAAAACAATTGATTAAGAATTTATTTAATATTATTAATATATTCCATTCCAAGGGCTAGGCTATAACTATAATAATTTTTTAATAATAATATTAATAATATATTATAATTAATTAAAACACGGTCATTCATGTTATACAAGATATAAAAGGAACTGCATATTGTTTGTAACATGATCCAAGTATAATAATATGTATAGGACAATCCGAAAATGGTGTTATGTACAAAACAATATTAAATTTGTGTAGTGTGTAAGAAAATCCATAATATAATTTTAATTTATTTGAAAAAATATTCATAAAAACTCGGGATGTTACATTATTATAGGGGATATTCAGTTAAAAATTCCATTAAAACCCTCACAGTAGTATTTTTTTTGGATCCATAACTCATCCCCCAATATTTACATTCAAATTTCATTTTTTATGAAATAAATGACCAACACTATGTCTAGGGGTTTTCCACTATAGTTGTGATTCATTCGATCACACAATGTTGATGAACACCCCACAACAACTCAATATGGGATGTTGTAAAAAAACTATTCTGAATTCAATATGTCCAAGTCATTTTTGTGGTTAGGTATCCTCTGATCATAATTCATAGATAGACCCCCAATTCATTAACCCCATTTCCACATTGTGAATGTGACATCTGCTTGGTAATTTTGTGTGGAAATATCTCACAAATGTGACTTCACTGTACCATTTCGTACACCACGACATGTTGTTTCCAATGGTGAACCAAGAAATTCCTAAACACTCCCATAATCTATTATAACCTACCAATCCTCCTTAAATGCGTATAAAACAATTAAAATTCTTAAAATTAATGAAAACATAGAAAATACATTATACTAGGTTGTCATAAAATGGGTTTTACCCTTCTAAATTTTTATTTTATTATTTACTTTTCTTGTAATATCATTTGTATTTATAGCCTTAGTAATTCATGAGAATTTAAAGAAAAAAATTATAATCAAAGGATTACTTCCTTCATTAATATATTAGAGATTCAAGATCAATGTTTTCATTAGTAAATTAAACACATTACCATTGTAAATGTGATATTTTTATAAGTTAATTTTTACAACCTATAATAATACCATATTACACAAATATATATTTGATATTTTCAGTGTCTTTTATCCTCTCGATGTGAATAATAAAAAGTCATCAGAATAAATTAGATTAAATGGTAAAATATATCTATTTAAATATAGATTTCCTTAACAAGTCATCATTAACCCTCTTGAATATCACTCAACAAATATTTTCATCAACTATCAAAACGATAAAGGGGGAATGGTGGTCACCTAATATCACCCATGATGGAAGAGAAAACCCCCTAAAGAGATCCATTCAATAATAATAAAATTCACACACAATAAAAATATCATGATTTTATAAATAAATATATCATTAATGAAAAGTATTCCGTGAACCTAGAAAATAAAATCTTATATATAACATCAAAATATTTTATATTATACTATTTCTAAACATCATTACCCAGTTAATAAGATTATTTACATATATTGACACATTTAAAATATGTTATAGGGTAGTCTATAATCTTTGTCTATGAATTCTAGAAATTATTTTAACAATAATGATTTTTTTCATTAGATAAATTAGTTTTTTATGGTTCTCACAGACTAAGGTAGTTATGTAATAGACATGAATTATGAGATTTCATAATCATTTATCTCATTAGAGATGATAAATTAAAACTACATATTATGTTCATGGGGGGAACACCCTCCCTATATTAACACTTCCCTATTCTCTCAATATCCACATGCACAATATCCCAAATGTAATGGATTAATTGCTATGTAAATCCATCAATACTATGGGTTTTGTATAATATTATGGATAATGATGAATCATTAATCTCTTCATTATTATTAATTCTATTCAATATATTTGTATTTTGAAACTCAATCACACTGCGAATTACATCCTCCATGTCCTTGCAATTCCCAAGAGTGTCTCTGTTGTACATGGCCTTATATTATTTCATAATACAAGGAGAAATCACATCCATCTTTGAATTGACAAACTCATTAGATTTTATATTATTCATGTTTCTGTTAACCATTTTAAATTATTTAATCATGAATAAAAATTTAAATATTATAGTCCATGTCCTGTAAACATTGAACACTATATATCTCATTTAAAATTTCGAATTTTGGTTTCATCAAAAAATTTAACATAAAAAAATAAGTATTCACCCAATTAAAGTTTTATTCATTGAACTACTTGTGTGTATCAGAAACATGAAAATATTCAATATCGTTCTTAGTTTCTAGAATCTATTCATATAATATAAATAAATTATTTTTACTATGACAATTAGGATGTTATTTTAAATCTATCCACAACATAGAATAAGTGTACATATCCCAACTAAAATGTAAAAAATCAATGTTTCATTCACTTTATATTTACCCAAAGGATCAAAAATCAAAGTATTGAAATATAAAAAATTATTTGGATCTTTATTGAATCTCAATGAGAAAAAATACATAAAATTATGGTCATCAGAATTGACTCTCAGGAAATATATGATGGAATTTTATTTCAATGGTTATGTTTAGTGGAATTAATAAAATATCTATCAATTTTAGTGGAATACATATTATTATGAACTTCCAAATGCTGGTTGTATTTTTCCATTAAATATTGGAATAAAATAAATAATTTATATCCAAGCATTAACTAAATTCCCTTAAATATAAATTCTATAAATTTTAACCAATTGTTTCTTTATTTTACATGCAGAAATTGAGATTATTTACAATCAACCACGAAATTGAAATTTAAATGTTGAGTGAATCCATCTCCCCTCATAATGATCTCCTGTTATAATTCCTATTTAAATTATAGGAAAAATTGTAGAAATAGGAAATATCGTTAGTCTTGAATTTATACAAAAAATTAATTGGTAGGCACTACAATAAAAAATATAAAAAATATATCAATGGAAAAAACCCCATGGTCATCAACAATAATAATACACAATCAAGATTATATATGTTTATAGCCAATTTTATGGAATGTTATTACCAAAATTAAAAGACACAAGACTCATAGTCTTTGAAATACCACAAAATATAGGATTATGATTTTAAATTATTTTTAAAAGAGAGGTATATCTATTTATTTTTCATCTCTTAGATTTATTTTTTCTATAATAAACATCAATTGAGTATTTTGATTGATGTAGAGCCTGTACACCTTCCTATATTCTTATTTTAGGAATACATGTTAGGGGTTTGATTTTTACCATCTTTTCACATGCCAACATTTTGGAAACTCCCATATTCATCATAAATTTAAGAAAATACATTATCACAATTAGGATATATTTATCCCTTGTTTAGGATACTATTTCATTTTTTTCTCTATTAGTTTTATTGTCTGTTAAGGATCTATCCCTGATGGAGTGGATTTAAACTCCCCAATACCATGATTTTTTTTCTTTGTAAAGTAATAAAACAAAAAATTATATGGTTTGATCTACCATTGAATTTTCATATTTCAGGTTTTGGTATCCTCATTGTTTCAACCCCCATGAACATTATCTATAACCGAATCCCCTCATGGTTCCTTATCATTAAAAAATTATTTATGAATTGGATAGCTTTATAGTGTACTAGGACACAATAATCTTCCACAACCATATCACTCCTAGTAAACTTATTCTTCATATTACCAAATTCCTCCATCTTCATATTTTTGAAATTCTTCCAAACATGTTATTCCTTTTTCATGATTTTATTATTTTACTCACTATTCATATAATTTCTATCACTTACTTATTGGGATTCATTAGTTTTGAGTATAAAATTTTACACAATAAAATAACTTGAAACCGCATGCAACATAAAACTTTCAAAATATTTACAAACATGGAAATTTTTTTAAATTATTTTCAAATATGTGATTTTAATCGATAAAAATAAAGGGTAACGTCAATATAATTATTTTCATTGTTCTTTTAATAAACTAGGATTTATGAATTATTTTTAATAATTCCCTCCAATATATTTTCATCCATCATTGGTGAAATAAAATATAGGATGAATGATTATTCAAGAACGAAAAGTTAAAAAACAATAAGATCAAGCCATATACCCTTATCCATATTTGGAGAATTAATGTCTTTGGGAAAAATTATTAATAAAAATATCCTACCGTGAAGGGATAAAAATACTTTATTTGATATTAAAATTAATATAAATACATGAATTTAAGAAATACATTGAGGTATTAATAAACATGTGATAATATCCAAATACAATGGGAATGATCTTTTAATCTATATTTTCCAAAATTGATATTGTTATTATATAAACTGATATACCTAACCATAAAAATTAAATGACTTAGAAAAAATATTTAATTAAAATAAATTCTTGATGCCTTTTTTGTATATGGTTTTGTGGAATTAGTTGAAATCATTACCTAACAAAACACATTCCTTTTTAACAAATAGATATATTTTTTACAATATACATCTGATTTCATTATCTCAAGAAAAGTATTCAAAGTCTCCTATAAATTCTCCATATATGAAAATAATTTTGTTTTTTCATACTTCTATTATCTTTATAACCTAGGGATGTGAAAACATAAGAAAGGGGTGACATCAGATTCTATTTAACGTTAAATAAAGCAACAAGAAATTAAATATAAAAATTGAGCATATGAAGAGAATATGGGTATAATCAAGATATATAAGTAACTTATACCAAAAAAATAGTGTATCATATATCATGGAATATGTCTTGTAATATCATAATAAATGAATCAATAGTGTGTGGAAACATAATTCAGTAAAAATTATCAATGTTAGTATAAACAATTCATTGGAATAAGAATAAAATCATGTAATATCCTGGAAAACATAGGAATATAGCATAGACATTAGAATAAGAAAACCTTTTCATGAAAACCCATTATTCTGATGCCTGCATGAACAAATTCATTATGTAAACACCTAAAAATGTGATAAAAAGCCTTTATACCCATGATTGTATGAAATAAATAATTTCCTCTATAATAGACTATCTCCTTAGATATAAATTTAATATAATGAATTGTAGGATGATATAAGAGAAACCCCATCTTTATCTTAACATATTTATACCACAATAATTACTCATCATATTAAAAAACCCAAAGAAGTAAAATGGGATTCAAATCATTTTCAAATTGATTTATATACCCAAAACATTCATAATTACATCAATATTCATGACTCGATTCAACCATTGATAATAAATCTTAATATAATGATACGAAGTAACATTATTGGTGTATACAAGTATATAAATATATTAAAGAAGATAGTATTTATAGTATATTAATAAATTTTATACTATAAAGATAATAATATCCTTAATAAATCAATGTTTGGAATCTAGGTTAATATAATTCAATTAAAAGAATACAAAATATGGTGTTCATAGAGTAAATCCATTGGATTGAATATTATGTTTTTAAAACATTAATAACAATGGAAGACAAAGGTAATTATGGATCAATTCAATGAAATAAAAAAGAATTCATAAGACATTCATATAAAGATGTTATAAGGTAATTGGTTAATAATTTCCTCAAATGAATCATGATTTGTATAAAAGGACAATGATTTGGATGAAAACACATTTTCTGAGTTTTAGAAAAATAACTTTTCGAATATGTAATGTTCTGGAATGTTTGAAATTATTTTCAAATAAAAATTTAATAAAACTATAAAAAATTATTTATTTTAGACAAAATGAAAAATATGGGGATTGATTCATTTAAAATGACATAGTAAATGAAAATATGTGTTCCCATGTGTCAAAACCTTAAAAAGATTCTTTAAAAAAATTAACATTTTTGTAAAATGATAATGTTACGAATCACATTCATATGTTTTTTCAAATGGTATGAATTGAGAAATATTAAAACATTTAATTTTAAAAAATAATATTTTATAATGGATCATTAACAGTCATAAATGTTATAAAAATTAATGTGTGATTGAATATACAAATTTTTATTTTGAATGGTTGGAAAACTCAGATAAATATTTGTAAATACTTTTGTTTGAAAACAAACATCAGAAAAATAATATTAAATTTTATTTTTATATGTGTTAAATAGATTAATTAGATTCATATAAAATAATACATATTATCATTACTAAAAATATAAGAGAACATTGATGGGAATGAAAATTTTAAAATGGGAGAAAAAATTCACTCATAAGAGTTAGTGTTAATATTACTAATGTTACACTTACATTTTGGAATTAATGTAATAAAAAAATTTTCATTTATGATGAGAAGTCATTTCACCATAGAAAAAATGAATTAACATGAAAAATGGGGAAATTTTTTTATCAAATATATTATTAATTTTATATTCATGTAACAAAGACTATGAAGTAATGAATTGGAAATTGGGTCGATGAAACAATTAAAAAATTATTAATGTATGATTTAAGGATAATGGGAGGAATATGATCAAATGGAAATTAAAATATAAAAAAATGGAACATATATTGATATTTAAAAGAAATTTCATATTGAATAAACCATATAAAAATAATGGTGCAAAATATAAATCACATAGTTGAAAATGAAACAGAACAACACAAACCTCGTATCCACTCTTAATTGAATTCACATTATTATCCTACATAACAAAAATAAATTTATTATCAACCTATTTTGATACATTTTAATATAAATATAAATTTTTAATATTATTTTATAATTATTCTCTTCATGTATATTAATTATTCTCTAATCAATTTTCAATATTTTGTTCGAGTAACCTTGATCTTTTTTAACTAGTTTCATAATCATAGTGTTCTTATTAATTACTCTCAAAAATTTAATCACTAATAGATCATAAAAGGATAATTAATTTATTTTTTTATAATTATTTTAAATTTTTTATTTCATTTTATGGATTTATTTGTTATGATATTTAAATAATATTTTTCTAACGAGCTTGCTTCGATGTAACATAACAAAATAATAGTCTATTTGAAATAATGATTTAAATTTTCATATTACCGTTATAGAAAAAAACAACTCAATGTTGAATTATTTATATTATATATTATCATAAAATAAATTCTAATTTTCATGCATGATATATATTTATAGTTTTATTCAAGTATGTTTTCAAATCATACAAAATAAGAACATGCCAGAATTATTAGATGATTTTGTAGTGGTTTATTTATAATATAAGTCAACCATATCCAAATTAATCATATAATATTTTTATTAGTGCGTTATATCATAATTTTAAATAATTGTAAGAATACAGTAATATATATACTGATATTGCATTGTAGAAATATATCATTTTTAACTCCTATAGTGCTCTTTTGGATAGTTGGATTTACCACAGTTCTTTTTTTGTCTTACTTCTAGTAGGATGTACAAATTTTATTTCCATAACGTTAATAATTATATAAAAATAATTTTTATCCATTAAAAAATTAATTTTTACCAACCATGAAATGTATCAATGAAAACATAATTCACTGATACATGGAGGTGATAGACTACACATACACAAGGGTGATGATATCATTTTCTGTAGAATGGAAAAAAGAGTAATTTTTTTATCATTTAAAAATATAAAATATGTCAAATAAATGATTCTTATAAAATTCTATATTAGTATCATTCTTTAAATTCAATTATATATAATGAAACATCTTACATTGTGGGGGCGGTAGTCTGCACAACGCACGGTTAATGGTATCATTTAACTTACTAGAAAAGGGATAAAGGTTGCTAATGATTATATCATCAATAAAATAAAATAATAGTATTTTATTGAGACTAATTTTATAAATTTAATTTTTAATTGTATTTTAGTATGAATGATTTCACAAAAATAAATAGAAACAAGGAATAATAAGTTAAAATTTTAAAACGGACAACTTCAGTTAACTCTTTCACCAAGGGGGATAAGAATTTAAGGGATAAATTTTTTATAAAAAACACCTTGATCTATATATGAGTTTTTAGGAGAGTTTTGGGTAGATTTTATAATGAAATAAGTGGATTGTGTCGTTATGATAAGTGAATAGAGGAGTGCCCCATTTATGAGGGGAAATGGATGATTTTTTTGTAAATACCAAAATCATTTCAATAATTGGTTGTTTCTATCAAGTAAATTTGATAAAAAATTGAGAAACAATATATATTATAAAATATGATATTTAGATAGGCTTCAAAAAACCATTCTTAGATATTTTTTAAACATGATTTTCACTCATTACCATTAGATATTTCACTTTCAGCATTTTAGCTTTTACCATGGTAATTACTTTTTACCCAATGTATCTTATAATTTAGGCCAAAAAAATTATATTAATTATTATATAAATTGGAAATAATGATTACAAATTTTAAATCTAGTTTTTGATTAAATTTTAAAACTGAATGAAATTAATTTTAAAATTCTAAATATATAAGGTATTAAAAACGTTTTTTTTAAACACAACATTCATTCTAAAATATTAAATATGGGTTTTAAAATTAAAACCAAAATTTCTTAAATTTTAAATTCACCTATAAAATACATATTTAGTATTATAATGTGGTTTCATTGATTTCCAATTCTTAGTAACAATGTTATAAGAGTCGTGTTATTCATGAAAATTTTTTTTTTATTCACCTAAACGTAAATTTTTTAGAAATATTCAAAAAATATTATATAACATAATATTAAAATTATTAACAAAAAAATGGAGTTTAATTTCAAAATTTAATCTGAATGATTTAATATTTTATCTTTTAAATTAAATCATGAAATACATTGATAAATAATTTTTATAGGAATGTAACTTCATAAAATTTTAATTCATCATATTAATAATTTCTACAAAATAATATTAAATCGAAAATTAATCAATAAACATTATATTTCATTAATATTATTATTTAAAAGTAAAATCCATAACCATTTAATTATTTTTATTTATTAAATTTTAAATTATTGTTGTTTTTGATTCATACATTTCATAGAATTATCTTCATGATCATGTTTCACCAAATACAAAAACAAAAATCATTATGATAATATTAATAATAATAAAATTATACTTATAAGAAATCTCAATCCTATGATTACTTCTCCAAAAACACCATTATTTAAACCATTGATATTATTTCATAGTTTTTTATCATATAACTATTTTGGTTCAAACAATTATTATTTATGTTTTGTTGTCTCATAATTAATAACATTATCTATTAATGAAAATCAAAATTAAATTCTAAATAGTGGTTTGAAAAGATAATTTTACTAACCAAATATTATCCCCTCTTAGTTTCAAAACTGGATAATAATTAATCCAATTATTTATGCACCTACTGATGATTTAGATAATTCCTAACTTGAATTTTTTCAATGTTTTTATTTCTAGGTACATATCTTTCAGATCATTCATCCAATGGTAGTATTTATACAGGGATGTAATTTCATAGAAAACCACACAATATCGACTATATAAAAATTTCCGGATGTTATCCAAAACATAGACAAACCCCTTAAAATTTTTCTTTAGTTTTCATTATTTTTCTCTTATCATAATTTGAAAAATAAAATCTCAATTTAATTGAAGTTTCATCTAAGCCTTTGAAATTATAATCAACCAGAACTTATCAAATATTAATGAAATTTATAACTCCCAATTTAACCTCCATAAATATCCTCATTATTTAAAAAAATTTCAAAACTCTGCATAGATAGAAACTATAATATATCATAGAAATGAATACCTATATTACGTGTCTTAAAAAAATATTTCATTATAATACATTGGCAAAACCGTTTAGGTTTACTGGGATAGATAATTAGGACAAAAAATTAACTAACTTAACACATTACTTATTAATTAGAACGTATTATTTTTCCATTAACAAAGGAACTTTATATTCCATAACAAATCTTCAACATCTCTTACATATTCTAATCATAAAAAAACCCTTCATGATATTATATAGTTTTCTTATCTTCTCATCCAAAAAATAGAAATTTAATAAAGGTTTGATTTTAGATGCTCGATAACAGTAAGAATAGGATTTAGCAATCAAGTATAATGGGTATAAGATGATCATGTGGGAATAATAGGGATTAGAAATAAAATTATACCCAATAAATAATACATCATAAGGATTGGGAAAAGTCTTGGAATATCATAATAAATGAATAAAAAGTGAGTTGAAATGTGAGTAAATAAATTTGAGACCTGAGAGAATACCATAGGAATATAAATAGGTGTAAAAGTATATAATATCATTAAAAATACATTATTTCACAACTGTATTCTTAAGAAACCCATTATGGGAAAACCCATTATGCACAGGACTATATAAACATAATCATTATTTCCATGCTTGAAAACGTTAGAAAACCCATTATTCCCATTACTATGTGAACAAGATCATTTTTTCCACACCTGACTATCTCATGAGATATCAATATAAACCAATGCATTTGAGGATGATATTGGATCCCACCCGTAATCATCCATATATATCTGTGTCCCAAAAATATCATCATATCATAACGAACCAATGGAATAAAGATGTTTTTCATATCCTATTAAAAAGAAATCACATAAGGAAAACATTCATAATTTCATCAATAATTATAACATGATTGACCCATCAATAATTAATGGGTAACCAATGAGGTAATGTAAATTTATATTCAAATACCATTAAATCATGATTACAAATAACAAGGTATTTACCCCATATGGAAAAATTTTGGATGGATAAGGAAATAATTTCCAAAATAAATCGATGTGTGGAATCGAGGTGGAAAATACTCAATCCAAGGAAAAAAAATAGTTTCTTCCTGAAACCTAGGCATCAGAATAATTTTTTTTGTTTAAAAACAGTCAATGACTATTTAAGATAAAGGTAGTCATGGGTCATTTCAATTATACAAAATATTATTTGTATTCCATATAATGAAAGAAGCAATATGGTTATATTTGTATAATATCCTCAAATAAATAATTAGATGTATCAAATGATAATAAATATGATGATAACATGTCTCATAATATTTAGTAAAACCACATTGGAAATATTATATTTTCATGATCTTTTTAAATCATTTTGAAATATAATTTTTATAAAACCTATAAAAAATAATTTATTTCAAAAACTATGAAATTATATAGTGAATATTCCACATGAAATTACATATATATTAAAAATATTTCGTCACATGGAGGAAGAACATAAAAATTGTATTTGTAAAATATTTTTAACTTTATCGTAAGAAGACAAAGTTACAAGTCACATTAAAAAGTAATTTTCAAAATTTGTGAATTAAAATATATAAAACATCTAATTTTAAAAAATGAAATTCAATAATTGATTCCTTAATGTGCCTAAAGGTTATAAAAATAATATTTTCGTAGAATAAGAAATATTATTACATTTAAGGGATGAAGAAGCATATTAATTATTTTAAACACAATTGTTTGAGAACAACATCACAAAAAGTGAATTAAATTTTTATTTTGAAAAGTGGTAAATATGGTTTTGAGAATAATTAAAAATAAAGCAAATTATATTTCCTAAGAGGAGATGAGAAGATTAGTAAGAAGGAAATTGAGGAAATTGGTGAAAATATTCATCAGTAAAAATTTGAGTTATTCTTACAAATGTTACAGTTATATTTTAGAATACATTTTTTCAAAAAAAGGTGTTTATTGATGATGATAATTAATTTTCCCAAATAGGAAAATAGGAAATACAATTTAAAATAATGGAATTATAGGATCAATTATATCTTTAGAGGTATACTCATGTAAGAAATACTAAAACCTAATTAATTATAAATTGAGTGAATGAAACTATTTTATAACTGTTATTGTAAGAATCAAAGACCATAAGAGGAAGATCCTGAAAAAGAAATTATAGTCTCAATAAATGAAATATATTTTCATTTTTTAAAAAGATTGGGATTTGAATACACCAAATAAAATAAACTACTGTTCACAATATAAAAAATTTAACATTGAGTTAAAATGAGATAATGAAACACTTTTCATTTTCATTACATAGACAAATTCACTCTAAGATATTCCAAAATATACATAAATATTATAATGACCAATTAAAAAATCATATACCTAACTTATTTAAACAATTAATTTTCAATTATTATTTTAACTTATATGAGGTATCCGCACTAAAATTTTCATTCATGTGATGCTTGTATATATTCATATAATGATTGGGGTATATATGTATAATAGGGTATTATATATATAGTATGTTTTATAATGCATATAAAAAATGATTTTTTTATTCATCTGATGTAACATCCCAAGTAAGTAATAAATTATATATATTTTTATCTGTGTGCATTAATGAATTAGATAGTGTTTTAGAGGATTAAAATGAAAAATAAATCCAATCTTAAGCATGGAATACACTAATATTTTTTAAAGACTGTTTTACAACCTTTTGATGGAAAATAATTATTAAATCAAACTTTTGGAAATTTTATAAGCACTATTTGTCAAAATAAACTTATTATTTATGATTAGGACATTGATATTTACTTTGGGTAAATTTTTGGTATTTTTCTGATAAAGTTCATTTTTATAATGAATAGTGAAAGATGTTGTATTTTAATTCAAAATCACTTTTTAGTCTAATTTATTTATTTGATTATATTATCTTTTGAATTGGTTTTAAATTTAAATTAGAATATATTTTTACCATTTAATCCAATAGTGGTCTTGGAATTAATTTCACTTTGAAATTGGACTTAAACTAGTGTCAATATTTTGATACTTTTTGTTTCATAAAAACACACTAATTGTTTTGACAGCGGGAATTAATTATTAAATTAATAAATTCATCATATATGTTTTTAATTTGGTAAAATAGACATCATTTTAGAATTTGGAATATCAAATATAGCTTAGGGTGAATTTTTTGTATTTTTCGGAAAAACATCAATTTTT
Source organism: Viscum album (assembly GCA_963277665.1). Lineage (NCBI taxonomy): Eukaryota > Viridiplantae > Streptophyta > Magnoliopsida > Santalales > Viscaceae > Viscum > Viscum album. Next base: position 783,844,255 of record OY728164.1, read on the forward strand.
GATGAATTGTGTAACCACTAAGTGGTACTTAAAAACTGATTTTTCATTTAAATGAAATTTTACCACATGTATGTTTTGAATTTCAAAAATCCGAAAAACATGGTTTTCATTACGAAGTAAAATTTGGTTCAATGGGATTAAAATATTTTTTTGGTGAATAGTTTCTTTTATGTTTTTAATCACGATCAGAGGGAATTAGTGTAATTTAAGGTAAAAATAATGTTTTAATAATATGAAATGAACTTGACACATGTCCTACCCTTATTGGATGTTTCATGTCAGACCAAGAAAATTCATGGGCCAACTTTGGGACCCTATGGAGCCACTTTGGTAGGAAAATGACATTAAAAACGTTTTATTTAAAGTTAAAATAAAAAAGTCACAAACATGAGTTGATTTTATAAAAAAATTTAAATGGGGTTATAAAAGTCATATTTTTGACAATAAATATTCATCAGAAAGATAAATATATTTAATACATCATTATATTTTTTTTATAAATTTTATATATTATATAAATTAAATTATTTATCACACCATGATGATGCAACGATTACCTCATTATTTAACGATTTAAATAAAATGAAAAGATAATGTAAAATATAAGACCTACACATGTCAAAAACCTTTTGGATGGGTGGATTTAGAACTCTTATCACCTTATCCTCGAAATATATAATTTTGGGACCTTTTAAATCCGAAATGCATTTTATAATAATGTAACCTTTTATAACTTCCCAAGAGTGCCCCTCCTCTCCTCTTATAAAAGGCCCCACATCTACCACCTTACCCACACCTCTAAAGCCTTTATCTTGGCCAAACCCAGCCCATTTTTTCTCTCCACATCCCTCTCTAACTCTTAGAATCCTCACTTTGGGCAGAAGTATTCCCAAGGAATCCTTTGAGATCAAATCAAAAATAGTTACCCGATTTAAAGGTAGTGTCTTCTCTTGTGTTCTTATGTTTTATTTTGCTTCTCCAACCCCCTAATATCTTTTTATTCATTTATTTTGTCTCAACACCAGTATATTACATATACTAGGATATTTCTATAATATTTCTTAGAGCTAAACTTACACACACCTACATCTAATTGTTAAAGAACATACTGTTTCCGTGGATGGCGAATTTCCGCCTCACGAAACGATGATTGTTCAATATTTTTTTAACACCTTCATAGGTGGCCATTAAGATGACACTATATTTATATATAATATATAATATGTTTATGTTTTACTTAAGCTTCTGTATTTTTCATTTATGGCATACCTTTATGGTTACCATTATGGGTAAACGCGATATCTTCATTTAAGGAAGTGTGGACTACCGCCCCCTCAAAGTGATTTGATTCGTTAATGCCATATATGGGACATATAAAGGATTTAATTAATGATATTATATATGATACTATACTGTAATTATAATATACCTTTATATCATTATGATTCCATTCCATAAAATACGAAATAGAAATGAAAGTAGCGTTAATGCGTACGTACGGCTTACCGTCTCCATGAACGGTGCATTACATTTCTTCCCTCTAAACATTATTTAATATTATAAATGCATGTATATAATTGATATATATGATATATATTGCATCTACATCATGAATATCATTCTTGAGATCATGGATATTTGACTACGTGAACTACCTGTAAATATAAGGTGTTCACTTTTGATTCAAGTACCAAATATCGACAAAATGACCGTTATTAACTTAAATTATTACATAATGTTCATAACATGGTAATAAGTGATATAAAGGAAATAGTAAGATTGAAAAATGTTCTTATGAAAGTAGAAATTTACATTAGTTTATAATTCAGGAGATTAAAGAGAAATCGAGTCACGTCGGACACGAGGTAAGGGAACTTCTAAACCCAATTTCCGTTCATTGGGTTATTCTCCTACTTTCAAATTATGTCATGATATTATTACGTAATATCATGTATTTATACTTTCATTATGTGTAAATATAGTTAATACACATAATAGATCTACTTTATTTAAAAAATGATCTTTGTAATGGACTTCGTCTCAATCTCTATTCGTTGAGGCATATTTTGTTTTATACACAACTTTCTTTTATACAGTGTATAAACCCCTTTGAATATTACTCTTATTTAAAAGGAATATTTTTTTATGAATCATTTTAATAAAAGACAAAAGGAATGTTTTTTTGTCGTACGTATGCGGCGACAACGACTTCTCTGCCGCCGTGACGATTATTTGAGTTTCGGCTTCCTCTACAAGCCATAACATTTTTTGAATGAAAAATAAATACCATGTTTTACTTTACTTTTATTTTGGTATTGAAAATGATTTTCATAATGTTTTTATATCATTGTGTTGTATTGATATCTTGTGATTGAAAAGTGGAAATGTTATGTTTCCTATATGCATGTTTTATGTGATAAGATTATGTTATGGTTCTTGGGCATTGTTATGAAGACGGGTGGTTCCGTGGTAATCTAAGGGTTGGTGAGACCAATATTGCTCTCCAATGAATTGGGTAATGCGAAGGAGTTAAAGGTTAAGGTTTCTTCGAATAGATTTAGGGAATATACTGTGATGGGTATTCCAAACTTAACCAAGAGGGGTACTTTCTATGTAAGAACGTTATGAATGCCTCAAGTTAACTTTATGTCTTAGGATTTATATGATTTATTAATGACTTGTTGAGGTATGTGATTATGTTTTATGAGTAAAGTATGATTTCATGCATGGACTAATGTTTTCAGTTCATTTTTTATAACCCTTACTGAGGTTATTATTCTCATCCCAAGTTTTTGAAATGTTTTTTTCATAGGTCATGGGAATGGTACAAGATATGATGATAGTGTTAAGGAAGTGTCAAGAAAGAATCCATGTTTTATTTTAAATATGTTTCCATTGATGGGAAAAATGAATACTATCTTTTATGTAACCACTTTGTTTAAATGTGGCATGTAATGCAAGTTTTATGATCTAATTCACTAAAACTCTAAACCTGAAAAGATCATCAATGTTTAATCTTGGAATAACTCAAGATTAAGTAAGGTTTAAGGTTGGGTCCTTATAGTTGGTATTAGAGGTCGGTTTAGATAACATTAGGAGTTAGAATTATATTAAATGATTATCCATAAATATTTTTTATTGTCAAATTGAAATGATATAGAATTTAAATATTACCATGTTTATTTGCCTAAGATATTTCTGTGTTACAAATGTTTTTTCATAGAGGAAATAGAATATATTTTCTGGGAAGGCATACAGAGGGAAATGACCTTTCAAATCAGTATCCTTAGATGGTCAGAATCAAAACAAAACAGTTTGTTGTAGTGATGGCTTAGTTGACTCAGGTGAAAAGTTTGGTTGTTTTCATTGATGATATTTTGGTGTTTTCTAAAATTAAAGAGGAGCATCAAAGACATTTAAGGGTTATTTTTCAAACCTTAAAATAAAAGAAACTGTATGGAAAATTCAGAAAGTGTGATTTTTGGTTATAACAAATTTCTTTCCTTGGTCACATTGTTTCAAAAAAAATGGCATAAATGTTGATCCTGCTAAAACAAAAGTTGTTGAAGAATGTCTAATACCCACAAATGTAACCGAGATCCATATTTTACTTGGGTTGGCAGGTTACTACCGAAGGTTTATTGAAATTTCTTCACAGTTATCTAGTCCAATGACTAAGCTAACTCGGAAGGGTGTTTTGTTTATCTGGACAAAAGAATGTGATGATTGTTTTGAGGAGTTGAAATAAATATTGTTGAATTCTCCAGTTTTGGCACTTCCTTCTAGGAATGGTGAGTTTGATATATACAGTGATGGTTCGTTAAAGGTACTTGGTTGTGTACTTATGCATAATGATTAGGTAATTGCATATGATTCATTTCAGTTGAAAACTCATGAGGTAAATTACCCTACACATGATTTGGAATTAGCTGCTATTGTTTTCGCTTTAAAATATTCGAGGCATCATTTGTATAGAGTAATGTATGAAATATATACGGATCACAAAAGTTTAAAGTATATATTCACTCAGAAATAATTGAAAATGAGACAGAGGAGATGGCTAGAATTAATCAAGGATTATGATTGTATAATTCATTACCATCAGGGAAAAGAAAATAAAGTGGTTGATGCTTTGAGTCAAAAAAGTAATGATTAATTAACAGTGTTGCGTTTGGAATGTGATCCAGATTTGATGAAAATTGGCATAGAAGTTTTTGGTGTAGGATTTTCTTCTATTTTATTTCAGGTGTCAGTGAAATCATCTCTATCAGACAGAGTCAAGAAAGCACAGAAGCATGAGAGTGAGTTTTAGAAAAAGGTAGAGCTGGTTCAGAAGGGTAAGTTTCCTGAATTCAACATTCATAATGATTGTGTTTTGAGATTTGGGAAGAGATTGTGTGTGCCCGGTGATTAATAGTTAAAGAGATAGTTTTTATTTGTATCTCATAGTTCTCCATTTTCAGTTCATCCAGGAAGTACTAAGATGTATAGAGATCATTGGGAGTATTACTGGTTGACGGAATTAAAAGGGATATTTCTGATTTTACAGTGAAGTGTTTGACTTGTCAACAGGTTAAAGCAGAGAGGCAATTACCAAAAGGGATGCTTCAGCCTTTACCAGTACATGAGTGGAAATGGGAAAATATATCCATGGACTTCATTGTAGGATTGCCGAAGACCTTAATGTAATAATGCAATCTGGGTTATTGTTGATCGCTTGACTAAATCTTCTCATTTCCTTGCTACGAGATACTTTCTCCCTAGATCAAATTTCCTATTTGTATCTTAAAGAGATAGTCAGGTTACATGGAGTTCCTCTCTCCATTGTATCTGATTGTGATCCTAGGTTCACTTCTAACTTTTGGAAAGGCCTTCAAATGTCGTTGGGTACTGAATTAAATTTTAGTACAGCTTTTCATCCTCAATCAGATGGGCAGTCAGAACGAACAATTAAGACTTTGGAAGATATTCTATGTGCTTGTTCGATGAATTATCAGGGAAGTTGGGACCAACATCTTTCTTTGGTTGAATTTTCATATAATAACAGTTTTCATTCCCGTATACAGATTGCACCATTTGAGGCGTTATATGGGAAGTGTTGTCGAACTCCCACTTTTTGGGATGAAGTGGGTGAAAGGAAGCTAATGGGACCATAATTGGTAGAAGATTTGGCAGAAAATGTTCAGCTGATACAGAAACAGATGAGAACATCTCAGAGCAGGCATAAGAGTTATGCGGACAACAGGAGGAAGGATCTATCTTTCGAGGTAGGTGATCATGTTTTTCTCAAAGTCTCACCATGGAAAAGTGTGATGCGATTTGGTATGAAAGGAAAGCTGAGTCCAAGGTTCATTGGACCATATGAAATTCTGGAGAGAGATGGATCAGTTTCTTACCGAGTGGATTTACCTCTAAGTTTATGTTAGGTACACAATGTTTTTCATGTTTTCATGTTAAGGAATTACATGCCAAATCCATATCATGTTTTGAGTCCAGAGGTATTTCAGCTGGAAGATAACCTATCTTATGAGGATCAACCGGTCTAGATTCTTGACCACATGGAGTAGGTGTTACTGAATAACGTGATTCATCAGGTAAAGGTTTTGTGGATAAACCACATGATTGAAGAGGCAACATGGGAATCTGAAAATGCAATGAGGGCTAAATACCCCCACTTATTCGATAAGATAATAAATTACGGGGACACAATTTTCTAAAGGAGGGAACGATGTAACATCCCAAGTAAGTAATGAATAATTGATATTTTTATCTATGTCTATTAATGAATTAGATAGTGTTTTACAAGCTTAAAATGAGAATAAATCCAATCTTAATCATGGAATACACTAATATTTTTAAAAGCTTGTTTTACAGCCTTTTGATGACAAACCATTTTTAAATCAATCTTTTGACAATTTTATAAGCTATATTTTTCAGAATAAAATTATTATTTATGATTGGGACATTGAAATTTAATTTGCATAATTTTTTGGTATTTTTCCGATAAATTTCATTGTTTTGATGAATATTGAAAATGTTGTATTTTAATAGAAACCCTCTTTTTAGTCTAATTTATTTATATGATTATATTATGTTTTGAATTGTTTTTAAAGTGAAATTATAATATATTTTTACCATTTAATCCAATAGTGGTCATGGAATTAATTTCACTTTGAAATCAGACATAAACTAGTGTCAATCTTTTGATACTTTTTGTTTCATAAAAACACACTATTTGTTTTGACAGCGGGAATTAATTAATAAATTAATTAACGGAACTTATATTTTTTGAATTTGGTAAAATAGAAATCAATTTTTAATTAGGAATATCAAATATAACTTAGGGTGAATTTTTGGTATTTTTCTGAAAAACATCAATTTTTTATGAATAGTGAAACCACTAACTGGTACATAAAAAAATGATTTTTCTTTTAAATGAAATTTTACCTCCTCTGTGTTTTGAATTTCAAATATCCGACATACATGGTTGTCATTAAGAAGTAAAATTTGGTTCAATGGGATTAAAATAATGTTTTGGTGAATAGTAACTTTTAAGTTTTTAATCGCGATTAGAGGTAATTACTGTAATTTAAGGTAAGAATGATGTTTTAATAATATAAAATGAACTTGACACATGTCCTACCCTTATTGGATGTTTCATGGCCGACTAAGACAATTAATGGGTCAACTTGGAGACCCCATGGAGCCACTTTGGTAGGGAAATGTCATTAAAAACTGTTTATTCAAAGTTAAAATTAAAATGTCACAAACATGAGTTCTTTTAATAAATCAATTTTTAAATGGTGTTATACAAGTCATATTTTTTACTATAAATATTAACTACAAAGATAAATATGATTTCCTACATCTTGATATTTTTTTATAATTTTTAGACATTAAAAAAATAAATTATTTCTGACACCATGATGATGCAACGATTACCTCATTATTTAATGATTTAAATAAAATGAAAAGATAATGTAAAATATAAGACCTACACATTTCAAAAACCTATTATATGGGTGTATTTCTAAATCTTATCACCTTATCCTTGAAATATATAATTTTGGGACCTTTTAAATACGAAAAGCATTTTATAATAAAGTAACCTTTTATAACATTCCAAGAGTGCCCCTCCTCTCCTCTTATAAAAAGCCCCCACCTCTAACACCTTACCCAAACCTCTCAAGCCTTTGTCTCGGCCAAAACCTGCCCACTTTGTCTCTCCCCATCCATCTATAACTCTTAGAAGACTCACATTGGGCAGAATTCTTCCCAAGGAAGCCTTTGAGCTCAAATCAAAAAGAGTTACCCGATTTAAAGGCAATGTCTTCTCTTGTGTTCTTATGTTTTATTTTGCTTCTCCAACACCCTAAACTCTTTTTATTCATTTCATTTGTAACAAAAACAGTATCTTACATATACTAGTAGGTTTTTATAAGAAGTATTCGAGCTACACTTACACACACCAACATCTAATGGTTAAAGAACATACTGTTTCCGTGGATGGCAAATTTCTGTCTCACGAAACGATGATTGTTCAATATTCTTTTAACATCTTCAAAGGTGGCTATTAATATGACACTATATTTATATATGATATATAATATGCTTATGTTTTACTTAAGCTTCTGTATTTTTCATTTATGGAATACCTTTATGGTTACCATTATTGGTAAACACGATATCTTCATTTTAGGAAGTGCAAACTACCGCACCCTCAATGTGATTTGATTCGTTAATGCCATATATGGGACGTATAAATGATTTAATTAATGATATTATATATGATATTATACTGGAATTATAATATACCTTTATATCATTATGATTCCATTCCATAAAATATGAAATAGAAATGAAAGTAGCATTCATGCGTACGTACGACTTACCATCTCGATGAAGGATGCATTTCATTTCTTACCTCTAAACATTATGTAATATTATAAATTCATGTATATACTAGATATATATGATATATATTGCATCTAAATCATGAATATCAATCTTCAGATAATGGATATTTGACTACGTGAACAACTTTTAAATATAAGAATTTTACTTTTGACTCATGTACAAAATATCGATAAAAGGACCGTTATTAACTTAAATGATTACATAATGTTCATAACATGGTAATAAGTGATATAAAAGAAATAATAAGCTTGAAAAAGGTTGTTAAGCAAGTATAAATTAACTTTAGTTTATTATTCAGGAGATTAAAGAGAAATCGAGTCACGTCGGACACGAGGTAAGGGAACTTTCTAACCAAATTTCCGTTCTTTGGGTTAATCTCCTACTTTAAAATTATGTCATGATATTATCATGTACTATCTTGTATTTATACTTTATTTATGTGTAAATATAGTGAATACACATAAAAGATCTACTTTATTTAAAAAATGATCTTTTTAAGGGACTTCGTCTCAATCTCCATTCATTGAGGCATATTTTGTTTTATACACAACATTTTTTTATACGGTGTATAAACCCCTTTTACTATTACGGTTATTCAAAAGGAATCTTTTTTTTATGAATCATTTTACTAAATGGAAAAAAGATTGTTTTTTTTCGTACTTATGCGGCGACAATGACTTCTCCACCGCCGTGATGATTATTTGAGTTTCGGCTTCCTCTACAAGACATAACTTTTTTTTGAATGAAAAATAAATACCATGTTTTACTTTTCTTTTATTTTGGAATTGAAGATGGTTTTCATAATATTTTTATATCAATGTGTTGTATTGATATCTTCTTATTGAAAAGTGGAAATGTTATGTTTCCTTTATGCATGTTTTATGTGATACGATTATGTTATGGTTCTTGGGATTTGTTATGAAGACGGGTCGTTCCGTGATAAACTAAGTGTGGGTGAGCCCGATATAGCTCTCTAATTCATTGGTTAATGTGAAGGAGTTAAACGTTAAGGTTTCTCCAAAGAGATTTAGGGAATATACTGTGATGGGTATTCCAAATGTAACCAATAAGGTTACTCCCTACGTAAGAATGTTATGAATTCCTAATGTTACCTTTATTTCTTATGATTTCTATGATTTATTCACGTCTTGATGAGGTATGTGATTATGTTTTACTAGTAAAGTATGATTTCATGCATGGACTAATGTTTTCAGTTTATATTTTTTTTAAACCCTTACTGAGCTTATTATGATCATCCCATGTTTTTGAAATGTTTTTTTCACAGGTCAAGGGAATGGTACATGATATTATGATACTGTCAAGGATGTGTCAAGAAAGAATCAATGTTTTATTTTAAATATCTTTCTATTGATGGGAAAAATGAATACTATCTTTTATGTAACCACTTTGTTTAAATGTGGAATGTAATGCAAGTTTTATGATCTAATTCTCTAAAACTCTAAACCTGAAAAGATCCTCAATGTGTATTCTTGTAATAACTCAACATTAAGTAAGGTTTAAGGCTGGGGCCTTATATTTGATACCTAATCATAATATATGTATATACATGGGATATATATGTATATATATATATGTTACTTATTTCTCCTGAATGGATAACTAATTCTGTAAAAATTAGTTATGAATAGATTAAAGGGTTTTCATTAAAATCATTAAAAACATTTAATTAATTATACACCAATATTTAAAAACAAGTATGATGGTTTTCTAAAATTCAACGCAACAGTTTTGGCTATATATAAGGATGGTATCCTCTCTTACTAGGTGTGCGTTGTGTACAAGCTCTTTCAGAATCTCTCTTCTTCCCGTTCACTATTCATATCACCCAAGAAGGCTCTATCACCAATTTAGTTTCTCTATAAGACCCATGATACGTTTATAAATCATTTTATTAGTATATCACCATGATTTTAGGGTTCTCTAAATCATTATTACTTATTATCATTCTCAAACACTCTCTACAAAAAAATGGATACTACTTTTGATCATAAATTCTTTGTACTATGTTTTTCAGATTATTTATATACCAATTCATGAAGACATGTTACTTGAGTTTTGGGATTCCATCCATGGAAAGTAATCATTAAATGATCATATGAAACCCATCAGTATTATTAGATCTATTATTTTCAATAATTAAATGAGTTTTGATCACTGGTTTTTGAAGGAAAAAATGAAAAAAAAATATTTTTAAAAAACTGGAGGAGGATTGTAGACCCTTATGTGAGTTGAATAAGGGTAAAATTAGTTTTCCCATATACTGGTTGGTTACATAAATGTTAAACACTTATTATTTAGGTATATATATGGGTATCCTCATTGTTACCATTACTCAAAGTGGTTTTATAAACTTAGTACCCTTACACAAATGGGATTCACGTAAGGGTCATTAGGACATTACCCTGACACAAAAAAGTATTATAGATTCTATGTAAAGGTGTCTGATGTTTACTTTTATGTAGTATACAAAATATTCATATTAGGCATATAAAATTGAGTTTTGAAATGTTAATAACTTTATGATAGGTTCCTACGTAAATGTTGCTTTTATATTACCTTTATGTAGTGATGTTCAATCGAGATTTGTAATGTTAGCATTTACATTAACATTATGTAGGATTATAAACACACTAATTACCATTATTTTTAGTGTCTATATAAGGGTAATAGGGAGGATATCATTAATATTTAAATAGTTTATAGAGAGGAAAATGTAGATACTATATTTAAAAATTATTTTTAATTTTTAATAGAATCTTATAGTTTATAAAATGTCTGTATGTCCTAATAAAAGGTAAAATAGGATATATTAATTTATAAGAATTTCATTAATTAATAATTAATTATTAATTTTTTATAATTAAATAAATAATTTTTATGAATTAGTATTCCCGAATATTGATGGTTAGTATTTTAAAATACGATTTGAAAAATTAAATGGAATTCCTAATGATCCGTAAATAAATTTTTTATTTAGAAATAAGAAAACATGATTTATAATCTATTTATAGAATAAAAATTTTATTATATTTGTAATATATAAAATTTTTATATAAAAGATATTGAATTGTAAAATGTTTAACATTTATGATATTTCATAGAGATTACATTAATTATAAAATTTGATGGGTTTAATATTGAAATGATTTTAAATTGTTTAAAATAATACTTAATAATTAAATGTATCGAATTTTAATTTTGTTATGAATAATTCATAATTTCACTTTGATTTGGAAAATAAATAAATAGTTTATTTATTTTTTAGATTTCATTAATATTCAGGTATAGAATGTTGTTTATGATATATGAATTTTTTTTATTCCCATTTATATAATAAGTTGCTTCTAGGATAGATCCTTTCATATCATGATATGTTGGATATCACAAAATTTATTTTCCATCTACTTTGAACACAATTTTTAGTTTTATTTATGAGCTCAAGAATATTTTTTTGCTATAGTTTACGTATATTTGGTGTCAGAGTTTTCAGGAGTTGAATTCTCACTTGAGTAAAGTCTCCCTCAGTAGTGGGAATTGGAGTTGGGACACCTATATTCATGGGGGTTTAGCATGTCTTGAAAAGTGAATAACATGGAAAAATGTCAGTTCAGACCTATTTATATGGAGTTACTCAATCTCATATAAATCTATGAAAATACATAAAAAATTCAATTACCTTATTCATATGATTCATTATGATGTGTATGAATAAAATTGTTTTATTTTTTGGTTTATTAACAAAATAATTCTGGTTTGGGTAATGAGTTACGCATTAATGTGGTGTGAACACATTGATTTTCTGGTCGGAAGAAGGTTTTTTATATCAAAATTTTTACAATCCTTCATGCAAAAAAAATGAGAGAAGATAATGATTACATATGTTGTAATGATTATAAATATAATCTCAAAATGATGTATATTAAATGGGTTACTCTTTAAATGTAAAATACCACAAATACTAACTGTGAGATTCCTTCCAAATGGGCACTATTCAAGACCTTGATCATCCAACCGGGTTGTTTATTCCATATCCAGGTGTCAATTTGTAACATCTCGGTTCCAGAAGCCAACTAGAGGCGCCCTATACCCGGTTGGTCACACGACCTCAAGCGCATTTCCCCAAACGACAGAGGCTACTGACTAGAAGTGAGGGCTATGGGTGTGATAGTGGGGAATCAATGCCCTCATTGGGAGAGTACACAACGGAAGTAAGAAAATATATAAAATAGCTGAAGCAATCATAATGACATACAATAGTAACAATAGAAGACTGAATGTATAAACAGGAGAACATATATATATATATATATATATATATATAAAATGATGCATGGTACATAAGTCTAGGAAAACAGCCAAACAAGTCACAATGCTAGAATAAATATAGTACTATACAAAAGTAAAAATAAAAGATAAACAACTCCTCAGCATCGCAAGAATATGCTTGGTCTTATGGTCTTCAGCTCCACAGAAAGTCAAGTACCTGAAGTAGAAGGTCACATTCCCTTATCAATACCTGCAAAAATATAATAATTTTGGGCCCCAAAGCATGACTCAAATAGGATGTGAGGATAAATCCCAGAAGTAAACCACCCAAAGATCTGTTCCTAACAATCAGTGAGTATATGGAAGGTAAATTTATAGAAAATAGTTAACTGTAAAGAACTAAGAAGTAAACAATCCACAATTTAAAGCATTCAGACACCACACAGCATGCAACAGCTAAGCAAGAAGATAACACAAGAAGTAACCCTCTGGAATGTACTCACATCCTATCCCCTCTAATCCTACCTTACAAGTACAATCAACCCTCTGGGCCGTACATTTAGTTTAACTCCTCTGGTTCTGCATAAGCATAAACTCTCTTTGGAAGCACTCACCTTCAATTCCTCTTATAGTCTCATATCTGTACTAAAGGTGCTCTTGGGATGCACTCAATGTCTCATTCCCCATGTGGCACTTGTCGAGGAACTACAGAAACTCTGTGGAAGCACTCAACGTCAATACCCCCAATGGTATTGCATTGTAAATTATAAAGACACTCTAGAGAATCCCTCATTGTCCATTGTCCCTATAGTCTATACACTAAGTTCTCACGACCCTTTGTATTTCAAGGAATTCTAGCATCACGTAATGGCCATGTTCAACCAAAAGAACTACTTGGATATCATTCTACAGCACAACCGCATAACAAAATAATAGCAACACCGTCCTATAATACTTGGCATTGGAATGTAAACAGTAGCCTACAAGAAAAAAAGACCCAAATGTCAAAATAGGAAAACATGCATGGGAAATACATCCAAAGCACAATAATTCACACCATTCAGAATCAAAAATCATCTAATCAGGCATACCAGTACAGCAGAGAAATAATAGGTCCAAAATGGTAAATGTGCAATACCTCATTCATGGGTAATGGGAAATTTGAACTTAAAACTCAAAGACATCATACAGAAAGGCACAAACCACCTACCTCGGGGTTAGTAGAACAATATACTTGAACCTCAAAGCTTTATTCTCATTAGAATGCCATAGATCTAAGAAATTTTCTAAAACGTTCAACCCACGATAACATGGAAAAGAAAAGAAATCATGAAACGAGGTTCCAGTAGAAGAGAGAACACACCAATGTGATTCCACCATAATCAACGGTGTCCAAAACGGAGGACGGATCGGGGGTCGGGGGCTCATCAAAGATTTGTGGTTGCTCGGCACTCTCGGACGAATGGAACCTAAAACAAGTGAGTATTGTCTGTCAGACGCGACCCCGGTGCATTTAATGAAGAAAAGAATATACATGGTATATACTTTTGAGGTACACGACATGTACTTTCCTTCTTCTTACTCCGCTTTAAGAAGCCTCTATGTCACTCCCACACACCGTGTGTGTGGCAACTACATGGCAAGAACAAGGCCTACAATGGCAAGGAAGTACATGATGTGTACTCATAAAGTCCACGATGTGTACATAGAAAATTTATAGGATCTCCTCTTTTTCTAAAAAAGGACTAGAAAAGGAAAACATACCTGAAAAAAAGGTCCGCATTCTTAAAAATTTTCCCCCTTAAAAAAATTCATCAGAAAATTTCTCTAGCACGATGTAGAAGAAGAATCCCCAAAGATTTCCAGCCACTGAGCTAGTACAATGGCCTCCCTCTCCCAAGTCTCATCTTGTACACACTTGTGCTGCCATGGCACCCGTACCAGAGGAATAGACCGGCCATAGAGAACCTTTGTACAACGATCCAAATTCCGGATAGGATGCTCCTGATATGACGCATCCACATTGAGATCAACCTCTTCATGTTGAAAGACATGAGATGGGTTTGAAAAGTGATGTCAAAGATGAGAAACATGGAAGTCGTCATGCATATATCGGTACCTTTGAGGTCACTGCAACCGATAGGCAACCAGACAAACTCTCTCCAACACCTCAAATGGCCAGACGTACCTCGGTGAAAGGTTAACCTATCTCCTAACCGTCTTGTGTTCCAACCTCGGTGTGACATGTAGAAAAACATGATCCCCAAGCTCAAACTCCAAAGGATGTCTCCACTGATAAGCATAAGACTTCTATCGCGGATGTGCCACTGCCATCCTCTTCTGAATCAACTCTATCTGCTCTGTGGTCTCCTGAACTAGACGAGGTCCTAGAAAAGCTACCTCTCCTACCTTCATCCAACATAAGGGTGATCAACATGGCCAACTGTACAAATACTCATCGGGTTCAATCTTGATTGTTACCTGAAAACTATTGATGTTGGAAAACTCCACAAGAGGTATATACTTCTCCCAAGAACCTTCAAAATCCAGAATGCATGCTCGGAGAATCTCCTCAAGCACCTGAATTGTACGCTCAGATTGGCCATCAGTCAGGGGGTGGTAAGATGTACTCAAAAGTACATCTGCTCCCAAATCAATCTGAAGCACATATTAGACCTAACAAGTAAAACGTGCATCCCTATTTGAAACAATGGTGTGTGGAACACCATTAATACGTACAATCTCTCAGATTTATAACCACCCCTTCTCATCAACACTAATGGTCACCTTGATTTTAAAGAAGTTACCAACCTTTGTGATGCTGTCTATGAAAACCCGGACTGCATCATTCCCTTGAGGCGACCTCGGAAAACTAGTCACGAAGTCTATCATGACATCATTCCACTTCCACTCTGGAATTGGTAACTACTATAGAATCCTTGCAGTTCGCTGATTCTCTACCTTTACCTGCTGACAAGTGGAAGACCTCATGACAGAACCAACAACATCCCATTTTCATACCTGGCCACCAATACTAATGGTGTAGGTCATGACACATCTTGGTGATGCCAGGATGAACTACCCAAACATAGGAATTAAAATCCTGCATTAGCTCCTCATGAATGACTGATGTCACCCATACGCACCCATGGAAACACAAGATATCATCCCCCCCTATGATACATCTAGGAATAGGTTCCTCTCCTGACACACTCTCCCTTTGGAATAGGCATTCAGAATCTGATAGCTGCCTCATTCGAACTCGATCTAGAAGAGTAGAGGTAACAGTTACAGAAGAAACAAATGTTTTCCCTGACTATCGAGATCATCCATATGATTCATAGAGAATAGAGTCATAAGTTGTCACACACTTCTAGCCTCCAACACTGCATATATCTGATTCCTCCTTCTCAATGCATTAGCCACTGCATTTCCTTTCCTAGGCGTATAGCTAAGATAAATTTCAAATGACTGTAGGTACTCAACCAATATACGCTATCTTAAATTCAGATCACACTGAGTGAATATGTACTTGAGACTTTTGTGGTCGATGAAAACCAAAAAGGCCCTCCTAGAATATAATGTCTCCAACATCATATGGCATGAACAACATCTACCAACTCCAAATCATGTGTCAATTAATTCGTCTCATGTGGCCTCAACTGCCGAGACCTGTACACAATGACTCCATCTCACTTCATAAGCACAACTCCTAGCGTAATCCATGATGAATCATAGTAAACAGTAAAGATCTTTCCCAGCTCTGGAAGACAAGTATCTGTGCTGAAGTCAACCTCCCTTTCATCTCGTGAAATGTTGACACAGAAGAATATGACCATAAGAACATCAGATCCTTCTTGGTCAGACTGGTCTATGGTGCTGCTTAATATGAAAATTCATGAATTAAACATCTATAGTATCCAGCTAGCCCTACAAAGCTCTACACCTCAATGAGGTTCTTCAGCTGCTCCCAAGAAACTAATACTTTCACATTATCTGGGTCTACTGACACTCCTTTCTCTGAGATAACATGACCAAAGAAGTGAATTTGATCCATACAAAAGTTGAATTTTTTGAGCATAGCATATAACTAATTCTCCCTCAGTGTACTCAGAACGATCTCAAGATGGATAGCATGGTCGTGTCAAGTGTGAGAGTACACCAAGATATCATCTAGGAAGACCACCACAAATGAATCCAAGTATTAGCGGAACACTCGATTCATTAGTGCCTTGAAAACTACATGAGAATTCTTGAGACAGAATGGCATAACTATGTTCTCGTATAGACCATACCTGCTTCTGAAGGATATAATAGGTATATCTGATGGTCTAATGTAAAACTGACGCTAACCCGACCTCAAGTCAATCTTTGAGAACGCCCGGGTTCCTCAAAGATGATCAAAGAGATCATCAATCCTCAGCATGGGATATTAGTTCTTAACTGTCAACTAGTTCAACTTCTGATAGTCCACACAAAGACTGAGGGTACTATCTTCCTTCATTGAAAAAATGATAGAAAAAACATAAGGAGAAGTATTGGGTTGGATGAAAACCTTTTCCTGAAACTCCTCCATCTACTTCGTATGCTCCTTCAACTCAGGTGTAGCCATCCTATAAAGAGGAATAGACACCGGTGCCACTCCTAGAATAATCTCAATCGAGAATTATATCTCACTCTCTAGAGGAAAACCTGAATTTTCCTCTATAAATCCATCTCTAAAACGATCCACCACAAGAGGAATGTCTAACTGTGAAGTCCCCTGACCATCCAGATAAAGACTAGAAATATGGGTTGTAACTCTTCCCAAACCATGATGCTCTAGACATGCTCTGCTTTCCTGTACGTCAGAGTCGCCCCTATAAAAAAAGATCCACCCTCTAGTGGTATAAAACTCACCATGTGGAGATAACAGTCGACAAATACCTGGAATAGAACTAAGAAGTTCATCCCAAGAATGAATTCATAGCCTATCATCTCTAGGACATAAAGGTCCCACCGAAAGTGACATCCACCACCCTATAGAGGGTACTCTCTGCACTGATGTACACTAGCCATTCTAGTCCCCAATGG
This sequence comes from Viscum album, assembly GCA_963277665.1. NCBI lineage: Eukaryota > Viridiplantae > Streptophyta > Magnoliopsida > Santalales > Viscaceae > Viscum > Viscum album. Next base: position 783,861,532 of record OY728164.1, read on the forward strand.
AGTTTCTAGCGTCAAGATATCATCAGATGAAAAGATGCAGAGCCCAAGGCTCTTCATGATAGCAAAAAATATAAAGCTATGGGAATCCTCTGTATCAAAAAGAGAAGAAGCTAAAAATGAGGCTACTAAGACCGTACCTCGAATGGTAGAAGGTATGGGATCCTTCTCATGCTGGGTATGCTCCATTGTATATGTTTGGCCTGTACTGTGGCCCAGTGACCCTGCGTGAAAACTCTGAGTGGATCCACCCTAATGTCACTGAAAACCGGGCGACTGGGAACCTTTACCACAACCTCCACCTTGTCCTGAACAGAAGGAAGAACTCGAGTTCTCAGTTTGGTGAAAAACTGGTGGTGATCTTCCTGAATGAGGAGTCATAGTAGAACACCTATCACTGGTGGCGGAAGAGAAGATCTTACAGAATCACTAAAGATTACCCATCTTGCTGCAAGATCAGCACTTCAATGGGTCTCTCTGGCACTACAACCCCGTATACCCAGCCTTTCCACACTAGTAGCATACCACCAGGATACCTGATGGTGTCTCTTTCCTTCTTAGATCCCTATGTGAAAAATCCATATGGTTCTTTCTACTGTCATTAGGGGGAATACTTACCCCAGATGTCCAGCTTCCCTGAATAACAACTCCATAATCCCACAAATTTCATTCTGTGATCAGCGCTTGCTTGACTATAGAATTGATAGAAGTCAACTGGAAGATATTCACCTACGATCGGATTTCATGCCTCAGACCATCCTCAAACTTCCTTTCCATGAAAAACTGATAAACTCCTTGAATAGGCGTGAAGCTCTGCAGCTCAGTAAAGTGGGAGGAATACTCCATAACTAAAAGAGTACCCTGCTCGAGACTCAAAAACACCCCAGCTCAATCATCCCTCAGGGTATCAGGATAGATGTTGTCAAAGAAGATGCGCTGAAACTCATCCCACATCATAACTTTCTAGCATCCCACCTATGAGATCAGATCCCACCACCTCTTGGTGGAGTCCCGAAGCATATAGGTAGCGAGCTTGAACCTACTATCTGGAGGTGTCTCCATATTCTCAAAGATCGTCAGCATGGATTCTAGCCATGACCCTACTGCCTAAGGTCCTCCATCCCCTAACAAAGTGGGAGGATGCTACTGCTAGAATACCCACCTCAAACAATCCATTAACGGGGCAGGCGGTAGCGCTCCCTGAAAGGTCTTCATCAGCCTCATGAAGCCTTGCCTAAACTGTGCATCAGTACCGATAACAAGCAAAACTACTGGTTGCAAGACTGGCACAACTGGAGGATCTGCTGAAAGTCCCTGATCAGCCATGTCCAGTGTCTGATCATCGCCTGGAAAATGACGTACAACCGGAGGAAGTCTTGGTGGCATGAATATGAAATATCTAGCACACTCCTAAGATTAAGATATCAAGGACTAAAAAAATGAGAGTAAGAAGGGAACATGAGGAAGAAAGGACTCATGTTTTAAAAAACATGACTACACGGCGTGTAAATTTCCTAAAAGGTGTGTTCCCTTAAGTAATTTATTGGGCATGTACTCATGTCAAAACTGGTTGTGTAACACCCCAAACACATGGTGTGTTGTCTTAACACACAAAGTGTACTTGAATCCTCTTCCCCTTCCCAAGTCATTCTACATAGTTAAGACACATGTCTCTCCTAAGAAAAGGATACACGTCATGTAAAATTCCTATACGGCGTGTACTAGATAAGATTCACCTAGCTCATGTTTTCAGTGACACGACCTGATACACGGCTCACACTACATGGTGTGTTCTAGACTGACATGACATATATGAGAAATGATAACACTGACTCGTGTTCTTTGTGACATGGTCGGGTACCTGGGTCAGACTACACGGCGTGTTCAAGGCATATATGGCTTGTATGTGAAAGGGTAACACCAACCTGTGTAGTTCGTGGCACAGCTGGGTATCTCAGTCAGACTAAACAATGTGTTTAGATGGAACACAATGTGTATTAGAAAATACTCGACCAACCTGTGTTGTAAGTGACACGGGTGGGAATGGGGTTGACACAACACGACACGTATGGATGATACCTGGCATGTTTTCTCCAGACATTTCCTCGTCCCGTGTCTCTACCCACACAACCTATGACTTAGTAAGAGATTACATGGCGTGTACATAAATTACATGGCATGTACTTAAGAAAAACTGTTTCTTCCTGAACAGAATAACACATGGCGTGTACATAACATTACACGATGTGTATTCTGGATTTTTCCAGACTGTAATCCTCAGAAACTACTCTGGAACCCAGAAAATACTGAAACAAGCCTCAAAAGTTCCAAATTACGATCTTTAAGGGCCCATACTTCCCGTGAATCAATGTTTGGCA